>CM053625.1:178725713-178744446 GCA_028646595.1 Phalanger gymnotis
AAGAAATTTATTTAGGCCCCACCGCAGCAGAACCGTGAACCAGCCTCCCCATTCCGACATCTTGACAAAAAGACTCCAGGCCCAGAAAGCCCACCTCACAAGAGTAACCAGGAGGCCACAGAAAAACAAGATAGTATTTAGCCAAATCATTTTTACTGGCCTCACGTTCCTGCTCGCACTCCTGGGTCTACACACGGGTAAGCCCTGCTTCTGCAGCTTCCTGCCTCTGCAGCTTCTGGCTTCCACAGTTTCCGGCTTCTGCAGCAGCTTCCGCTTCCGCTGAAACTGTCTCTTGGCTCACCTTTCCTCGCAGCCGAGCTTCTGGCGTTCTCAAGCCCCGCCTCAACGACCAGAGACTATTGATTCCGAGTTGGCCTCTCTTAAGTCATTGATCTACACCCACACAGGTTTCACACCTGATAGGGCTTTGGGCCTGGGGCTTAGCACTTAACAGCTGAAAGTACTTCCACTCAAAAGAAACAAAAGCCATGCTAAGGAGACTATTTTGCTTAACAACACACAGGTGAAGAAATTAAGGCTCTTTATAGTCATATAGAAAAGTGCTCTAACTCCCTATTGATTGGAGAAATTCAAATCAAAATTCTGAAGTACCACATCACTCCTATTGGATTGGCTAACATGACAAAATAGAAAATAATAAATGTTGGAGAAGATGCGGGAAAGTTGGGACACAAATTCATTGTTGGTGGAGTTGTGGGCTAATCCAACCATTCTGGAGAGCAATTTGGAACTATGCCCATAGAGCTATAAAAATGTGCATACCCTTTGACCCAGTCATACCACTTCTAGGGCTGTATCCCAAAGAGATCATAAAAATTAGAAAAAGGAACCACATGTACAAAAATATATATAGCAGTTCTTTTTGTGGTGGCTAAGAATTAGAAATTGAGGGGATGCCCACCAATTGGGAAATGGCTGAAGAAGTTGTAGTATACAAATGTAATGGAATACTATTGTTCCAAAGGAATTGTGAGCAGTCAGACTTCAGAAAAACCTGGAAAGACTTACATGAACTGATGTTGAGTGAAGTGAGCAGAACCAACAAAACATTGTACACAGTAACAGTAACATTGTATGTCCACCAACTTTGATAGACTTAGCTCTTCTCAGTAATGCAAGGATCTAAGACAATCCTAAAAGACTCCCAATGGAAAATGCTATCCACATCCAGAGAAAGAACTATGGAGTCTGCATATAGATCAAAGCATACTATTTTCTCTTTTTTTATTGTTTCTTCTTTCTTGTAGTTTTTTTTTCCTTTGGTTCTAATTCTTCTTTACAACATGACTAATGTGGTAATATGTTTAATATGATTGTATATGTATAGCCTATATCAGATTGCATTCTGTCTTGCGGAGGATAGGGAAGGGGCAAAATTTAGAATACAAAATCTTATAGAAATGAATGTTGAAAAATGAAAATAAATTAATTAAAAATTATATACATACATATATCTATGTATGTGTATGTATACATGTGTGTATGTGAGTGTGTGTATACATATATAGAGATAGATAGATAGATAGATAGATAGATAGATAGATAGATAGATAGAGAGGTAGATAGATAGATATATGAAGAAGCAGTTTTCAAATAACGTTTGGACAAAAATATTTGTGTTATATGACATAAAGATTAAAATCCCTTTGTGAATGATGTGAGATGATTCCTCACTTGTGTGGAAACAGTTTAATGTTAAGTAGGAAGGGAAAGATCTTTCATTTATTTAAAAACTAGATAAATGAATGTACTTGAACAGAGTTTCATGATGATGCCTGAGTGATAGATGTTCATGGTGAAGCCTTCAGAGCTACAAGCGTGATATGTATTTCAGTTCATTTGTAAGTAACTCTTTTTTTGACTGAAGGTAAAACTTCTACAACAACAAAAAAGATATGATATAAATATTTGGAGACAGAGTTATGACATTTTTAAAGGACTATGGATTTGATAGGAAAAGTTTGGGGAGTTGTGGATTCGTAAGTAAAATATGAATCTCTGAGAATCAGGAGGCTCTCATTTAATGTGTGAGAACTAGGAAGAAGAACTAATATGTAGAAAAACCTGACATAGAGTTTAAGTAGAAGAATTGAAGACAGTGCATAAGGTCTTCAAAGTTGTTCAGGTTCTAGAAGTTAAAATAGACAATTCACAGTAGGCTTCAGATGAGTGATTCTTGATTCCTGGGAGAGAGAATTGATTTCTTTGACCGAGAACTTCAGTGACAACTATTACCCTCTGATGCCACCTCTTTCCCATTCTAAATCTGAACAAACTTATGTCCACAAAGGTGAGGTGGCTCATTCAAGGCCACACAGAGAATTAATGGCCATTCTGGGAAAATCTTTCAATCAGAGATATGCTAAAGTGAAACCTGGTACATTCCCCCTTCCTAGAGATTTTTTAATCAGAGAGTAGATGACCATTTGTCAAGTATATGATGTTAACAGAATTATTATTCAGTCACAGGTGGGACTAAATAGATGTTGAGGTCATTTAATACTATGATTCTGAGATTTTGTGATCAAAGACTTCTTGCAGAAGATGAACATTAACTCTCTTGGATCACTGCATTGATTAGAATAGCTAAGTCTTTCTCTTTCCCAGTTGATCATTGTACAATAGTGCTGTTATGTGTACAATGTTCTCCTGGTTCTGCACACTGGATTTTATATCAGTTTATTTAAGTCTTCGCAGGTTTTTCTGAAACCATTCCCCTCATCATTCTTAGAGTAGAATAGTATTCCATCAAATATATGTAGCAATAGTCATGATTTCATTTGAGCCTTATAGAAGCCCTGTGAGGTCGTTACTACAGGTGTCCTTATTCACATTTTATAATTAGGAAACTGAGTTTCAGGGTTAATCACTCTGACTAACTGCCACATTGAGGAATTAAATGCCACTTACTGAGGAAATATCAGAGGCAGGATTTGAATCCAAGTTTTCCTGACCCTGGGACTACTATGCTATTCGCTCTTCTTCTGTGCCTCTCCATACTAGTAGAGACAATATGGCACAGTGAAAAGGGCTCTGCACTTGCAGTCTCAGGAACTTGACTTGATTCCCAGCCCCTTCTCTGACTTGCCACTTTTGTGACCATAGGCAAGGGATCCAATCTCTCTGTGTTTAACACACACTTTGGAGCTACTATGTTAATTCTTATAGTCACTGCCGAATGTGGTTCCCAGGGCTTGGCTTCAAACATCCCTTCAGAGTTATATGGGTGCTCTTGAGGGATTTGGAAGGAATATTTTTGGTACTATTCTCCATGTTCTAAATTTGTTACCCAGTGGGATTGGTCAACACATTTCCAGATCTACAGAAATACACCCAGGGGAGTGCTAGTTATACCTTGGAAACTGGCAAACTACATGCACGCTTTTCTTTTAAATTTGGAGAGCCACTTAAATATTTACCAGCACACCACTTATAACTATTGCTCCTCAGACTAAAATGGCCTCAGGCAATTCTGCAAACCTTCCATAGACTAGTCTTCTCAGTGGAAGATCCCCAGCCCTGTTCCTCCTTCTATTTACATTGTAATGATTGAATTATTAATTTACTTCTTCCCTGCCTCACTGTCTAGGAAGTATTCTCCCCTCCTCTCCCACTCTTCACCCCTTCCTTTCACACATGTTGCCACATCCCACAGTCTTTTTAATGTAAGGAAAAAAATACACTCATTTCGGTTTGCTTTCCTAATTCCCACCCTTCCTCCAAGACCTAGATGACTATCCACAAGTCCTGCTCATTAAATTGAGACTTAAAGAAACCTAGAGATGGCATTAGAAATCCAGGAGGGGGATGAGATCAGCTGGTGACAGCTACCAGCAATCCTGCAGCAATGGCAAAGGCTGCTCCATGAGTTGCTATAACAAAAATAAATGAAAGAAAATATTTCCCTCATCTCTAACCTGCTAGGTGGCACAATGGATAGAGTTCCTGGCCTAGAGTCAGGAAGACTCCTCTTCTTGATTTCAAATTTGGCCTGAGATACTTGCTAGCTGTGTGATCCTTAGCAAGTCACTTAATCTTGTTTGCCTCAGTTTCCTTCTCTGTAAAATGAGCTGCAGAAAGAAATGGCAAACCATTCCAGTACTTCTGCCAAGAAAACCCTAAATAGGGTCACAAAGAGTTGGATATGACTGAAAATGACTGAATAAAAAATGTTCCATACAGAGTACAGAGGATATAATTACGAGCAAAAAGACAGTCCCTTAAAGAGCTTGCATTATAATGGGGGAAGAAAACATATAGAAGGGAGCTAAAATATAGAGTTGGGAGGGGGGATTACTGACATTGGGGCATGCTGGCATAGTCTAGAGAGAATGAAGGATGGCTAGTCTTGGCCTTCTGCAAAATGGAAGTTCTAGTAACAACTCAACAATAGGAGTAGACAGCTGAAGGCAAAGGGAGAAGGTAGCTGAACCGTGTCTAGTTGGATGTCCTGCCGTTGATTGGGTCTCCACGGAAAATAATGGATGGAATGTGTGCTTGCTTCATAACAACTCTTTAACATAAATTGTGAAGTATCATGTCTCCCATTTTATATAAGAAGCCTAGAGATTTGGATTGCCCAGGGTCACACAGCTGTTAAAAGAGAAGGCCAAGAATCCAAACCAGATTGGTACGTGCCAAGTTCAAGGCTTTCTCAACTACATGAAACTCTTTTTCTACAGGTATTACAGTATGGTTGATGGGAAAAGATTATTAAAAATGACAAAGGTTGAAGACTTTGTGAATAATGAGTTATGTAGACACAATATTCAACTTTGTCAAGATTAATGGAAAGAAACATAAAATCATAAATTGTATTACTAGAGGCAATCTCAAGAGATTACCTGTTAAGAATATTGTCTTCAGCCCTCCTTCTAGTTTTGTGGAACTTAGGTGTTACGGTTTTAACATTTAAAACAATATATTGTATTAATAATAAATAATGATAATTAACAACAACAATAACTAGTATATTGCCTACTATGTGCTAAGTGCATTACAAATATTATCTCATTTGATTCTCACCACAACCTTGAAAGTTAGATACCATTATTATCCCCATTTCACAATTAAGGAAACTAGGCAAATGGAGGTTAGATGACTTGCCTAAAATAACATAGCTAGTAAGTGTTTGAGACAGAATTTGAACTCATCCTTCTGACTTCAGGCCTGAAATTTCTGAACCTTATATAGTTCAGTGTAGTTTAAGCTCAGGGGTCATTTTAGAACAAAAATTGAAGAAGCTTTGATTCAGTGAAAAATTGAATCAGTCTCAGCAGTGCTAAACTGGTTTCAGCTGGTCTAAACTGGAACTGTTTTAAACCAGTTTTGGCTGGTTTTGATGGGTTTGAATTGAATTTTTGCCAATTTAAATTAGTTTTGGCTAGTATGAACTGGTTTTGACTATTTTAAACCAGTTCAAGCAGGCCTAAACTGGCTTTGAGTAGTTTGAACCAGTTTAAACTGCACTGAAATGGATTAGGCTGGTTTGAACCAGTTTTGACCAGTTTAAAATGATTTTCACCATTTTTATTGACTTTAAGGTTACTACAGAGAAACCTGGATGCAGTTTTTAAAGTTTTAAACACATTGCTCTCTCTGAGATGGGGAACAGAAGACCATCAGAGAGCAGAGAATTCTAAATATGAGGAGACCAGGCTGAGAATGGAAACAGGAAGTAAACCACTACTTCTTCCTTCTCTGAGTTACAACAAAATTCACTTTCACACTCAACTTTCAGTTAGTCAGCGTTCTTGAATTTTTACTGGATAGGTAATCAATAGAATTCACAATTTCTAGTGTTGGAGAAGAGCCAGAGACCCTAAGAAATTACATGCCTTGTTTAGGGTCATTCCTTCAATGTGTGTTGGAAAGGTTCAGAACTAGGTTTTTCTGACTCCAAAACCAGTACTTTACCAACCATTCCAGGCTTATTCTCCTATTAATTTTTTGTATATCAAGAAATAAACAAAAACAAATCCATATTCAGAGAAAGAAGTGAAAGGAAGAAGGCGAGGCAGAGATTAGTGATCAATCTGCAAAGTAGACAAAGAGTGCAAGTGTAAGAATAAGAAAGTGAAAATATATTTAAAAATACACACAACTCAAGTCCATGATCCATATTTCGATCCAGAATACAATGTTTAAGAAGAGCCTTCAAGACATCAGAGTTGCTTCCTTGCTCAGCAGGTAAGAGAGTCAGGGAATCAGATCAAGAAATGTGCCCTCTGGGACTCATTAAAGGCCCTGACCCTGGAAGAGCAGGTCCATGATGTTGTCACCTCAAGTAACCAAAGAATGCCATCTGAACTGAGCTGAGGCACAGATCCAATCTGAAGAGGAGGCATCTAATGGGACAGCACAGTTACTCCCTCAGGAATATGGCTCTTACTGTTTTCATTCTTCCTAGAAGACAATAAAACCTGAATATGGAATGGTCCTTCTTTAATACTCTTTTGTCATTTCTCCTACTGCTCTTCTCACTCTGTCATTTTCCTCTCAAAGCTTGGCAAATTCTGACTTCCTCGACCTGTAGACTTCTGTTTGCTTTCCATTGCTGGCAAGGAGGGGCTGGTTCAGGGAGAATTAGGTAAGATAAGATAAGCAGCTTCTTCCCTTTTCTGACACATGGAAGAAAGGTAAAGGCATTGGTCCCGTGCAACCTTAGTATTGTTCCTGAGTTGTAACCCTATATGCCCAATTAAATCATCAGAGAAGCCAAACATTACCAAAAATGGGTGAATTCCTAACCATCTCAATCACAGGAATCCCATCCTACATTTGTCACAGGTAGAAAATATAAATTTTCTCCCACATGTTTCCACTATATCATTTTAGACTTTCAGCTGACCATAGAAGAGCCAGTGGAGTTGAGGACTGACCCACTTTCTCCCTGAGAGGTAAGTGAAGAACCATATGTTCTACCTCAGAGAGTCACACAGAATCTGAATCTGCATTTGCTTTAGGGAGAGGAAATGGAGGGGGGTGGGATAGAAAGAAAATAGAATCTAAAGTTCTCTGTTCCAAATTAAGGAAAGAATGATAACATAGGGTCCTCATACTGAAGAATCCCCTGACACCTGTGTATATATCTCTTCTCCTTTAGCCACAAATTTTCCCCATGAGACATAACCCTATTGATGAGATGAAAAGTGAGAACCAGTGAGGGGTGTGAATTGGTTCAGAGTCACCTAGAGAGTTACATTCAAATCTGTTGGTAGAACCCATATCTCTTTAGACTGCCTTAGTTTCTGACTTCTGCAATAGTGTTTCCTGCTGTAACTAACCCCTTGTTCTGTGCTTAACCATAGTCCACCAAAACCATTCATGCCATGTCCTCCCCAGATAGCCAAACTGGAATATTTAATAATTTTTATTTTTGGGAAGTGGTTTTTCCAACTCAGTACCCAAACAAAACCCCATGTCCGTAGAAATACTCTTTCCTCTACTAGCTCCAAAGACAGTGACTGGTGTTAACTAATGGTCAAAAGGATCTCCAATAGATTGTCTTCTTATATCTCAAAATTTACATTAAATATATAAGATGTTGTAGTTATAATTTCTCCTAAGAGAAGCCTATTGTCTGTGCAACAGGAAAGTCCAATTCTGGCCAGTAAAGTGGCCAAAAGTAAAATACGCAGAGAAGAAAAAAAGATGGGGAAAAGAATAAAAAGAAGGGTTTTTTTCACCTTAATTTTCTCAAATCTTCTGCTAAATATTACCACAAACTGGAAGATGTTCTAGGAGGCCTCAGAATTCTGTCTTTAGCTTCTACTTGGACTTGAGGTTGTTACTTGCTCCAAGACTTTGCTTTTGCTTTTCCTGATTATTGGGCCACAATTGGGCCACTATTGATATCAGTGGTTTTCTATCTCAGGCAGAGCATAAATACAAGAGTCTCTGAGGGCTTCTGAAGTCCCCCAGATAGCCTGTGTCACATACTCTAACACTGTATCTATAATATTATAACCCAATTAAATATACTCCAGTATCTGAAAAGCCATTTTCCTCCATCTCCCCCTGCTCCAAGCCACCATCATTCTCCCACTCAAAAGAGGAGAACAGAGACAAATTCTGGGACATTCCTGTTTCTAGAAATATCTCCTTTTTTCTTTCTTTCATCTCTTCCTATTATCCTTCCAGAGATAGTGTGCAGAGGGCCAGGAGAAGGCAAAAAATATGAATGTGATTTTCACATATAAATCCCTTTTTCCCTTAGAACTGACTATATTCTCAATGAGGTTTGTATAGATATGTGAGGTCTCTCAGAATAATTCCACTTCTTAATCATTAAGATCATAGATTTAGAGCTCAACTAATCAAAAACTCTCATTTTAATGATGAAGAAACTCAGGACCATAAAAGTGAAACAACCTGCTCTGGATCACACAGGTGGTAAGTAGGGTTCCCCCTTCCCATGATACTTACTAGCTCCTGAGTACTCAAATTAGGGCAATAGCAATCCAACTGGCAGCAAAGTAACAGGTCAGAAACCATATATATAACAATAGTACTGTAACATGAGGCTAAAAGGAAAGTAGTAAGTAACTGAATAACAATAGAACAAACAGATGTTAACTGGACAAACAACAGCTACTATTTATATGGCTTTTTAATGCTTTCAAAGCACTTTACGTATTTTAACTCATCTTATCCTCACAACCACCTTGTGAGTTACATGCTGTTATTATCCCTACTCTACAGATGAGGGAGCAGCTAGGCTGTACAGTCGATAAAATGTGAGGCCTGGAGTCAGGAAGACCTGAGTTCAAGTCTGGCCTCAGACACTTGCTACCTGTGTGACTCTTGGAAGTGACTCAGTCCTGTTTGTCTCAGTTTCCTCATCTGTAAAATGCATCAGAGAAGGAAATGGCAGACCACTACAATGTCTCTGCCAAGAAAATCCCAAAATGGATCACAGAGTTGGACATGACTAAAAGTGGCTTGAACAACAGATAAGGAAACTAAGGCAGAAAGAGGCTAAATTACTTTCCTAAGACTACATATAAACTAATAAGTCTCTGAGGCAGAATCCAGATTCAGATCTTCTTTCCTCCAAGTCCAGGGCTATATCTACTATGCTACCTAGTAAACCACATGTAGATAAAATGAACTCCATTTCATTCTCCTTCATTCTCTTATTTCACACTAATCTCCTATATTTCAATTCCAATTATCTTGTTCATACATATATTAAAACATTAAATTCATTATCATCATTTCATCGTATACCAGTCTCCACCCTTCTGGGACGAAAAGAAAGATCATTTCATCATTTCTCCAACCTGGTCTCCGCACTCAGGAGAAAGAGGAATAATACCAATCCTTCACCTCCCAGCATTTGTCCTCACCTGAACTTCTTAATGCCTTGAGAAGACTCTGCCATAAAGCTAAATGCCTATGGACATTGACAACCTACCTGCCCTCATTGCTTGATGATTAACATGTTCCCCACCCTACTTTGAACCACAACCACCCCTGTTATCATTTAAACCCTCTTTTGCCAGTCTAATGTCCAACCCTTTCTTCCCACTCCCCACAACGCAGTCTTCCCAATTTTCTACTCTGAAGTTAACCACCCTTTCTATTGTGTCCTCTGGAATACTGCTCTATAGGTAACAAACTAGTTCTTGTCTTTAAGATTTTACTTTTCTGTTCTTTCCATCTTCCAGCTCTCAATGAAACCCATCTCCTTCCTAATAACACAGAATCCCTGGCCTCCCTTTCCAACAACAGCTGTATTTTCATTCATTCCCTTTCCTCACTGATCCAAGTGGGGAAGGACTCCTTACTCCTTATTACCACTTTGAGGAATTTCCCTTACTTCCCTGATTCAGTAATCTTTCCTCCTCTGAGGTTCACTCGTACCATATCTAACCACCCAATCAAAATTCTGGTAACCACTGGTAAAGCTCTCCAAAACACTTCCCTTCTTTCCAGAATGAGTTCAGTGCCTGATTTTCAGTCTTTCTCTCATACTAAGTGATGTCAACATACATTTTGATACTCTCTCAACCACCCTAACCTCCCTGTTCCTCACATACTCATGTCACATGATGAACTTCTCCACCCCACTTTAGCCACACAAAAAGACCATCATGTACTTGATCTTGGCAATGTTACCATCCCACTAAAGCCAATAGTTCTTGATATAATAATCATCAATATTTATATAACACTTTAAGATTTGCAAAGTGCCATATATGTATATGTGTATATTTATAGATATGGATGCACACATATTATCTCATGTGATCCTCTTATTACCCTGTGAGGTAGGTAGTACTATTATTGCTATGTAACAGATGAAGAAACTGAGGCTAAGAGAGTTAAGCAACTTATCTGGGGCTCTAAAACTGCAAATGTCTGTTGCAAGATTTGAACTCAGATCTTCCAGACAATGACTCTGTCAATTGCACCAACTAGCTTCTTAATATCAATATATTGAACCATTAAGTCTTACCTATCCTTTCTTCTCTCCTAAAATATGTGGTACAAATCACAGTATTCATGGCATTTCTTTTCTTCTCCATCACAAACTTCATGAAAGAGTAGTCACTCAACCCTAAAATTCCCATCATTTCTACTTGAGTAATCACTTCCTCATCGTCAGTCAAAATCAGGACCAGCAAAGTCAATCAATTGTCAATTCATCTTCAACTCCTATTCCATTTAAAGAATTACAATTTTCATTTATTCAAAACATAAATTTTTCAACTTCTCAGCTTTGGCAGACATCCCCATCCAATATACAGGTATTGTAAGTTCCCTATCATTTTAATATCATACCACCATGCCATGTTTGTGATCTCATTCCCAAAGTTTTTGTCTAAATTATTCCTTTTGTCTAGTTTATTTGAATTATATTCCCACAACAATGTCAGCTTTGATTCTCCTTCTGATAATCCTCACCCAGGTGTTCTGTATAATATTCCCTCCCCCCAGCTGCCAGGATATTACATATCTTTATATGGATATATCTTTTTAATATGCAATGCCTTTTCCCTGCTTCCTTTAATTCTGTTCATTGTGAAAACAGTGTATACTTCCCCAAGCATACTCTTATCATAAATACTTAATCTCAACTAATCTCACTTGAATGAACAAGCCCAAATTTTCTTCATGAGCTGGGATGCATTTTGTCCTGTTTATTATCCACTCTTTGTGCTTAGTATACATAGACTTCTTAGATCCTTTTTTATTGCTGGATTCCTTGTTCGATTGTTTTCTCCTGAGAAGTACTCTCTTCTTCTATTCTAATTATTATATTAGGCTTAGCAACCATATTAGTAGATATACACAAACACTTTCTTCCTGTCCCCACCTTTTTTCAATTTAAAGTCTACTATTTACCTCCTAATCTTAGGTGATTCTTTTCTTTACAATTTTATTCTATTCACAAATTTCCTAGTACAGATTAGAACTTATCTTTCCTTCCTCAGATATTTTTCTTTCCTTCCTTTAAGTAAGGCTTTTTTTCTAAGAAATAAAAACATTACCTTTGTTTCTAAATATATACCTCATTATGTACCTATAGTTCACCACATCTATGCTGAAAAGCATAAAGTATGATTCATAAACAGTCTTTTGAATCATAAATTCACTGCTACTCTTTCAAAGAACACTTTATTATTACTAAAACTGAAAGTAGAAGTACATTCCCCTAGCATGTTCCCTGTCTCTTTCAGAATAGAGTCCAACCCATAAATTGTGCATACATAACTGTAATTTTGTACTGGTAGGAACACAAACATGCCATACTCCCGGAAAGTCCCTGCAAAAGTAGGCTATCCTAGTCCTTTAACCTTTGGGGGTTAAGTGTCTTGGACAAGTCTTATGACTAAATGTTCTGGAAAACTGTTTACCATACATATACACTGATATGAGGGATTATTGGAAGAGGGATGGTCTCTTGAGTAATACTTAATTTATCAAGATGAGCCTTACAATTGCAGCAGATGCAATCTTCTCAACTACCTTTCATTTGCACTTACTGTATTCTTTCTTGGATTTTATGCAAACAGAATCAAAGAGAAACTGACCCATAAGCAGAAAGAAACTTGTTTAATTACAGACAGATATTTCCTTGCATTTCTCTTATAAAAATTCTATTCCTTAATTCTGCACAGAGAAGCAGACCCGTTCAGCCACAAATATCATTGATAACCACTCAGTCTTGAAGTTTGTGCATGACCTGTGCATAGAAGATTTTAGTAAGTCCAATGATTTCCTTGGTTTTCAGAGAATCAGAATGCTTTTTCCTTTCAACACTGCTTCTATCAATATGGCTGCTGATCAACTCATTGTAAGGAAGTGTGTGGATCTATGAACCTATCCAATAAAAATTAGTGGACTTTTCTACCTCATGCCTACAAACCTGCCTTCTTCACTTGATCGACCTATATTTTATTGAACATTAGTCAAGGTAATTTTGCACAATGGTATTGGCTGTCCATAGAAATACATGCATGTACATATGTGTATACATGTATATGTATGTATACTCAAAGAAATAGTATTTAATAATATTGCAATACATAATTAAAATGTTTTCATTTACCAAGCAACTGTAAGACCGATGCTCTCTCTCCACAGCCCTAGAAGTCTCCCTACAAACCCGCAGAGGATCAATCTGGACAATGGAGTTCTAGAACATGTATAGTTTGAATTTGTTTAACCTCCCTTTTAGGGAGGAAAATAATGCACACTCAGTGCTCAATGCTCTAGAACAGTAGGTTCCAAAGTATTTTGTTCTACAAACACTTTCAACAACAATAAAATATGTTGTGAATCACTGGGGTAGGTTTAATATGCTACTCAAAATATTCATTAAGTGCTTACAATAAATACAATAATTTTGCCCCCAAACCATGAATTAAAATGTACACTATATTTATATGCAGAAATTTATATTAATAAATTATAAAAATTTACCTATAATTTGAAAATTTTAAATATAAAATTATAAAGTTGCATTTATGAAATAATTACATATAGTTTATATGAAACATTCTGTAAAAATTAAAAGTAACCTAGGAAGACCTCATACTCATGTTATCATCTGTAAAACTTCATATTAAATTTACTTTATACATGTTATTTAGCACAAATAATATCCTTAGTTTAAAAATGATTTGGAAGCTGTTTAACCCTTGTGGTGATTTAAAAACAATTTGATGACAGGTTGCAACATGGGAAGAAATGTTGCATTTAAACAGAATGGGTCAAGTTGAGGTAATTGTTGCACAAAATACCAAAATTATTGTGACCATAATCATGACAGTTTTGAATCACTGCAGAAATAAACCTATAAAGGTTTAGACATACACATGCTTGTTGTCACAGGAGAAAAATATATTTACAATAAAATTGGCCAATTATTATCTGCTTAAAGAACCTTTGAGAATTTTTAGTGTGAACCCATTGGACAATTGCCACAAATACCCAAGATGTTAGCCAACCATTAAGTGGAAACAACTGCTCTAGAAGAAAAGGTGGAAAAGTGGAGTTTATAGATTTATATTCTAGGTGAATTTGGGGTCCTTACTCATACACTGGGCATCCAACTCAGTCTTGTCATTGTTAGGGATATTCAAACTTTTCAAACCACAGGTTTCATGAAGTCAGATGAGTAGGCTTGTCAGAAAGCACCAGCAAAAAGGATATTGCTATCACTGGACTGTAAGCCTTTTCTCGATGACCCTTAACTTCATTGCCTCTTGCTCTCACAACTATCATGCTTCCTTTTCCATCCTCACACAAATTCTTACCATTTGAGTTTTAGGGGAAAGGAAAAACAATATAAAAAGTGATGCAACACAAAACATCAGTTCCTACTATTATAGGACAGAAACAAATAGAATCCTAATTGCATCTATTCAATTTTCTTCTCCTTATTCTCTTCAAAATTCATCCTAATATTCCTAAAACTTGACCATCATAATTACAAATGTATAACAAATTATATAAATCTATATAATCTATATAATTCAATTATCTTTAGGCAGAAAACAACAAAACTTGCAAATACAAGCAAGAATTTAAAAATCCTAGAAAAAATAGAAGTATGAGGCAAATCTAAAAGACTAATCCCATCACATTACTCCAAATAGTTTAATAGATTTTATATGGGCTTACATTCTAAAATAGTTCTGTTGAGAGGTTTATATGTATGTACATATTTTGAAGTAACTTATCACCCATTACTTGGTTGTCATCTTTGTCAATTGTTATAGAAGATATACTTTTATCAAAAAGTAATCTCAATAATTATTGCCATGAGTCCAATTGGTCAATGGAAAGCCTCTCACACGCATTGACTTACCACCTACAGACTTTTAGAGGCCTGTAAAATCATATATCTATAGCATTCCTAGATTTGTTGAGTCTATGTATTTACCTCTTTACTTTGATCCAGGAAAAACGAGTCTGTTCAATGGAACTCTGGAACACCACCTTGGAGAACAGTTTCTTCCTCATTGGAATTCTCCAGGAGAGTAAGTATCCTGGACTGGTTTGTGCCACAATCACATTCTTCTACCTGGTAGCTGTGATCAGCAATGGCCTCCTGCTCCTTTTGATTGCTATGGACAAGAGGCTCCATGTGCCCATGTACTTCTTGCTCAGCCAGCTCTCACTTATGGATCTGCTCTTTACAACTATCAGTTCTCCCAAAACATTTGTGGATTACTTGGAAGGACAGAATACCATCTCCTTTGTAGGCTGTGGATTTCAGATGTTTCTGATACTGACAGTTGGAGGTGCTGAAGATATCCTATTGGCTTTCATGGCATATGACCGCTACATAGCCATTCAACATCCATTGAACTATATGGTCTTCATGAGACCAAAAATTTGCTGGTCCATGGTGGCCACATCCTGGCTCTTGGCATTCATGAGTGCCCTTGTGCACACCATATACACTATGCACTTCCCTTTCTGTAGAACCCAGGTGATACACCACCTACTCTGTGAGATCCCTCCTTTGCTGAAGCTAGCATGTGCTGACACCACAAAGTACCAGTTCATGGTATACACAATGGGTGTGACATTTCTCCTCATCCCCCTCTCTGCTATCCTTCTCTCCTATACTCTAGTCTTAACTGCAGTGTTCCACATGCCTTCAACACAGGGGAGGAAGAAAGCACTCCTTACCTGTTCATCCCATCTGACAGTGGTTGGGCTCTACTATGGACCTCTTGTGTTTATTTATGTTCTGTCCAGTGCTTACCACAGCCCTCAGCAGGACAATATCTTCTCTGTATTCTATACTAATATTACTCCAGCCCTGAACCCCCTAATCTATAGTCTGAGGAACGAGGATGTACTGGGAGCCCTGAAGAAGTTGATAGGGAAAGGCCCCTCAGCACCAAAATTTTAGAACCCTAGACAGGACTTGATCTTCCAGCTGAGAGCTAGTAGCTAGCAAATTCTCTCTAGGCTCACTTCTACATGTCTGGAATATTTCATGGGGTACCATAATTATATTATTCCCTTTTATTCTTCAACACTACTGCAGTACATGTGGTCATTTAGGATGTTAAAGGCATCTACAGAAGTGGCAACATAAGGGAAATTCTAGAGAGGTACAAAATATATGACTTCTTTAATTCCTGGTAATAATTGTGCTCAGGTAACAAAACTCATGTTCCATGATGCATTCTATAACTTTTTTAAAGGAATTGTAGTCAAAATCAGCAGCCCATAGCTTGAAGAATAGTTTCCTAATTTTGAAAACTAACATAAAATTTGTCCTTCTTTGTCCTTGTGATACTTCTCCCAGTCTTCATGATTTTCAAACACCACAAATAACAGCTCAGCAATCACCTAACACCATCTCCTATATAATAAGTTTACCACCAGTTCATTCAGCCTTTGCTTGAAGATGTCAAGTAAGGGTAAATCCATTATTTCCAGGGGGAATTCACTTTTGTCTAAATGAGTTTTTGCTTTTATCAAATAAAGGTTGAGGGTCACCCCACTGAGTAATAGAGAGTATTGTAATGGTCACAAACAGGAAGCTACATACTAGAAATGGAGAACTATTCAGAAGACAAAGTATAAAATGTGCTATAAGGAAGCATGCATAACTAGGAAAAATATAGGCAGTTACCTTGTGAAAGCAATGAATAACCTATATACATTGCTATATTGATGTCTATGCAACATTAAGAAACTTAAAAAAACAGGTCCAAGATTTACAGAAGGACATAAAATCACTTCTACAAGATAGGTAGGCATAGATGGGTTACTCTCCTACATCAATGAGAATACAGATCTGTCAAAGTATGAAGACAGAGCTTGGCTTAGATCATTGTTTGAGTGACATTCAAGAGTTGGGGTTAGGAGGGAAAGTTAGATGCCTGGGACCATTATGGGGATTGGAGGGGAGGTACTGTTCGTGTTCAGTAAATATAAAGTCCTAAATTTCTTAGAGAAGTTGGTATTTAGCTATGCTAAACACTGTAAAAGTACTTCACATAGCTGCTACTTGGAACTATGTTGAGTCCATAAAGTACTTTTAAAGAATCCAAGTCTCTTTTTTATTATTCCTGACTTTGGAATACCACTATAATGTAGAGCCTGGAGCAAGTTTTACTGCTAGGTCAAACCTGTTGCATTTTCCCTCTCTTTCCAAGGTCAGTGAAATGTCCTTCAAGGACAGTAGAAAGACCACTGGATCTAGAGTCAAGATCTAAGTTTAAATCTGGCCTCAGACACATACTAGTTGTTTGGCATTGGGAAAGTCCCTTAACTCTTTCCTTGACTATAAAATGGGAATAACAAAAGCATTTATATTCTTGGGTTGTCCTGAGCACTAAATAATACATGTAAAGTACTTTGCAAACCTTAAAGCACTATATAAATACCAGCTATGATAATAACAAAATTACTATATTTGGTATTATTATTATTATCTTCTTCAAAGATAAAAGCTTCATCTGCCTAGTATAAAACAAATCACCTGCTAATGAATCCATTAAAGCAATTCAAAGCAGATTGGATAAGAGTTGGGGAAGGGATTGATGACATAAAGTATCTTCTCAAAGTAACAAACCTGTGCCACCAGCTTTCATTCGAAAGCTTCTCATTGTTCTTTTTCGCCTACATTTTTCTTTTTTTAATGTTTCCCTCATTCATTCCTTCAAAGTTCTCCATTTTCCTTAATTTGGTGAAGATCCAAAAGGAGTCCTTAAATCTTTTCACTTGGAGGTTGGGGAAAAATACTCTGCATTCTTTATACATGTAGTTTTTTCTCAACTTCAGAAGAAATATAAATTAGTGCAACGAGGATCACCCAAGGCTGTCTCCTGGGTAACGCTTTTCTTTGTTCTCTTTATACTATCTCGTTTTGGGGCTTCATGAGGTCACATGGGTTCATAATAGCATCTCTGTGCAAATGATTCTCAGATCTATTTAGCCATCCCTAAGCTCTTTCCTAAGTTCCAATCTCCCTTTACCTGCTGTTTTTGAACAGCTCAAATTGGATGTCTCATAGTCTTAAAATCAACACGTCCAAAGCAGAGCTCATTATCTTTCCAATGCAAAGAAACCATCATCCTCCCTCTCACCCAAGTTCCCAACATCAATGTCATTCTACATACCATATATAGCCAATTTTTGGTCTAAGCCTATTTTTAACTTTGACACCCCCCATATATGGTAATACCCACACAACTCACACCATTATATACAGGCATACCTCAGAGATATTGCAAGTTCAGTTCCAGACCACCACAACAGAGGAAATATCTCAATAGAGTCACATGAATTTTTTTTTGTTTCCCAATGCATATAAAAGTTAAATTTTCAACAGTATTGTATCTGAAAAATGTATCCACCTCAATTTTAAAAAAAATACCTAATTGCAAAAAAATGCTCCATCATCTGAACCTTCAATGAGTCATAATCTTTTCTTGGTGGGGGGGAGAGGTCTTGCCTCAGTTTTGATGGCTGCTTACTGATCAGTGTGGTGGTTGATAAAGGTAGAAGTGGCTGTGGCAATTTCTTAAAATAACACAACAAGGAATTTTGCTGTGTTGATTGATTTATTCTTTCACTTGAACACTTAGAGGACATTGTATGGTTATTAATTGGCCTAATTTCAATATTGTTGTCTATCAGGGCATAGGGAGGTCTGAGAAGTGGGGGAGGGAGGGGAAATGGCAGGTCACTGAAGTAGTCAGAACACAAACAACATTTATTGATTAAATTTACCATCTGGTATGGGTGCAGTCCCTTTAAAAAAAATTGTGGTATTTTATTTTTTCCAATTACATGTAAATACAATTTTTAACATTCGCTTTTTATAAAATTTTGAATTCTAAATTTTCTGTCCCTCCTTTACTTTCCCCCCTCTTTAAGTCAGTAAGAAATTTGATATAGGTTATATATGTTCAATTATGTAAAACATATTTCCAGATTAGTCATGTTATCAATGAAGAAAGTTTGCAAAAAGAAAAGGAAAAAAGTTTGCAAAAAAAAAAGAAAAAAGAAAGTTTGTAAAAACAATTTGGCAGAAAAAATTGAAATGGGGGCGGAGCCAAGATGGCGACTGGAAAGCAGTAACTGGCGTGAGCATCCCACCAAGTCCCTCCAAAAACCTATAAAAAAATGGCTCTGAACCAATTCTAGAACTGCAGACCCACAAAGTGGCAGAGGGAAGCAGGGCTCCAGCCCAGGACAGCCTGGATGGTCTCGGGGTAAGGTTTGT
>CM053625.1:178744946-178792128 GCA_028646595.1 Phalanger gymnotis
GGGGGGGGTGGAAATGGGGAGAAAATCTGTAATTCAAACGCATGTGAAAATCAATGCTGAAAACTAAACATATTAAAAATAAATTTAAAAAAATTTTTAAAAAAAGTTTTCAGAGGAGAAATAGTCAAAAAAAAGAAAAAGAAAACTAAAGTCAATTTTTAGTTTTATAACTACATATCTACAACTCTCTCCCTCTTCACCTGCAACTTCTAGTTTCCATGTCATTCTTCAAGACTCAGCTTAAATCTTACCCTCTACGGGCACCACCTTCAATCCCTTCCTTCTGAGGTTAATTTCCACTTATACTGTATGCATCTTGTATGTTCATGATTGTTTGCATGTCATCTCCACCACTGGAGAACAGAGACCATATTTTTTTTTATTTCTTTGTATGCTCAGTGTTTAGCATGATTGTAACTTAGCAAGTGTTTAACAAATGCTGGAATCTATGAAAATCAATGAGACATTATCCTTATTCACCATAATTTCTGAAATTTAAATTTTATATCCTTTGTGACTTTTGCTGATCATTCTTGTGAATGTTTGCTATGTTGTTTTGATTGATTATAGAATATATCCCTTGAGATGAGGCTTTTCTTAACAGTTAGCTTTTCTTTGTTATTTCAGCCTTGTCTAATGATATTTGGTGCTATTTACTGTGATGAATGGAAAAACTAAGAGACAGAGTTTCTGTGTAATTAATAATCAATTTATTAATTAGGCTATTAATCAGTACATTGATGGTCAGTGGTTTCTCTCAGTAACCAAAAACAAAATCATGGAGACACTGGATACTTTAAATACCTTTAGAAAAGGAGATACCCCTGACATGTGAAAAACAATTAATTGGACAATTAGTGAGGAGGTGGACTAAAAGTCTTCAGCTCCTCTTGCTGAAAAAATGGCTTGATTATGAGACTCTGCTGCCTCCAGAAATCTGGACAGAGGAATCCATCTCTATCTATACCATTGTGATTGGTTTTCTCCTTCATGAGCCAGGTCACCTAAAACTCTAGTAGAGGCATGCAATAGCATAGGTTCTTTGTTTTGGGGTGGGAATTCACCTAGATTAGATTCTGTTTATACTCTGAACATAAATAAGGTCTTCTAGTTGGGTGGTGTCCTGCCCAAGATCAAAGAATATATTCTCCAAGAATTATGGCAATTTCCTCAATCAGCCATGCCTTTCAGAGACTGGCTAACCTATAGGGGATGGGCCCTAAATGAGGAAATAGTCTGGATCTTAATTAATAATGGGTTATTAATATAACGGCAAAATGACTTCTATCGTTCCCCCCTCTGATTCTTTTGAGCAACACAGTCTCCTCAATGAATCACTAATTGATATGGCAAATGCTTCATAAAGGATTTTTAATGGTGAGGCTTATGATTGGAAACAATGTGAGGGGAAAAGGGAGAAAGATTGGCCAATATTGACAGGAGCCATTGGGCAAAGTCCTCTTTGGCAAGTAGACCCTACAGAAAAGAGGCACATAGGGAAGAGGTAAATTTTAAAAATAATAATCTACTCCCATTGTCCATTTCATCAGTCCATCATGTAATAGGGTTTGTACATCTCATAAAATTCTCTGGTTTCTAAGAATATCTCTTAATGTAATCTTCAGGTCCTCTGGAAATTTCTCCTCTTAGGCATTCTGGAATGGGTGGGGTTTCAGAGAAGCTTCTAGCAGAATTCCTTCTCCAGTTCAGGTCCCTTGCAAAGATCCCCTTTTCTTTTAAAATCTCTTATAAAATAGATCTTAATACAATTTTAAGTTTACTTTGCCAATAACCAGGTCAGGGAGCAAGAGCTAGGTCAAACTTTATGACTCTACTAATAAGAACGTCGAATTGGGAAAATTTTAGATCAGAGAATTTAAAATTTTAGACTAACAAATTGTCATGTTAATATATTTAAGAAATTCAAATAACTATTGAAAAATTAGAAAATTCTGAACCTGATTTTTATATTTCACACACATAAGTATCTAATATTATTGTTATTTACTCTAGTTATTTTCTTTTAGCTGTTCATTCCTCCTTTAGGATGATGAGATTCTGCTAAGGAACTAATAACAGAGCCCTTTTCTGGGAGGACAAACTCTAATTAGAATAATAAATTCTCTAAAAGTTGTCATATTACCTTCAAAAAGTTCTGAGATGGGATGTATAAATATGCTAGGTAATAATTCCAAATAGTGCATATTAAATAATTTGTTTATAATAAAACATTTTCAGTTAGTAACCATATTCAAATGAATGACCCTGAGTAAAAGAGAATATCTCTTTAAGAAAACAAAAAATAGACCAAAAGTCATTCATCTTTTAAAATAATTAATTCTACTGAAATTCTTTTCATCAACACAGAACTGAAAACAGTTATGATATTAACCTCACTAAATAACAGAATTATGTCCTGGTTTCACAGATCTTTACATCATTTCCTAATTATTGTCATATCATTGTGAGACATTAAAGTTCCTAATGTTATATAGGAACATATGACTAGTAACAGGCAGATGAAAAGGCAAAATATCTATTTGATTGATTAGTTAAGATATAGAAAAGACCAAAATTCTAGACCAAATGGCTCAAAACCTGAATCTTATTATAGTAGCTTAGATGTGTTTCAGTATTAGCTTATGAGATAAAAAATCTAATATTGCATTCAATATTGTGGTCACCTGCCACAAAAGAAGAATATGGACATAGCTATATACCCAGAGGAAAATGTTTGCCTTTCTTGAGGTCAATTTCAGGCTAGAGTCATATAGACAATCAATTGTACGGAGCCAGGATTAAATGGTAGGATACTTTTCATTCAAGAAGAAATATCACACTGAGAAATCAAGTCAGGATAATCCTATCTCAGCCCATGACAACAGTCATTCTCCCAGCCTTTCCCATGAGAACTCCATCTGCAGTTCATGGATGTCTACCCCATAGGGTTGCTGGCATCATGGTATGTAGAAAGCTTATATTATAGATAAAGCTGTGGAGCCATGAAGGCTCTATGGCCTCCTACTTGTTATTGAATCATTTCAGTTGTGTCCAACTCTTTGTGACCCTGTTTGGGTTTTTCTTGGCAAAGATGTTAAAATGGTTTGCCACTTCCTTCTCTGGTCCATTTTACAGATGAGGAACTGAAGCAAACAGGGTTGAGTGTCTTGCCCAGGGTCCCATAAATAGTAAGTGTCTAAGTCTAGATTTGAACTCTTGAAGATGAGTCTCCCTGATTCCAAGGCCAATGCTTTATCCACTGAGGCACCTAGCTGCATAGTCTCCTAGTGCTCAGCTCCAAACAGTGTAAATATGTTTGTTTGGTTTTGGTATTTATGGCATGTTTAGAATAATTAATAGTTTTTCCTTTCCAGAATGATACTTAATTTTAATCACAATATTGAAATGCTGTTTAGACTGTTTGAGGAAGAAGGCTTTTTAGGTCATCACTGATGCTAGGCTCCTCAAAAGGATCAAGAATAACAGACACTTGAGATACCAACACTCACCAGATTTTATCAAACTTATGTTTTAGTTCTTGCTCACTGCATTTTTATCCCTCAAGTGAGGACAACTTTTTTTTTCCTTTTCAAAAAAATTGGCCTTATATTCTGATTTCTTCTGGTGCAAAATATTTTGTCGTTTCTTTAAGTCAATTGGTTCCCCAAATTTGCTTGTTCAAATTTTCTGAAACGAGGATCTCGTTAAGACATTTCAATTTGTGATGAGAGCTTACTTTCATATTAAATCTATAAGCATTTATTAACTACCTACAGGCATTGGACTAAGTTCTAGAGATATAAAGAAAGTCAAAAACAACCATTGCCCTCAAAATTGTCCTAATAGTTCACAATTTAATGGGGGAATCAATATTTCCTAATTTTTATCTTCTTGGAACTACTTCTTCAGCTCTTGATGACATTTTTTTTCCTGCAACTAAAGACCCAATTAAACTTCTGCTGAGATCCTTAATTTCTCTATTCTGAATGTTACTGGTCGATTCCTTCTGCATGCCCAGAAAGTGACTTCTCAGCTGCTAACTTCAGTTGTCATCCAATGTCTATACCTTGATTGTGGCCAACAACTACTAAATGTTGCCTCTAAAATATTGGTCAAATAAAAGTCTTTATCTGATGACAAAAGATTCCAACTCATATCTGTGCCATCAAATAATCAAATAATTTGTTTACAGACATTTCATATTTCTAGAATTAGCCTGTTTCTCTCACCCTTCTCAGAAGCTGACATGAGGACAATTATGACAAATATTGTATTTCATCAATCTTTGGCATCTTTAGAAATTAGTGAAGGCATCACAGCTGTCAAAGCCAGCCTCAGCCCAAATTTTTACCACTCGTCCCATCAAGAAATACTCTTTGCTACTTCTTCAACTGAGGTGGTAGAAAAAAGTGTCATTTTTGTATTTTTCAGCCTAGAAAATCTAGGATATGAGTTTTGGAAGAAGAGAAGGAATTTTTAACTCTTATGAAGGACACAATGAGAGGGATTTCTTGGCAAATAAGTTAGCTATTATGATTCTTGTTCTTTCTCTTAGATTCCAATTTCTCTACTCATTGCCAGTTTCACCTAATTTGACTGGAAGACCAGGGAGTTAATTTGAGAAATATAGGGATTGGTCACCACGCGGGAAAAACATAATTATCATATGGGAAATAGGGCTGATAAATGTTATTGAGTGAAATGATCCAGAGTTATTCATTTCTGTCTGGTAGTTTATTGGATAGATGTGGGGCTAGGCAGTGGCTAATGTGATAGCAATGATATTATGGGTATTGAAGAAGATCCCAAGGAAGTCATCCTAAATTCTGTGGAGCTCATGCTTGAGCCTTTGTAACAACAACTACACTGGCATACCCAGGATGGCTGCTAGTACAGGTTCTTTGATGTGCTTTGCTAGGAAAGACAGCTGTTTAAGGGTTCAACAACTTTTAATTACATTCACCAGTTCAGGGGAAAATTCAGCACCCTGAACTTCAGAGAAAATACAAACAGAGAAATAGAGACCAACAGACATGTGTGTGTGTGTGTGTGTGTGTGTGTGTGTGTGTTGCTATATACTTTACATACACCACTGGATCAAGAGAGTCTTTACCTCTGGGGAGTTGGGGACCTCTGAACATATGGCCACTCAGAGTCTTGACCAGGGAATCACAAGGTCTTTTTCATAAGTGAGCCCTCAAAGAAAAACACCAATGCAGATTTTACATATATACATATATATATATATATATGTATATACATACATACATATATATACATACATACACACATACATATATATATGTATATAAATTAGCAAAATGTGTGAAAGTCTTTCTACAAGCAAGCCTCTCCTGAGCAAGTTTCCTTTAATGGACTTCACATGAGGCCTATTAATGATCTGGGAAGATCTTACATCCCATTAACATTACAGCCTTCTGTCTCCATTATTTTTAAAGATCATGTATCTTAGCTACTTATTCAATTTCATTGGCTCCTGTAAGAAATAAAATGATAGATATTGAAACACCAAACTGGAATGAGAGCAGGTCCAACCTTCTGGCCATGGTGGTGATTCCTAGGCCTCTCAGTGCAGGACAGGAGTCTGTCAGAGCTAGGTGAGACAGAAGCAGAGAGGTGTGGCAGAAGCAGCAGCAGCTACTCCTGGAGCTATCAGCCTACAGTCTTCAGGTTTGAAACTGACCTTCTTGAAGTTCTGGGAGCCATGATGACTAGGTAAACTCTAAGACCTCTCATCCCTCTCTTGAATAACCCAGAGAATAATGCCCCAAGAGAAACTCCAGAATAGAGGAGCCAGAAGTGAAGGTTCAGTAATCTTTTAGCTGAAGAAGCTAGGGAGACCCCCTCTTATGGTGATGGAAGGAGACCAGTTCAGGAAGGGAGGCATCCCAGCAAGCCCCTCTTTAGCAGACCAGAAGGAGTTCTTGAGCCCTGGGGGGAGGGTGAAGCTAGCAACCACCAACACCAGGACCCCAGGATTGCCTTTGCACAGCCAGAGGAATTGGCAGACATGAGCACAAACCTATGAGAGACCACCCATGCTATATAGCGCAGCCCTAGAGGAAGAGGAGACTTCCAGTAGCCAGGCCACCCCTCTCCCACACCTCATGCTGTGACCCTGGGGAAACTCAGAAAGTTGTCACTGGGCCTTGATCCTTGGCACATACCAGCCAGCTTCAGCTCAGCACAAGGTGAGCTTCCAGAGTATATAGCTTCTAGCTGACAAAATCAGAGGCCAAAGCACACAAAGCCAGTACACTATACCCACACCTGAAACTTCAAAAGGGAATATGATCTGGCCCCAAGCCCAAAAAGATTCCTAGAAGAGTTCAAAGAGGATTTTAAAAGCCAAATTAGAGTGGTAAAAGAAAAATTACAGAATCTAACAGAAGAAAATGAATCCTTGAAAAGTAAAATGGGCCAAATGGAAAGAGATATGCAGAAGCTATCAGAAGAAAATAATTTGTTAAAAATTAGAATTGGGCAAGTAGAAGCTAATGACCCTATGAGGCATCAAGAATCAACCAAATAAAATCTAAAAAATGAAAAAATAGAAGAAAATGTAAAATATCTCATTGGAAAAACAACTGACCTGGAAAATAGATCCAGGAGAGAGAATCTAAGAATTATTGGACTTCTGGAAAGTCATGATGAAAAAAAGAGCCTGGACAGTATCTTCCAAGAAATCATCAAGGAAAACTTTTCTGAGGTCCTAGAACCAGAGGGTAAAATAGTCATCCAAAGAATCCACCAATCACCCTCTGAAAGATATCCCAAATTGAAAACTCCAAGGAATATTGTACCCAATTCCAGAATTATCAGATCAAGGAGAAAATACTGCAAGAAACCAGGAAGAAATAATTCAAATATCATGGAAGTACAGTCAAGCTCACACAAGATCACTTCTATATTAAAAGACTGGAGGGATTAGAATATGATATTCTGAAAGGCAAAGGAGCTTGGACTACTACCAAGGATCAACTATCAAGGAAAATGGAGCATAATCTTTCAGACAAAGAGATGGACATTCAATGAAATAGGGGAATTCCAGACCTTCCTGACAAAAAGGTCAGAGCTGAATGGAAAATTTGACATTCAAATACAAGACTCAGGAAAAGAATAAAAAGGTAAAGAGGGAAAAGAATATAAAAAAGAAAAAACCCTGTTATTCAACAAGGGGAAACTGATTATATCCCTACATGGGAGGATGATATTTGCTAATTTTGAGAATGGTTAGTATGACACCTAAAAGGGAAATACATAGACAGAGGGTGTGAGTATAAATTAACTGACGTGACAATAAAAATTTAGTTAAGAGATGAAAAGGGATTGTAATGGTAGAAGAGGTAAGGAGGAGGCAGAAAAGAGTAAATTACATCACATGAAGAGGCACAAAACATATTATAATAGAGGGAAAGAAGGGAGGGAGAAGAGCAGTGTTTGAGCTTTGCTCTCATCTGATTTGGTGCAAGGAGGCGATAACATACTCTGTTAAGTACAGAAATCAAACTTGCCCTATAGGCAGTAGGAACAGAAAGGGGAAAGAAAAGGGGGGAATGGTTAGAAGGGAAGAAAGAAGTAGTAAGGGAAAAGGGTAAGATAAGGGGGGGGAGAGCTGAAAGGGGGGGAATATGGAGGGAGGTGGTAGCCAAAAGCAAAACCCTTTTGAGGAAGGGAAGTGAGAAGGGAGAAATAAAAATATAAATGGAGGGGAAACATGATTACTATCTGCATCATTTTTTCATCCTAACTGTGAATGTGAATGGGATGAACTCTCCCATAAAACAGAAGAAGATAGCAGAATGGATTAAAAACCAAAATCCTACAATATGTTGTTTACAAGAAACACATTTGAAACAGGGGGGATACACATAGGGTAAAGGTAAAAGACTGGAGTAGAATATATTATGCTTCAGCTGAAGTAAAAAAAAAGCAGGGGTAGCAATCCTAATCTCAGACAAAGCAAAAACAAAGACAGATGTAATTAAAAGAGATAAGGAAGGAAACTATATCCTGCTAAAAGGCACCATAGACAATGAAGTAATATCATTACTTGACATATATGCACCAAATGGTATAGCATCCAAATTCTTAGAGGAGAAGTTAGGTGAGTTACAGGAAGAAACAGACAGCAACACTATACTAGTGGGGGACCTCAACCTCCCCCTCTCTGAGCTTGATAAATCTAATCTCAAAATAAACAAGAACGAAGTTAAGGAGGTGAATAGAATTTTAGAAAAGGTAGACATGCTAGACCTCTGGAGAAAACTGAATGAGGATAGAAAGGAGCACATATTTTTCTCAGTGGTACATGGCACATGCACAAAAACTGACCATGTAGTAGGGCATAAAAACCTCAATCCAGTGCATGAAGGCAGAAATAGTTAAGGCATCAGATCATAATATGATAAAAATTATTTGTAATAAAGGGCTAGAGAAAGATAGACTACAAATTAATTGGAAACTAAATAATCTCATCCTAAAGAGTGAATGGGTCAAAGAACAAATCATAGAAACAATAACTTCATTCAAGAGAATAACAATAATGAGCTAACATACCAAAATTGCAGCAAAAGCAGTCTTTAGGGGAAATTTTATATCTCTGAATGCTTACATGAATAAAATAGAGGAAAATGAGATCAATGAATTGGGCATGCAACTGAAAAAGACAGAAAAAGAACAAACTGAAAATCCCTAATTAAATACCAAATTAGAAATATTGAAAACCAAAGGAGAGATTAATAAGACTGAAATCAAGAAAACTATTGAACTAATAAATAAAACTAAGAGCTGGTTTTATGAAAAAATCAAAATTGATAAGCCTTTGGTCAATTTGATTTAAAAAAAAAAGAAAAGAAAATTGCCAGTATCAAAAATGAAAAGGGTAAATTGACCTCCAATGAAGAGGAAATTAAAGCAATAATTAGGAATTATTTTGCCCAATTGTATGCCCATAAATTTGATAATCTTAGGGAAATGGATGAATATTTACAAAAATATAAATTGCCCAGATTCAGAAAAGGAAGTAAAATATCTAAATAACCCCATCTCAGAAAAAGAAATTGAGCAAGCCATCAATGAACTACCTAGGAAAAAATCTCCAGGACCAGAGAGATTTACAAATGAATTCCATCAAACATTTAAAGAACAATTAATTCCTGTATTTTATAATCTATTTGGGAAAATAGGTGAAGAAGGAGTCCTACCAAATTCTTTTTATGACACAAATATGACACAAATATGGTACTAATATCTAAACCAGGAAGAGTCAAAAAAGATTAAGAAAATTATAGATCAATTTCCCCAATGAATATTGATGCAAAAATATTAAATAAAATATTAGCAAAAAGGCTGCAGTAACTTATCATGAGACTAATACACTATAACAAGGTAGGATTTATCCCAGGAATGCAAGACTGGTTCACTATTAGGAAAACTATCAGCATAATTGATCATATCAACAACAAAACTATCAGAAACCACGTGATTATCTCAATAGATGCAGAAAAAACTTTTGACAAAATACACCACGCATTTCTATTAAAAACTCTAGAAAGCATAGGAATAAACATAGTCTTCCTAAAAAATTATAAGTAGCATCTACCTAAAACCATCAGCAAGCATTATATATAATGGTGACAAGCTAGATGCATTCCCAATAAGGTCAAGGGTGAAACAAGAAAGTCCATTATCTCCCCTATTATTCAATTTGGTACTGGAAATGTTAGATGTAGCAATAAGAGAAGAAAAAGTAATTGGAGGAATTGGAATAGGCAAAGAAGAACTAAATTATCACTCTTTGCAGATGATATAATGATTTACTTAGAGAATCCTAGTGATTCAAGTAAAAAACTACTTGAAATAATAAATAACTTTAGCAAAGTTGCAGGATATAAAATAAACCCACATAAATCCTTGGCATCCCTATGTATTGCTAACAAAGCCCAACAGCAAGAGATAGAAAGAGAAATTCCATTTAAAGTTACTGTAGACACTATAAAATACTTGGGAGTATACCTGCCAAGACAAACCTAAGACCTTTATGAACACAGTTATTAAACACTTTTCACACAAATAAAGTCACATCCAGATAAATGGAAAAACATCAGTTGCTCATGGTTAGTCTGAGTTAGTATAATAAAAATGACAATTTTACCAAAATTAATTTACTTATTTGGTAGCCATACTAAACTACCAAAAATTATTTTACAGAGCTGGATAAAATAATAAAATTCATCTGGAAGAACAAAAGGCCCAGAATATAAAGGGAATTAATGAAAAGAAATGCTAGGGAAGATGGCCTAGCCATACCAGATATTAAGCTGTATTACAAAGCAGCAGTCATCAAAACTACTTGGTACTGGCTAAGAAAGTGTGGTGGATTGGTGGAATAGGTTAGATACACAAAATGCAGTAGTCAAAGAATATAGCAATCTAATCTTTGATAAAACCAAAAAGTCTAGCTTCTGGGTTAAGAATTCACTCTTTCACAAAAACTTCTGGGAAAACTGGAAAATAGTATGGCAGAAACTGGGTATAGACCAATATCTTACACTATATACCAAAACAAAGTCAAAATGGATTCACAAGTTTGGTATAAAGGCTAAAACTATAAACAATTTGGGAGAGCAAGGAATAGTTCATCTGTCAGATTTATGGAGAAGGGAAGAATTTATGACCAAACAAGAGACAGAGAGCATTATGAAATGCAAAATGGATAATTTTGATTATGTAAAATTGAAAAGTTTTTGCACAAATGAAGCCAATGCAACAAAGATTAGGAGGGAAGCAGAAAATTGGGAAAGAATTTTTACAACCAGTATCTCTGATAAAGGCCTCATCTCTAAAATATACAGGGAACTGAACCAAATTAATAGGAATACAAGTCATTCCCCAATTGAGAAATGGTCAAAGGATATGAACAGGCAGTTTTCAGAAGAAGAAACTAAAGATATCTATAGTCAGATGAAAAATGCTCTAAATCACTATTGATTAGAGAAATGTAAATCAAAATGACTCTTAGATACCATATCTTTCCTGTCAGATTGGCTAACATGACAAAACAGGAAACTCATAAATGCTGGAGAGGCTGTGGGAAAACTGGAACACTGTTATATTGTTGGTAGAGTTATGAACTGATCCAGCTATTCTGTAGAGCAATTTAAAATTATGTCCAAAGGGCTATAAAAATATGCACGCCCTTTAACTCAGCAAAACCACTTTTAGGGCTGTGTGCCAAAGAGATCACAGAAGTGGGAAAGGGACAGAGAAGAAGAATATTCATGATAGTTCTTTTGGTGGTGGCAAAGAATTAGAAATCAAGGGTATGCCCATCAATTGGAGAAAAGCTAAACAAGTTGTGGTGTATGAATGTAATGGAATACTATTGTGCTATAAGAATGAGGAAGAGACAGACTTCATAATAACCTGGAAAGGATTATATGATCTGATGCTGAGCAAGGGGAGAAGAACCAGGAGAACATTATACATGATTACAGACACAAAGTATCTGTGATGACTAACTTTGATAGACTTGGCTATTCTCAGGTATACAAGGTTCAAAGACAGCTCCAAAAGGCTCATGATGGAAAAAGCTATCCACATTCAAAGAAAGAATTATGAAGTCTGAATGCAGATTGAAGCAAACTATTTGCTCTCTTTTTTCCTCCTTTTTTGTTTTTTTTTCTTCTTTCTCACATTTCATTCCTTTGGTTATAATTCTTCTTTACAACTTGACTATTGTGTAAATAAGTTTAATATGAAGGCATATGTAGAAACTATATCAAATTACATGAGGAGAGAGAGAGGGAGAAAATTTGGAATTCAAAACTTGTGGAACTGAGTGTTGTAAAAAAAAATAAAAAAAGAAATATTTTAAAAATGAAATAAAATGATAAGTCTACTTCATACCTGGACTGAGCATCATGCCCAGAGCCCTTGTATACCAGAGAGCGATAGATTTAGAAGCTCTGATCAACACAATGGCCAACCACAATTCCAGAGGACTCTAGATAAAACAGAATGGACTCAGAGTACTGATTGAGACTTTTTAATGTGGCCAATTTGGGAATTTGTTTTGTTTTACTATACATATTTCTAATATAAGTTTTATATTTCTTGCTTTCTCAGTTGGGGTGCTGGAGGCAGGAGGAAAATAATGTAGATCTGAAAATAAAATTTAATTTAACAATAAGCAAATAAATGGAATCAGGAAGAGCTGTGCCAATATGGGAGAAGATATCACTCTAGAAGAGATTTAAGCAGAAGGCTAAATAAGGATGGCTAGGGAACCAAGAGGAATAGGGTCTGACCCAGGAAAGATAACTGATTCAGACCATTATATTTCCCCACAAAAAAAGATTACTGTCACATACAGAGGCTTTCTCACAGCACAAAAAGGGCTGAAGTTCAAGTTTCAAACCCAGAAGAGACCTTGTAGATCATTAATAGGCACCTGAAGCACTACCATACTCCAACTCATTATGTTGTCTTTGCTGGAATACATCTAAAGATGAAAAATGCACTAACTTCTGAGGCAGCCCACTCCATTGTTGGAATGATCTTTCAGAGACAGTATGATACAGTGCCAAAATCACCTGCCTTGACATCAGGAGGTCTTGGATTTGAATCATGTCTCTAACACTTTGGAGCTGTGTGACCCTTGGCAAGTTACCTTCTCTGTTCCTCAATTTCCAAAGCTATAAAATGAGAATTTTGCACTGCTTTAATGTTCCCTCCTGTAATGTCCCTTCCAATTCGTAATTTCTCTTGGCTTCAGATGCTTCATCTGTAAAATGGGGATATTAATAGCACCTACCTCGAAGAGTTTCTGTGAGGATCAAATAGCACAATATATGTAAAGCAGTTTGTAAAACTTAAAGTTCTACATAAATTTTAGCTTTTACACCTACAATTGCTCATTTTTTCCTATATTTAGACATAATCTAGTTTTCTAGAATTTCCAAGCAACAATTCTACTTCTGCCTGTGGGGCCTAAGGGATCATATCTCATCCCTCTTCTACATGAAAGCTCTTCAGCTACATGAAGACATCTACCATATTTTCTCCTAAACCTTTTATCTAGACTAAACCTCCCCAGTTTCTTCAACTGAACCTCATTTGATATAGTTGCCAATCCCCTCATCATCTTGGTCAGCCTCTTCTGAATGATCTCTTCTTTACCAATGGGGTTCCTAAACCATGACAACCAGAAAATACTTCAATGCTCCAGAAATAATCTAACCAGGGCAAAGTTCAGTGAGACTATCACCTTCCATTTTTCTGGGCATTGAATCTTTCTTAATGTATCCTTAGATCACTTTTTGGCAACTATATTATATTGCTTATTTATATTAAACTTGTATTCCACAGAAACTTCTAAATCTTTTCCATTCATTATATCAACTATGCTATACTTTGGCAATGTATTTTCCTTTACCTGAGAGTATGATGTTATATTTATTATTACATATATCTTATTTGATTCATCGCATCATCCTAGAACTTACATTCTGATTCTATCAATCAGATGTATTACTATCCCTCTCAGATTTGTGTCATCCTCAAATTTGACAAGCATGCCAACTAGTCTTTTTCTAAGTAATCAATTAAAAAAAACACTGAACAGGACCAAATAGGGCCAAAGATAGAGAGAGATCATTGCAGAATACTGTAAGATAGGTTTCTCACCAGATTCTCATGGACAAAAGTGTGGGCAACATGATAGTACTATTTGGTGGAATAAAAATGGTTGATCGAACGGTCCCCAAAGATCAGTGATTTATGGAATGATGCCAACATGGAAGGAGGTCATAGGATAATAGACTTAGAGCTACAAACAAGCACAATTCATGCTTATGCATAAAGTTTTTTTAATCACACAAAAAACAATCTTTCCCAATTATAATTTTGCGAGTGTTTTCTGTTCCAAGGGAAATCATTATGTAATAATAAATACAAATAATATTGATATGTAATAGATAAATACATTACATTTCTTTATTCAGTTTTATTGAGGATTATTTTCACATGAATATAGCAACATAGCAGCTCAAAATTAGAAGGAATTTCAGAGGTTAACTAGCCCAAACTATATTTGAACAGGATCTAAACAAGTAGCCATCAACCTTCACTTAAAGATCCATTTTTCCTTAGGTTGTTCATTTCAAATTTAAATAACATTAATTATTAAGAAGTTATTCTTTACTTGGAAATTAACTATATCACTTTGCAACTTTCACCCTTTGCTCCTGGTTCTTCCCTCTGGGGCTAACCAGAGCAGGTCTAATACATCTTCCACATGAAAACCCTAACATTACTTAAAAGCAGCACTCCCATTTCCCATGTTTTCTATTCTCCAGGCTAGAGTAATACATTAAAAAAAAAACCTATGCACTATAACCAGGTTGAATATAGACCATAAATGCAAATATAGATAAACATCCTTAATTCATATAATTAATTATATTAAAAATAAAATATCATTCCACTATTGAATTAATAAATGGAGAAATCATCCAACAAAATACATGTCACTTATATCAAAAAATGCTAAAAAGTACAGGAATAAAATGATTTTCCTTTACTACAAAAAAAGTAGCTATATCCAAGAGCTAGCATTTTATTGCTTATTAAATGCTTGAAGTTTTCCCAATGAGACTGAAAATGTTTTATTACTAGTTAATAGTGCAATAAATGATATCTATATTCTATGCCAATCAAAAACAAAACAAAAAAGAAGTTCAGGAAGAAAATAACCAAATAATAGGAAAACCATTTCTATTTACAAATGATATGGCAATTTATTAATGCATCCCCTGAAGAAACAACAAAATCAATACAATTAATAGTTTAAGTAAAGTAGCAAAATGCAAAATAAATCTACAAAAATGATAAAATTTCCGATATGTTACTTACAAAGCCCAGAAGGAAGAGAAATGTCATTTACTATAAAAACAGAGGACAAAGAAAACAATGGGGAAATGAGTCAGGGGGAACGTATTACATAATTAAAAGGGCTATTAGCTCAACCTTTCTAGCAACACACATCTATCTCCTACTGATTAAAATTTGGAGATACAAAGCAGTACTCCCTGAGGTTATTTGTATTTACCTTTGCATAAGAAATTGCTGATATGTTAGCATAAATATTTTAGTGTGTTTCATATGGCAAGCTCCAGGGCTAACAACCCCATACAAAATGCAGCTATCCTTTAAATTAATATAAATATTGTCCGTTTTAACATAATACTTGAAAATCATGAAAATTATCCATATTTGTGCATATTAAGTTTGTGCAAAACCATTCCAAAAATCCACACACATAATTATACAAATGCAATTTTTTATTTATATTTATAAATATTTACAAATATTCATTTTTATAAATATTATGTATTAATATAAGTACAATTACGAATGTGTTCTCTTTTCTTCCTAAGCTTCCATCTCACCTCATTCATATACAATGGGCTGATTTTCTTTTGTAACACATTCCAAAGCATAAATCAGATGTATAAATTAATCACCACAAAAATAAAACAATGATATAGTGGGATTTTACATGGAAAATTATGACACGAGATGGTCTAAAGCAAATGCTGGGGCTCACCCAAGACCACAAAGGCACTCATCAAAATGGCCTAATATCTCTGAGGCTGTAGGGTCTGAATCACATTTTTATCCTCTTCTCAGGAAGGCTGTAAGTGTTCATGTACAATCGTCTTCTACCACTGAAATTTCAAATTGGCCTTGACCTAGGGCCTGAGCCTATTGAGGAAATTGAGAGAACTGAGGCAATTGAGTGAACAACACTGACTCTATCTTGTAAGCCAATTCCAAATCTAGCTCAGTTCTCTTTCTATTCAATTATGGATCTAAGTCCAATTTCTGTCTTGTAAGAAAACTTTATTCAATTGTGGGAAGTGGGAGAAAACCTTATTCCAGTGTTTAAATCTAATCCTGCATGTCTGGGAAGTTCGACCACTTCTATTTGCTACTTAGATATCTAAGGACCTCGGTTATGTTGACCAGTAACCCAGTCAGATCCTAAGACTGATGCAAAGAGTTTTCTCACAATGACATACCTCCAACAACCCACATGTCTTATCTGAAAACTAGATCCATACTGATTGATCGATCAGTTATTGTTTGCATGTTCCTGTGATCGTTTACAGACACTTGGGGAAAGTCGGACACCTCTTTTTCTGAATTCAGGAATTGCAGCTGTTCACTAGCCTCCTCCAGACTTGGAAAGTCCATAATCTTTCCTCCAATTAGAAATCAGATTACCCAGTGTTATATCGTTGTTTTTAACTAAGTGGCCTTATTTGATTAATTTTCTTAATGTATAAAAAGTCTTCCCTGGTGTTTGGGGTCCAGCCCTAAGCTAAGGAAGAGGTATGGTCCCTACTTGTTAGGCAATTGGCATGCATTGCTTAATAATGCAAAATGCTCAAAAGCTCAAACCTTTGTTTCTTCAGTTATTCTATATTTCACTCATCAAGCTGCTGATGCAGGCAGGAAGTAGCTGATTTGGTCCTAGGTGGGGCGTGCAGAAGGCGTTAACCTTTGGGCTGGAATCCGGACTTTGGACAGTCCGGGCATTTGGACTAGAATGTAGGGGAAGGCATCAACCACTAAGTCAGTTAATAAACACTTATTAAACTTCTGTAGTGTGCCAGGCATCATGCTAACTGTGGGGGATACAAAGAAACATAAAAGACAATACCTACTCTTGATGAACTATCAATCTAATGGGGGGGGGGGGTGCAGCACGGAGACAATAAGCAAATAACTACATACGAACAAGCTACATACAGGATAAACTGGAAATTTAAGATGAAGACAGCGCTGCAATTAAGAGGGAGTAGGAAAGCCTTCACATAATACAGAGTACCTTAGCTGGGACTTAAAGAAAAACAGGGAAGCCAGCAATAGGAAATAAGGAAGCATGTTCTATGCATGAGGGAGAATCAATGAAAATGTCTGGAGTGTTTTTAGTTGTTTCTACCACCCACCCAAACTCCCTAATATCTTAGCTTGGCCTTGGCAAAACTCAGAGTTTAGGGGCTTTATCCCTATTCTTTCCTTCTCTGCCTTTCAGGCCTAGCTAGAGGCTAGAAAAGATTGCTTTCTCTAGGTGGCTAGACTAGAATCTAGAAATCCAGATGCTTGCTTATTTACTCTTTAGTTCATTCTCTTCCCTGCCCTGCCCTTCCCTCTCCTTTCCTCTTCTCTCTCTATTTCCCTGCCCTTCCCCTATCTCTCTCCCTTCCTTCTGTACCCATATCTCTATCCCACTTTCTTTCTCTTTCCTTCTCCCACTTTTCTCCATTCTCTTTGTACTTCCCCTCCCCCCTCCCTTAACACTTATGGGGTGCTGAGAGGAGAGGACTCAAAATACCTTGGTGTATCAGTAAGGCAAGATTCATAATGCTGATGGTGACCGTGGATATGCCTGAATAGTTCGGAATAACAAAGTATAAAAGTTTCTTTATGTAGAAGGCAGAAGTAAAACATTTACCCAGACACCAGAGGATCAAATCCCAGAACCAATAACCCCAATTCGACATAGCAACAGTTGTATTGCAAAGCCAGTAAGTCCACCTCAATGTAACAGCAAGGAAATTATAACGCAGTATTGCAGCAAAGAGCCAAGTCATCCTGTAACCTTCCCTCCTGCTAAGGCCTTCACGTAAACACTCCCAAATCCCAACTATCTGCTCGCCTGGGTCCTCTTCCCTCTCAGTTCTCTGGTCTCCACTCTCTGCTCTGTACTCTCTCATCGCCTTGCAGCTCTCTGAGTTCTGTAGCTCACTGAGTCTCCAAACTCTCTGTAGAGTCTGAGTTCTGTGACTACCTTCTGGGTATATATACTCTCCTTAGGACTCAAGGGCTTCACACCTAATCAGTGAAAGGATGTAGGCCTGGGGCTTAGCACTTAGTAAGTAAAGAGTATAGTCCTGGGGCTTAGCACTTAGTAAGTAAAGGGTGTAGGCTTGCCCACAAACAGACCTCTAATCAAACTTCTTTCTCCTCCCTGCTCCTCCCCACCTGAGGCCTATTTAATGAGCAAGAAAGATATTTAATCATTGATTGGCATCACACTTGGCAATCCTGGGGCTTTCGTCTTGGGCCCTGGGGGAAGACATAAGAAAGTCCTCCTGGCTCCCCATTTGTTTTGAGCTCTTTATTGCACCTTGGACAAGCTCCCAGCAGGGGAGGGCAATGGGGGTCTCCAGATTCCTTGGATTCTCTGCTATCCAGTTATGGTCCCAAGCAGTGTGTCTTCCTAAAGAGACCTGCTACCTCTTGCCTGGCGAAGCGTACATCACCTGCTCACCAGCCCCTTTTCATGTACGTACCACTTGCTTTTCACTTTTCTACCCCTTTCCTTTGTATGCTCACTCCTCTATCTTCACATACACACTAACCCTGTCATTTGCAGTTTTGGGACAACATTGATGATATACCAATAACTAGTCAATGTATCAGGGGGAGGTGATCAAGTAATCCTTGATTACCTGAGTCCTCCAAACCTATTTGATGAAATTTCATTTTGTAAAGGGCAAGTAATATATACAATGTATCATAAGAGATTTTCTTTTTTAGATTATGAAATGGCCCACTTCGATCTTTGAAAGGGTATTCTCCTTTCAGACTTCAGCCATTATAAAGGAAGTGTTGAGAAGTTTTTATATTTCTTTTCTCCTTTAGGACACATGAAGAAATTTTTCAATCAACTTGATAGAATTACAGATTGGTTAACTATTGGCTTACTGGAGGATAAGCCATTCTCTTGATGACCTTCAAAAGTAGCTGTAATTTCTCCTCTCTGATGAAAGCCATTCGTGGCCACTGAGAAGAGGGGCAGCTATGGAGAAAGAACCCAGCCCTTGAAAGGAAATGTTTCTTTAGTGAAGCAACTTCCCCAGTAGGAGATACTCCCACTTTAGAGTGCCGACTTAGAAAGTCCAACTGTAAAGTAGAGTTGAACTACAGATGAGAATAGCCTCAAGAAGCTCAGTAGAGCAACATGACTGGTCAAGACACAGTACACAGGGGGAGTAGCATCACAACAGAAGAAGAAAAAAAAAGACTTGGAGGCCTTGCAGTTATTTGGGCCATCTGTTTTCCTTATGTGTGTGTCTCTTTTTGATGGTACTGCTTTTCACTGTCTACTCTTCCCACCAATGCTGTGCCCATTTGTGGGGAAATGAATCCCAGGTTTACGGGAGGAACATTTTTTTTACTATTCATGCTATCGCATGTCAGTGAGTCCATTTGCTTCGAGCTAACTCTGTCGGTTGGCTTACTACAAAAGGGAAACGCACCATGTAAGCTATGGTTTTAAGAACACACCACCACAGAGTATTTTGAACCTGGCATGGTTGTTTTCCAGTGAACCTAACCTTACAATATTAATTATGGGTGGGTAGAGGATAGCAAAAAAGGGATAGCCGTAATGGTTATTCTACAATTGTCATCCACTTCAGGATTCATGTAGATTCCATACACAAACACATACATACACACATACATATGTATGTGCATATGTGTGTATGTATGGTCCATATTTCTTTTGGGGGCCTAATTACCACAAAATTACTGCTGAGGAGCCTGTTATGAAGCTTTTAAAAGAAGGGGCACAACTGTTTTATTTAAGTTCCTAAGATGGAAAATGATTATTATGGTCAATACGGATTTGTTAAGCACCTACTATGTGGTGGACACTGTGCTAAGCACTGGGGATACAAAAAGAGACAGTCCTTGATTCTATGGAACTCACAATCTAAAGAGGAAGACAAGTAATAAAAAAATATACAAACGAGCTACACATGTGAAAAATAGGAAATAATTAACTGAAGAAAGGCACTAGAATTAAGAGGGGTTGGGGAAGACTTTTTGTAGGTGGAATTTCAGTTAGGATTTGAAGGAAGCTGGGAAATCCAGGAGGCAGAGATGAGGAAGGAAAGTATTCCAGGGATAGGGGAGAGCCAGAGAAAATGCTTAGAGTCAGGAGATGGAGTGTCTTATCGGTGGAATAGCCAGGGGGCTATTGTCACTGTTTTGAAGAATACATAATAGAGAATAAGGTATGAGAAGCCTGGAAAGTTAGGAGGGGGGCTAGGTTATAAATAAATGGTTTTGAAAGCCAAATAAAGAATTTTTAGTTTGATTCTGGACAATAGGGAACATTGTAGTTAATCAAGTATGGGACTGATACAGTCCAATATGTGCTTTAGGGAAATCACTTTGGAGGCTAAATGTATGATAGATCAGAGGGGAGAGAGATCTGTGGCAGGCAGATCCACCAACAGGCTATTACAATAGTCAAAGCATGATGTGATAAGGGCCTGCATCAGGGTAGTGACAGAGTCATAAGTATTTGAGATATGCTGTAAAAGTCAAATCAATAAGCCTTGGCATGGATTTGGGTGGGGTGGGGGGAGAAGATGACACCTAGATTGCAAGCCTGTAGAACTGGGAGGATGATGGTGTACTCAACAGTAATAAATAGGGAATTTTAGAAGAGTGGAAGACTCAGAGGGAAACACCATGAGGTCAGCTTTGGACATAATTAAGTGATTTGGGCAAGCTATTTAACCCCTCTTGACCTCAGTTTCCTCCTCTAAAATAAAAGGGTTAGACCAGACAATACCTGAGATTCTGTCTAACTCTAAATCTATTATCCTCTATATAACTGGACAGGTATGACGGCAGCGTTGATGTTCTACTTAGAAATAAATAATTGCACGGATCTACAATCCCAGTGGTAAGTAAATGTTCCAGGCTTAGATGGAAGTCTGGCTGCACATCTTGTTTAGATTTATCATATTATCGTAAGCTGTTGATGCCCCCCTAAAATAGTAAGTATTTCAGGCAAATTTTTACAAATTAGATGTGTTGTTTCAAAAGACCACTAGAGAGCATTGTAAGTTCAGTTCCTTAAAGCTAACAGACTAGCGCTAGAAGCAACTTTAGTGATCACTTAGTCTAATCCTTTCATTTCACAAATGAGGAAATCAAAACTCAGAAAAATTAAGTGACTCTTTCCAGGTCCGTCAGAAAGTAAATAGCAGAGCTAGAACTCAAACCCATGTCTTCTAATACCAAAGCCAGGGTTTAATCTACTATACCATACTGCCTTTTCTGAAGAGCCACCAGTTTCATCTATATAATCATAGACATACTTTTGATCATATGTATAAAATTAACAGACTTAAATGTTAGATTTAAAATAAAGACAACTTGAATGGACTTGGGAGAAAATCTTAATCTACTTTACTCACTGTGATCATATTGATAAGGGAAATGAGAGTTCATTGAACCTTTGTTCTGTTCTCATCCCATCTGGTTTCTTGTTTTTAATTCTGAGCTCCACATTTTAAGAAGAATATTGACAACTTGAAATGTATCTATAACAAGAGAATAGGATAGTGAGAGGACTAGAGACCATGGGAACGGTGAATGTTCATCCTAGACAAGACAGATTTCATTCATTTACTCACTTCATTCATTCATTCTATTTTAAAAAAAATGTTCCTAACAAGTTAGGCATTTAGTGAGATAAAAAGTTCAGATAAGACACAGTATCTTGCCTTTATAAAGTGTATAGTCCAATATATGCATGTGTTCAAAATGTTTGAGGGATTTTCATGATGAAGAGTGATGCAATTTCTTCTGTGTAGTCCCACAGAGAACAAGAATTGATGGGTAGAAATTAGAGAGAAGCCAATTTTCCTTTTGCATAAGGAAAAATTTCTTCATAATATAAGGTTATTGAAAATGGAATGTGCTCTCCAAGGAAGTAGGGAATCCCTTTTTACTGGAGGTCATAGGCTCATAAATTTAGAATTGGAAGGTACGTCAGAGGCCCCACCTCCCCATCAGTGGATATAAGAGGATATGGAAGTCCATAGAAGTGGTCCATAGAAGTTACCCAATGCTCTCTCCAGTTTACAGATGAGTAAACTAGGGCCCAGACAACACCAGTGGCTTACCCAAATTCACATTGGCAGGAATAGATGCAGGATTCAGATCCAGATTTTCTGACTTCACTAGCTATATACATGCTTTACAAATTCTATCTCATTTGAGTAGTTTCTAAATTCTTGTTCTCTTTCGTTCCATAATCCCAAGGCATTCTTTTCCACCTGGAAAAATGCATAGTACCTCTCTTTTATTTTTTTCCTTTCTTCCTTCCTTCTTTCCTTTCTTTTTTCTTTCTTTCTTTTTTGAGATGGAGCCTCACCTGGCATACCCTATAAGTAATCCATACTTTATAACACAGTTTTCTCCATCATCACCTGTGTCTACTTTTTTTTTGACAGGGCAATTGGGGTTAAGTGACTTGCCCAAGGTCACACAGCTAGTACATCTGTCAAGTATCTGAGGCCAGATTTGAATTCAGGTCCTCCTGACTCAAGGGCCAGTGCTCCACCCACTGTGCCCCCTAGGTGCCCCACCCGTGCCTACTTTTGAGTTAGAATTGTCAAATACAAAAAGATATTTTGACTTGGTTTTTGAGGATCATTCCAATTCTCTCCAGAATACCTTGTGCTCTAGTTAGATTGAAACAAATTTGTCAAATTTTCCACAATCTATCCATAATCATCAAGAGCAGAGGAGGATGTTGTAAAGGTTATTCTTGGTCAGATGCCAGTTGGACTAGATGACCTGTAAGGTTCCTTTCAGCTCTCAATCAATGATCCTGTGACATTATTCTGGAATAGCTCTATTTGCTATATAGCCCCAATTTTATATTCAGTAGCTGCCAGAATTGTCTATTGCCCAAATTTCGGTATTCATTTGGATGTATACCTCATAGAGCTTATCCAAAAATGTGCATATCAGGAATTGACAATATGGATGGATGAGTAGCTGAATGCCAAGTTGTACAGGGGCAAGAGAGTAGACTGGATTATTTTGGGACAATTTTGATGCTCTTTTACCAATCCCAAGCTCCCATCAAAATGAATGCCTATCTTTTTAATATTGTCATTTTACCAGTGTTGCTCCACGACAGCAAGACACAGAACGCACTTGTCTCCAAAGAACTAAAGATGGATATCATATAGATGGCAATAGAGAGGTTCCTCATGAATGTGAAAAGCCAGTAACATACAATCCACAAGAAAACTGAAACATTTTATTAATAAGAAATTTTGCAGAAGAATGCTATAAAGGATGTTATCAAAGAATTATATGATAGGAAGAGAAGATGAGCTGTTCATATGGCAAGAGAAAAGGAGGCCAGGTGAATAGCCAAGGCTCTCCATTGGTACCTCTGAGTTAACAGGAGAAAGGCCTCCGGCAAGTAGAATGGACTCCCTGAGATGAATTTGGGAGATTGTGAATTAGAATTGTACAAAATGGGCAGGCATGGTTGGATTGTGATGCACATTGTTTGGAGGAACCCTTAAATTAAAGAGATTACTGATTGATTTGAGTTTTTGAGAATTGCCAGAGAGTCTAACTGCTGAGTACTAGTTAAGTCTCTAAGAGACAGTTTTGAAACAGTTTATAATAGCTCAATTTGTCAGGAAGTGCAAATATTATCCTCTTCCAAAAAATGAAGTAATCTACTCAGTAATTTTTGAAATTTTGTTGGATAAACCAAAAGGCAGTATCTTTAAGACAGAAAGCATACCATTAAAGGAGAAAATATTCAGGGGGAATGGCCACATTTGGGGTAACCAAAGTGTGGACTTGATTTCATTTTTCATCTCCCAGTATCTTTGAGAAAAAAATAGGATGACAAGTGTGGGTTTTAAGAAAAGAATGTACTAAGGCACATTCAACAATTTTAGCCCTTCTGTACATGGTTTACCAATCAGTGGCTACAGTCTTTAGCTGTCACAACTAAGGAATAAAATAGATTCAGTGAGAAAAAATATCTTTCATGGCTAACATTCCTGGTCCTAAGCAGGATCTTTGCCAGGAACAGAACTTACAGGTGACTGCAAACCAATCATTAGACAATAGAGGGCAGTCTTCTCCTGTGCATTTATTGAAATTCAACCTTAACAGTATGGCTTTGAATAAATTATATAATTAGAATTTAAGGTTGTAAGGAACTCTAATCCAACCCTCATGCTCTAGTCTTAGAGATCAGCAAACTGAGATTTAGTGAATGAGCACGCTATACTTAAAAGGGTACCAGAGTTGGAGTAATGACTCCTGGGATCCAGTCCCAGTTTGGACAGCTATAATGACCATAGGCAAATTTTCTTAATCTTTCTGAGCTTCACTTTATTCTTCTATATACCAGAAATACTAATGTTAGTACTACCTACTTTCACAGGGTTATTTTGAGGAAAGAGCTTTGAGAATACTAATGATTTATTTGTTTTAATTGAGTTATCATTAAGAGACTTGCTCTAGATTGCACGGGCAGCTACTGATGGAAATAGAGGCAGTACTAGATCCCAGATCTCCTGATACCTAGTCCAGTATTCTTTCTCTTGTTGCTTGTTATCAAATCTTTCTAAGTTTCTGCAACTTTTAATGCCCAGCAATATCAGGTTTCAAACTATAGTACAAAGCAGTAATCAAAAAAATATCTGGTACTGGCTAAAAAATAGAGTACTGGGTCAGTGGAATAGATTAGGTATGTAATATGTAGTAATAAATTATCATAACACTCTAGTGTTTGATAAACCCAAAGAGCAAGGACAAGAACTCACCATTTGACAAAAATTGATGGGAAAACTGGAAAACAGTTTAGCAGAAACTAGGCACAAACCAACATCTTATATCACGTGCCAAAATAATGTCGAAATAGGTATACAATTGTTGCAACAATTCGGCTAGCAGCTGTTGTGGGGGTGAAAGACCAACACAAGCCCAACAACAAGAATACTGCCAGCACAGGTTCTTTTGATCTCCTTTAGTACGGAAAGTAACATTAAAGGGTTAACAATCTTACTTTAATCCAACATATACATATAAACTAATTTAGTTCAGGAGGAAAGGCCAGCATCCTGAACTTGAGAGCAAATACAAACAAATTACAAACATACACAATATAAACAGACAAGATCACAATTCACTTACCAAGAAACCATCAACATCTGGGTTGACAAGCCAGGAGGCTCTTAGGGCAGCTGCCCAGAGTCCCATGCCAACACTCCTCCAGGAGTGAGAGCCTCAAGCAGACAACTCTGCTCTCTCTTTTTACACAGTCTTTGGATGTCATCAAATGTCATCTGAGAGACCAGAATTTAGGCTCCTACTATTGGGTTTGGTCTTAGCAACTCCCCTTAGGACCCTGAGGGCTTCATGCCAACATAGGCTTAGTACCTAGTAGATAGGAGTTTGGGCCTGGGGTTTAGCACCTAGTAAGACTCAATCAAAGACACCCAACTTAATTGATATTACACTACCTCACCCCCTTCCATTTCCTCTCCCTAAAGCAAATGCAGATTCAGATGCTGTGTGACTCTCTGAAGTAGAACACACAGTTCCTCACTTACCTCCAATGTAGAAAGTGGGTCAGTGCTCAACTCCACTGTCTCTTCTATGGCTATCTGAAAATCTGAAATGATCAAGTGGAAACTTGTGGGGGAAATTTTATATTTTCTACCAGTGATGAATATGGGATGAGATTTCTATGATGAGATGGTTAGAAGTAAATCCATTTTTGATAATGTTTGGCTTCTCTGATGATTTAATTGGTCAGGTATGGTCACAGCACAGAAACAATACTAAGGTAGCATGGCACCATTGTCTTTCCCTTTCTCCCACATGTGAAGAAAAGGAAGAAGTTGCTTATCTTACCTAATTCTCCCTGAACCAGACCCTCCTGGCTAGCAATGGGTGCATACCCTCTTGTCCAGCAATACCCCTACTAGGTCTGCATCCCAATGACATAAAAGAAAAAAGGAATAGACCTATATGTACAAAAATATTTATCAAAGCCCTTTGTGGTGGCAAAGAATTTGAAATTGAGGAGATGCCCATCAATTGTAGAATGAATGAACAAATGGTAGTATATGATTGTGATGGAATACTATTGTGCTATAAGAAATGAAAAGCATGGGGCAGCTAGGTGGCACATTGAGTAGAGCACTGGCCCTGGAGTCAGGAGGACCTGAGTTCAAATCTTGCCTCAGATATTTGACAGATATACTAGCTCTGTGACTTTGGGCACATCACTTAACTCCAATTGCCCTGCCTTCCTCCATCCAAAACAACAACAACAAAAAAACAAATAAGCAAACAAAGAAATGAAAAGCAGAATGATTTCAGAAAAACCTGGAGAGATTCATATGAACTGATGCAAAGTAAAGTGATCAAAACCAGCAGAACATTATACTCAGTAACAGCAATATTATAATGATGATCAACTGTGAAAGATTTAACTATTCAGTCAAGAAAATTACTAAAGACAATTCCAAAGGACCTATGATGAAAAATTCTATCCACCTCCCAAGAGAACTGATGAACTCTGGATGCATATTGAAGCATATTTTTTTCATTTTTTCTTCCTTTGTTTTGTTTTTGCAACATGATTAACATGGAAATGTCTTACATGACCTCAGATATATAATTGATAATCATATTGCTTGCCTTCTCACCGCTTGCAATATTTTCTCCTTGATCTGCAGATTCTGGAATTTGGTTATAATATTCCTGATACTTTTAATTTTGGTAACTTTTTCAGGAGGCAATCAGTGGGTTCTTCCACTTCCTTATTTATCTGGTTCTAAGTTATCAGGGTAGTTTTCCTTCATAATTTCTTGAAAAATGATGTCTAGGCACACTTTTATCATGGCTTCCAGGTGCTCCAATAATTCTTAAATTATCTCTCTCTGATCTTTCAATTTCAATTGTTTTTACGATGAGATATTTCACATACTCTTCCATTTTTTTAATTCTTTTGAGTTTTTTTGTTTCTTTGTATCTCATGGTCATTAGCTCCCACTTTTCCTATTCTAGTTTTTAAGAAAGTATTTTCTTAATTGAATTTTTGTACATCTTTTTCCATTTGGTAAATTCTGCTTTTTAAGTATTTTTTTCTTCAGTGATTTTTTTGCGCCTCTTTCACCATTTTGCCATTTTTTTCTTTTTAAGGTATTATTTTCTTCAGTATTTTTGTGCCTCTTTTACCAAGCTGTTAATTTTCTTTTCATAATTTTCTTACATAACTCATTTCTTTCCCCAATTTTCCCTCTACCACTCTTTCTTTAGCTCTTCTAGAAATTTTTGTTGGACTTGTGTCCAATTTGCATTTTTCTTTGAGGCTTTGCTTATGGCTGTTTTCACATTGTTGTCTTCTTCTGAGTTTGTGTCTTGATCTTCCCTGTCACCAGAGTAGATTTTTATGGTCAGACTCTTTTTTTATCTTCTCCGATGTAGAAAGTGGGTCAGTGCCATTTCTTGTCCTCCTAAGTTGTTTTGAACCAGAAAAAATGTCTTACCTCAATCTTTTTTTCACCATGCCACTTTAGAATTCGATTTGATGCATTATGTTAAAGCTGTTTTGAAGGAAATATTAGGAGAATTTACTACCCCTACTCCACCATCTTGACTCTGCCCTCCTTTTGCTTGCCTTCTCAATGTGTGGGAGAGGGGGTAGGAAGGAAGAAGTGAATTTAGAATTCAAATTTTTAAAAACAAATGTTAAAATTTATTGATTTTAAAAAATAAATGACCTTTTATTAGAACATAGAACACTTATTTTTCATTGTAATTTCTAATGAAACCTAAAACTAAAGTGGCATGGTATAGTGTAATAAGCATTGACCAAGGAATCAGAAGACCCAGGGCAGTTAAGTGCAATAGTGGGTAGGTTTCTGGACATGATGTCAGAAAGAGCTGAGTTTAAATTCTACCTCAGACACAGATGTGTGACTCTGGTCAAGTCACTTAACTGCTACTTGCCTCACTTTCCTCATCCATAAAGTGAGGATAATAATAGCACCCACCTTGAAATGTTGTTGGATAAAATGGGATACTTGTAGAGCACTTTGTACATCTTAAAGTGCTACATAAATGCCTGATTGTGCTGACTTGGGACCTTGTGAAAGTCATTTCCCTTCTTTGTACCTCATTTTCCTAGTGTGTAAAATGGTACTGGGTATGTAGAACTAGGAAGAGAGGTATTGACCAAGCCCCATTGCTATGACTCTTCTCAGTGTTAAGTGTTGTAGGTACCAGATTAAAAATGTAATTGTGAAATACTTAATACAATGAATAAAAATAGGATAAAAAATAGTTAATGTTAATACGTGGTTTTCTAAGTGAATATTTGCCTTTTGGGGTTCCTTATGAACAATTTCATGGCCTTATTTTTTATTGAGTTTGACATCACTGAATTAAGTGAGCATATTGCCTTGGAATTGGTTGGATCTTTAACAGTAAAAATGAAGGTTATTTAAAGGAAGATGTTGAGGTAAAAAAAAAGCCACTCATACTCCAACAAGTAACATCTAATAGTCACAAACCCAAAAAGAGTTTTTGGAAGAACTTAAAAAGGAATTCAAAAATCAAATAAGAGAGATTGAGGGGAAATTAAGGAAAAATAAAAGAAATCCAGGAAAATTGTGAAAAGGAAATTAGACCATTGGAAAAAAGTTCCAAAATCTTAAGGAAGAAAACTAGAATTGGACAAGAGAAATTAAATGATGTTATAGGACACCAAGAAATAATAAAAACAGAAGAGAATCTGACAAATCTCATTAGAAAAACAACTGATCTGGAGAACAGATGAAGAAGAGACAATATAAGAATTGTCAGACTACCTGAGAGTTATGATCAAAAATAATGTGGATACAATAATACAAGAAATAATTGAAGAAAATTGTCCTGAAGTTCTAGAACAAGAGGATAAAGTAGAAAGAGAAAAAAAAATCTGCCATTCACCACCTGAAAATGATCCTAGGAGGAAAACTAACAGGAATGTCATAGCCAAGTTTCAAAATTCCCAGGTTAAAGAGAAAATGTTGCAAGCAACAAGAAAAAAACAATTTAAATACTACAGAAATAGAGTCAGAGTTTCACAAGACCTAGCAGCTTCTACTCTAAAAGCCATAAGTCTTAGAACATTATATTTCAAAGAGCAATAGAGCTGGGGTACCCAAGAATAATTTATCCAGCAAAATTAAGTATCATCCTGAATGGGAAAAAAATGGACATTTGACTGACTTTCAGGTTTTTGTAGCAAAAAGACCAGAACTCAATGGAAATTTGATATAAAAGATATAGAAGAGATATGAGGAAAACATGAAAGACTAATTATAAGGCATTCATTAAGGTCAAACTATTTACTTATTTCATATAAAAAATATTATCAGTATTCTTAAAACTATCATCATTGCTAAGGTAGTTTGAAAGAAAGGTTGGGGCTGACTTGTGTATGATGAGATGATTCTAAAAAACAAAATTGGGTAGGAAAAAGTAAAAGATAGCAATTATATTATAAAAATGAGGTGTGAATATAGAGGAAGCAAGTAGGGATTTAGGGCTAGTAATGTTGGAACCTTACTCTCATCTGGGCTGAAGAGGAAACAATATGTACATCTGAAAGTGTGTACAAGTCTTCTGAACATGTGGAGAGGTGAAAAAACTGGACTTTGAGAAGAGTGTGTGGATTGGGATTTGGGACGGTGGGGGAGAGGATGGGGCAACTTTTGGAGGGGTTGTGGATTGAGATTGGGGGGTAGGGAAGAAGATAAAGGGGACTCTTGGAGGGGTTGGTGAAGTGGTTGGGTGAAATAACAGAGGGAGAACATAAGGTAACAGGGAGAGGGTAAAAAGAGAGGTTGAGAAAGAAAATAGTGAGTAAAAATTATGTAGAGGGAAATTCAGAAACAATAATTGTAACTCTGACAGTGAACAGGATGTTTATAGCAGCTTTCTTTGTGCTGGCAAAGAACTGGAAATTCCAGGGTTCTCCATTGATTGAGGAATGGCTGAACAAGTTGCAGTGCATGACTGTGATGGAATACTACTGAGCTGTAAGAAATGATGATCTTATTCATCTTAGAAAGGCATGGAAAGACTTACATGAAATGATGAAGAGCAAAATGAGTAGATTCAAAAGAAAATTGTATACAGTAACAGCAACATTGTTTTAAGAACGATTTTGAGCAACAAGTCATTTTTACTATTATAAATACGCAATTATTTAAAAAGGACATACAAAGAAAGCCACTATCTGCATCCAGAGAAAGAATTAATAAATATGTGTTTGTATGTATGTATGTATATATGTATATGGCTCACAGTTTAGTTGAATCCTTTTAATAGGTAGCTGAGCAAAAAAATTCTGATGACAGCAGGGGGCAATACTTGGTTGAGGAATAGGTATCTTCTGGGGGACAAGTCTCTCTGAAGCAGCTTTTGAGAAGACATGATATGGTTCTGAGAGGTGTTGGAAGGTCTTGGCATTCTGATAAGACCAAGAACTTCTCTGGAATATAGATTTGACCAGCAGGGTTTATACCAGATATGCCTAATTCCTCCTTTTTTTTAATTCGTTCGTTGGAGGAACAGTAGCAGGACTGGGTTTGTGAAAGACGACAATGGCATCAAAGAGTGAAGGAAGATCCCAACTGGTGAAATCCAAAATGGCTAATTAGCAGTACTTCAGACATTCCCATGAGTCTTGAATATTGGCCTCCTGATGCTACTGGATTCTGTCCTAATCATTCCTGTGTTTTTTTATTGTTCAGCATTCTTTTTTGTGTGGAAATAACTCCTGTTTCAAACCTGCTTTATGTTTGAGTATCTTTGCTTTAAGTCTTCCCCCTTTCTGGAGAAAGACCCTAGATTAGAGCACATACCAATTTCTATCATTAAAAACTCTATTTGAAGCAAATTTCCCTTTTAACTGTGTTGGGGTGGAATGAAGCTCTCAGAACCTAATTGCCCTATTGTAAAGCAAGTGCACAGCAGTGAACCTGAGTCAACTTTATGGGTAGATACAGAACAGGAAGAGTGGATGCCCTAAACCCCTGTTGATCCCAGCAGCAATTGCCTCTAGTTTCTTACATATATTGAGCAGCTAACAAGTATATGGTACTTTGCTAAATTCTAAGGATTTAAAATAACTATGATACAAACTTCACAGGAGCTCACTGAGTCATTTATTAAGCATTAGCAGTATAAGGTACCCTGCTCAGGATACACAAACAGGACAAAGACCCTGCCCACAAGAGGTTTATAATTAAAATTAGGGAAGGACATGGATCCAAATAACTAATACAACAGAGAGTGACATAGGCATGAAGAAAATGAGGCAAAGTACTTTGAGAAAGGTGAGGAGGGAGAGGTTACCTTCATCTATAGAAGTCAGAAAAAGCTTTATGGTGTAAGTGGTATCTGAGTTTGGCCTTGGGAGAAGGGAAGGAGTTTAATAGATGGAGACTTCCAGTAAAGGTGAAGGTAGTAGTGAGAATGCATTCCAGGCATAGGATGTGACTAGATCAAAAGTATAGTTGGGAAAGAGAGCAGGAAAATAAGGACTCTAGAGAATAGTCCAACTGTGTGAGGTTTTGGTTCTTAAAATTAATTAACTTAATATGAAAAATTAAGTAGTTGTAAATTCTGTAAGAATGTGGTTTTTTGCTGGGCACTTCCTTTACCATCCTCATTACTCCTATCGACCACACAAAGTTTGTTGTTTTGGGAAGTCACTTCACATGAAAGTTCTGAATGGAACAGAACTTAAAACTGAAAGGTTCCTTAAATATCATCTTCTAATCTGACTTTCTCATGTTATAGAGGAGAAAGATAAGGTCCAGAGAGGGTAAGAAGGGATTTGCCAAAGCCATATAACTAGTAAGTCTCAAAAGAAAGATTTGAACCTTGGTCACAGAATCAGAGAATCTCAAAGTTGGAAGAAATCTCAGGAGCCATCACATCCAACCCATGACTGAACCCTTTCTACAACTGGGGAAGGGGGGACCTAAGAAATGGTCACCAGTTTTTGCCTGAAGTAGGGGGGTATTAATACCACCTGAGGCAGCCCATTCCAGTTTGGGACAGATATAATTGTTAAGAAGTTTTCCTTTATATTCAGCATAAATTTACCTCTCTGAAACTTCTATCATTGCTCCTCTGAGACCAAAGTCAATCTTTCAAATATCTGCCATCATGTCCTTTCATGAGTCATCTCTTGTCCAGGCTAAACATTCCACTTCTTTCATCAGTTCTCATATGGCATTATCTCAAGCTCCATCAACATCCTGGTTGTCCTTTTTTGGATGCTTTCCAGATCTTCCAGTGTCCTTCCAAGAAAGTGACACTGAGAATGGAACACAATATTCCAGGGTGTGGTTTCATGAGGGTAGCATAGAAAGAAACTACCACCTTCCTGGTACTGAATACTATACCTTTCTTAACACAATCTAAAATCAAGCTATTGTAGCAGCTATATCATACCACTGTTGACTCATTAAATTTGTAATCCATTAAATGCCCAAATCTTTTCCATACAAACTGTTTCTTTTGCATTCATATGTGTTTCCCACATATGTCAACTTTTCCCATGATAGTGTATGTTTTTGTGAGTGTAAACTAAGTTTATGAAGATAAATGATTCACTGCTACTTTTATTACCATGCCATTTCATTAAATGCCTTTGCTTTGACCTTTTTGTGTCCTATGGGACAGATAGGTGCCACTGTGGATAGAGCACCTGGCCTGAAGTCAGAAAGACCTGAGCTCAAATCAGGCCTCTCTCAGACACTAACTAGATGCTTGACTATGCAAGTCACTTAACTCTGTTTGCCTCAGTTTTCTCATTTGTCAAATGAACTAGAGAAGGAAATGACAAATCACTTTAGCATCTTTGCCCAGAAAACCCCAAATGGGGTCACAAAGAATCAGACGGGACTTGCCCTTTAAACTGTCAGGTTCCCTCAGGCACTTCACTTTTACAAGGATGGGCTAGACTAGACAGACCCTCTAACTCTGAAATTCTGTGCTTCTAAATTAGTTCTGCTACTCTGCAATGCTTTGAACTTTCTTTGACGACTTCACAAGGTTATTGTGAAGATCTTATGTGATGATATCTGTGTAACTGCTGTAAAGAAAATGAAGGAATTGGCAAATGTAAAGCGACATGATGACCTCCTGTTCCCCAAGGCAGGGGTACTGAACATCCATGGCAGGATCTTCAGGAGAGACTTGATGACAATCTGGACTAGAGCATGCCTGACTCAGACCATCTGCTACTGTGTTCTAGTACAGAGGGTAGACGCTTTGTCCTAGGAAAGATCAGTCACCACCAATGCATCCTTGGGACTGCTTGTTTCTACTTCTGAACATGGGCATCCATCCAGAATGGTTGGGAAGGTGCCAGGGCTATCTTGTCACTAGAGCCGGAAAAAGGAATGTGCATGTGCTTCCTTGCTCAGGATCACAGTAGTTAGAATAGGAAGAGGCCTGAAGGGTCATCTAGTCCAACCCCCCTGGGAGTTGAGTGTGCAGTGCAATACAACAGTAAGTGCAGGGTTTAAGATCAGAGGACCTGGCTTCAAAAAATCCCAGCTCTACCCCTTGTTCACTTTTAATAACAGCTGATACTAATATAATGCTTTAAGAGGTGCAGAGCATATTACATATGATACTGACTTGATTCTCACAACCACCCAGTGAGGTGTTATTATCTCCATTTTACAGATGAGGAAACTGATGTTGAGAGATGTTAAGTGACTTACTTGGGGTCACACAGAGAGTAAGTGTTTGAGGCAGAATTCAAACTCAACTCAGATCTTCTTGACTTAAAAGTCCAGTAGTTCATTCACTTTACTGGCTAGCTGACTCTGGGCTTCAGTTTCCTCATCTGCAAAATGAGGGGGTTGGAACAGAATTCAGGTGTGGGGAACCTGTGAGGAATCCCCTTAGGATTTGTTCTGTGAAGTCTGGATTCTGTGAAGTTTGGATGCAGTCAAAGGGCTACACTTGAGGACCTAGAGGGCCACATGTGGCCTCGAGGAGCCACAGGACTAGATGATCTTTAAAGTTCCTTCCAGCTCTAAGGGAGAGGAGAAATAATTTGCCCTGGTCACATAATTTTAAAGTAACAGAGGTAGAATTTGAATCCTGACTTTGAACCCAAGACATTACATTACTTCCCAACTTCATCTTCTCTCCACTCACAGGAGCTGCCACTGTTGCTTTTCTGCCTTTCTTCTCACCCTACGCACCAAGGGAATTCAGTACAAGAAATTTCAGTTTTCTTAGCTACAAAATGAGGGGACTTAGTTAAACAGAAATATATTCATAGTGGCACTTTTTTGTGGTAGCTAAAAATTGTAAACAAAGCAGATGACCATTCACTGAAGACAGCCAGAACAAATGTGATATTCAAATACAATGAAATAGTATAGGATCACCCAGGGTGGCAAAATGGTGCAGTGGATAGAGTGCCAGGCCTGGAGTCAGGAAGATACCCTAAAACACTGACTATGTGATCCTGAGCAATTCACTTAACCCTGTTTACCTCAGTTTCCTCATCTATAAAATGAACTGGAGAAGGAAATGGCAAACCACTCCAGTTTCTTTGCCCAGAAGACTCCAAATGGGGTCACAGAATATCAGACACAGCTTGAAAAAATGACTTAACAACAAGAAGTAGACAAATAGAAAGGCAGTAGAGATAGATAGACGAATGGACAGACAGACAGACAGATAGATGGATAGACATAGATATAGACATCTATATTGTGTGTGTGTGTATCAGAAAATAAACTGCAGTCAGCACTCTTCCTCCTATTTAATTCTGGTCCTACATCATTATCCTTCATATTTTTCCTTTAGTTATAAGTGTAGAGGGAGATCACATGTATCATTCACTATAAATGTCAGTCACTCAATATTTATCAACTGCTTACTATATGCCAGGCACTTAGCTAAGTTCTGTGAATAAAAATATACAAATTTAAGCAAAAAAAAAAGACAGCCGCTACCTTCAAGAGATTTACAATTTAATGGGAGGTAGAAGAGGTGAGAAGGGAAGGGAGGGAAGGTACCCATTGCAGGACATAATGGAGATAGTTCAAATCAGTACACCCAGGTGGAAAACAAACAGATGGCTAGCCTGGGCTGGAGGAAATGATAAGTGTCAAGATTTTAATAAAGAAAAAGAGCAGAGAGATTTAGCAGAGGTTGTACATTCGATACAAGCTGTGGAGATCCACTCATATTGAGTAGATATTTGAGTCAGCTTCTTATTATCTTCAGTGTTTGCCTATCTTAAGGTGAGATTGGTCCAACCCTCGTGAGAACTTCAGTATGGTATATGAGAAAGGAAGTGACAGGCAGGTAAAACCCTAAGAAACTTTCAGTGACTTTGGGTGTGGTAATTTGGGGCTTTCCCTGCCTTTCTTTCCTGGTATTATTGTTTGTGGCCCCATCTGCTAAACTAGTCAGTCAGAATGTGTGTGTTACTTATGTTTCCCTGAGGGTCTTATGTGGTTCTCATTCAGTTCTATATTGCTTGGGGTCTGGGATATAGAACAGGTATCCAAGATACGCTTATTAATGGACTAATTTGATGGGCTTCTTCTCCAACTGTGTACGTGTTTTTCATGCACTCTATTCTTCCAGTATGGATGTTTGGAATAATCTATTTTGCATTGTTGTGGGTGTTTCTGAGAAAGTTCTGCATTTACAGGACTTGTGTAATTCATATGTGACCCCTGAACAGATATTTGAAGGACTTCAATAATAGCAAGAACTCTTTTTGTCTTCATCTTACACCAAACATCTCCCTTGACCATTACACTGGCAAACACCTTCGGTGAACTTACATTTCCCTCTTTAACACCTAACTGAATGCCAATAACTCAAGCATTATTAAAGCAGGCTATCATCTTTCACGGACTCTAATATAAATCTGTGTATGAGAGACATCGTGTCTGAGTAAAGACATCATCTATTAAGTAAAGGAAATGCTTTCTTGAAATCAATAATCAATGAATATGGCAGATCCCCATTTTCTGGGCCTTTCAATCAGTTGTGTGACCGTAAAGATGTGGTCTGCTATGGACATTTGCTTGTTCTCTTTTAATTGTTCTGTTGAGGAGGCCCTAGATGTGGACATGGAGTATCTTTATAAAAATATTGAGATGAGAAATCAGGTCTCCTGAACTAAAATCCAACTTCAATACTTTAGTGCAGTGTTTGGGTTCTATTTCTCATATTTCTGGGTCAGCAGTGAGGTGAAGTTCTGGTAAAGCTTGTGGGGAAGTCTGAGGTTGGAGTTCTAGTTGCTTGTGAGTGATCCCTGATTTCTGAAAATATAGCAAGAGGCAGAGAAAGACAAGTTCCACCTATACTTTGAGTGCCAAGATTGTGTGCAACTCTAAGTCCTAATACTCTCCCATGCAGCAATATTAGAGAGCCATATCAGATGTTTCTCTGAAGAGCACATTTCATAGCCTCCAGTATGCTGTTTAAGACCAGTGTCAGCAAACTATAGCCCCAGTCCAAATCTAGCCTGCTATTTTCTTCTGCACAGTTCATGAGCCAAAAATGGTTTTGGCCAACCACTGGTATAGCAAAAATGTTGAGAGGTTATAGCACAATGCCTGGCATATGGTACACACTTGATAAATCTTGTTAATGGATTGATTGGTTTCAAGTCCAAAGGGGCTTTAAAGGTCATGTAGTCCAACCTCCTTACTTAATAGTAGAGGAAATTGAAAACAAGAGAATTTAAGTGATTTACCTAAAGTCACACAGGCAATAAAGTCAGAGATCAAGCAGACCTGATAAAAGGTCGAGGTGTGAACAGACCAGTGTGAATGTGAATATATATCTAATATCCACTAGTACATTCCTTGAGAATGTAACAACAAATCATTATGAGATTTTTGGAGTAGGACTTTGGTAGGACACCCCACAAAAATAGATATAAGAGCAAAATGACCCTCAGGTTTTTTTAAATGATATCCCACTTCTAATTCCATAATGAGTGGCAGAAAAGAGGCAGCGGGAACTAAGAATCATAATTTTTAGGCTATCAACAAACACTAATTTTGTACTCTTAAGAGATCTTGACTCAACAACCAATAAGTTTATAATCTACCTGACAAGCTGAACCTAGGATCTCCAGGGTATTAGATAGATCTTCTTTGGAGGATTTATGGAAGGATATGGACAATAATCAAACAAGATGAGAAGGCATTACAGTCTATTACCAATGGAGGAATCATTCACACCAGTGAGATCATAGTCCCATCAAAGTGATTAATTTCCTAAAACATAGCCTTACATGTAGTTTATTCTTAATAAGGTTTTTAAAATTTTTTTCAATGGTGTTGAATATTTATTTAAGTATTGGATAAGTGGTGCCAATATTAAGGTTTTTTGGAGCTCCGAAGAATAAGAGATCCTTGTGAACTGGAGGCCTCAGGGAAGGCTTCCTAGAGCAGATGCCACTTGACCTTGACTTTGAAGACACTACTAACTGAGTTATGGTATTTTATGTGCTTGAAGGGCATTGATCTCTGCCCATTTAAGTTAAATAATGCCTCCTCTTTAGGAGATCATAGGAGTGAGATATTACTGAACTAGAGGCATCAGGAAAGACTTCATGGAATAGCTTGACCAAAAGGCAATTATTACCACCTGGGTTATAATACTTTATATTCTTGAAGGAGATCTCCACCTCTTTGGGTAAAATAATCTTCCAGAAGAATTGTTTTCCAGGCCTTTCATTATTTCTTTGGCTCCATTCTGTACCTTCTTCAAGTTCTCCACATGTATCATTAAACTAGCTCAGCTACTTAAGGTCTGTTAATGGCCCCACTAGGTTGTTTTGAGTAACACTGGAAGTGAAATACCTAGACACTCATTTTTGTTATTGTTTTGCTAAATTTCTCTAGCACTTAGCTGGCTTTCCAGTTTGCAAATCATATTAATTAATTCTCACAACCCCTGAGGAAGCTGGATGAGAAAATCATTATCTCTGTTCCCCTCTGAGGACCTGGGAGCATTGGAACCACAAGGTTAAGAGGCATATAATGGGCCAATTACTGACTGTTCATTATTTAATTATTAATTGAATGAAGCCAATAATAATTGGTACCAACTAAATGGCACTTTAAATTTTGTTAAGCCATTTCCATATATTATATATTTTGACCCTTGTAACAATTGTTTTCTATTCCCATTTGACAGATGAAACTGAAACAGAGGGAGGATTAACACATTATTCACAGTTGTCTAGCTAGTGTCTGAGGCAGGATTAGAACTTGGCTCCAAGTGCTTGCTTCAGAAGCACATATATTAAAATTGGAATGATACAGAGAAAATTAGCATGGTCACTTTTAATCTGAACCACATTGCTTTGGACTATGAAAGACCAGGTTAATTTTATACTTAGAATCTGCTTTGGACCCTTTGGAGCAGAAGTATGCAACATTAAATTATTATGTGTTCTTGGTTAATTTTGTTAACTAGAGTATGAACCATGTCTCTAATTTTTTATATTGTCATTAGGCCATATTTAAATCCCTTCAACTAATGGAAAAAAAAGAACTTGGCTCCCAGTATAGTGCTTTCCTCATTATGCCATCTTATTGCCTCTGCCCATGCTATATTACAGTGATCTTCATCTTCCCATCTCTCAGCCAGAATAACCTTTCTTATGTATAGATCTGATCATGCCACCCCACTGGTCCACTTTACCTACTAGTAAAATTCAAACTACTTCACTTGCATATTGGCAATCAAAATGGGCTCTTAGCACTTAATTCAATGACGTGATTTTGAATAGTTTGGCCTTTATTTCCTTGATTAAATTAGGGGTCCCTGATGACCTCTTTTCCTTGAGGGAAAGCCTACTTTAAATGGGTTTGAGTGACATGTTTGTGACATCAGAGGCTTTTAGACCACATGGGTTTAAGTCGCATTTTTGTGATGATTTTAGGTCACCTGGGTGAGTCTTATGTGTGACTCACCCTTGACCCTGGAAAAGATATAAAACCAGAGGTTGGCTTTCTTTTTTCGGAGCTCTGAGCTGCAGTAGTGACATGTGACTCTGAGCCAGCCATTGTCAAGCTCCCTGGCTGAACTCAGATGTTGGTAACTATCAATTGTATTTGGTCTGTTTGTAATTTGATTGTATTTCCTCTGAAGTTCAGGGTTCTGACTTTTTCCCCTGAACTAAGTGAATGATATTTGTATGTTGGATTAAAATAAGATTAACATTGTTTTCCTTGGTAAAGCAGAACAAAAGGACCTGGGCTTGCAGCATTATGTGAGCTGGTTGTTGTTGGTTTTATACCCCCACAGCAGCTGCTAGCCAGATTGTTAAAACAATTTGGCATTCAAGATCTTATCTTTTCAGCCTTATTTCATGTTATTCTCCTCTACTCACTCTAAACTTTACTCATACTGCACTAGTCTACACTTGCATCCCTCCCTTTCACCCTATAAGACCCTGCTCCAAGCATGAAACACCCTCTCATATTTCTATACCCATATTAGGGATGTCTCCCTACTACTTCTCACCTATTGAATTCCTACCCATCTATTGAAACCTGATTCAAATACTAGTCCTTGAACAAACATTCCTTAAGTGCTCTCCCTACCCTACCTCACCCCCCCACACATACACACACCCCAATCCATTAAAAGCTTCCCTTTCAGATCATACATAGTAGTTCATTTTGGGCATCTCTAAGACACTTACTATATATTAGAGAATTCAGCCACATAGGAAGAATGACTTGCCCTTATCTCCTTATGAATAAGATATTAATTAAGATATTAATCTCTAGCTTTGGCCAGCACAGGAAATGATAACATGGTACTACAGTAGAAAGCGCTGGGAGTTGGGAGCTTTGGGAGGCTCACTCAGGGGTGAACTGGAGTCAGGGGTCCTGAAAAATAATCGTTAAATTTTTGGTGTGAGCATTTACACCCCAGAAATAAGCAAATGCTACAAATCAGGGCTTAATAAATTGCTTTGTTGATTGTCTGGACTTAAGAAAGTGATGGTGAAATGTTAATAATGCAGATTAGTCTTAAAATCATGTCTTCTGTATTTTTCTTTTTTTTTAGAGAGCCAATTGTTAAACATTCTTAGTTCACTCCTAGACTAGTCCTGACTCTGACACTAATTTTCCGTATGACTTTGGCCATGTTACTCATTCCTAATAACTTAATAAATACCTATTTTTAATGACTACTATGTTTAAGGGGGCAGCTAGGTGGCTCAACGGATAGAATGCTGAGCCTGGAGTCAGGAAGACTCATCTTCCTGAGTTCAAATGCAGCCTCAGACACTTGCTAGCTGTGTGACCCTGGGCAAGTCACTTTACCCTGTTTGCCTCAGTTTCCTCATCTGTAAAAATATACTAAAGAAGGAAATGGCAAACTACTCCACTGTCTTTGCCAAGAAAACCCCAAATGAAGTCACAAAGAGTCAGACACAACTAAAAAATGACAACAAAACTTTCTATAAATTATTTCTATGAGATTTTGTTTCCTCTAAGATTCTTCTAGCTTTAAAACTTTGTGATTTCACCTTTTAAAAAAATAAAAAAGGGGAGTAGAAAATAGGGTGGCATGAGAGAAAACCAAGAGAAGTAGATGAATTCAATAAGCATTTGTCATTAATAATTATTCTATTGAATATATCTTCCTGACTCTGAGGCAAATACTGTAGGTTTAAAACAATGGCTAATCTTTATTAGCAGTTGAACCTAGATCTCCCATCTTCAAGTCTCATTCTTATTCCACTCTTTTATGTTTCCAAAGTACTATGTTGATCACTGGGGAGGATATAGAGATGAATAACATATCATCCCTGCCTGCTAAAAGATTAAAATAATTTAAAAAGAAAACCAGTAAATACAATGTTTGGTGTAAGATCATTCCCTTTTTCATTACTAGTTCGTATGGGGAATTCTTTGCATTAGTATTTTTGTTTGGTTGCAATGGCTAAAATGACTTCAAAATGGTGGCAAGAAAAGACCAATGCCTCCCCACTATGCTAATTAACAGGCCTCCCAAGTGATTAGCATCTGGAAGACTGAAAACTTCAGCACAACAACAGAGTTGTAAATTAGTAATTCCCTCCTGGATATGTCACTGAACTCTTTTTGCATGACTGTTCCTTAGCCTTTGGGGAACTCAGTAAATTATCAAACCATTTGTCAGGATGCTGGAAACAGAGAAAATTTAATTCTGTTACATGCAAACAAAAACATTATTTTTAATACTTTAGTTTAAAATGTAGATGAGAGAAAATGAGACACCAATGCCAATGTCTTAATATAATGCAGAATTATTGATTACAATGTCAAATATTCATAGCTCTACAGTTTGGTTTAGAGATAACAAGGGAGAAGTGACTGGAATTGCTTTCTGATCTAAGAGCATACCTCTTTTCAAAAAATGACAGAATATGAAAGTAGAGCAGGTTTTAAACTCTAGTCCAAGCATTTTACAAAGAAGGAAACCAAGGTCTGGAGATGGCATATAGCTTGTCAAAAGGCAAAGAGCTACAAGACATAACTGGAATTTTACACAGATTTAATGACTATGAACCAAATGGTGGCAAACCTACACTTTTTTCAACGAATTTGATCTTGACAAACAACTACAAATCATTAAGAATCAAGTATAGCAAATGAGGTGAGATATCAAGCTCTAATTTCTCATTTTAAAAAGAAAAAAATTACATGCCAAACTACTCCTCTAAGGAGCAAAAAAAAAAAAATGAGGCTAGCTTACTTGTAATCTTTAGGGGCAGGAACTATTTTTTGTTTTACCCTTTTATTCTCAGAGCCTGGCAGCTAAATTGTCCAGAGCATTGGCCCAGGAGTCAGGAACACTTGTTTTCAAATCCAGCCTCAGACACTTATTACCTATGAGACCATAGGCAAGATAGTTAATCTCTATCTGTCTCAGATTTGCCCCCTTGAACCAAAGGTTACATGTAAGATGGGGAAAATAATAGCACCTCCCTCCTAAATAGTGTTGTTAAGATAAAATGAGATAATATTTCTAAAGTACTTTGTAACTTTTAAAGCACTATATAAATGCTATTATTACTATCATTATTGTGCATTAGAAAGAGTTGAATAAATATATGTTGGATAGGATTGCCTTGATTCTGAGAGGAATCTCCAAGAGGAGTTGGTTCCAAAAATATTTCTGTACAATGATAGGATCCTTAGAATGCATATTCTCTGAAGAGCTAAGGCCTATGATAACTGTTTGGTAGCTGTCAATGAAGTCAAATGGCCTAGAATTCTTAACAATTCAAAAGTTCAGCATGTCTGAGCCTTCTGAGCTTGACACATAAAAAAAATGTGCTAATAAGAAGGGTAAGTACCAACTAGGAAATAAACATCTGCCTCAAATATTTCTGATAAAGGTCCAATATATAGTATATGTAAGAAACGAACACAAACATCTAAGACCAAAGGCCATTATGTATGTCAATGATATGAACAGATACTTCTCCAAAGAAGAATTTTTAAGTACTTACAACCACATAAAAGATTGCTCCAAGCCACTAATGACAAGGGAAATGTAAATCAAAACTACCTTGAGGTTTTACCTCACATCTCAAAAATTGGCAAAGATGACAAGATGTAGGAATAATTAATGTTGTAGGGCATTCAGAAATACAGGTACACATACATGATTGGTGGAGCTATGAATTGGTACAACTGCTCTGGAAATCAATTTGGAATTATTATGATAATAATCCTTTGACCCAAAGAGCCCACTGCTAGGTACAATGACAAGGAGGTCAATGGTAAAGAGGAAAGTCTCACATATATAAAACAACACATGCTGTAGTAGCAAAGAACTGGAAATAAAGTAAGTACTCATGGATTGGAAAACAGCTAAACAAATCATGGTACATAAATGCAGTGGAATATTTTTGTTCTTTAAAGAAATAATGTAACTAAAGAATTCAGAGAAGCATGGAAAGATTTATACAACTGATGCAGGGTAAAGTAACCAGAACCAAGAAAACAATAGACATGATTACAGTAAAGCAAAAACAAACAAAACAAAAAGGAACCAAAATTTTATTCTGAGCAATTATAGTGATCTAACTTGGTCCTAGAAAAATCTTAAGAAGATGTACCTTCCTCCCTTACACAGAGGTGGAGGTGGATGATAGATACAGAATATTGTCTGTACAATCCCAGTGTATAGTTGGTTTTGATGAATGATGTTTTTACTTTTTTCTCAAGGGATAACTCATTGGATAGGAGAGAGATTGGTATAGTTAGTAGTGAAGTTGATGTAAAATAAAATTCTATAAATTTAGTAAGATTTTTTAAGAGCCCACTACTTCAATACTTCTAAGATCCATTATTTCATTGATGCTAGCAGTCAATTTTGGCTCCTCTATGTCAAGGGAGGTAGTTTCATGAGAGGCTGTGACCAAATAATTTCCTCAGTCCCAGGCCAATCTTTGGGGGATAGCCTCTCTGAACTTGTCTATGTCAGACCTTGATGGACAAACACAATCTATCATTAAACTCCTCCTACTCAAAGCCTTTCCAGCTCTATAGATCCTGCTGTATCAGTAAGGCAATAATAACAATGTAAATGATAATTGTCAAAATGCCTATGTAGTTCTGTATTGCAAAGTATATGAGACTCTCCTCATAGAAGGTAGAAGAAGTAAACTATTTACTTAGACACCAGAGAACCATATCCCACAAGCCATTTATCCAGTCAGTCCACTTCATCATAACAGCAAGGAACCAAAAACATTCAATGCACAATATAACAACCCGGAGCCTCACCAACCCAAAACTTCTCCAGCCCCCTGCTGGGGTCTTCCCCAAAGACAAACTCACAGTACAGCTAAGTCAGGCTGTTTAGTTCTAGCAATCACAAGGGCAGCCATAACATATCTCTATCTCTCTCTCTCTCTCTCTCCATTTCCTGTGACATAACTTCATTTTCCTCTCAGGAAGCTCCTCCCACAACACATGTCTTAGGCTTCCTGTAATGTAAGCAGGTTACATGGCCTATTAATGGGTGGGAAAGATCTTCAAATTTAAATTACTATTATTTTCGGCCCGAAGATCTTTCTTATCCATTACATAGGGCAATGAGAATTCTGGGATACCTGGTGTCCACAGAACCTTACACAAGAATATAATAGGGATAACACAAGAAAAGTATATAAAACAATGTCATCATTCCCTCCTCAAATGAATGGGACTCTAAATCTTGGTGGAGGGGAGAAGATCTCATCCTCCAAAGCTTCTTCCTGCTGAAACTGGACATAAACCTGTACCTGCCTCAAGAGATTGAGTCCTATTTGAGAGGTCAGTTCTTTAGCAAGCTGACATCTGGAACTCAATTGACTCCATGTCCAGGGATGACACATCACAGTCATAGACAGGTCCAGGGGTGACATCTAAACATATCAGAGGGTGACATCTGGCCTAAGCAATCAGGCATCTGCAGGTGGACGGTACTAAGCCTGCAGGAAACAAATCTCACAAACAAATTTAATAGACAAAAGCCCCAAAAGAAACAAAGAGACAATCATAGTCTCATTCATGATAGAATACATGAGTCAAGGGTATAATTTCATAATCATTTTCTCCTGGGTAGACTACTGTTACAATATTGTCTTTCCCATGTGCTATAATTTCTGCAGCCTTTGGAACATCGTCCAGCTTCTGTTTTATCCATACTTTAGCTCCCAATTTTATTTTCTCAGTAGAACCAAATCCTTCGTTTCCTCTCATAGTTATTGTGGAAGGAGGGTCAGTTTTCACAAGAGGTATTATTTTACAAGGAATAATAATCAATTGAACTATTTTATCATTTTTACACAATTGTATAGGTTTTTCACCTAAATTCGAGGGTGTCACGAATCTATCACTCCAGCCAATACACACATTTCCTGAGCTGCTAATTGTGGTTTAGCTAATATTTGTCGAAAATTATTCTTAGGGATTCTCATATGTATCCCAGTAGAGAGTTTTCTTATCTCTTTTCTATCCAACCAAAAGTTCTCTAAACAATGTAAATCACATCCTGCCGAACCAGGTATTCCTGGATACAGTGGTGGGACACCTTCCCTCACAGTCCAAAACTCAATATTTTGGATCTTATGTGTCTGCTGTTTTCTAATTTGTAGATTTGGAGTCATCATTCTGGCCAGAGGTGTACTTCCTCCTAATGGTCTATTATTCAAATTACATAAAGCAGTGAACAAATTATCTTTCCAATGTTGATACCAATTATTAGAACTTAACTTTCTTAACTGTTCGTTCGACAGCCCATTCGTTCTTTCTATCAACCCAGATGCTTGTGGATAATATGGAATATGGTATATCCACTTTATATTGTTCAATTTAAAATAACTTTTGTGACCCATTGTCACTTTGAATCTGCATTGGGGCTCCATAATATACACTTATAATATCTGGAGTTTTACAGGTGTTTTTGTGGGTTGCATTCTTATAAGGACAAGCCACTAGTACACCTAAATAGATGTCAACAGAAGTACATATAAATTTGAATCCTTTATCTTGGGGTAGTGGTCCAATATAATCTATCTGCCAAATCGGGGCTGGAACTTTTCCCTTTGCTATTTCTCCAGTTACTAACTGAGGAATAGTTCATTCCTTTTCCAACTGACATAGATGACATTCCTCTGTTACTTGCTTTAACAATAAATAAGAGATACTAATACCTCCATCTTGTGACCACTGGCATGGGGCCTGGACCCCTAAATATCTGGCCATCTGGTGGATCTATTTTGCTGGTACTGGATCATCAGTTGATGTCGGTGTAGGGACAATATGTTCACTAGCAATCTTTGCTAGTCGATCAGCGTGTGCATTGTACTCACATTCTGGTGTAGTGAGGAGCACATAAGCATCTACATGAAAAACTGACAAATTAGTAAGCAAAGACATGTCCCATATATCTTCCCATAGCTCTTTGCCCCAAACTTGTTTACCATGAATTTCCCAATTTTTGTTTTTCCACATTGGCATCTATGTACCTAGCCCATTAGCTATTATCCACGAATCAGTGAATATATGACAGTGTCCTCCTTTCTCTGTTTTAATAGCTTGATGTACTGCCACAAGTTCAGCACATTGACTACTTCCACCTATCCCAATATTTTCCAAATTTCTCTTAGCACATGGGTTATAGGATACTACTTTCCAATGTCTTTTATGGCCCAAGCATTTTGCTGTCCCATCTGTAAACCATGTATGTTTCTTCTGTTCTTCAGCCAATCCATCATATCCATCATTCCATTTTTTGCTTTCTTATTTTTATTTAATTTATTTAATATTTTAGTTTTCAGCATTGATTTTCACAAAAGGTTGAATTACAAATTTTCTCCCCATTTCTACCCTCCCCCCTACTCCAAGATGGCATATATTCTGATTGCCCCTTTCCCCAGTCATTTCTCCTTTCTGTCAGCCCATTCCCCCTCCCATCCCCTTTTCCCTTCCTTTCTTGTAGGGCAAGATAACTTTCTATGCCCCATTGCCTGTATGTCTTATTTCCTAGTTGCATGCAAAAACTTTTGCTTTGAACATTTGTTTTTAAAACTTTGAGTTCCCAATTCTCTCCCCTCTTCCCTCCCCACCCATCCTCCCCAAAAAGGCAAGCAATTCAACATAGGCCACATGGGTATCATTATGTAAAATTCTTCCACAATACTCAGGTTGCAAAAGACTGATTATATTTTGCTCCTGCCTATCCTATCCCCCTTTATTCAATTTTTTCCCTTGACCCTGTCCCTTTTGGAAAGTGTTTGGTTTTGATTACCTCCTCCGCCTATCTGCCCTCACTTCTATCATCCCCCCTTTTTGTCTCCTTCCTCTTTCTTTCCTGTGGGGTAAGATACCCAATTGAGTGTGTATGTTACTCCCTCCTCAGGTCAAATCCAATGAGCAAGATTCATTCATTCCTCCTCACTTGCCCCCTCTTCCCTTCCTACAGAACTGCTTTTTCTTGCCACTTTTATGTGAGATAATTTACCCCCATTCTATCTCTTCCTTTCTCCCTCTCTCAATATATTCCTCTCTCATCCGTTAATTTGATTTTATTTTTTTAGATATCATCCCTCCATATTCAACCCACCCAGTGCCCTCTGTCTATATATACATCTGTATTCTGTATGTATGTGTATATATATATATATATATATATATATATATATATATATATATAT
>CM053625.1:178792628-178892178 GCA_028646595.1 Phalanger gymnotis
GCATTCTTCTCCTCATTGGCTTTTTGGAGCTCTTTTGCCATTTGAGTTAGTCTATTTTTAAGGTGTTATTTTCTTCAGTATTTTTGGGGTCTCCTTTAGCAAGTTATGGAATTGTTTTCATGGGTTTCTCACATCACTCTCATTTCTCTTCCCAATTTTTCCTCTACTTCTCTAACTTGCTTTTCCAAATCCTTTTTGAGTTCTTCCATGACCTGAGACCAGTTCATGTTTTTCTTGGAGGCTTTTGATGTAGGCTCTTTGACTTTGTTGACTTCTTCTGGTTGTATGTTTTAGTCTTCTTTGTCACCAAAGAAAGATTCCAAAGTCTGAGTCTGAATCTGAGTTTGCTATCTGGCCATGTTCCCAGCCAACTTACTCGACCCTTGAGTTTTTCGTCAGGCTATGACTGCTTGTAGAGTAGAAAGTACTTTGTCCCAAGCTTGAGGGGCTGTGCTGTTGTTTTCAGAGCTACACAGCAAGTTCTGCCACACCAGTACTACTCCTCCCCCAAGAACAGCCAACCCTGACTGGACTTTGATCTAAGCTGGCTCTGCACTCCCTATTTCTGGATCATTTCTATTAAGGTAACAGTATCTGTTACAGCAGCATACAAGAGTGGAGTCACTTTATTAAATTGTCTATAATCCACTGTCATTCTCCATGTTCCATCTGACTTTCATACTGGCCATAAAAGACTATTCCATTGAGTGGTTATAGGGACTAACACTCCTGCTTCAATATATTCCTTTATAGCATTGGAAATTTTATCTTGCCCACCTGGCACATGATACTGCTTCAAAGTAATTACTTTAGAAGGTTCAGGTAAAGTGATTGGGTCCATGTTTATTTTACCCACTAAAACTTTATTAATTCCTGTCTTCCTTACTGTAAATTGCTATCTCCCCTCAGGCAAATTCAGAGTCATGCCTTTCAACATATCTATTCCAATGATGTATTCAGGTATTGGTACAATGACCACAATATATTCTTTCTTAGGCAACTGTCCAATTTTCATCAACAGTTTGACTTATTTGGCTGATATTTCAGCCCCTCCTAGTCCTGTGATGGTAATAGGAGTTCCATGCTTAAATTTGTCATTATTTCCATAAATCAAGCTGGCCTCTGCCCCAGTGTCTATCAATGCCCTAGTTACAGTATTTGATCCATTCTTCCAATATATAGTCAGATTAATATGAGGTCTGTAATCTCAACTGTGTATTTCTTTAATCTGAGCTGGATCTTGGCTTATTCTCTAGTCTCCTTGAAGGTGTGACTCACTTGACAAGGGTTCAAGATCTGTAGGTTTTGTAGGGACAGTTCTTACTTCCCTATTTCATTTGCTATTAAGCCCTTTATCTTGGTATGTCTTGTGTAACTCATTAGTTGGAATACTATCTGTTCTTCTAAAATCTACCCCTGCTTTCAATAGAGCAGTAACCAGCTCTTTCCTTGTCATTCTATTCTGATATTGAAATTGCTGGCTATGTACCCTTCTTTCCCAAGAAAATTTATTATTTCCCAGTCTCCTAAGTCACTTAACTGTAAAATCTTATCCAGCACCTCAGAGAGTTCCCTACTTCTCCAATCAGCAAAGTCAGAATCACATGTTTATAAGTAGTGCTGTCTTAACAATCAGATTCCTGTGAGAGACTCCCAAGGGAGTTTCATAATAAACTTCAGCATTCCCCAACATAATAGCAGTCTTCATTACCTCCTTCTTTAACTTTCTCATATAGTTGTCTGAGGTTCTGATATTGTATCCTCCTGTCTAGATTCTCTGCCCCATTACCGCAGTAACCAGATTGACTGCTAGGTTCAACCTTGTCTGAATTAAGGTGCACTCTTGACTTCTTTGGCTCCCTCTGCCTTCTAGCTGAATTTACAACAAGGTTGTTAGCTTTTGGCTGTTCTACCACTTGAGTTTCTCCATCTTACTGCAATGTAGACTGAATATTCTCAGATGTTTCAGCAACTATCTGAGCCTGAGCTCTCTCTCCTAATAGTCTGTCTCTGCATTCACGTACAATATGATAGGCTGTGAGTAAAATCCAGTCTCATTTAGAGATTGCTCTTGTGATCCCCATTTCTGGCTCAACAGTAACTTCTCTGAGACATTTCTCCAAACCTCCAGGTCCTCCACTCTGTAGCTTCTGCTTCCAGTCCTCATAAAGACCAGTGCCCTTAGACCATTCCCTTGCTAGGGAGCAATAAGTTACATCCTCCCATCCTGGGACAACCATTTCTTCTTCTAAAGCCCTTCTCTCTCTAAATAGAGATCTTATACCTTGGGATCCCAACCACCTAGTCACCAAATAATGTATCAGTAAGGCAATAACAACAATGTAGATGATAATTGTCAAAATGCCTATGTGGTTCTGTATACTAGACTCTCCACATAGAAGGCAGAAGAAGTAAATCTTTTATTCAGACACCAGAGAACCATATCCCACAAGCCATTTATCCAGTCTATCAGAGCAGTAAAACATTCCACTCACAATATAACAACCTGGAGACCCGCCATCCCAAAACTTCTCCGACCCCTTGCTGGGGTCTTCCCCAAAACAAACTCACAGCACAGCTAAGTCAGCCTGTTCAGTTCTAACAATCATGAGGGCGGCCTTTAGCAGCCATTAGCAGCCATAACTGTTCGTTCTCTCTTTCTCTCTCTCTCTCTCTCTCTCTCTCTCTCTCTCTCTCTCTCTCTCTCTCTTTCTCCATTTCCTGTGACATAACTTCCTCTTCCTGTCAGGAAGCTCCTCCTACCATATATGTCTTGGGCTTCCTGTGATGTAAGCAGATCACATGGCCTATTAATGGATGGGAAAGATCTTCAAATTTAAATTGCTACTATACCTGGCAAAGTCTGCTGGAGCTCAGTGTCATCCCCATGCCAAGAGGAGTCACTGTCAGAGAATTTCATTGAGGAGCAGCAAGTAATAAGCTGCAATAACAACAATAGAGGAAATTAGGCAATAAAAAATGGTTGTTGTTTGCTTTTCATTTTCAAAGAGGACCAATGACATCACATATGATGTTATAACTTGCACATAAATTGTATTGAAGTGAGGCAGAGTTGTGCTAAGTTGTCAGCCTCACTTTCTTTTCCAGAGTCATCAAAGTCCAGTGGTAGGACAAAAGTCAAAACAACTGGGAAGGCCTGAGATGCAGTGGATGAGCTTGGCATCTTTGACATCTAATCGAGCTCTAAGAGCCCCATAGAGTCTGCTTTAGCTGCCTTCAGGGCCATGGGAACAAATTGTTCTCATCTGCACATTCTGCAGGGGGAATTCTTCACATGCTTGGAGTAGACATCCCCCCTACTTCACTCATACGTTTGAAGTCAATCGGACTAAAACCCAGGATTCTTAATTCTTCTAATTCAGTCTACTCATAACTACAAAATGCTGTCTTTCTTGAAGAGGATGTTTATGGTGTAGCTATACCCACAGGTGTTCCAAGAAATACACTGAAATAGATAATTTACTAAATTGTCCTCTTCTGACCCAAAAACAGTTGTAAAAACATGCTAAGATTTTAAAAGAGAACCCTTTCAGATTTTCTCATTCAGACTTAGGAAAGAAATTATTATTTTGTCAGCCAACCAAATTATTTATTGAATACTAACTATGCACAGGGCAACTCTCTCAGACTAAAAGTCACAGAGCAAATCTGCATTGTTAGAGGGAGTTTCTTCACTGGGAGCTCCTTATACCAATGAAATCTATTGCAATGGCCAATTTCAATAATCTGCTGGTGAACCTGCCTCCCACAAGTATCTTCTCACTCTACTCCATCCTCCATTCAGCCACCAAAGTGATTTTCTTAAATGCAGGTCTGACCATGTCACTCCACCAACTCCATAAACTCTAGTGCTTCCTTTCACCTCCAGGATCAAATACAAAAGCCTCTGGCATTCAAAGTCCTTCATAGCCCAGCCCCTCTTACCTTTCCAGTCTCCTTACAGCCTACTCCCCAGAATGCACTCTTTGATCCAGCCATGCTGGCCTCCTCATTGTACCACAAACAAGTCCCTCTATCTCTCAGCTCTTGGCATTTTTTCTCACTGTCTTCCATTCCTAGAATGCTTTCCCTCCTCAACTCTACCTACAGACTTCCCTGGTTTCCTTTAAGTCCCAACTAAAATCTTATCTTTTCTAAGAAGCCCCTCTCAACCCCTCTTAATTCTAGCGCCTCCTCTCTGCCTTTTACTTCCTATTTATCCTGCATATAGCGTTTTTGTACACATTTCTTTGCTTGTTGTATCCCTCATTATATTGTGAACTCCCTGAGGGAAGAGACCATCTTTAGTACTTTTTGTATCCCCAGCACTTAGCACAGTGCTAGCACATAGTAGGCACTTAATAAATGCTTATCGATTGATTGAAATTAGCAATCTAGTTAAAACAATAATAGCAACAACATGAACTAGAAACTGAGGGGAATACAGAGACCTGTTCTTAAGGCAGTCTGGTGCAGTGATGGAGAGGGTCTTAGGTTCCCAGGTTCAAACCCCATCCCAGACACTTAATAGCTTTGTGACCCTAGGCAAAGTACAACTTCTTTCAGCAACACGTTCTGTAAAATGAATACAATAAAACACCTCCTTCACATTGTTAGTATGAGGATCAAGTAAAATAGTATGCCTAAGTAATTCCCAAACCTTAAAAATGCTCTCTATATCAAGTATTGGCTATTACTATCCCTGTCCTCAAGAAGTTTGGAGTCTGCTGATAAGAGACAAGATACAGGGGCAGCTAGGTGGTGGGCACAGTGAGTAGAGCACCAACCCTGGAGTCAGGAGGACCTGAGATAAGACACAGATGCGTGAAAAGAGTGATATAAATCCCTCCCACTTCTAAAATCCTGTGATTCTATTGATGGCGTTCTGCTCATTTTCTTCAGGAGATGAATTTAGGAGCTGATTTTTTTGATTTTTCACAAAATTCCATATGAGGATTTGGATCTATGGTTAAATAGATGGTGACCCCAAATAAGGCTAATAGAAGTGAGAAAAATGATTGTTTATCTCTTATAGTAATAAACAATTACTATTGGGGGAGATTCAGGATTTTTTCTCTTCCTATTTCTTTATTCTCTACTAGGTCAAATCAGCATCTGAAGAATAGGGCTGCTAATGATTTAACATTTTCCTCAATCTTGTTCAGACTTTACCCAACTAAGCAAGTCTAGATCTTATCAAAAGGTAAAGATATTTTAGTCTAGGTGAATTCTGGCCTGAGGTGGGGTAAGATCCTTTGTCTAGTTTGCCCAAGACTGGGGATGGCCTGGGGGTAAGAGTGCCATAATCAAAATCACGGGTTCCCCTAGCCCCTCATTAGAATAGGTCCACCTCTCATTGTAATATTCATTTTTCTCATTAATTGTTAACCGATAAGAGTTGATTGCCATCTGTTGGGAATGCCCCCTCTTCCAAAGGCATACAAGCATCAATAGGCACTTTGGATAAAGAGAGATGCCAAATGACCATCTTTTTATTAATTATTTGCTAGCCATAATTAATGCAATGATTAATTACTCAGAAATTATGCCTCTCAAACTTTTCATACATCACAAGGGGCATAGTATTAATTTCCCCAATCCCCCTGGATGTTTCCAGGGCTATTTTGATGTGCCTATGTATTCTGACATGTATTAGGAGGTAGGTGTTGCTTCAGGTGAATGATGTGAGCTCCAAGAGTGGTCTGTTGAAAAGGAATGTCCATGGAGAAGGTTTGGGCTGAAGAACAGTGGAATAGAGGGAGGGAATAGATGAAGAGGTAAAGGCTTTTCTTGATCCAAATCTCCCTCCTGTTTCTGTCAACAGGAGCTTTCCCTGTTTATGCTGATATTAGGTTTGAGCTGTGCTTTGTTCTTGCTACAGCCTACAGAAACTTTTCATCATTCATGACAGTATTATGCTTCGGGGCACTACTGCAATGGTGCTCTTCAGAGCAGAAAGTTTTACCTCCTTTCACACGGCTTCTTGGGACTTGACTCGTCCATTTTCAAGAAAAGCATCATTCCAACATTTCAGCATTTGCCCCCCTGGGCAAATAATTGCAGTCTTTCTTGTCCCTTGCTTGCAATTATGAACCGAATAGTATCTTGAGGACAGACTCATATTGCCCTTCCTGCTACAGGAACACAGTGTGGAGAAGACGTACTTTGGTAAACGAATGATAGAAAGCTGTGTGGCCTAAGTTTTATTCTTTGTTACTTATTTGACAGACTAGATAAAGAGCCGGCCTCAAAACCCAAAAGACCCGGGTTCAAGTCTCACTTTTGACACACACTGCCTAAGTGAATCTGAGCAAGTCTTAACCTCTCAGTATTCTTGGCAACTTTTTAAGATTAAAATTTGAAGAGAGGGTTTTAATCTACATAGGGAGAGGAAGTTCCTCTCCTAGGAGTTCCCTATGTCAGCAAAATTATGATTCCTGTCCCTACCCCTAGTTTAAGCATATGTCCTTTTGCATAATCTTACAATTCATTAATTAATTTCTGACTATTCTGGAGGGAAATCCAAAAAGGAAAATATAGGCTCTCAGAGCTGTGGTTGAATAGATACTGAGCTCAAATCGGTTGTAATAACTTGAATGTAACCTTTGGTTTTATATTTGGGGGCAGCTAGATGGTGCATTGGATAGAGTGCTGGGCTTGGAGTCAGGAAGACTCATCTTTCTGAGTTCAAATCTGACATTAGACAGTAACTAGTTGTGTGACTATAGGCAAGTCACTTAACCCTGTTTGCCTCAATTTCCTCATCTACAAAATGATCTGGAGGAAGAAATGGTAAAACCACTCTGGTGTCTTTGCTAAGAAAACCCCAATGGGGTCACAAAGAGTCAGACACAACTGAAAAAATGACTGAACAACAAAAACATTTGGTGTATCATTATGCTGTTAGTTCTCCCTTCTCCTATCATTTCAATTACCAGTGCCTTTATTTGATCATTATGAGGACATTCATGAATGAAGCTAATATGATTCAGTTCAGAAGTTCACCAAGGAAATTGGTTAATTTTCTTGAGGCAGAAAAAAAAAACAACCCCCCTTCCTTGAAAATGCTAGCTGTATGTTTTTAAACAGTCTTACTTTGATTTAGAGAATCAATTGAAAAATTAAATTAGGTTCATTGGGCCATTAAAGGATGCCAGCGATTAACTGAAATCAATGCAAAGTCCAGTAGAGTAAGAGAGCTCCAGTAGTTGGTAAAGCCTAATCACATTGCAAAAACAAAACAAAACAAAGTAAGAAAATAAAGAAAGTTTTTAAAAAAAAAGGATATTTCAATCTACACTCAGAGTTCATCAATTCTCTCTTTGGAGGTGAATAACGTTTTTCATCATGGGTACTTTGAAATTGTCTTGGATCATTTTTTTTTGATCAGAGTAAGTCTTTCATAATTGGTCATTATTACAATACCTCTGTCACTGTGTACAATATTCTCCTGGTTCTGCTCATTTCACTTTGTATCAGTTCATGTAAGACTTCATAGATTTTCCTGAAACCATCTTGCTCATCATTTTTTATGGCACTATAGTATTCCATCACAATCATATATCACAACTTGTTCAGCCATTACCCAAATTGATGGGTATCCCTTCAATTTCCAATTCTTTTCCACCACAAATGAGCTGCTACAAATACTTTTGTACAAATATGTCTTTTTTCCCCTTTTCTTTAATTTCTTTGGGATACAGACCTACTAGGGGTTGTTGTTTGTCCTTCATTCTCGAAGAGGACCATGACATCAGGAAAATGATGCTATCACATGCAAGCAAATTGGATTTAAGTGGGGGGGGGGGCCTTATTGCTAGGACAAAGGATATATACAGTTTTATAGCCCTTTGGGCATAGTTCCAAATTGTTCTCCAGAATGAAGATTATAAGTTTCTTGAGGGTAAGGATTGTCTTTTCCTTCTTTTTGTATGCCTAGTGTTTTAGCACAGAGCCTGGAACAAAACAAGTGATTAATAAATGTTTATTGATTGATAAAGACAGTGATGCCCTCTGGCTACGTAACTATCATCCCTTGCCTTCCCCATTAGACCAGCCCATTTTTTGCTATCATAAATTTCTGTGTATGCATCGTTTTCCTATTTGAACATAAGCTCTGTGGAGGCAAGGACTTTTTCATTCTAGCACTGTGGCTGGCACATTTTTCCAGAGTGGTGGTGGATTGACACTCATGATTCAATTATTACTGATAAGAGATATCAAACACATAGCCCTACACTCAAGATTGGAGCTGAACTAGATTAAAATGTATTAAGGGAAAATTTAACAAAATAAATAAAACTATAATAGACCATAGATAATGTTGATATGTGGTTTTCTAAGTCAATATATGGCCCACGAGGATTCTTATGCACTGCTAGTGACCCTGTTTCTTTTTGAGTGTCATACTACTGGTGTAGAGAGGTACTAGCAAGGAAATTCCCTATAGAAATTCACATTATCCATTATTCTATGACTTATTGTCTTATATATTTTACTATTTATTTCCCAAGATTATCACAATCGCTAGCTAACATTTACTTTAAATTCTGAGATCCAGTTACAAAATTTAAAGGTTCTTTCTAGTTCCTCTTATGGTAGGACTTGAATGAATTCAGGATTTCCTGATCCCAAGGCCAATTCCCTACTTGTTGTTCCATCATGCCTGTCACTACACACATAGTAAGCACTGAATAAAGGATTTTTGAATCGAATTTTAAACACAACTGCATGGCATAATCTCGGCAAAAGACATTCTCCATTCACCTTTTTTGAATGACTGTGAATCTTACAGAGAATATACTACAATGTTCCATAATATTTCATTAAGTATCAGACATATGTAACCACATGTGTTATTCAAATCCCAATTTTCACATGAAAAATTGTAATTTACTAGGTGCATAAAAATTTAAAAAAAAAATTCATTCAATTCCTATGACCCAGGATCAACAAAAAAAAAAAAAAGAGTAAGAAGGACACAATCACAGGCAATAGTATGTATACAGTTACAAAATTGCATGGCATTCCAGATGACTGGGACAGTTAGATAAAGCATTTATTAAATTCTTTGTATCTGCTAGGTACTGTATTAAGTGTTAGGAACATAAATACTATGCAGTAGAGATGGTTGGTTTTGTCCTTCATTCTCAAAGAGGACCAAAATGACATCATTACTTTGGGATCAAGGTATACTTTGATGACCATGGCTGATCAGACCAATAAGAGCTCAGAAAGCTCTACCATAGGTCAGGCACAAGTAGACCACATGAACATTTGGAGTGGAGATGTCTCTAAATTTGTGCATCTCATGTTTCTTTTAAGCTACTGCAGTTCTGTTTTGCTCGTAGAGCACAGCACCTTCTTTAATGCAGGCACACCATACTGGGCAGTTTTGTGGCAGTATCTCCCATGCCTCCCAATCAATTACAAAGTTCTTTAAAGAGATTTTGAAAGTGTAAAATAATAGACGCATATATGTGTACACATGTATTATATATGTGTATTTGTAACTGCCCTTAAAAAAGTACTTTAAATTTCATAAAGCAGTTTACAAATAATATCTCATTTGATCTTTACAATATGCCTGGGACTCAGAACTGGGAGGCAGATGCTATTATCGTCCCCATTGTATAGGTGAGGAAACTGACTTGCCCAGGGGTACACAGTAAGTATATAAGGCTGGATTTGAACTCAAATTAATCCTGAGCCCAATCCAGCACCACCTAACTCAAGGCAAGCAAAAACTGCAAAAGAGAGAAAGTTTCCAAAAAGAAGTTGGAGTTGTGGAGGATGGGGGTAGAAAGGGAAATGAGGCAGTAAATGCTGAATCTCCTTCAGTTTCTGTACTTTGTTGTTACTGAGGAATGATGAGAATCTGATATGGAAATCACAGTTAAGATTTTATGTATGATGATAATTTTGTCAGCAATGTCTGGAAAACATCAATTATCACATCATGTTCCTTTTTAAATAAACAGAGAAGAGACAATATCTAATTACTTACAGGAAACTCCCCAGACCCAGCTGCAAAGGCTGATTGTCATTATAGAATCGGCATGTACACATATTTTCACTTACCCTCAGCAACAAGTGAACATCGAAGTTAGGAACTGAAATGAAGATAACTACACTTTTCTTTTGCCCAGTGATACTTCTCTTTGGGGCTCTAACTGGCCATCTACAGGATCAGAGATTCATAGATTTTAGAGTTAGAAAGGAACTTTAGAAACCATGTAACTGAACCTCCTCATTGAAATTAAATCTTAAACACTACATCCCACCTTGGGAAATGAGTGATTATATGTAGTAATCATTATATTGAAACACTCTCTTGCTCCTCCCTTCCAGACAATAGTAATTTACTAACATCAAGGGGCAAGATTTGGATCCCTTGGTCAGATGCTATATCTGATCAAGTCACCAAATGATGTTTTTAGCTGTAGCAGCTCACTCTGATGGGTATGTGGAAATGCAACTAGTCAAGACTCCAGCTTCTAGCTACTGTTGTCATTGTCCTTCATTCTCAAAAAGGCCCATTGACATCAGGAGGGTGATGTCTTGACTTGCAAGTGAATTGGATTTGAGTGGGGCACTCACTCTCTCCTCCAGAGTCATCAGAATCCAGTGGCAGGACATAAGTCAAGATGACTGGAGATGACCCAGAATACAGTGAGGGACCTTGGACTTTTTAAGTTAAGGTCTTTCCCAAGTCTCAGCTTGTATGAGGCAATGCCCATTCAGAGATTAAAGGTTAGGTTAGAATTGAGACAAAAAAATGGCCTACTTTGCCTTCCCCAAAAAAATCAGTCTGGGAGGGGAAGACAATCAGTTTCTGGACAGGACAGAAAACAATTGCTATTTGCACTCACTCTCAGCCATCAAAATCCAAACCTTCTGCAAGTGAAGCTTGGGGTGAGACCTATTATTGGCCAACCAATGAAAGCCAGAGTGATTTGGGCTTAAAGGCACAGTCAAGTAGCTCCATTTGAATCACAATAGGCTTTTTAAAGCCTATATTTTCAGAGCAATATTTCAAGAAATCATAAATGAGACTACATGAAACAAAATAGTTACTAGCTTTTTGAAAAAAAAAAAAAAGTAGAATAGAGAAGAGAAAAAACTACCCCCCCCCATTCCCAAGATGCCTTGCAAAATATAAACAATCAAAAATTATATTCCTTTGGACAGAGCCCCCACATGTAAGGGTAGGACTTCCCACGTGGCAAGAAGGACAGAAGGAGGAGGAAGAGGAGGAGAAAGAAGGAAGAAAAAGGAAAAGGAGGTATGCAGTTGGATACCCAGGGAACAGCTACTACTACTTACAGATTGTCGTTCATCCTTCATTCTTGAAGAAGACCAATGACATCAGGAGAGTGATGTCTTGACTTGCAAGGGAATTGTATTTAAGTGAGGCAGAGCTGTTCAAAGTAATCAGTAAGCCTCTAGCTACTAAGTAAATGCCCACTGAGCATGTTCAGACCACAGTGTTCTCTAGTTCTCTTAAGTTTTGTGTTTTAAATGTCAAAGTATTGAATAATTCAAGGAATAATTCAAATCTTTTGTGACTCCTACCTCCAAACCACTGCATACCAATGTTGTTTTCCCTTAGCACAATACCCAAGAATTTCTTAGATTGGAATATAAGCTAATGTACATTTTACTACATTGAAAGTAAAAACAAAGTATAAAAATTTTAATATCTTAGCATCAAGAGTATCTCCAATCATGTCTGGTAAAGTCTGAATTTTTAAACCACTCCCGCCTTTTTTAAAAACTTTTATTCTTTTTTTTTTATTCTGAACTTGACCAACATAAACAAAAATAATAATTTTCATACACAAAGGATAGAAAAAGAGAATTGCATATGAAACCATGAATATTTACTATATGTGGCTTAGTATGTGTTTTTTTAAATATCCCAGAGGTGTCCCAAAAGTATTAGTACAGTTTTAATCTTTAAAAGCATTAAGATTTTTGGGATTTCCTACACAATAAATTTGTATGGTACTCTAATATGGTCTTGCTTATCTACATCTATTGCTGAATTTTCTTCTGCTTGCTTTCAATATATTTTATAATTGTTTCATTGACACTTTTTCTGACTATCCCTTTCTTGTAGAGGTCTTATACTATTACCTCCTTTTTTATTTTAGCAAACAATTTATGTAACATTGGAATTAATTGTTCTTAGAGTATTTGAAATAATTTAATTGCAAATCTATCTGGGCCTGGCATTTTCTTATTAGGAATTTCTTTTATGGCTAGGTCATGTTATTTTTTCTGAGATTAAAATATGTAAACTTCATATTTCTTTCTCAATCTACCAAGCATATTATACTTTGGTAATTATTCATCTGTTTAATTTCATCCATATTGGTATCGTTGGCATATAATTGAGCATAGAATCTCTAAGGATTTCTTTTATTCTCTCTTTGTTTGCATTATCCTTTTTCATTTTTCATTTGATTTTTTTCTATTTAAAAAAACCTGATTAGCCAACAATTTGTCCATCTCATTAATTTGTTTTAAATAGCTCCTATTTTATTTGTCAATTCAATTGTTTTTATTTGGTTTTGTTTACCTCTCTTTTGATTTTCAAATTTTCTATTTCCGTGTTGAAATTTTTTCACTTGTTGCTTTTCTCATTTTCAAAATTTTATGCCCAGTTCTTTGATCTTTGATTTCTTTCTTTTGTTGATCAAAGTGGTTTAGAGATATAAATTTTCCTCTATGGACTACTTTGGCTACATCCAGGGTTGTACTAGAACCAGAATACATCTGGAAGCCCAAGAGATCAGCCAGCCACCCAGTACTTCCAAAGGCTTGTCTCATGTTCATCTCACATCCTACTCTGGGTGACCCAGTCAAATGCCCTTATCTTCTGACATAGCAACTATAGCCTAACAGTCAATTAGGAAGACCAAGCATCCGAAAAGCCCATATGGCGAGATCAAATCCTCAAAGAACAAAAGTCAACTGAAATGACATATACAGAAAAGAGCTATATGTCAGTGAACCTATCATGACTACTGTTCTCAACAAAGACAATAATTAGGACCTTCATTAATTGTCTGTGCTTATACCAAAGATAAAGAGACTTAGAGAGATGAGACTTGTCCTCCATCCCTACTATATATACTAATCCCTAATGCCTTATCTTGTGATAAGTACAGTTGTGAAGTGAGGGACCATAGGGGAGATTTTCCCTCTGCAGATATCTTTCCCCACTGATGAGCTGCTATTGAAAGAGAGATAGATTTAAGAGGGGAATCTAAGCATGCAGCAGATAAAAGATCTGACACCACTCATAGGGTCCACACTGAAGATCATCTGCTTTCCCACTTCATCCTGAAGAGCCTCACAAAATACGTCTAGTCTAGAGGATGTTGATGGATGAGAGAGCTGACCCTGAAGCCAGGAAGAAGTGGAAGTCCCTCTTCTGACGCATACTAGCTGTGCAGTCCTGGCAAATCACTTAACCTCTCTGAGTTCTATGAAACTACGTAAGTTTCTCTACATTGTTAGAGGGAGTTACCTCATCTGGGAGTTTTCTATACCAATGAAATCACAAGTGTAGTCACTATCCCTGTTCTGTTTCACGTTCATAACCTCTGCCACCTTATCACTTTGAACTGACTAAGGAATACAAGAGCAAAACAGTACCGCTGGGTTTGAGATTTCCATTCCTAAAGCTGATATGAATATGCCTCCACCTCCTGTTCTGTGCCTAATGGTGGGTATAGAGTGTCTTCCTTTATTTAATTTTTTTATCTGCCTGACCAGTTTTCTAAATCCCCATCACCACAGCTGCCATTGAATACAAAAGATTTAGTGGCCAATAATTTCTTTATGCAACAATGGGGAAAATTAAGGGAAAGAAGAGAAGAATAAGAGAGGAGGTGAATGGAAGAATCTGTGGGTATTTGCAGGCATCTGAATGCTCTAAACCCCTTTCTCTAATGGAGAGAAGTCAGGACAATCACTCCCATTTCTGACTTGGAATTATGGGAGATGGATATTATATCTAAGGGGCAGTTGGATCATCTCACTAAATCTGATCTGATCTCATGAGCACATCAAACAGTCTCATTGCCCTCAGCCACAGTCATAGCAACTGTGCCCACTGATCTTGTCTCTGTATCAGTTGGATGCTAGGAAATAAAATGCCTGGACCTGAAAGTCCTGGCCACATGTTCCAAAGATGGAGAATGAATCCTGAACTTCCACTCTCAACCCAACTTCTTCTCTTCCAGAGGCTTTCATCCTGAATTCTTTCTGAAACTTTTCTCTCCACATTCCGTTTCCATAGTCAGTGCTGGTATATTCTGGGGAAGTTTTCTCCATTTCCAGGGGAATTGCATTACATGCTTCTATTGTCAACTTTACCATTTATTTACTTGCACTAAATTAGATTAAATTTTCAGGCTTATATTCAATGAACTGCAATGTTCTTTAATTTCATTGTTTAAATTCTCACATTTAGGAAGAACTTAGGTTCAGGCAGTATTTGTGGATACTGACAAAGACGTTATCTACAACTATGTAAAGCAAGGCACACCTACACTAACATCCCAGAAATCTCTTCTAAGTTCTCTCAGCCATTTAATGTCATTGGCTCTATTTAAATATAAGTTAATTAAGTGGCAAGATACAATAATCCATTTCCCCTCCCCCCATAGTTGACAAACTGTCTGTCACCTTTCTGGGTTGCCTCATGCCCCTCAGTCATCTCAATTCTCCTCCCACATCTTTTCCTGTGATTTTTCTTCCTCCTCTTCCTTCAAAGTGATAGACTTGAAAAATGCTTTCTTCTTCAACTGCAATTTGATTCCTATCATGTCACAAGTTCGTTCACTTGGCTCTAGGCTCCTGTGACTTTGCCAGAGAGGTTACTTCCCATAAATATGACTGGGAAGTAAGCTGAGCAAGGAAGTCCCTGCTAGTGGCTGGTCTTAGGTGCCTTTAGTCTTTTTATTTAAGAAAAAAAATGTTTCTTTTCTTCATGTAGTAGTTTAGCTTTGTGGGGCCATTAGCAAATAGTAAGAATCTCATTTAGAGCCAAGACAAATCCTCATTTGTGGATTTTTAGTACAAGTCCTGCAAAAGATTAGTATGGTACAGTTTCCTAAGTTGTAAAATGAAAGAATTAAATAGGTTTCTATATGCCTTTCCAGCTCTAAATCTTATGATCCTATTAAAATATTATTTGCACGATACAATCTTAAAGTTGAAAGGAAAATAGTAAAGCTACTTGTTGCTGCTCAGTCATTTGAGTCATATCTGACTCTTTGTGACCCACATTGGATTTTTCTTAGCAGATACTGAAATGGCTCACCATTTCCTTCTCCAGCTCATTTTACAGATGAGGAAACTGAGGCAAAGAATGTTAAATGACTTACCCAGGGTCACACACTAGTAAGTGTCTGAGGCCAGCTTTGAATTCAAGTCTTCCTGACTCCAGGCTTAACACTCTATCCATAACACCACCTAGCTGCCCTAAAAGCTACTTAGAATAGCAATCCATTATTAGCCATTCACCTGGGAACCAGTATCTTAAGTTCACAAAGCCTCAGTCTGTCTCCTAACCCCTAAAATGGAGACAGCATGATGTAATGAGAAGAGCACCGGGCCTATATGCAGAGGATGAAGGTTTGAGTCCTGTCTCTGCCACTTACATCCTGTAAGTCACCTTTCCCCACCTGGCTTCAATTTCCATTATCTGTGCAGGTCTTATAAGTTTTGACAATTCTTATTCTGACTCCTGCTCTCATTGAAAATCTAAGTCCCCAGAACAAGAATCTATCTTCCCCTTAGGGTTTTAGAAGTACCCCTGATAGGTTAGGAGTGTCTTTCCATGGCCATCATGTTAAGGCCCCTTTTTGGTGTGTTTTGCAGCAAAATTAGTCAACAGTTATAGTTAGCATTTCCCTTTTATCACTAATTTGACCCAGTGAATAGCACTTTTAGTATCCTTTAACCAACTGATATTAATTAACTTTTATAAAAGGATATTGATTAAGAAGACATAGTAAGAAGGGAAATATGAATCTATCCTCCTACCAGTCCTACCAATTGGGGACACACTGTCCTTGATACCACCCTGGTCTCTGAGGAGAGTAGACTCAAGGCTTAAGAACCTAAAGCATTTGTTGTTCGGTTGTTTCCATCATGCCTGACTCTGTGTGACCCGCTTTGGAAGTTTCTTGGCAAAGATTCTGGAATGGTTTGCCATTTCCTTCTCCAACTCATTTCTAGATGAGGAAACTGAGGCAAACAGGGTTAAGTGAGTTGCTCAAGGTCACATAGCTAGGAAGTATCTGAGGCCTGATTTGAACTCATAAAGATGAGTATTCCTAACTCCAGGCCAGGGGCTCTATCCACTATGCTACCTAGCATTTGCCCCCATCAAATTCACTTCCAAATGTAGAAAAGCTATGGAATAAAGTTGTTCCAGAAAATAGCATCTCAGCGTGTGAGTCTGGGAGCAACAGTTTCACATCTAACTCAGAACTTTCACAGCCTGACTAGCAACCTCGATATCTCCCCAGATATCCCCCAAAATGGCATCTACTGTCAAGGATCAGCTGATTTTGAATGTCCTAAAGGAAGACCAGGTTCCCCAGAGCAAGATTGCTGTTGTTGGGGTTGGTGCAATTGGTATGGCATGTGCCATCGGTATCTTAACAAAGGATTTGGCTGATGAACTTGCCCTAGTTGACATAATAGAAGACAAACTAAAGGGAGAGATGATGGATTGCCAACATAGCAGCCTTTTCCTCAAAACGCCAAAGATTGTTTCTGGCAAAGACTATAGTGTGACTGCAAACTCAAAACTGGTCATTGTTACCACTGGGGCACATCAACAGGAGGGAGAACATCATCTTAATTTGGTCCAGTGTGATGTGAATATCTTAAAATTCATCATTCTCAATATTGTTAAATACAGCCCTAGTTGCAAGCTGCTTATTGTTTCCAATCTAGTGGTTATTTTGACATACATGGCCTACAAGCTAAGTGACTTTCCTAAAAACCATGTTATTGGAAGTAGCTGCAATCTGGATTCTGCCTGTTTCCATTACCTAATTGGGGAGAGATTTGGTGTCCATTCTTCAAGTTGTCATGGATAGGTCCTCGAGGAACCTGGAGACTTCAGTGTTCCCGTGGAATGGTGTGAATGTTGCCAGTGTGTCTCTAAACAACCTGCATCCTCCTTTGGAAGCTGATGAAAATTGGAAAGATGTTCATAAACAGGTGGTTGAAAATACTTATGAAATGATCAAGCTGAAGGGCTACACTTCTTAGGCCATTGGCTTGTCTGTGGCAGATCTGGTAGAAGGCATTATGAAGAATCTTAGGAGAGCGCATCCAATTTCCACCATGATTAAGGACCTATATGGCATTAATGACGCTATCTTCCTTAGCGTCCCATGTATCTTGGGGAAGAATGGCATTTCAGATGTGGTGAAGGTAAACCTGAATCCGGAGGAGACCTGTTTAAAGAAGAGCAAAGATACTCTTTGAGGAATCCAGAAGGAGCTGAAATTTTAAAACCTTTTAACGTGCTGCCATCAAGAGAACATGACAGTGGTTAAAGGGTTATGTATGATGAGCTTTTCAAATAGGCCAAATCCTCCTCTGATTTGTGATTGAACACCAGAAATGTAAAAGCCATGAATACACTCTAGTCTCTTCCTAAAGTTAGAAATGGGGAACAGCACAGTGTGACTACTATTTGTTAAACCTCGTTGTTCTTTGCATATGATGCTGGATATTACTTGAATAGTCTCAGTAGTTGGTGTCAAGCAGAGCCAGCACCCAGCAGGTATATAAACTACCTGCTTGTATGTAGGTGCTATAGGTTCCCGTAGTCCCGGAAGACAACACTCCTGGATACAAAATACCACACAGCAGTAATTCTTTATTGATGCATTGATTACTTTTGGGCTCCCCTTCATTAAGGGTTCTGCAGCATGGCCCCATGTATCACCTTTTCAGAGGACCTAATTTTGTCTATCTATCTATCTATCTGTCTATCTATCTATCTATCTATCTATCTATCTATCTATCCATATGTGTGTGTGTGCGTGTGTGTATCAATAGTTGTAAATACCCATATTATATGAAAAGATCTGTATATGTACAATAATGCAAGCAATACTCAAGTGTCATACTAACCCTAAATACTGAATAAACAACAAATAACTGATTCTAAAAAAGAAAAAAAATAGCTACTGAGTCCAGCCTGGGCTGCTAGGTTGGGTTTCAAAGGTCATTTCTTGAAGTTGCAACTCAGCTACTGGGTCAAGCCTAGGCTGCTAGGTTGGGCCTCAAAGGTCATTTCTTGAAGTTGCACAGGTTGTAGGCTCTGACATGGACATCCTGTCTCTAGACCTTTTGAGATCTCACAAAACTATACCTTCTTCTGTTCCATCTCCAGCAGTCATTCACCAAAGAGAAATTGGAAAGAGGAAATTCAAATATGCAAACAAACAGGGGTACCATATTCACTTGCAGTCACATGTCAGCTTTGGTGGAGAGACAGGCAGCTGGCAGCAGGAGGCTGCTGGAACCATTGCTACTGCTTCCCCCTCCCCAACCCACCCCCTGGGTCCTTTCCTTGATTACCACCAGGAAAAGGTGAGTGGGCTTACTGTGTCCCATTAGTCTCTTTTCAATGTTCATCCATTTATGGCTCAGGAGCCAGCCAAAAGCTCTTTTCTTCACTCCAGGAAGCAGTCATTGAATGCCTATGCTTGTTCCAAAGTCCGCATGGGGGAGCTGCATCTGGCAGAGCCTGCTGTGAATGATCATCAGGACTGGGCTTTCATTGGTTAGTCCCCCCATTACAGCTGCAAAATTAAGAGACTGGACTTGATGATGTCCAAGGACTCCTTCATCTCTCTATGTTTCTCAAATGTTCTCGTCTGGAAAATAATACTTATACTAACTACCTTCCTCTTGGGGATGCTATAAAGAACGTCCTTTGGAAATTGTTAAGTACTGCATAAAGATGAGAGCTTTATTATTATTGCTATTATAGCAAATCATTACCATTACTATGTGGGTTTCAAATAAGACTACAGCTTTAAACCATCCCAGGAATATGGATCATCTGTCTTGATTTTCAGTGTTCTGCAGAACTTCTTGTAATGAATGTTATGTGTGTGTATTCCAGATCTTTTCTGTTGCAGTTTAAATTTTCCTTTTTCTAGCTGAAGTTTAAAATTACTTTTCTTAAACAATGATGTTCTCATGCTGGTTTTGACTGAATTAAAATTTTGTCTTTTCCTCTGCCTAGGTCCCCACACTGCATGCCACAGGGCATCTTTAGTTGGTTCGGGGTGTTGAGACAATCCTCATAGATTCATAGATTTAGGGCTAGAAGTGAACTTAGAGGTCATCTAGTCTAACTCCTCCCTTTTACAGATGGAGAAACGGAGACCTAGAAATGTTTAGTGACTTGCCCAAGATCACTGAGGTAGTAAGCTTCAAAAATATAACTTGAATTCGGGTCCTTGGACCCTAGAGTCCATGCTCTTTCCATTGTGCCCTGCTGCCTTCCTCAAACAAACAGTCAAATCAGTCAATCAATAAACATTTATTAAAGTGTCAGGTAAGCAAGCTAGGTAGCATAGTGGATAGAGTGCCAGGCTTGAAGACAGGAAGACTTCTTCATGAGTTCAAATCCAGCCACAGACACTTACTAGTTGTGTGGCCCTGGGCAAGTCACTTAACCTTATTTGCCTCAGTTTCCTCATTTGTCAAATGAGCTAGAGAAGGAAATGGCAAAGCACTCCAGTATCTTTGCCAAGAAAACCCCAAATGGGATCACAAAGAGTCAGACATGACTAAAATGACTGAACAAAAACAACAAAAGGTGCCAGGTGTTGTGCTAAGCTCTGAAAATACAAAAAAAAGGCGAAAGACACTCCCTGCTGTCAAGGGGCTTACAGTATGAGGATCAAAAATCAAGGTCATTCTCATTGGCATTCCTTTGGAAAACAGGCCACTACAGTCATGGGCTCTTGGTGATGATATCTAAGAAGCAGAGTGGGAAGGAGTACAGGACTTAAGAAAAGGAGAGGTTTGAATCCTATCTCTAATACTTTTGCGGGCTATGTCCTGGGCCAATCACTTTACCTCCCCCCTCCCGGTCTATTTCCTCATCTGTAAAATCTAGACACATACCACTTATGCCACAGGATTTATTGTGGAAAAACTTCTTTTGTTACTCTCAGAGAGCTAGAAGAATGTGCAGAATTATTATTATTATAAGACATACTGTTTGAGCATTGCCTAAGCTATTGGCAAAATGTATTCCTTTAGAAGAAAAATAACATTCTCTTCCCCAAGGAATTGCTGATACAAAAATAAAATGTGCCTGCAAAGCTGAAGGGGAGGACTTCGTTACTGTATTAGGTTGTGGCATTTTGTTTTAAGTAAAAAGTTCGTGGTGCATGAGGGGGTAGGGGGTGGGCAAGATTGTGTGTTTTTAAAAAGCTATTACTTTTAAGCCTCTGGCAATTTTGTCTAAGCCTAAGACAAGTCACCCTATGAAGCTACATTTTTATTAGGCTTAGAAATACGCTGAGCTTTTGCGCAGACAGTTCTATGATTTTAGAAGTAAAGTAGCTGCCACTTTAATGTACTTACAATTCAAAGGAATGTAACAGTGCATTGCATTCATTTCTCCATGTATTGCTAAGTGTAGTTACGGGACAAGTGAATGCACTCAGTGCTACAGCATCCACTGGCTCTGCCTCACACACATTACTACAGAGCAGCTAAAGCACTTACTGAGAAAGGTTAGTTTTTGATTCCTTAAAGCATCCCTCAGAGAAGTCCTCCTGAGCCTGGGAAGTTGGAAAGTCTAATAGAAACCATCTTGCCTATAGTGTGATGCTAAGAGGATAGTTTAAATAATTGGGGGAAGGAAATTATGAATGCCTTGGGAAGTCAGACGGTGTAGTGGACAAGAAATCAAGACACTTTGGGTTGGTCCTACCTGAGTGCCTGAGGGCAAATCACCCATCTCTCTCTCTCTCTACCATACAGCATTATCCATGAGGTCCTTTTCAACTCTGAGAGTATCTCTTCTATGTTCTAAGATGCTCTCCAGCTCCGATTACTCTATGTTCAAAGACCCCTTCCAGCAATGGCATTCAGTGTTCCATGTTCTAAGATTCTTTCCAAGTCTGACAGTGTATGTCTACAATCTCCAACTCTAACAATTTATGTTTTGTATTCTAAGACTCCTTCCAGCTTGAACAGTCAATGTTCTGAGATCTTTTCTAGATCTGAAATTCTGCACTTTATTTCTAAAACTTCTAGCTCTACATGATGCTCTCGGAAAAACCTAGAGAGATTTACATGAACTGATACAAAGTTAAATGAGCAGAACCAGGAGAACATTATATACAGTAATAGCGATACTATACAAAGATCAGTTATGAATAACTTAGCTATTCTTAGCACTACAATGATCAAAGACAGTTCTGAAGGACTAATGATGAAAAATGCTATCTACCTCCAGAGAAAGAACTGATGGAGTCTGAATGCAGATTGAAGCATACTTTTTTAACTTTATTTTTCTTGTTTGTTATTTTGTCTGTGCCTTCTTTCACAACATGACTAATAAGGAAATATGCTTTGCATGACCATACATATATAACCTATATCAAATTGCTTGCCTTCTTAATGAGGGAAGAGGGAAGGGAGGGAAGGAGACCCCTGGAGTAATAATAGGACATTTGAAGACAGTGAAATCTAAAAACATCTAAACGACAACAAAGACTAGAGCAGGAATAAGCAATTGCAACTTAGAGAAGACAAAATATGCTAACTCAACTTTGTGTTTTATAATAGAGTTATATGGAAAGCAATCAAACATTTGATATTATTTGTTCTAACAAACCCCAAAATTTTGCCAGAATTGTGTATTGCAATTGGATTGAGTATGCTGACTTTGACACTTAGCACCTTCATTAATGAGAACGGTCTGAGGCAAGATAATCAACATTTTAGTTAATAAATTGGAAAACACTCCAAGGATTTAGATTTTAAGTCAAAGGAAGTGAGTTCATTCTTACAAGAATTGTCTAAAGCTAAAATGCCAGGGTGGTATGCAAGGTGCTAAAGGGGTGTGTGTGTGGCTGTGTGTGGGGACGTGTGATATACATATGTGTGTAGTGTATATATGTTGTGTTAATATGGTATATATATATATGCATATATATAAGGTATGTGTATATGTATATGTATATGTGTACATATACATATACATATACATATATACCCTTGGATACTCCAAGAGAAACTAGAATCCAAGAATTTCAGACATAGGAGACGTAGAACATAGAGCATAGAATGTAAGATACAGAAGGGACCATAGAACATAAAATATAGATTGTCAGAGTTAGGACAGACCTTAGAGAACAAAATAGAGAACATTAGAGCTAGAAAGAGCTATAGACCATGGAATGTTAGACCTACATGTATACTGAGCATTTGTATAGCAGATGTATATTAAACACCGTGCTCAGAGCAGTTTGTTAATACTAGGGAAGATATAACCTTTAGGTAACACAAGGCACATTGAATTTATTATTCATTAAATGAATATAGAATGTGGGTCTTTTAAGTGTAAATGACCTTATTGCAGAGGACTTTATTTCCCATCATGCATTCTGTTGGCTTACTTTCTCTTTCCACACTACACCTTCCAGCTATGGGAGTCTGCCTTGGCTGTACGCAATGTCAGGAAGACTCCCCCTCCTCACCTCCACCTCCCTACTTCCTTCAAGACTCAGCTCACATTGCACCTTCTGCAAGAAGTCTTTCCCAATTTTTGTCCTTCCTCATCCCCAGTGTTTTTCTCTGAGATTACCTTCATTTACTCAGTAAAATGAAAGGTTTAAACTAGATGATTTCCAAAGTTTCTCCTATTTCTTAATTTAGGTTCCTAGAAACTAATCCAACTCATCATTTTACAAAGGAGGAAACAGGCCTAAATAGGAGAAGTGATTTGTCCAAAGTCACACCGAATTTTAGGGACAGTGTCAAGACTGGCATTAGATGTCTCCTGACTCCCAATTCAAGGCCTTTCCACTGAACTTCACTGTCTCTTGATTTGCAGACATTAAACAAATCACTTAAATTAGCCAGGTAGCATACTGGATATAGTGTTGGACCCAGAGTCAGGAAGACTTGAGTTCAAATCTAGCCTTAGACAATTACTAACTGCGTGACTCTGGGCAAATCACTTAACCTCTGTCTGCCTCTGTTTCCTCAACTGTAAAATGGGGATAATAATATCAGTTACATCTCAGGGTTGTTCTAAGAGTCAAGTGAGATATTTGTAAAGTACTCAGCATAGTCTCTGGCATATAGTAGTTGCTTAATAAGTGCTTTCCCCCATCCTTATTATTGGAGAAATCTCTGACTCATACTCATAAATTTAGAGCTGGACAGGACCTTCAAAGTCCCTGAGCCCAATAACTTCATTTGTGAGGCGTTATTGAGGCCTAGAGAGGTTCACTGAGTTGCCCAAGGTCATACTTATTAGCGACATCTGTAAATTGAACCTAAGTCTTCTGACTCCTATGGCCTTTGCACTGTACCACACTGCTCCTAATCATTTCACTTCCCTTTCTGCCTGACATTTTTTGCTTACTGTTTCGGTGGGTTTTTTTAATGACATAATTTATTTCCCCTTGTAGTATCTTAATCTGATTATCCAGACCAGTGATTACCAGGCTTGTTGCTGTGGTACTCAATCATGGATTAATTTTTGAACAATCTTCCACCATCCTTCCCCAAAGTGCTACATGGTATACTTCTACACGCACATACATATAAGCATATGCATTATATAATGTATAAATACATACACATACACACATCTCGTGCACATGTCTTTATGTGTAGATGTATATATTTGCAATCAAAGTGAATTAACATTGAATTTGGAACATTTCAAAACATCCCTGGAGATAATTAGAGACACCCTGAGGCACTGTAAAACTAATCGAGACTCACCAATGCAGATGATTTTATTATCTTGATGAAGCAAACAGCGTGTCATTAATATCTTAGTGGCTTTTTTGACTTAACCTTCCAGGTTTTTCAATGTTTCTCAAATTCATTTGGTTGGGTGTGGGGGAGTAGAGGTAAGAGGATCCAGACCTCAGGACACTCCCCACAGTGGTCTTTCACTATCATAAACTTTTTGAAATGTGAGTCTTTTGCCACTTGTTGCACAGGGCAGTCCCCCTCGGTTGGGTATAGTAGTGCCAGCATAGGAGTGGGAAGTGGGACCCAAGAGAGGAACGTGAAGGCCATAAGACCCCGTGGGGTGGCAGCCCAAGGTTGGTGAAGGGAAGGGAAGCAGTGCATATACAGTTCCAACATCCAGGAACTCTGGGGAGCTCTGTGTCTCAAGATCGTCCGCTAGCTAGACAACCATAGGGAGGAATCATGCCAAGCCTATGGGAGGTATGAGCCCTGTTCCTATCGGTTGCCTGGAGCAAAGCATCGGTTGGCTTGCACTCCTTAGAGTTTTGTGTGAATGTCAAAGTAAGTATAAATTTCTTGCTGGAAAACCTGTTCTCTCAGAATCCAGGATCCTGAGATATCATTCTCCTTGTTTAGGTCAAAGTATAATAGAGTAGAAAGTACTCTGGATCAGGAATAAGAAGACTTAGTTTCAAGGCTTGACACTGCTGCTTACTAATCGTCCTCCTTTAGCAAGATGTTGTGGAAGTAAATTAGCACCTGGTAGTTTGACAAGAGAAGGAGGCGAAGGAAAGGATTGAACAAGTAAGGTCCCTTTGTCTGAAGCCTTATTTGTAAGGGAAAAGTACAGCAGCTTTTCTTGGGCATAGGACCCTCGCCTTTTGTTGTTCAATGGTTTTTTAATCATGTCTGATTCTTCATGATGCCATTGGGGGTTTTCTTGGCAAAGATACTGGAGTGGTTTGCCATTTCCTTCTCCAGCTCATTTTACAGATGAGGAACCTGAAGTGAACAGGGTTAACTGACTTGCCCAGGATCACACAGCTAGTAAGTGTCTGAGGCCAGAGGAAGATGAGTCCACTGCACCTTTCAGTCTTAATTAAATTGATGTACTTAACCTTAATCTATCTTGCCAGGGCTTTACTCACCTTCCCAACTTTTTCTCATTTATCCTTTTTCAGAGGCAGCCAGGTGGCACAGTGGGTAAGTTTCTGTGCCTATAATCAGGAAAACCAAAGTGCAAATCCAATCCTCAGACACATTAACTCTGGGCAAGTCACTTAACTGCTCTTATCTCAGTTTCCTCATCTGTAAAATGATGATACTAATAGTATCTACCTCCCAAGGTTATTGTAAGAATCAAATGAGACAATATTTATAAAGGACAGTGCCTGGCACATAGTGATGCTTCACAGATGCTTCTTTCTTCCTTCCTGGAGCATGTCTCTTTCTCTCTTTGGGCCTTCTCATGACAGGTAAAGCCAGGGATCATCCAGCCTCTGGCTACTTCCTCTGCTTTGTGTTTCTTTTCTTGAACATAGATGTTGGAACAGAGATCCTCAGAGACAGGCTTTATGCAAGCGGTCCAGGAGTTCCTCAATTCCTCAGATGATTGAAATTATATTTTGCAGCTATTATAATGTTTCCTGAAGAAGATGATCACTGGCAGAAAGACTAGCCCAAACCCTGGTCTGGCTCAACAAAAGACATTTACCTGGAGAGAGTACAGTACAGTTCCAAGGTGAGGGTAAAATGTCAACTAAATTGTTTCACCAAATGTCTCAAGTTTGGATTTTTTTGAAGTATAACATACACTTTTGCCCTATATTTTCAGGACCAGAACTGTTCCATTTTCCTAAAGTACCATTCGAGGAACTCTCAGAGGTTTGTAGGGTAGTTTTTTTTTGTTTCTTTGTTGTTGCTTTTTCGCAAGGCAGTTGGGGTTAAGTGACTTGGCCATGGTCACACAGCTAGCAAGTGCCAAGTGTCTGAGGCTGGATTTGAACTCAGGTCCTCCTGACTCCAGGGATAGTGCTCTATTCACTATGCCACCTAGCTGCCTCAGTTTGGGGATATTTTTACTGCCATTTGTTTGACTCACCCCACTAGCTGTGTTCTCCATATTTGTTAGAGCCCTATGACTACTGCCCCAGTTCCATTTAACCATTTAACATTGGGTAGCTTTTACAAAAGGATGTACTTCAAAGATTTAGCAAGAACAAAGAATAAACATTTCTCCTTCTTCCAAAGGGACATACTCTCCCCTACATCACCATGGACTCTGGGGAGAATAGCCTTAACTTAGTTCAGTTGTCACATATTATCAAAACCAATAGACTCACTTCTAGAGGAAGCGTCACTGTCAGATGAGTGAGACCTTGTCTCAGCTTCAGTGGGCTAGGGTCCTGTAGGTAAGTCCTTGTCCCTTAAGGCATTGATGCTGACCTGGCTACAAACCCGAACTCTGTCGTGGTACAATGTCAAGGAGTCCTCTGGACCTTCTGAACTCATAAGAACATGTGTCTCACTCCCTTCACTGGTCACTGGGCTCTCCCAAGAGCACTGAGGTCAATAGGAAGAGGCTGAAACTGATGGGCCTTTTAGAAAGACTCCACAATCATTCAAAGGCCCCCTTTTTCATCCTGTGGCTCGCTTATGGGTACCAACTACAGAATGTCTACATAGGCTCCAATCTCTCCAAGGCACTTCCCTTATCAGCGTGATTCTTCTAAAAGGAAGCTTCCTACATTCTCTATTCAGGGAGATGCAGTCCTTGGCACTCTACGAATATGCCAAATCCCCATTAAATATCAACTGCAAGGACAGCTTTGAGTGAATAAGTCATTTTGACCATTATAAATACCCAAATTAACTATAAAGGACACCTGAAGAAAGATCTCTCTGTATCCAGAGAAAGAACTGATAAATAGAAGTATGTCCCTAGTGGGCAGCAACTTCTCTGCTCACAGAGATTAGTTTGTCTTTTGTTCTCCAAGAGGACCATGATAATAGGAAGGTGATGTCAGTGAATGCAAGTGACATACGAGTGAATTGGATTTGAGTGAGGGAGGGCTGTCCAAAGTCACCAGCCTCATTTTCTCCTCCAGAGCTATCTGGGTCTAATGGCCAGATATGGATCAGGACAACTGGAGATGGCCCAGGGTGCAGTGGGGAACCTTGGCCTTTTCAAGCTAAGGTCTTTAACAGGTCTCAGTTTGACTGAGGCAACAGCAATTCAGTGATTAAGGCTTAAAAAATAAAGAGAAGAATGGCATAATAATTTTCTATAGTCAGAGGTTTATTCCATTGTTTGCTCACTTTCCCAGCCTATTACTTACTTTTTACTGTTTGTTACAGTAAGGCTTTGCTTCCAGGGTGGAGGTTGCACCGTCCCAAGCTTCAAGGGTTTTGTGCAGCTGTTTTCAGAGATACTTCTAGGGGCCTGTAAGTTTTCAGTTCTTCTAAGGTGTTATCTAAGGAGAGATGTTTTCTGCCTTCCTGGCCTGTGCTCTGGTCTGTGAGTGACCACAAGCACTCTTTTCTGCCCTGGAATTGTGAGGAAGGCCCCCTTCCATTGTGGCTGCAAGTTCTACTGTTCTAGTGCTCCTCCTCACCGTGAGACCGCCACCCAGAATTGGGACCCAGATCCGAATGTGGGCAAAGCAATAGAGTCATACCACAGTGCTAGCAAAAGACCCCTATAATCTTCTTTTGACCAGTTGTTTGACCCCCTTACTATCTGTGGGTTGAGCGTCCTGAAAGCAGCTACTGCCTCTGCTACAGCCACTGCCATTTCAGTAACTCCCAAGGGTCCTGGTTGTGCTGGTGGGGTCTGTGCTGGATTGCACTCCACTCCCACCCTGGCTCGACAGACCCTTCCCGCTGGCCTTCTAAAGTTGTCCCCATTGTCTGTGGAATGAGAGGTCCAGAAACTGCCACTGCTGCCAATAACTCAGTCTCCCTGAGGCCTGGTCTACACAAATGGGTCCAGAGCTAGGGGCCCTTGAGAGGGTGAAAGAAAATGCTATGGTCCCCCTGGGCCCAGCAGCAGCTGGATCTCTGCTGTTGCATACATAAAGTACTTTAAGGCTATATAAATGTCAACTACTATTATACTCAGAAGAGGATAGAAGGCTGCCTGCCTGGTGTGAAGTCCTCAGCACTGGTAAGAACTTCGCCTTCTAAATTACATTCAAATCCCCTTCCCTGGAAACAAAAGCAGGTTTATTGGAATAAGAGCTAAATAAAGAGCCAAAAGATCTGGACTTCTCAATATGCAAGCAATATTATCTTGGACTTCATCTTTCCAAACATTAGTTTACTTATCTATAAAGTAAGGATAATAAATTCTGTCTTACACACCTACAAAATTGTTGGGAAGTACAAATTAAATAGCGGAAAGTAGGTCAGATGCATTGTAATTGGGAAGTTTCATGTAGATATCTGCTAATTTGTTTAAGGTCTTTTTGTTTATTGTCCTATTTTAAGATATTTTTATTTATTAGTTTATTTTAAAGTCTCATCTAATACTGATTTGTTTTTGGTCGCCTGTTCTAAGGTCTCCTCTATCTCTGATATTCTAGGTTCTAGATTCTAAGGTTTCTTTTATTTCTATTCTCTAAGGTCCCTTCCATTTCTAACATTCTGTGTATGAGGTTCCAAGGTCCCTTGCAGTGCAACATTCTGAGTCTATGGTTCATTTCCCTCTAAGGATAAAACTATGATCAGTTTAGTGTTCCATTACAAATTAGGTTCATTGTACCTTATCAGTATTCTCAGAATTGCCTTCCAGATGCTGTTCAGTGGGATCCTTAACATTACTTCTGTCCCTACTCAACTTGATCCCATTCTGTCTTCCCCACCATTCATCTGAACTGAGACTTCTTCCTAGTACATACGCTCCTACCCAAAAGAAAATGGAGGAGCTGAATAACATAAGGCTGTGCATAAGAAACCATTCGATTGAATTTTGTATAATAGCTTGTGCTCTTTTAGATCATTCATGTCACTCTTTTTCTATGTTAGCTTGGAGTGGAATTCAAAAGCTTCCATTGATTCACTGTTTCCTACCTCAAAAAGTCCAAGGTCTTCTTTCTGTCTTTCACTATCCTTCATCTACTGACCTCCATTCTACATATTCAACCTGATATCTCAATCCCACAACATAAACCCTTCACTCTAATTACATTTGCATCTTCATTGATTACCAGAATACACAATGATCATTGTGTTTTCTAATGTTCCACTGGAATGCCCTTTGACATCCTCTTCTAGACAAGTCCTTCAAGGCTTAGTTTAAGTCCAACCACCTTCAGGGAGCCCCCCTCAACTACTCCAACCCTCAGACTGACTATATGTACAATTTGTAAGCCACAAGATTCAGCATCTAATTACAACCTTGTCTTCTTTGAGTTTGTTTCATGGGATTCTCTTGTCTCTTCTAGGCTGGAAATTCCTAGATGGCACAATTCACATGTCTGTCATATGATAGAATCTCAGACTTTCAGTTAGAAAGGGTCACAAAGGTTATCTAGTTCAGCTTGTACCTGACTGAGAATGCTTCTCCAATATATCGCACATGTAGTCATCCAGCCTCTGTTTAAAAACATCCAGTGAGGGAGAACTTACTATCTCCCAAGGGCACCTATTGCATTTTTTCAAGAATTTTAGTTTTAGAATATTTTTTTCCCTACACAGAGCCTAAGCCAGCCTCTCTGCAACTTCTCTCCATTTATCATTACTCTGCCTTGGGGGCTGAGCATAACAAGATCAACACTACATGACAACCCTTCAAATACTTGAAGACAGATATTATGTCCCCTCTAAGTTTCTTCATTTTTGGAAGGAGTCTAGGATATTAAGGATTGTGATCTGGGCCAAAAGATGCTACTGGAGGAAAATCACAGCATCTAGGACCCAGTCAGGACAACGGAAAAATATAAATGGAGAGAGGGTCTTACTAGTCTGGAAGAGATCTTATGTTTTTTCTTCAGTGGACAATTGTCTGAATGTAAAGTTCAGATGCTGGTGCCGAGATAGACATTATGTCAGTTAGGGAGCCAACTACTGAGGTCAAGAGAGATAGAAGGTAGAGGAAGAAGACTTGAAGCTTACCAAATTGAGGGACAGATCCAAGAAGGGAAAGTTTAAGAAGTCAGAACTGAGTATAGTGTGAGCAGGAGCAAAAAGTTCAATAAATCAACCAATCTGCATTTATTAAGCATATTATATTCTGGGCACTGTCTAAGATATGGTACTGCCAGAATAAATTGAAATTGACACTATGAGATTGCCACAGCCACCTTCTGACATCCTTGAGTGTGTCTCATGCCGCTTTCCCTCTCCTCAAAGGGATTCAACCTTCTGGGCTTTGAAACCATGCTTATTCTTCCATACCAATCAATAGTCACTTATTAATTGCCAACTATGTTCCAGGTACTCTGCTAAGCACTGGTGATACAAAGAAAAGAAAAAAACTAGTCCCTCTCCTCAAAGAGTTCATAGTCTAATGGAAGAGACAACAGGCAAACAACTAAGTACCCTCTATAGAATGTTAGGTACTTAATAAAGATGTAGAATCTAGATCTGGAAGGTGCCTTAGACATCATCTAATCCAATCCCCTCACTTCACAGATGAGGATACTGAGGCTGAGAGAAGTGAGAGTCACACTTGTGTATGGTAAAACTAGGACTTCCCAATTGCTGGAACTATGTTTTTGCCATGGCGGACAGTGAATAATTGCTCAGTGTGATTTGGTTAACAGGGAGTTGGTTAGAGCCTCGGTGACCCACATTGGCCTGTTTGCCGCTTGACAATATTTGTGGCCTGACGAAATAACAAATTGCAATGGCTGCAGCTGTCTTCTAAATAATGAGGTAAAATAAATAAGAGATAAAATTATGCTGCTTAAGGACCCCAAGCTGTGCTCAATTCCTCTAAATTTCCCCACCACTAAAGACTGTGGTGATTGCTTTTATAACAGCTGATAATAACCTTTAAGGAGGGATTTCACTGGCTGATGAGACTTTCCATCCCTTTAATATCTAAAATGACAAATGAGCCAGTCTGTCCTCTTTAATAATAATCATTTGTCACTGGGCTTGTCATTGAGAAACAGACTGGCATGACTCCCTTGCTGAGGATGACATCACTGATGGTGAATTTTAAGACATAGAATCATAAGATTTAGAGTTAGAAGGAACTTTACAATAGACTGCTAGAGCTGTTAGACCCCTTAGAGGTTATTCAGTATAATCTCTTCACTTTTCAGATGAGGAAGCTGAGACCCAGGGAGGTCAAGTGAATTGCCTAAGGTCAGACGTTTAGAACAAACCAGGAGTTGATTTGGAAAGTTGTCCATAAGAAGAGAAAAGGCACAAGAAACTAGAGTTTACCAAGAAGGCAAGCCTGCCTTGTAATTAGGGGATACAATCAGCTCCAGGCCAGAAGTTGGAGAATGCTTGATAGGAAGTCAGCAAGCATTTATTAAGTGGCCTCCTATGTGCTAAGTGCATACCATTTATTTCAATAGAGTTTCAAGGCTTACAAAGTGCCTTCCTTACAAGCACCCTATGTGGTGGGAGATTACAGATGTTATCCCCACTGTAGAATGTCAGACCTGGAAAAGAACTTAGAATTCATTTAGTCCAAACTCCTTCTTTAACAGGCAAGCAGACTAAGGTCCAGGGAAGGGAATGACTTGTTCAGATTCACAGCTAATTAAGAGTAGGGCTCATTTCCTGTCTGCTACCAGGCTGGCAGATTGGAAGGCCAGTAGGTGAGTAAGTCAGCAAGTTAGGTTTCTGTAAAAGCCTTCCAACAGCAACTAACACAGAGATAGTCGTTTCTCACTCCAGGAGTGGTTGCTAGATCTTAAGATTAACCAAGAAATTACACATCCGGTGGTCTCCATGGCAACACAGATGGATGAGTACTTCACAGGGCTAGTTGTCCAACAGCAAATGGATTTTTTCACTTGAGGCAATTGTTGGATTCTTATCAGTGTTTTCAAAACCTACTGATTTCTTCTGTATTTTATTTTCCAGGCTATTTGCCTTTCCTTTTCCTAATCATTTCCTCAAAAGACCCTAAAGCAAGGTCCCCAAAGTCACCTTGAGTCACATGCTCAAGCAATAAATCCATTCATTCAGGCTGAGAAGATGCTTCAGTTTTAATTTTTGAGCCATCTAAATAAAGACTTTAACCTCAGTTTGCGGGGAAAACTGGACTGGAGATTTCTTATTTCCTTTTCAAACATGGGCAAGTTTAACTGGAATAATCATACCATTGCTTTATTCTTTCAGAGAGTGTCATATGTGTGTATATGTGTATGTATAGTGTGGTATGTATAGGTATGTGATATGTAGTATTACTATGTGTATGGTATGTCTATGTTAGGTTCATGGCATATGTGTGGTACATGAATGTGTGTATGTGCATAGTATAGTATATTATGTGTGATATGGCATGTGTACTATGGGTATTGGGCATGTGGTATGCATGCATAGCATGTGTCATATGCATTATGTGTAAATTGTGTGCATGGAATGTCTGTAGTATGCTATGTAGAATGTATGTAATGTGGTATGCGTGTAGATGTTGTGTGTGTTGGAGGAAATGTAAAGAGAATCATCCAGCCAGGGGTGGTTCATGGTAGGGTAGAAGTATAAGACGTCTTTTGGCAGTATGAGAAGATGGCTCAGATTAAAAGTTCTCCATTCACAAGAGGATAATAGAAGGGGCTCACTCTGAGTGGTAGAGTCGTGAAGAGGCACTGGAGAACGGGATTCAAATCCTGATTCTGCGATTACCTCTCTATGTGACCATAGACAAGTCAGTTCTTCACTCAGAGCCTCAGCTTCTCATCCATAACTGAGAAAAGGTTGGACTAAAAGAACTCAGCTCTAGCATCTTATATGTATGCACAGTTGAGGGATTTGCTCAGTCCATTCATCAAGATTGCCCCTAGCCCTTGTATTTGAGTTCTGAATGACTTTTCTGTGAACAATTCAAGTTAAATAATACCCCCTTATACTTCTTTGTTTATTTCTACTATATTGGAAGACTAAATAAATTTCTCAAGGTTACACAGTTGATCAATGGCAGATTCAGAATCAGAATTCAGGTCTCCTGACCCTTTCAACTATGCTATAAAGTCTTCCTCAAAACTGTGCTCCAGAGGAGAACAAAACCTTAGTGATTTTTGCCTATGAGGCCTCAAGCCTTTTATTGTTTTGTATTTGTGGTCAGAATGAGACAAATGGAAAAAAACGGAGTCCAGAAATTTATAAGAAAACAGAATGTCTAAACTTTTAAGTGACATGGGTGAGTGATTCTTGTCACCTTGAATAAAAATGAATGGTAACCAAAGCACACACTAGCAAAAAAGGAAAAAAGAAAAAAGAAGGAAGGAAGAGAGAGAAAGAGAAAGAAAGAGAGACAGAAACAGACAGAGAGAGGGAAAGAGAGAGAGAGAGAAAAAGAGAGAGAGAGAGAAGGAAGGAGGGAGGGAAGGAAGGAAGGAAGTAGGAAGAGAAAGAAAGAGAATATACAATGATTTGTACAAGTTTGACAGATCTGTTTCTCCGAATAGTTCTTGGATTTTATTTATTAATTGATTTGTTTGTTTATTTATTTAAAGAAACTATTTTCCATGGTGGTTAGAGGTGCTAGGTTTGGAATTAGGAAGATCTGGGTTCAAATTTTGCCTCTGAAATCTATGAACTCTGTGACTATGGGCAAGACACAACTTCCTTGTGTGAAGGGAAACTCTAGATATCTGATTTCATAACCTTCCTTATTTCTCCAATGCACTTTTTATATTTTCTTTTGCATGAATTTATTTAGATGTTCTCCATGATGGTGTCTTTTGGATACTTCCTCATGCTATTGAGGTTATCCTGGGCTACACTAGCAGAAGGTAAGCTCTGGAGGGCCCCGCTATCAGACTGCCTTGAAAGGTTCATCATCAGGTTGACTGAGGGCTGGCAAATTTTTTAGCTACAACAAGTTCCAAAATGCATCTAGTAGGGCATAAAGGGGATGCAATCTGCATTAATAGAGGAAGTTCTGATGTTGACAAAAGTAAAAGGTTCATGACATATCAAACTAAATTATTTGGGTATGTGCCTGATCACATCCACTAGGCTATGAGTTCCTTGAGGGCAGAGACCACTCATCTTTCTAGTCTACCTCTCTTCCTCATAGAGCTGAGAACTCAAAACAATGCCTCATACATACTAGGCATTTAATAAATGTTTGATTAAATGTTATTCAATTTTACTATTCATAGAACTAGAATTTGTTGTAGCAGACTTGATTCTAAGACCCAACTTACTTTAAGTGAATTCTCTATATATATGAGAAGGAGCAGTCAGTACCTTCATTGGTATAAAAACAATTAACAAATTCATTTTAATTTGGTTTAGTTTAATACAATATTGCACAATGGAATTCAACATAAATCTATTAAGTGCCTTTTACCTACAAGGCCCTGGATATACTAGGTATTGGGTATACAGAAATGAATAAGACACAGTTTCCACTCTAATGAAGTTTATAATCTGTCTAGTAGAGTGCCTTGTATAAATTTAGAAAACATTTGTAAAGCAGGATGGGGTGAGGTTCTTTTATTTTGTTTTTTGGAAGAGGTTCTCAGAAAGAGAGAAATTCAAAGTCTTCCCTTTAAACCTTAGCTATTTGCCCTTTGAAGTTAAAGCTTGCATTATTTCTAATTTAAATATTATTGTTCCCATAGTAACAGCCTAACAGATTCATATTCACTCTGTTAAAGGGCTTAGAGTTATAAAAATCTCAATTTATTCCAAAACATAGTTCTTTAAAATATATTTTGGGTTTTCTAAATTCAATTTTTTTTCAATTGACAAGCATTTATTTTCTCTTCCTCCCAACTCCCCCTCTTGTAATAAATATTCATAGTCAAGCAAAATAAATTCCTTTATTGGCCATGTCCAAACATAACTTAAAGCTATTGTTTTTTCTTTTGAGAAAACTATTTCAAATTCTTCCCTCAGCTAGGTGATATAGTAGATAGAGCACTGGACCAAGAGTCAGGAAGACTTGAGTTCAAATTCAGACTCAGATACTTACTAGCCATGTAACTCTGGGCAAGTCATTTAACTTCTGTCTTCCTCCGTTACTTCAACTGTAAAATTGTAATCATATTAATACCTGTGGTGTTAATGTGATTAAAGATCTTCCCCAGCCATTAATCCCATTAATAGGTCTCAGGTGGAGCTAGATTAGGGGAGGCTTGTTTGTAAGAAGGCCACACCCTTTTGCTAATTAGATTACGAGAATTGTGAATTTCTCAGGCTCTAAAAAGAGTATATATATATACTCTGAAGGTAGCCTTTAAGTGAGCTCTCAGAACTTCAGGAGGAGAGGACACAAGCAAGGAGACAGCTAGGATTTGTGAGTGAGCGTTTACAGGAAGGCCCCAGCAGAGGGGAAGGTTATGGGATGGCTTGGCTCCCTGCTGTGATATTGTGTTTTAAGTTCTTTACTGTTATAATGAAGTGGACTTGCTGGTTTTCAGATATAATTACTGCTATGTTGAATTGGAGTTATTGGTTTTGGGATTTGATCCTCTACTGTCTGAATAAGTGTTTTACTTCTGCCTTCTATATGGAGAGTCTCTTATATTCTGTGATACAGAACTATATAGGCATATTCATGGTCACCATTGATATTGTGACACTGGCCTTACTGACACAGCACCTACCTCCCAGGATTGTTGTGAGGTTCAAATGAGATATTTGTAAAGTGCTTAGTCCAATGGCTAGCACAGATTAGGCATATAGCATTTAATAAATACTTGTTGTCTCCCTCCCTCCCTTTAGCTCTCTAGCTGGAACCAAGAGCTCATCTATGTATAATAGATTTGATTATCTTAGCAACTGACTTCCTTAGAAGCTGTATCCAAGAGTCTAAAGTGATAGGATCCTTTATAACAGAACAAAAAATTTAAAACAAAACCTACTTTGGGGGATATTTTCTTTCTCTTGACTGAATGTTTATTGAAAGAGTTTTCTTTCTTTTCTTTTTCTTTTTTTCCCCAGGGAGTTGGAGGAAGGGAAGGGGGGAGTTGGGAGGGAAAGAAAATAAATACTTGTCTATTGAAAAACTTTTCTTTAACACTAAAAGGACTTTGTGCTTTGGTATGATGCAGAAAACCCTAAGCATTCCTTTAGTCCTCCTCCCTCCCCATGACAGCAGGACATTGGGTTACTATTACAGTTAAAAACGGATATTGCTCCTGATTCATTTTCTTCCTTCAGCTCTCTCATGAAGGAGGCTGGTCAATGCTCGTTCCTTCAAACCTCCATCTGCTCCCATGTGACGCATGTGCTTTATTAGTTGAACTTGCTCCTAGGTTCCTTGCCTGACTTTTTTGCTTGGTGTTTCCTTTCCTGAGTAGGTGATAGACAATCATTCTTGAGATGGACATAGCCAGGCTTAGAGGTGACCTTGCAGGTCATATAGGTCCTCTCTCTATTAGGTGTGTCTCACTGGTAGCAAGGAGAAATTCTTCATTGGAGAAGATCACCAACAGAAGGCTATATGGGCATGGTTTGGCTAGTGTATAATCAAGGTGAAATATGGTCATGCCTAATCAGTGACCCCACAAACTGACTTTTGTGATTCAATATCCAGGCAGAAGGTAACAGAGGTTATGTCATAGGTTTCTGATTGCTTCATCCTTGTCAATGTGCACTGTGAGTCTTTTCTGTCTTTTAGCATTTCTTTTGTGTGTGGACAATGAATATTTGCCCCAACACCGATTTACATTGTACCTTAAGTACCTTTCTACTACCCCCCACCTTTCTCAAGACCTTTGACATGAGGTGAAATATGGTCATGGCCTATTTTGTAGTCCTGTAAACTGCTTCAAATATCAACCTCTCAGTAGAAAGTAGCAATAGCACTGCCCCTTATTTAAGCTTGTTTCTATCAAATATGCACTTGTGAATGTTTTGTGTTTAGAATTTCTTTTGTGCATAGAAAAGAAAATACCTGCCCCATACCTAATTTATATGGTATATTGACTATCTTTTTTTCTTCACTCACCTTTTGGGAAAAGGTCCACTTAAATATTAAGCAATTTTCCTATACTGAGATGAGAGTATGTAGCAACAATCTGCTAACAGCTGCTGAAGGGATATAAGACCCACCAACATCCAGCACTCAGAAAGCTGCCAACACAGGCTCTTTGATCTGCTTTACTAAGGAAAGTAACTTTAAGGGGTTAACAATCTCAATTTAATCAAACATACAAATATCATTCGCAGTTCAGGGGGAAAAGATCAGCCGCCTGAACTTCGAGGCAAATACAAACAGAAATTGCAAACAACAGATAAACCTTGTCTGATTCAAATCACAATTCATAGTTACCAGAGAAACACCAATATCTGGGTTGCTAACCTCGGGGGCAGTTGCAGCTAGCCCAGTGTCTCAATGCTCCTTCCATGAGTGTGCCCCAAAAGTCAAAGGCCAAGCTCTCTTCAATTATATCCTGTTCAGAGCCCTGAGGGCTCTGACCTCACCCAGGCTAGATGTGGGAAAGTTCCCCATCCTCAGTATCACATCATATACAAATCAATGACTCCCAATTATCTCAGTGCTGAGAAATATTCCAAGACAAAAAGATTGCACTTTATCTGCTCCATTCAAACAAAGGCCAGAATCATTAAAGGCACTTAAGAGAAGAACAGCAAAAAGTCCCACCTTAACTACTATTACAGAGTATAAAGAGCCAAGAAGTTTGATAAAAAGGAGTCTTGGCCGTCTTCTAGATCATGGATTCCTAACCTAGAGACTGTGAAATTTTTATTAATATTTTGATAATTATTCAATAAAATTGGTTTCCTTTGTAATCATATGGTTTTTTTTTATTTTATGCATTTTAAAGCATCATTTTGAGAAAGGTTTTATGGGTTTCACCAAACTACCCAAGAGGCATGATACAAAAACCCCTGGACCAGGTGTTCAGGATCCCTAAGGACTGAACCCTGTCTAGGCCATGTGCACAAATCTGGAGCAGATGGACTCCTCAGTAAAGAAGGGAGTGACTTTACCAGTCTAGAACCCTGGGTGGATCCCAGAATGGTTCTCAGTGGTAGAAGGGGAGTGGGTTTAGACACAGTCTTGCACTTTCCACCCTTGGTTCCAGAATTCTTAGCCCATTTGAATGATTGCTTATTGCCTTGGTTCTCAATGTCAGTGATCATGAAATAAGCTCAATAGTGCATCATCTATTCTGCCTAGCTCTCTGTTGGTTGTTGTTCAGTTGTTTCAGTCATGTCTACCCCTTCGTGACCCCATTTAGGCTTTTCTTGGCAAAGATATTGGTTTTCCAGGTCATTTTCCAGAAGAGGAAATTGAGGCACACTGGGTTAAGCTTTGATTTGCCCAGGGTCACGAAGCTAATAAGTATCTGAGGCTGGATTTGAACTAGGGTCTTCCTGACTCTGAACCCAGCACTCTATCCACTGAGTTACCTAGCTGCCCCTGCTCTGTTGGTACTCAATGCTTATTTAGAGTAATTACAAAAACTCCTGGATGGCACAAATTGACATTAGTAAAGTTGAATATTTATTCTGTGTCTTTGAGTGACCTGCAAGGACTGGCTCATATATACAAACTTTCTAAATGAGAGTTCTTTATCTTTTTTGTGTGGTGGACCCCTTTGGCAATTTGGTGAAGCCTACAGACCCCTTCTCAGAATCATGTTTGTTGCCTACATTCATAATTGGAAGAAATGCTAAATTTCAATTAGAAGTTAATGAAAATAAAGATGTCATTTTTTTCCATTCAGGTTGACAGGCCATCTGAAATCTATCCACCATGAACCCCAGGGCTAAGAACCCTTGCTCCAAAGTGTGAATAAACCAGGACATAGGCACAGGAAGTGAAGGACCTAGTATTAGGTATCATTCTTAAAGCATATTTTTGCTACCGTAAGTGGTGGCCAAAAGGCTACAGAAAAAAAAATAGATTAAAAACCTAGAGACAAACTTCAACAATTTCACAGTTTTGCCTTAGATTAACCCTGAACTTAATATCAGATTCTATCTTTTTCCTGTGTGTTGTCCGTTTTTTTATTTTTAATTTTTAAGTTTTTTTATTAATTTTAAGTATTAATTTTTAAAATTTTTAAAAGTATTAACTTTGTCTGCCAACCCCTGAGACTATGTGGCTAAATTAGGCTTCTAATTATAATCAAATCTTTAGTACTTTAAATATTGTATATAATCTCTAGGTAAATACATCTTAGTATGAGGCAATGTGGTATAATGGGGAGAATATTGGGCCTGGAGCAAGAAATTCCCCAGTTCAAAACCTGCCTCAGACTCTTATTATGTGTGTAAACAAGGGCAAATCACTTAACCTTTCTGAGCCTCAGTTTCCTCATCTGTAAAATGGGAGTAATACTATCACCTACCTCACAAAACTATTGTGAAGCTCAAGTAACACAATATAAGTTACTTTGCAAACCTAAAATATCAATGTGAGCCCAGTATTACAACAGTATTGACTTTTGGGGCAGCCAGACCTCAACTCAGCATTTGCAGGGTGTAAATTGTTTCCTCAGGTGCTCAATTATTCTCAGGTTCACAGGTATTCTCTGAGTCTACACTCCTAAAATGACAGCTCACAAGCTCTGACTTATCTTGCAGATTTGCCCAAGCCTGAAAGGGACTCACTTTTGCAAGTGTCACTCCAGCCACCAGTGGTACCTTTGCCACTCCAGATGCAATCAAGGATATTATCCTCTTCTCTACCAAATTTCCCAGGACTACACCACTAAGGCTTGTGGAATTCAAAAAGGACTTACCAGTTTAGAAATGTGAAGATGCCTAGCAGATTTCCATTTAAGTTTCTATGATCCATAGATTTACCAGTCACTTGAATTCATAGGATTCTAGGATCATAGGTTAGAGCTAGATGGAACCATAGAGGCCACTAAATCCCATCGCTTCATTTTATAGATGAAGAAACTGAAGCCCAGTGAGGTTGTGTGATTGTCCCAAGTCATAAAGTCAGTAAGCAGACTACAAATCCAAGATTCTCTCCAGCACACAAAGGTCTATGAGTCTATTTCCTCTTTAACCATTGATGCCCCTCAACTATCAGGCATTCTTGGATAAGTTCAGGGGGTCTATGAGGAGAGACAAAGGTCTTCATGAGCCTTGCAGCACAGTGACCAATGGAAACCTCTGAGCCTTAGCTGGAAGACCACCAGTCTCTCCATATATAGTTAGAAAGGGTCCAATGTTCCAGGCCCCTCTGCTAGGTAGATTTCAGACTGAGAGCAAAAGTTGACCAATCTGCAAGAGTTCACTGAAAGGGAGGAAAGTCTCCAGGGCCAGTGTAATTCTGTGACATCAGGGACCTCGTCTAAGAGAGAGAGCTAGTAAATAGTCTTGCATATCATAGATACTAAACCAATACTCATTGAATAAGTTAATATGATACTTTCAAGGAATTTGGGGCAAGGGGAAAATACATTTTCATTGTTTACATTGTTTTTCTGTTGACTACAACTTTCTAATACTTGTAAGCAATGAATTTTAACTTCTGTTTAAGAATTTAATGATTTCATATATCAAGCATTGCTATTATCAGACAGATCTTTGATTAGGCTATCTGTTTCTCTATGTTAAATCATTTCCATGCAATTAGATACCCAGCCCCAATTTTAAATGTCATTTTTCAAGTAACTGCTCTGAGCTATATCTGCTTAGCCAATCTAGTCCTTCCCTTATTTTCAAAAGCATAAAGATTTGTTTTGATCTGCTTCCTCACATGAGATAATAGAGTCTGCATCCTCAACTCTTAGAAAAGTTTTCTTTCTGACTCTCTGTGTCTGGATTACTGGAATTAAAATTCTTCTCTAGTATGAATTCTTGATGTTATCAAAGAGAAGTTGAAGGAAAAGGAAAAGGAGGAGGAGAAGGAGAAGTTTTCATTAGGAACCTACCATGATGGGGTAAGTGTTGGGGATACAAAGAAATGATAAAACCCCTATCTGCCCTCAAGGAGCTTATCTTCTACTGGAGAGAAACAACACCCATAGACATAGATCCCTAAAAGAAAAGGGAATTTGCCCAAGATCACCTAGTAGCTGAGGCAGAATTCTTTAACATTTGAAGTGAGAAAAATATTATCTATCTCTTATATCAATAACCAATTACTATTGGAGAGATCCAGGATTTTTTTCTCTCCCTAATTTTCTCAATCTCCACTAGGTCAAATCAGCTCCTGAAGAATAGGGCTGATAATGAGATTGGATTTAACATTCTTCTCAATCTTGTTCAGCCCCCACCTAACTGGGGAAGCCCTTTGTGTTCTACTCTTGGGGGGTGGGGGCAGGAGGTAGATCCTTTGTCTAGATTGCCCAGGGCTGGAGGTGGTCTGGGAGGTAATGTTAATGGGGGAGGGGAGTGTAAGATCTTCCCCACCCATTAATAGGCCTCTCAGGTGGAGCACTTTAAGGGAAGCTTGCTTGCTTGTAGGAAGGTTTGCACACCTTTTGTTAATAAACTAATTAGGCAATGAGTTGGTTGTGATGCCTTCTGGCTTTGAGCCTATTAGCTGAAGGACAGGTGAGCTTTTGTTTTGGGGGCTTGCTTATGAGAAAGATGTTGTGATTCCCTGATGGAGACTCTGAGTGGTCATAAAGCAGATAAAAGAACCTGCACTAGCAGCCATCCTGGATATGCCAGTGTGGTTACCATTACAGAGTGCCATAATCAAAGTCATAGCCCCCAGTCCCTCATTAGAATAGGTCCACCTCTCATTATAATATCCATTCTTCTCATTAATTGTTAACCAGAGTTGATTGGCATCTGTTGGGAACACCCACTCTTCCAAGGGCATATAAGCATTAATAGCTTGCCGTTATCCATCTTTGATACAAGAGACAGCCAAATGACCATCCTTTTATTAGTTATTCTCTAGCCATAATTAATAAAGTTATCACCCAGAAATTATGTCTCTCGAACTTTTTCTATGTCACAGAAGCTAAGACGAATCCTACAGAAGTCATTTTAAGGCCTAATCCATATTTTTGTAGTTCAAGTAAGGTCTCATTACTACAAATGCCATTACAAATAAAGGAGCTAGATAACAAGGAGGGCAGTTTTACATTCTTGTGAAGTTTTCCATGATTCATTCTCCAGGAGTAACCTATAGGGGAGAGATCACTACCTTATAAAGTCAGACACAATCCCAGCCCTCTCGAAGCTCGTCTTCTGGTAAACTACTCTCCTTTATCCAGTAACCCAAATAATCCATCAGAATTTCCAAATTGCCTCCCTACCCACTGAGTATGTCCCAGACTGGTGTGTCATCTTCCTTTTCTATTGGGGATATCAAGAGGTTAATCGGGAGCTAAATCATTACTCACCCAGGAGACATATGCAGAAAAAATAGATGGTAGAAGTTTGGGAACAAATTCTGGGAAACTTTAATGCCAGATTTAATTCCATGTTATTGTCTTTTATTCCATTTAATTAAATGGCTTTGCTTTGATTTGCAGTCATCAAGTTTGGCTTAGGAAAAGAAGTGTTGCAAGTACATGATCCTTAAGCTACCTTATCAGTAGCAGAAATAGGGGGCAAGGAACCGGTGTAGTTTAGAAAGGACTCCATTGACAAGCGGTCCTTGGAGGCTACAGTAAAGTCAGTTATATTGGACCAAATAATCTTTAAGGTCTTTTCCAGCTACATATTCTGTGATGCCAAGTTGGATTCACATTTACATATAAGTCCTCATACAAACCTGGCTCAATAGAAATGAAAGTCAGAATAATCATAGTTTCCTACTATTTGCCTTTAATATTCTGAGAGTAGCATTTAGATTTTTGGGGGAATAATATTATTCCTTGCCCTATAGAGGCAATACTATATAGACATTTAATAAATGTTGCTTTTTTTCTTTCCTAGGAACTTGATTTCAGCAAGACTTCTTTAGTTGCTGTCTCCTCCTCCTCTTCCTTCTCCTCTTCTTTCTCCTTTCTCCTTCCCCCCTCCACGGTAAGCCCAAGCGCCCCAGCCTATCCTTTCCTTCACTTCCTAATCAATCTCCCTTTTGTTAGGAAAGGATTTGCTGAAATTGCATATTCTCTTTATCTAATTGAGGTAACAACATTAAACCATGTAATAAGTTTGATTTGTGAAGCTGAGTGTCATTTAGCATTAAACAATTATTTCCCTTCACCAACTACAATGCAACTAGAATTCCCACTTTGGAAGTACCTTGAAACCCCTGGGCCTCCTCTCCAACTGGACAGCTCTTCCCAGAACTTCCATTTAAGGAGGGCACCCAGGCCAGCCATCTCTTCATTTCTCATCAGGTTGTAATCTGAGTTCCTTCATCATGCCTCCCCCAACATCCTGCCTTTTTCCCTCCTTCTCTTATTCTTTTTTTCTTTTTAGGTGTTCTCTTCCTCAAATAGAATATAACCTCTTTGAGAGCAAGGACAATCTTCTTTTTGCTTGTATTTATATTCCTAGTGTTTAGCACAGTTCCTAACATAGTAGGTGCTTAACCAATGCTGTCGACTGACTAAAACTGTGGATATACATCTCACTGAATCCTGGGCCATCTCTAATTATCCTGATCTATATCTTGCCACTGGACCTAGATGACTCTGGGGGAGAAAGTGAGGCTGGTGACTTTGTACAATCCTCCCTCACTTAAGTTGAATTCACTTGCAGGTCATGACATCATCTTTCTGATGTCATGGTCCTCTTTGAGAATGAAGGACAAACAACAACAAGAACTTTTAATATACAAATGTTTATAATTGCACAAGGATGTTATAACCACCCTGTATTTTATATGTAGCAATGTGCTTGAAGAGTTAGAGATACTTTAGTTTAACAGGAAAGCTAGCTACTCCATCTTAATTGGACCTCACATTCATGTGGATAAAGCTACTCTTTCCCAGCTCCTTCCTTGGGAGATGGGGATGGGGAAGAAGGGGGAAGGAGGAATATCTTTCCCCTTAGTCAACATCACTCCATTCTGATCAGATAGAGCCAGTGACTATACAAGAAACCAGTGGGGGCTGAAATGCCAGCCTCTAAGGGAAGTTTCTACTGTTTTTTTTTTAATTTATGGAGCCTCTGTCTTCTACTTAAACCATTCCATTTGAGGACTGTGCTAATTGATAAAGATTCACCAGGATGCCACATTGGAAGGAGATACACAGCTTTTAGTTGGGCAGAGAGGCAACCTTTCATGAGCACAGAGAGAGACACACTTTTCAGGATTCAATTTGGTGGTCTGTTCCTTTGCTCTGATAAACATACACAACACCACCCTCCCGCAAATCAATTGGAAAACTAGATGTGAGCTATCTTTAGTGTCTAAAAGGCCAAACTGAGGGTTTTATCATGGAACAATGAAAGATGTTTTTAGTAAGACAGTTTTGTGTTTGGCAGTTCTTTGTATTCAGAGCTGAGTTCCCTCAGAGAAAGTTCCAGCCCTAATGTATGGTCACTATCCAGTTAGATATCTTAGATTCTTGTTGGCTCTCACAAAAAAAAAAAAAAAGTGCCTGGGACAAATGGACTGAGCCAGTGAGTCCTGGAGCAAGTTCATTGTCTCTATTGGCTTTTTTCAAATGTAAGTTACTCAAAGCCTCAGAATATTAGCCGTAGTGTGAGATGCTGACCCCTGAAAGGGACTCACCCTTACTTCTCATTTGTCTTTCAAGAATATCAATTTGGCTTCTATGTGAAGAATGGTTTGGAGAGGGGAGAAATGAGAAACAAAGCTGTGTTAATGGCATGAATGAGACTGATACAAGAGATTTTATAGAAGTAAAATTCACCCTCCTCTTTTGACCTGAGGTTGTTGACATATCTTCCCATGAAGCTATTAAATATTCCTTTTCTTTCACAGGAAAATGCAGAGAAAGGAAGCCTTTATTTTTTTAGATGTGTAACATCTGTCCCAGAGCTCATTGATATTGGACTTTCTCCTTATTGTTGGAGATGAAGCTCCTGTCGTGCCTGAGAGGCAGGGCAGAGTTGGCAAGAGGCAAGGGCTTCACTTCTCAGCCAGTTTCCCTTTGGGGAGTCTCCAAGCTTCAAGTCTTAGAGGGACAAGTCGCTTCAGGTATTCCTGGATTCCAGCTTTGAGGAAGAAGATAGAAGAGGTTAACTCCACTTCAGGTTGCTGAAAGAAAACACTCTGGAAAGACATGAGAAGAGTGCGTAGTCTCTATCATACTCTTATTTACCGTTTGCTATTCTAGAGTCTTCAGGGAATATTCTCCTTGAGGGAGATCTACAACACTCTTTCTTGGTTAACACTTTATTATGTTAACACTTCCTTATTATGTATTGTCTGGCATGTATTCTCCCATGTATTTCTCTGGTTTCTGTTTTAGTACAATTTGGATAAATGGGCTTCTTTGTAATTCTCTATGTGTATTCATCGTAGAGCCTGTATTAAGTAGGAAAGTGGTCAAGCCTTGGATATAGAAGTTAGGGACCTTTTCCCCCCAAAATGACAAGGAGGTCAAAAGTTAGATGCAACTTAATTATCTTAGATAAATAATTTTTAAGGGACTAGATAGATATACTTCTAGCCCATTATCCCCTCTCTCTTATAAGATCTAAGTGGTGGCCTAGCTCCAACCTCCTGCTTCCTCTCCTAGTAGGAATGAAAGTCTCTCCATTACAGTATGGGAGTATAAGAGGATAGAGATGTTTATTCTACCTTTCTTCAAGACACACACAAGGACAGGCCCTCACCTTATGTGAACCCTCAGTAGACAGGTGGGGCCCACCCTCACTTTTCCCCTCACTCTCTTGCTGCAGATGTCAAACTGAAAAAACTTTTTAAAAATATGCTTGAGATACTTAAAGCATTCAGTGCTAGGGCACATTAAATATTACAGCCGCTTTTCTCAGTGGAAATTTTCAAGCTTAGGAATGAACCTTTTTTAATAAATGAAATACAATTTTAAAGTTCAAGTTGCCAAATTGTAATTGCTTTTGACAGCACAGAACTAGTACCTTGCACGTCCATCCAAATCTCTCATCATGCTTTAAACTCATTCATTAACGTCCATATTGTCCTTTCCAAGTTAAATGAGCAAACACTACAAAATCATTTTCCCAAGCAGCCACTTTGTCATCACAGACATGGACTCTTGGGAAATTTTCTCATCTTGTAGAAAAAAAGAAGAAAAAACAAATTTCTCTTTTCTTCTCTCCTTCTCCCTTCCCACTCCCATGAATACCATCCAACATATTTCCACTAAGAGTTATGGCTTGTCAGGTAGACACAATCCCATCCTGCCCAAGCAGGAATGCAATAAGGTAAATGAAATATTTAAAATCATCTCTTGATGATTATTGAATTTTTAATTCCTGGGTTGCTGCTGGGACTTGGCAGCTACTGAATTTTGAATTCATTTTATTGTTGATTAATTAGATCTGGAGCTGGAAGTTTTCATTTTTACCTGACAGGCATCTTGCAAGTTGCTTAGAATGTAAGCTCCTTGGGTATGTTAGACCTTCATTGTTCCTCTCTTCCTCCAAGCATTTATTCAGATTTGCACATATCTCGATGTGCAGAATAATGTGCTGGGTGCTGAGAGAGATACAAAAATGAATATTAAACTGTTATTTTTTGCCTTTCATCACTTCCTTCTTCTGATTCTTTTTGCTCTTATTTATGAAAAATGTTCTCTTCCGTTCTCCTCCCCTATCTATAGAATCTGTCATTCAGTGTGTTAGTTATCATTCCCAGTCTTGTGTCATCCATAAATTTGAAAAGCATTCCATCTGTGCCTTCATCCAAGTGTTTGAAAAAATTATGAATAAAACAAAGCCTTGCGAAATTTCACTAGAAATTCTCTCTAGGTTGATATTGATCCACTAACCATCATTCTTTGGGTTCAGGCACTCAACCAAATCCAAATCTAGACTTGTCATCATTGAGACACAATATGGCATAATGGAAAGAATGCTGGATTTGGAGTCAGGTGATGCAGGACAAAATCTTGGCTCCATCAAGAATTTGGGGTCTTTGAATCTTGGATTCCCTTTCTATGAAATGAGAAGGCTGAACAAGGTGAACTTTAAAGTCCTTCCTCACTCTAAATCTGTAGTCTTATGATTCTAAGTAGAGAAGAAATATAGAATTTTTTCAAGGGAAGCTGTCCTGCAGGGCTGGCTGACCCATGAGCTAACCTCAGCCTCAAGTTGAATAGGTTTGGAACAAGGTTTGATTTGGTTTTTAATTTTTTTTTAATTCTCCGTTGCTTGCTTTTCCTGCATTATCTATTTCTCTTGTCTGCTGTATTTGAATTTCAAAGATTATGCTTGGCTCTGGTTCTCTCAATAGGAAAGCTTGAAAGTCATCATTTCTATCGAGAAATAGTATGGCATAGTGGACTCCATACAAGACTTGGAGGCAGGATGATCTGGGTTTGACTCCTGATTCACTTATTATCTAGGTGACCCTTGGAAAGGTACTAAATCTCTTTAAAATTTCCTCACCTATAAAATGAGGGAGGTGGACTCAGTGACCTCTAAGGTCCTTTCCAGCTCTAAATTTATTCTTAGGTTAAAAATTATTTTCCTTTCATAAGCTTAAACTCATTTTTATGGGATAAATTATTCTTGGGTATAGACTTTTATCTTCTGCTTTTTGGTATAATTGTATTCTACTCCTTTCTTTCCTTTTCATGTATGTTACATACTTTCCTTTGACTAGGAACTCTGTTCCTTGGGATTTCGTTTGTCTCTTCCTAGCTCTTGTGGTATTTTTTCTTTGAGTTAAAAGCTCTGGAATTTGATAAACACATTTCCGGGTTGTGTTGATTTTGTATTTCCTTTGGGTGACGTGTATTCTATCAATTAGTCTTCTGATTCCAATAGTTCAGATCTGTTTTCTTTAAAGATGGTGTTTAAGATTTTTTTGTTGTTGTTTTATTGTGCTTTGAGGAGGAGTAGATAACTGCTTCTCATTGTTTTTTCTGTGTCAGTCTTTTTTTAATTATAAACACGTCATGTGTTCTTCCACTTGTTCTGTCTTTTGACTGTACATGTCTTGTTTTGTCATTAAACTTTTGAAACTCTATTCTGTTTTTCCAAAGTGCTCACTACCTTTGGTAAGACTATAAAATCTGCTCTAAGTTGTTTGTTCTCCTTCCAAGGTTTTTTCTTCAAGAATTCTAATTTGACTCCCTTTTTTCACCTTCTTTTCTTTTATTAGGTCTTCTATCTATGCATAGAGACCCTGTGGCATCATGCTTTAGCATTTCAGTCAGAGAAGGACATTATCTTAGGCAGAATCAGGTTTTGGAGTTGCCTTTAAAAAACATCTGAAAGTTCCTGAGTTTGAAAATTCAGAAACCAGGCCTTTTAGAGCAAAGACTCTTGTATGTTGTGTGTGTATGTCATGGACCTTGCTGGTAGTCTCATAAAACCAATGGATTCTTCTCAGAATAATTTTTTTTACAAATCTCAATTTCTTGCTCAGGAGCCCACAAAGTATGTTTACCTTCTGTGGGGCTATCTATCTGACAAAGTGTTACTAAGACTCTAGCGGACAATAGGCAAGACACTGTGGGAAAGAAGGACTCGCCAGGAAAATAGAAATTTTCCTTGTCAGTAACCCTAAATTTATTTCCCTTCTGCAAGAGCTTATGGACAAGTTGAGTGCTCTAAGTTTCTGTATTTAGTCATGGACTCTACTTAACATATGCATTTTCTATGCAGTGAAATAAAGGCTATCCTATACCCCATATCCATAATGCATTATGAGAGTCTCTGTCAAAGACTTGGAAATATTTTGATCCACATTTGGGGAACCAAGACATAAACTATATGTATGTTTTATTTTGGAGATTTTCCTGAATTAACTCCAGGTAGGGGAGAAGAGTTAAAAGAAAGCAACCTCTCAGTGGTCAGCCCGTAGAATCAGACTCAGTTTGTGTGACCTCCAAATCCTTGGGAGTTCCTGGGCCATAGGATACATGAAGGAGAAAACTGAAACTCAGAGGGGAAGATGGTAAAGGTATTAAATGGCCAAGCCATCTTTCAGACCCAGGCCTTCACCCTCCAGGCCAGTGGTCTTTTCCCCAGCTTATCTATTTCCACATTAAGTGAATGAATTAAAATTGGCAAAAGATTATGCTGTTATGAGTTTTAATTGAATTGTACATACCATCGCCTGGTGGTTTCCAGTCTTTGCCAAAGTACTGATTCCCTAGTTACCTGACTTTTTTTTTAAAAAAAACATCTCCTCACCCCTACCACTATTATTACTACACACATACTCTCTCTTTCTCTCTCTCTCTCTCTCTCTCTCTCTCTCTCTCTCTCTCTCTCTCTCTCTCTCTCTCACACACACACACACACACACACACACACACACACACTCTCATTCACTCACTTACTTACTTATCCCCAATCAGTCCTTCTCCCTAGGAAGATATGAGTCTTATCCTCACACTAGCTTTGAGCTACAGTCCTTCCATATCTATCATCTCTGCTTCTTTGGGGGGTTTTGGAAAGCAGCTCCTTTCCCCATCTGTTCAATTCTAGGTTTGAAATAGTTACTACAACACCTAGCTAGCCAGAGAATGTTTTCCGCAAAAATCTGACTTCTCCCTTGTATTCTCTTTACTAACCTCCCATATCAGCTTTTTGTTGGTGGTGGTGTTGTTCTTGTTGTTCTTCCCTTCTCACCTCTAACTCAGCTATCAAAGAGGAATAACCATAGCTCTCCACAGTTCTTCCTAATCTGGCTCCACACTACTTCTTGCATGTTATTCTCATTGATATGGATACAGAGCTGACCTCCATAGCCAGGAAGAAGACCTGAGAGCAAGTCTTGCCTTTGACATGTACTAGCTATGTAGCCCTGGGCAGCTCCAGATACATTTAATTAACAATCAAACAAATTCAGAATTTAGTAGTTGCCAGGTCGTCAGAGGCAAAATTTGAACCTAGATCTTCTGACTCCTGAGTCAGTACTCTTTGCATTATACTGTGCTGCCTTATATCAAAGTTGCCCAGTTCTACTTTTAAGGGGACAAGTAAGCCGGAGAGAAGTAGTAGATCCTGGAAAGGAGACAGGTATTTTGGGACAGAAGGGAGGCTCTGACACAGTTATATGTTTCCATGACTTTATTTCCATTTGAGGGTATTTCTTTCTGAGAGCTGAGCTTGAGTCTTCTGTTATGTGTGTGCTCAAGTCAGTTACATGGAGGAGTTACTCCTCCGTGTAAAAATGGTACTGAAAACTCATGAGATTTTTCTCAGCATTAGGGTAGTTGAAGGGAATATACATATATATATAGACAGAAGGCACGGGCTGCATTGAATATTAAGGGATGATATCTTAAAAAATAAAGTTAAGGGTTGAGAGAGGAATATATTGAGAGAGGGAGAAAGGGAGAGATAGAATGGGGTAAATTATCTCACGTAAAAGTGGCAAGAAAAAGCAGTTATAATGGAAGGGAAGAGAGGGCAGGTGAAAGGGAATGAGTGAATCTTCCTCTCATGGGATTTGACTTAAGGAGGGAATAACATACACACTCAATTGGGTATCTTACCCCACAGGAAAGTAGGGGGAAGGGGATAAGAGAGGGGGGATGATAGAAGGGAGGGCAGATTAGAGGAGGCCATAACCAAAAGCAAACACTTTTGAACAGGTACAGGGTCAAGGGAGAAAATTGAATAAAGGGGGCAGGATGGGATGGAGGGAAATATAGTTAGTCTTTCACAACATGATTATTGTGAAATGTTTTGCATAATGATACATGTGTGGCCTATGTTGAATTGTTTGCCTTCTCAAGGAGGGTGGGTGGGGAGGGAAGAAGGGAGAGAATTTGGAACTCAAAGTTCTAAAGACAAATGTTCAAAAAAAAAGTTGTTTTTACATGCAACTAGGAAATAAGATATACCAGCAATGGGGTATAGAAATCTATCTTGCCCTACAAGAAAGTAAGGGCCAAAGGGATAAGGAGGCAGTGGGGTGACAGAAGGGAGGGCTGAAGAGGGAAATGGGCAATCAGAATATACGCCATCTTGGGATGGGGGGGTAGAAATGGGGAGAAAATTTATAACTCAAAATCTTGTAGAAATCAATGTTGAAAACTAAAAATATTAAATATTAAAAACTGCATGAACTTTAAAAAATTGTATTGAAAATCCAGAGGCTTCCTTACTATATCCCAAAGGACACACCTTTAACTTTCATAGCTCTGGGTGCTTGGCCTGAATGTCTTTCACATAGACAATCGAAGGAGCCCAGTAACTGATAATTCTGTAGCACAAGAGGGTTTTCTTTGTAGATAGGTGACTTCATCATTGTCTGGCTACGGGTTTTGTGGTGATTATTTTTTCATGAGAGAGTGGTAGGAAATGCACACATAAACAATTTTGGAGAAAAGAACTTCCTTTCTTTCCTCTGAGAAATAGATTCCTGTTTCTCCACAACACTTCTTCAAAACTTATTCATTCACTCATTCAGCAAACACTAATTGAGCACCTTCTGTGTTCAAGGATTATTCTATGTCCAGATTTTGTGTGTGAGAGTCTATGTGTATAAAGATATGTGTGTGTGCATATTCACACATATTTATATAGATGTGTGCATTTGTGTGTGCATATATATATATATAAACATATTTCAAATATCTTACATCTTCTTTCAAAGTGAAAAATGTCTTAACATTTAGATAAATCTTCTTATTGTGGTAGGGATTTTTAACCTTATAACCTATGACCTATAGCCTTATAACCTATGACCCTGGGCTAAAGGTTTAAATTTGCACAGATTGAATTCAATCTTGGGGGCTTATGAAAAAATAATTACAACTTTTTAGCTTGTTTTGCCTCCATCCTGAGAACCTCTAAATATAGTTTATGCCTAGGTCTCCACAGACCTAGGTAAAATGTCTCCAATTCCTAGATAAGCACCTAAGGGAATAATGCAAATAGGCTACAGAATTTCACCCCACAGAAAATGCAAAACACAAAGAATTCATAGAAGCCACTACATAAAAAGAGAGTTGCTATAAACAGTACATAGGGGACCTTTTTCTCTTTCCTTGATCTCTTTGGGGAATAAGCCTGGGATATTGCCAGATCAGAGGATATGTATAGTGAGTATTTTTTGCATAGGTCCAAATTGCTTTCTAGGTTGGCTGAACCAAGTGACAGTGAAACTAGAAGTCCAATGACAAAGGGAATGGTTTCAAAGAAACATGGGAAGACTAGTATGAACTGATGAAGAGTAAAATAATTTAAGAATTGACAGTTTAACAACAATATTGTAAGAATTCACAAGGTTGAAAGACTTAAAAACTGATAAATTAAATAAACAGCAATTATTCAAGAGGATTCAACAATGAAGAATGCTATTCACCTCCTGACAGAGAGGTAATGGACTTCAATATGCAGAATGCATTTTGGGGCATGGTCCTTGTGGAAATTAGTTTTGTTTGACAGTATAAGAATTTTGTTTTCCTCTTCAATTTTTATCACAGATGGGATAGAAAAGAAAAGAAATAAATGATTTTGAACTAAAAGAACAAATTCATAGAAGCCTAGAAACAAGTGACGTTTTCCTGTGAGTCCTATATTCTACCTCCTCCCCCAAGATCTTCATAGGTCTTCAACTTTGTGGTATTATGAAAAATGTTTGGAATTGTCACAGAAGGGAAACAAACTTGGAATAGATAGAGCAGCAGCATCCTTCCTCATTCAATTCAGGTGAAAGTAATTATTGGGAACAAAATCTCAATGTTTTGTTCGCATATCTTGGCTCAGGCCCTTTATGTTCCTCCAGCTTTAAGGCCACATGATAAATACTGAGTCAAGGAACTCTTGATACTTCTCCAGAAGGCTGGATTTAGGAGCTCCCACTACTTAGACCCCGGGTTAGCCTCTCTACAATTATTTTCTCTCCAGGAAAGAGGTTATGGCAATGCCTCTCCAAAGCTAAGAAAGCCAATAATTTGAGGGTCTAGGAACACATAATCCAGGACCTATACCTGGGAAGCTGGGTCATATGGTTCCATCTTCTCCTGGGGCCAAGCAGTTGGGAGGCTCCAGCATCTCACTGATGCCTCAGATTAATAGGTGAGAGTATGTAGAACTATAACATACCTCTGACCCAAGGTTGCCATTAACATTTGAGGGAAGCACATGTGAGTGTGCAGGTTCAATGGCTTTCTCCCCTGCTCCTAAGCACTTAGTCTATGGATTCTGGTCTATGTTCTGCTATCTTTCTGGATCTCTTCAGAAGACATCTCCTAAGGTCTGGTTTCTCTCTTTAATAGACCCAGAACAAGGAGTGACTCTAATAATCTAATAATAGATTATTATACACAATTTTATATTATACATAATAAATTATTATACATAATAATCTAAGCCAACCAATTGCAACAGTAGGATCATTTTAGTAAATCAATCAAATTACTTCACCCCACCCAATGTAAATGATAAAATTTTACACTCTTGAACATTAAATCAAGTAGGAACGCATCTCCATCCAATCAAAGGCATTTCAACAAAGTGTGAAAAGCCTTTGATCAATTTAAATGTGTATCAAAAAATGTTTGGATCGGCCAAGAAAATTTGGAAAGACCCCAGCAGTCTTTCATAAAATATCAAGAAAAGTTGAGCCTGAAGCAGATCCACAATTGCTAGAAGAAAACATTGTAAACTTTAGTGATCCAAAGAACTCCTTTCCTTGCCATCATCTTAGCCTCATTTCTAGCACAGTTGAGAGGCTACAACAGGAGCCAGGCTAGACTGGCTGCAGGCTCACCACTCTACAAAGAACATAGCAGAAAACTACTGCCTGCCTAAGGGGAGCATCGAGCGAAAGGACTTCTTGGAGCTCCGACTGACCTCTTTGCCACGTGTGTTCTCTCAATGGGAGCTCACTTTCTTTTGATCTCTGCATGTACTTATGGGAAAGTCTGTCACAACCGTCTTCTTTGGGGTAGAGAGAATGTTTTGCACCAACCATTCTTACCATAATGCCTTAGTAAATACCTTTCTAAAAACTGTCTGAATGATGAATGGATATCATCTGTAATTATGGCAGAAAGTACACCAGTGGGAACTCAGGAGTAATGTAGTATTAGAAAGATACCTTCCACCTCCTCAGAGTTAACCCTAGATACTTGAAGGGAAAGCTCTGGGAACCCTACTTCTCAGTGTGATTAGGAGTTGGGGTTTTTAAGGTAGCCACTTCAGAGCATGTTAATTAATTCATCCCTAATAGATGAGACTTAATCACTCTAATTCAACCTTAATTCTAAAGTATGAGTGAGTCACCAAGTAAACAAATACTGGGATATCTTCTGGGCTTTCAAAGAGATACCACAGTTTCAACGGGAAGACAGACTCAAAGTCTCAAACAAAGGCTTACATGCCTGCAAAACCTCTCTGCTTACAGCAAAGCAAAATATTTTGGGAATATGCTTTGAGATGTGGGTTTCAGACTAGATCTGCTTTTGCTTCCTGATGTTCACAGCATTTCTTTTCTCACAGCCTGTGGCAAAATGCTATGATTCTGTAGCCTTCTCCCTTGTCTAAGTCCTCCATGTTCTTTAAAATACATTCAATCCTAGCTCCCCAGAGAAGGTTTCACAGGTGCTCCAGGCAAAAAAGATGAGATGTAGAGTTGTAACAAGGGTAAACCCACGGAACATGTACTCTGACTCCACTGGGGTGGATATATGCCTTGGTAAGAGAATGTATCCAACCCCATGGAGTATGCATCAAGAGCTCATTCTGACACATTGGAAAGAGCATTGGATTTAGAGTCAATAGCTGTGGATTTTGCTACTCAGGAAGTTATGTCATCTTAGGTACATGGTTTCCCCTTTCTAGGACTCGGTTTCCTCATCTGTAAAATAGTGGCCTTCATAGATCATAGATGATCTCTATGATAGCTTGTGACTCTCCCTCTGACTCTTCATAGCACTTACTGTCCCTATCACTTCTTGGACTTATAAGCTATCGTTTCCTATTAAGATAATGAGAGATATAGAAGCTTATAGATCATCCAGTCTGAATGCTGTATTATATATATGAGGCAACTGAGACACAGAAAGTCAGAAGTGGTTAGCTTGAGGACTCAGGGCTAGAAAGTGACTAAGCTTAGCCTCAAATTTCAATCTTCTAATGCCATATTTGTTGCTCTTTTTATTATCTCACTACCTACCATCTCCTCAACTAAATTATAAATTCCTTGAGACTGGAGACCTTGTCTTATACATCTTTGTATCTCCTGGACCTAGGATAAAGCCTTAAACCTGACTGACACTCAATAAAAGTTTCTTGTTGATTAACTTAAGGCTTATATCCTCATCCTAATCCTGCTCCCCACCAGAGACAACAAACACCATCTTCTGTTCAGATGTATTTTTTATTTAAACAGGCTTTGAAGACATCTTGTATGCAAGCAAATCTAACTAGGGACAGGCAAAATGGCCATGATTCTTAAAATGACAGGCTGTATTCTAAAGACAGCACTTGGCATATTCCCCCTGTAGGTGTCTTGAAGAGTTTATTTTTTGCAGGATTTTCATTTTAGGCTTCAATGAGCAGTGGGCAAATCACATTCCTTGTCTCTATTACTGTTTACATATCAGCTGAAAACCTCCCTGTAATTGCAGGCAGTTTTTGTATTTTATGGAGGGAGATTATAGCCCTAATGCTCTAGCGCTGCAGGTGTGCCAACTCTCAATATCTTGCTTTATTTTTTAGCATCCTCACTGGCTTCTTTGTTTCTGCTCTAGCAACTGTGACTCAGATAGCAAGGACCAATACTGTTCCTCTGAACTTGATCCCATGGTGTTAGGCCATTCTTACAATACAGTGCAAAGGGCCCATTATCAGCAAGAATAGCAATAACAAAAAGCCAGGTTTTAGATTCCCAAGCCAACTCTTGGGGAAGCACCATCGCTTCTGAGACAATAAAGGACTAAAACATTCCTGTACTTCATCTAATTGAAGAATTTCAGTCAAATAACCAAAATTCATTCTCTTCCTTGACCCACAGCTGCTAGGTATACTTTGGCACGGGTAAGCAAGGTCTAGTAATCATAGGATTTAGAGCTGGAAAGCCCCTTGGAGATAATTTGGTCTGACCCCTTTACTTTATAGTGGAGAAAACTGAGTCCCAGATAGGTTCAAGGACTTTTTCAAGGTCAGAATCAGGTAGAATCAGGATTTGAACACAGGTCTTCTAACTCCAAATCCAGGGTTCTTTCTACTATGCTAAGTGCTTCTAAGTCATGAAATCTACTATCTCAAAACCTATCTTGCCTAATGCGATTAATAGTTGGTAGAATGGCTGACCCAAATTTGAAGGCATTTCTATTGAGGAGCTCATTTTCTCAGTACTTTCCATAATAAGGACAAGTCTCCTTCTAGAAGAGAAGTCCTTAACCTGAGGCTCATGGATGGATTTCATAGGGTCTGTGAATCTGGATGGGAAAAATTACATCTTTATTTTCACTAACCTAAATTGAAATTTAGCATGTCAAGAGTCCATAGGCTTTACCAGATTGCTAAAGGGATCCATTACACACACACACACACACACACAAGGTTAAGAATCCCTGTTCTAGAAAGAACCAATTGATATTTTACACATGTGATGAAACAAACACAAAAAGAAAAATCACAGAATCTCAGAGTTAAAAGGGACCTCAGGCATCATTTAGCCTAATCCACACCTCAGCAGAAATTCCTTCTACAATATCCCTACCAAGTGGTCATCCATCCTCTTCCTGGAGTCTTCCAGTAATGGGAATATGACAACCTCCCAGGGAAGCTTATTCTGCTCCCAGATAACTGCAACTGCTAGTGTAAGGTACAGCTCTTTTTATATGTAAACAGTCAGGTTGCTGAAAGGGGCAAAGAAAGAACATTTGCATTTATTTAAAAATGATGCAATCCACATGTATCAGACAGTTGAGTAGAGACATAGAATCTTCTGAGAACCAGATACAGAACTTCCCCTCAGATGAATATATTAAGAAAACGCATTTTGAAGTCAGAAGCAAGAGAAATAAACTCAACACAGGAGGAGTTTCAAGAAGTCAGAGACAAGACATGGAAGAATTGTTCCTCCATTAACTGCTCCACTGCTTTGTTGGGAACTTACTTGATGGTTGGACAAGTGGCTTGACTTTATTTTGCTTCATTGGCTGAAGAAAGAATGAAGAAGCTTCTGGTAGTTCATTGGAAAAGAGTTGACACCTGCTGCTATGTGAAGATCGATCAGGCCTGTCCTTACTTCTCTCCTTTCTAACTACCTCTCCCTATTATTTCTTCTCAAAACTGCCCCTCTCATACTTTTTCCTAATGTCTAATGTCTTGAATCAGAACCTCCTGATGTTTGGTGACTCATCTTTCTCATGAAGTAAAACTCAAGAAATCTATTTTCCCATTAGTTACGAACCCAACAGTTCTAAAATCATCCTGTAGTGTCTAGTTATTTGATTTATGGTTTTATCTGTTATATCCTCAAAAGATCTCAAAACATAAACATGCAAATGAGTTGATAAACCACAATTCCCTGTTGACATCATTACCTCCATCACTGCTCTACATTCAAATAGGTCCTCTCAGTACATTCATCTGGAGGACAACTCTCTATCTGATGCTCATAACAGTTCATGATTCTCATCACCTTTTTATCTGAGAGAATTTCTTAATATATTGATTTGCATCATTTTTCCTTAAGTTGTTTTTCTCCAACTCATTAACCAAATTTTTCATATAAAAAGGGGGCAGATCCTTATATTAGAAAGCTATTCCTTTTATTGAGCTGAAATTTATCTCTTTGGATTCCAGGCACCACTCCGAGGGTGACGGTTTTTTGCCAGGCCGAGTTATAACTAGGTGTTCTTTTCTGTGAAACTAGCCTCATGAGGGGAGAAAATACGAACTGGTGCTATTGAGAAGCCACTGCTTCAAAGCAGCTACCAAGAGAAAGGAAAAATTCTTGTGAAATGTAAGGACCAAGACTCAGCATCCCAAGATGCTAAGTCCAGGTCCTCATGTGCCACATCTTGGAAGCATCATCCTTTATTTGCATTAAGTAACTGGATGAGTTTCTTGAAATTCACTCACAGTTGGGTCTAGTTGTACTGGGATGGTTGTGTCCCATCCCTTCTCCAAGAGAGTCTAACTTAAATCCTGGGAGACAAGATAATTATCACTTATTCTCTAACTCTCATTACTCGGGAAGAGTTGTGGAAGGAAGGAAGGAAGAGAGGAAGGAGTAAAAACATTAAGCGCTTACAATATGCCAGGCACTGTTCTGAGTGCTTTACAAATGATAGTAAATTTGATTCTCACAACCCTGGGAGATAGGTGCTATTATTATCCGCTTTACAGCTGAGAGGGGGGATGGGAGTGAAGATACATTTTTAAGTGCTTAATGTGTGCCAGGCAGTGTTTTACAAATATTATTCTATTAGATGCAAAACCATGTGAGGTAGGTGCTATTGTGATCCTCATTTTACAGTTGAGAAAACTGAGGCATGCCAGGTTAAGTGACTTACCCAGAGTCTCACAGGTAGTATCAGAGGCCAGATTTGAACTGATATTTCCCTGACTCTAGCACTTCGTCTACTGTACCATCTAGCTACCTAGCTATGTATAGCTACACACAGTAGCAATCACCTTAGTAGATCCCAAGATGTTATGAAAATATATAGGGAGAGGGGTGATTCCCTCCACCTTAGCTACTATAGTCACTTCTGAGCTCCACTCTCCCATCCAGAAGGACATCGCCAACTCCATTTGAAATCTGACTGTGACCTGAGCCTGGAACCCTGGGCTTCTTGACTGTAGGTGGCACGTTCTGTCATATACCATCCTGCTTCTCATTTTTCTTGTACTGATTACTCATCACTAGGATGTCCTGCCCAGTAGGCTAAGGTCTCATGTTCTTGCCCTCACTTTCTCTTCTCTTCTCCCTCTCCTTGTTCTCCTTCACAGAATTTCAGGATTTTAAGTGCTCAGAGACCATTATAGTATAATACATACCCCTCCCCACATCCCCACCAAGAATCCCCTTTATAATATATTCCACGAGTGCTTATCTGGCCTTCTACTTGAAGATGGGTTCCAGGGAGGGGGATCCACTATCTCCTTAAGTGGTCCATGTCACTTTAAGATAGCTCTAATTGTGAGAAAGTTTTTCCTGACCTCAAACCCGAATCTGTCTCTTAGAAGCTTGTTTCCTTTGTTTCTCATTCCACATGCCCCTCCTCCCTATACAGAATAAATCTCATCTCTCCTCCAGATGACATAGCCTTTCTAGCAGTTGATGACAGCTAGCATGACTCTGGACTAAATATCCAAAGTTCCTTCAACCTGTCCTCTTATGACATGGCTCTATGGACATTCACCATTTTACTTGCCATCTTCTAGACACTCGATATCCTATCAATGTGTTTTATAAAATATGAGGCTCAGGCGGAACATACTACTCCAAATATTATCTGACCAGGGCACAGTACATCATTATTATGATATCTTTATTCCTGGACACTATGTCTTTCATAACGCAACCCAAACTAACTTTTTTGGCTTCTCTCTCTCTCTCTCTCTCTCTCTCTCTCTCTCTCTCTCAATCTCTCTCTCTCTCTCTGTCTCTGTCATCTTTATATCTCCCTTCCCTCTCTCTGCCTTTCATTTCCTTGCTCCCACCCCTTCATTCTTTTCATTTCTTCTCTTCCCCACCCCTCTTTTCTTGCACTTTCTCTCCCTTTCTCCTCCCCTCTCTCTGCTCTCTCTTTATCCTCTCTGTCTCCCTCTCCACACCTCATGGAGACATGTCCTGTGAATATTTTTAAAAATCAGCTTGTCTTTCTCAAACTCTGACTTCTAGAAATATAAAATGTGTGAATGGAACAGCAGAAGGAGAACACAGCAACACCTTAGGTGCTAAAACGACAGCCTATTGGATGATTAGTTGATGGTAAAGGTGTCAGGGTGTCCCTGTTGACACATGACTTTAAAAAGTCAGATTCAAAAGAAAAAAATGTTTGTAGTTTCCACTGCATCTGTGGTCAACCTCCCCTTGATTCTTGGGTTATTCATGGCTTTGCTACATTTCTACCTGTCAAGTCTTTGGTTGCATCTATGTCTACGGTTTCTGGCTTATTGGTCTGCTTGCTTCTAAAATGAGTTATGGTGAAATATAAGATAGGCAGTTGTTTTTTTTTTAATTGTTTGAGATATTTCTTTTTATTATCCTCTGTTTACTTGCAGTTTATAGTTATTTAGTAGGCGTATACTATTTCTTGAATGTGGATTTTTTTGTTTTTCCCCAGTTACATGTTAAAAACAATTTTTAACTTTTTTAAGTGTTGAGTTCCAAATCCTATCTCTTCCTCCTTCCGCTCCCCACTCCCTGAGATGGTAAGCAATCCAATACAGTTTATACATGTGCAATCACATAAAACATTTCCATAGTAATCATTTTGTACAAGTCTGAGGGAGAGAGAGAGAGAGAGAGAGAGAGAGAGAGAGAGAGAGAGAGAGAGAGAGAGGACATCCCTCAGTCTGTGTTCAGACAGTATCAGTTCCTTCTCTGGAGGCAGAGAGCATGCTTCATCATGAGTCCTTTGGGATTGTCTTGGATCATTACATTGCTGAGAATAGCTAAATCATCCACAGTTCTTCATCACACAATATTGCTGTTATTGTGTGCAATGTTCTCCTGGTTCTGCTCACTTCACTTTGCATCAGTTCAGAACATAAATTATTTTTAATTAATTTTTTTGATCAACAAAAATTCACCTCTTCTTTCCTGTCCTATTTCAGGCATCTACTCTATAGTGAAGAAAGGAAAACCAAATCTCTGTTGCAAATATGCATAGTTAAGCAAAACAAATTTCCACAATGGTCGTGCCAAAAAGAAGTCTCATTTTGCACTCTGCATCTCAAACCTCTCTATCAGACTGTGAAGCATGTTTCATTAGTCCTCTGGAATTGTGCTTGGTTGTTATGCTAATCAAAGTTCCTGAGTCTTTCAAAGTTGTTTGACTTTATTATATTGTTACCTTTGTATAAGTTCTCCTGGTTCTGCTCATTTTACTCTGTATCAGCTCATATTTGTTTCCCCGGATTTCTCTGAAACTATCCCCTTCATAACTTTGACAGCAAAATAATATTCCCTCACATTTATGTGCCATAACTTGCTCAGCCCTCCCTTAGTGATGAGTACCTCCTTTGGTTTCTAATTCTTTGCCATTATAAAGGATATAAAAGTTTTTGTACATCCTTAGAACTTGTTTTTCTTAGGACTAATCCCTTCCTTAATCAACCCTTCCTCTAATTTCCCCTTCTCCCTTTTCCTCTTTCCTTCCTATTTCCTTGTTGATTGAAATGTATTTCTGTGGTCAACTGTGTATGTATGGTCTTGTATATTTTTCTCTCCTTTTAATGAGATTCAAGTATCAGTTGTTCCTCTACCCCCTTCCTCATTGTTTATATAGACTTCCACTTGTGTACCCCAACCGTGTGAGAAATTTTCCCTTTCTTCTCTGCCTTCACTTTTAGTTTTCTCTTTCCCTTCTTCTAAGATTATCAAAATAGAATAACTCCAAGATCTTCTGTCTAATCAGAAACTTTCTATGACCTGTAATGATTACAGGGTTCAAAGGGGATGCATTTATCACCTCCTCACATTAGAATATAAGTATTTTATCTTTGTTTAGTCCCTTATGATTGTTTATTCATGTTTACCTTTTTATATTTTACTTGACTCATACTTGCACTTCAAAATTTCTATGTAGCTCTGGTTTTTTTTCATTAAGAACACTCAGAAATCTTCTATTTCATTAAAAGACAAAGAATTCTGAGAAGGACTTGGAAAGAATGACTAAAACACTGTTAAGATTATTTATATGTGGAAGTTAATTAATCTAAATGCAAATAGTTTCTAAGCAAGTTCAGTTGATTGAGTTAATCTTCAATGTTAACTTTTAATCATTAAAAAGTCTTGTGATCATTGCACTATAACTATGCATATTTGTAGAGATAGGATAAAGGGTTGTACATTTAGAATCAACAGTGGCCTCAGGATTTTACATCAGTGTTTCCAAATCCCTTAGTTTAGAAGGATCCATTTCTTAAATTATAGACAATTGGCTTCTGAATACAGAAGTGTTAGGGGCCAGGATACTGGTGGAACTTGGAAGGCTTGAGTAAACCACAACATATCCGCACCACTAACTGGGGCTGTTGTGAGCCAAGAAGCAATAAAGTCAACCTGAAGCGGCTTGAGTTAACTTTGGCCATGGATGAATTGATCTGGGACCTAGCTGTGGGTCATTTGGGCAAGGAGTATTGACACAGCTGTAGAACTTTGAGCTTCTGAAATCCCAGAGCACTTATTTACTTACTACTTCTAATCTCCCAAATTTATCTTTCTAGACTGGTTTTTACCTCACTGGAGACTATTTTTTACCCAAGCACTGTTATGGTTGTTTTTTTATTAAAATCGATGTTTGTTTGAACCATCAGGCTCTGAGTATGCACCAGATGTGGCACCATGACTGGGAGAAGATGTCAAGGGCTATGGATCCTTTGGACTGGAGTAAACTGATTCAAGTCAGTTGAATATGAAAAGAAGCACTAATCTCAATCACCTCCATGTCTATTAGAAAAGAGGACATTCAAGTATGGAGAATGTGGTGGTCTGACATCTCTGGATGGCCTGCCATCACCATAAACTCAAATTTTTTAGAATGAAATTCATCATTTTCCCTTACAAATTGGCTCCCTCTCCTGAAGCCCCCATCTCTTCCAGCACCTCCATTGACCTCCAAGAAGGCTCTGAAACTTTGAAGTCATATTGGACTCCTCTCTCTCCTTTGTCTCCTATATCAAATTAGGTGACTCTACCTCTATGATATATGCAGTTAGGTGGCATGGTGGATAGATCGCTGGGCCTGGAGTCAGGAAGACTCATCTTCCTAAGTTCAAATCCAGCTTTAGGCACTTACTAGGTGTGTGACCCTGGGCCAGTCACTTAACTCTGTTTGCCAAAGTTTCCTCATCTGCAAAATGAGCTAAAGAGGGAAATGTCAAACCACTCCAGTATCTTTGCCAAGAAAACTCCTAATGAGGTCACAAAGAGTCAGACTCGACTGAAAAATAACAAGACCTCTATGATAGCTTTCCTATTTCTTTTGCCACTACCCTGATTCAGCCTCTGAGTAAGGCATTATTGCACTATCCCAGTTGCCTCCAAATTAGGATTGACTGCAGTCAGACACACATTTTTCTACAATCCTTCCTTCTAAGTGCAGCCAGATGAATTTTCTTAATGCAGAGCTCTGACCACATCATTGCACTGCTCAAAAGACTAATTATGAGCGTCTCCTCAATGAAGTTCATGCTCTTTAGCTTGATACATTAGTCCAGTTTTATATCTCAAAGAATAGTAGTAACAGTCATACCCACCTCTAATCTAACTATGGGGTCTATCGATAGCATAGCAGTCAAACCATTGAAAGAACATTCACGTAAAAAGGATACAAGGAGACATGTGTTTTTCATCTCATCACCACCTTTGGGTAGCAATCTTATTTTGGGGAAATGGTATCATACATACAATTACAAACTGTGATCCATGGACCAAATTCAGACTGATACGTGTTTTTGTACAACTCATAAGCTAAGAATTTTTAGAATTAAAGTTTGCTGACCTGTTATAACTGCCTCTGAACTCTCATGATACTTATCGTCTATACCATTTCTTTGACTCTTAATTACATATGTCTTGTATTCCCAAAGAAATTACAAAATCTTCAAGATAAACGTGTCTTATCCATACTTATTTCTACCTCCTTACTCTAACTGGTGCTGAGCATATGATAACCACTCAATATGGATGGCATTGATTGACCTAGTTTCCCCTGGTCCCAAAGCACTTGTTGAGCACTTTCAGTGCTGAATCCTTCACACAAATATGCAGAAAGGCAGTGTGGTATAGTGAAGGGATCCCTGAATGTGGGCTTAGAAAACTGGGATCTGTCCCAGTTGACTACTTCCTCTCCATGTGACCTGGGCAAAGCATTCTGTGGATAAATGAATGAAAAAGAGTTCATTAAGCATTTACTATGTACAAAGCACTATGCTAAATGCTAGGGATACAAATAGAAAAGTAATATAATCTCTGTTCTCAAGGAGCTCACATACTAATAAGAGGAAACGACACACTTTACACACTTATACACACACACACACACACACACATACATACACACACACAAGGTTTCAACTGCAAGTCAAGTGGAGAGACCCAATAGTTCTTAGGATATCGTGGTTAAACAAATAGCAATACACCTTCTTTAGTATCATTTCCATTAATTAAACCATACCTATCTTGGCTTCAGTTTCCTTAGAAGAGGATTGAACTATGAATTAATAAATGAATGATTGAGTAGGCATTTATTAAGTGTCTGCTATGTGGCAGGCACTGCCCTTGTCACTAAAGACACTAATTCAAATACAAAAGTAGGATAATCTCTGCTTTTAGGAAGCATAAAAGGCAGTGGAGGTCAGGGAAGAGAGTTCCGGTCTGGGAAGTCACAAGGTTTGTGAGTGAAGCCATAGAGCAGTTGTTCGTCACAAACTTGCCCATAGCAATGGTAGAATAATCTTGTGTCCACTCAAGCTTGGGGGAGGTTTGCCTGCTACTGCATATGCAGACAATGATGTGACTCATGACTGGTGGACAGAATGCTGAGGGTAATGCTTTCAACCTGAGTAAGGGAATTACTGAATTAGTACTAGAGACATTCTTAGGAAAACACATATGGAATGAGAGACTGCAAACATGTATAGGAAGCTGAATCTTCAACATGTCTGATTTCCATTCCTTAGAAGAATGAAAAGAGTAGATTTCACCTTTGGTAAAATCAGACCTTCTCTCCTGGTTTCAGTTGAGATCTTATCTCCAGATGAAGAACTCATTTATTCATGCATTCTTCCATATATTCTCATTTGTATAAATTCTCCAATTTCTATTTGATATTTTTCTTGGGTAGATGAGAATAACTATTTATGATGATCTTTTATATAAGCAGCATTTGGTAAGAAGGAGTCAAAATGACAAATGTAAACTAAGGGCTACCATTTCCCTTAAGAACAATAAGGGAAGTGGCTTTTGTTCTGAACTGATCATCTCCTAAGATAATCATATTCGAAGAAGGAAGATAGATATAATGCTAGCTCAAAACCCTTGTAGGAGACTACAAAATTGAGTGTCATGCTGAGAAGTGCTCCCGGGGTCTTCATGCCTCTGACCTCAGATAGCCACCAGTCAGGCAGACGCACACCTCTAATCTGTTCCTCTCTGCAGAGGCAGGCCAGACCTCAGATCACCTATATCAATGCCACCCACCAACCATCTATATATTTAGACAACCCAAATGAGCCTGTCTATTATAGTAGTATGTATCTGATTCTTTTTCCAGTAGCAAGAGAAAGAAGCGGCTTGCTGAGTAGCCCCTGGTTTCTTAGTAGATACGGAATGAAGCATTGTCTGGAGCTAGCCAGCAATGGTAAGACAGTTGAGTTTTCACTCACCAATCAATTTGGGATGCTTTAGTTTCCCTAGCTTGTACAAGTCTCTAGAAGGTCTATTCCCAAAGATGATTAGGAAAAATTAAAAGAAATCAATATGTTCTAGAATATCTATAGCAGCTCTCTTTTTGGTGATGAAGAGCTAGGAATTGTGGGGATGTCAATTGCAGAATGGCTGAATAAGGTGTGGTATATGATCATGATGGAATACCACTATGCTATAAGAAATGAAGAGCTCATTGATTGTAGAAAAACATGGATAGACTTGCATGAAATAATGAAGAGAAACATGAGCAGAACCAAGAGAACACTGTATACAGTAACAGCAATATTGTTTCAAAAACAACTATGAGCCGCCAAGTCATTTTGACTATTATAAATACCCAAATTAACTACGAAAGACCTATGAAGGGCAATGCTATCTGCAGCCATGGATAGAACTGACAAAGTATGTATAGAATGATTTTATACACCCACACATACATATATACATACATGTTTGTGTCTAATGGTAACCATCTTGGGGAGGAGGAAGAGAAAAAGGGGAAAAAGTTACATAATTTTATTACATATTTAAAAGGAATAGCCAGTTGCACATAAAAGATTTTTTATTCTACTATGTTATGGAAATCTTTGTTTTATTTCATAAATTAAAAATAAAATATTTTTTAAAATCCTAGGCAGGAGAATTACTTTTTCTGGTGAAGAGGATATAGCAGCAGGGTTTATGTCAAGATGCACATGCTGATGAGTCTGTGACTTTCTACTGAATACACATGAAGCATGGCATAGTGCCAGATAGACATCGAAGGTTAGTCGAGTTTTCACTCACTGAACCATCTGGATAGCTCAGGACCAAAATATGTGACATCTAAGGTTCCCTTATCACTAAATCCTAAGAGCATTATAACAGCTAAGTACACATACTCTTGCGACATGATACATAAAATGCAGAACTCATTGTCAGTCAGTCATAGGAGCAGCACATGAGCATTCTGTTCTAGTATGGCTTGCTCAATCCTGACTCTCTAGCCTCTGCCCATTCCCAGTACCTTCACCACCACCACCACCACCCCACCACCCCGTGACTGGATTTCCCTGGTACCTTGACCCAGGTTGTTAATATTCTTTCTGCTCATCTCTGTGTCAGATTCCAGAATTATTTCCCCTGCCACCACCACATCCTCCACTCCTAGACTGTACCTCCAAGCTGCCAATTGGTGAAGGTCTTCCAGGTAGGTACCCTTGCCTCCCAGGACCACATTTTCCAAGTCCTGCAAAAGGAACATATGACAGCTGGCCACCTTGTCCAAGTGGTCACCACACAATGCTTATTTTGTTGTGTTACAACGAGCCAACATCCTGGTGATGAACTGTTGAATGATACGTGCTAGAAATGTTCAGCATTTATGGTTCCCGTGGAAAACATGGGGTCAATAATAGTAATCTATAAGATCCCATTCCAAATACTTATCTTTCACCAAATGGACTGCCTCTTTATGCCTAAGGATGAAGGCTTAGATCTGTGAATTACAGGTATCCACCAAACCGGTTGTCAGAACTTACAGAAACCATGCTTCATGTGGGGAAAATTCTATATCCAGAATTCCATGCAGAGAGTAGAAATAGGAACAATGGTCAGAAGGTCCAAAAGGGAAAAAAATTATTTGATTTAGGGAAAATCTTCTTTATAACTTGAACTATCCAAAAGTGAATGGACTGACTCAGGAGATATTGAGCTCCCCTTCAAGACTCAGTTCAAATCCCATCTTATATGGGAGACATTCCCCCTGCCCACTCTCCTGCTTGTACAGTGTCTTCTCTGACATTACTGCCATCTAATTTGCATATATCTTTCACATGCATAGTTATTTGTATGTTGTCTCCCCTTTTAGAATATGAACTCCTGAGGGCAGGGAACTTTTCTCGATACCCTTAGTGCTTAACGTGCCATCTGACACATAGTAAGAGCCACACACTGTGCTAAGCACTGGGGGTACCAGGAACAAGTACTTTTTGACTGATTGAATGACTTAGAGGTCTTTAAAGCAAAGACTAGTTGACCACTTGTCAGGCATGTTATAGAGAGATTTGGGTTTTTGTTTTGGTTTTTGTTTTATTTTTGTTTGTTTTTCAGAATAGGTTGGACTAGATGACTGTTCAGATCCCTTCTGAACTTCTAAGATCCTGTTAATGGGAAGTCACAGGAATGGCTTAAGTGACTTGACCAGGGTCACACAGTTAGGAAGTGTCTGAGGCTAGATAGAGCTCAGGTTTTTCTGGCTCCAAATCCAGTGCTCTGTGTACTTTGCCACCTAATTGTCCATGACATCAGAGCACCTGAGCTCCCATTCGCTCAGCTGCTTATTGTCAGAGGGACCTTAATTAGGCGAGTCATTAAATTTCTCTGAGCCTTAACTTCCTCATCTGTAAAATGAGGGGACTGAGCTAGATGTAGTCTAGGTTTGCTTCCAGGCCAAATCTTGGATCCTCAGAAACAAGATAAAATTTAATTCTCCCAGGGTCATGCAAAAAAAAAATTAAAAACAAAATATGCCCCTGCACTGCACACACATCGTTTCTTCTTGACTGACATGTTTATAATTCTTATTCCATATAACTGGAACAAACTGCCTCAAAGCCGGTTGGATGTGTGAACCCAAGTATCCATAAATTCATTGTTAGGTCTTCTGCAGCCCTTGGAGTATCTAAGTGAACTGAGCTTCCTATGGGGAAATGTTAAAGGCTAGGAAACCTGGAAGAGCTCAGCATCTGCCCTTTAGCATCTGCACCTTATGCCTTTGACTTGAGTATTTTTATCTCCATGTATTTGAAATTTTCAGAAGTTAAATCTGAAGTTCCCTGATGGTTTTGAGTCAGCTTTTTTAATAGCGACTCTTGAGTGAAAATTGGGCTGGAGTGTGGGTGGCTGTTAAGGGTGCCTCATTTCCATATCAGAAAGCTTGCTGCCCACACAGCAGATTTTAGTAGCTTTTGAAGTGGGACCTGATTTTGCCTTTCAGCTGCTATTAAAGGGGGGGGGGGAGTGTAGAGGAGAAGAGCCCTAAAACTGACAAGATTGATGGAAAGGTAAATATATAGACATCGTTTTCCTGAGGGAAAAGCCTTCTTCCTTGAACATTGAAAACCTCACTCCTTGCTCTAGCTTGAAACAACCAATAAATCAATAAGCATTTATTAAGGGCCTAGTATATGCTAGGCACTATGCTATGAGCTAGGGATACTAAGATAGAAATTAAATAGTCCCTGCCTTTAAGGACCTTATATTTCTATTGAGGGAGCCTATCTATCTAGCTACCTGTCTTTTAATCAATCCATCATCTATTTATCAGCATATACATGATGTATGTATGCGTAACTAGGTGGTACCATGAATAGAGTGTTGGGCCCAGAGTCAGGAAAACCTGAGTTCAAATCTGACCTCAGATACTTACTAGCTGTGTGACCCTGGGCAAATAAATCACTTAACCCTGTTTACCTCAGTTTCCTCATCTGTAAAATGATCTAGAGAAGGAAATAGCGAACCATTCCAGGATCTTTGCCAAGAAAACTCCAAATGGGGTCACAGAGAGATGGACACAACTGAAAATGACTGAACAACAACATAATATATGTAAAATAAATATAAAGTAATTTGGAGATTGAGGGCACGAGGACTTTCACTCAAAGATAGATAATAGAGGCAGGTAGGTGGCACAGTGGGGAGTGCCAGGCTGGGAGTCAGGAAGATCTGAGTTCCAATCCAGCCTCAGGCACTAATTAACTGTGTAACCCTACCCCGGTTACTAATCTCTCTGTCTCAGTTTTCTCAACTACCAAATCTAAATAATTAAAGCACCTACCTCATAGGGTTGTGGTGACAATCAGATAAGATAATATTTGCAAAGCTCTTAGCACAATGCCTGGCACATAGTAGCACTTACTAAATACTTATTCCTTTCCCTTTTCTAATAGAAAATAACAATAATAACTAGTATTTATATAAAACTTTAAAATGTTCCAAGTGTTCAACATATTATCTCATTTGATTCTCTTGCCAACCCTGTAAGGTAGATATACTATTATTAGCTCTCTTTTACAGATTGGAGAAACCAAAGCAAAGAGGCTAAGTAACTTGCCCAGGGTCACACAGTTGGGAAGTGTCCAAAATAGATATGAACTCAGATTTTTCTGGCTCTGAATCCAGTTCTCTATACATTGGGCCACCTTGCTGCCCAGAAAATCAGGAGGTTCAAATTGACTCTCAAGGGACCAGGACCATAGATTTAAAGACGGTAGGGACTTCTGATTTATCTAAATCCAACCTCGTCATTCTACAGATAAGAGAACTGAGGCACGGAAAGGTTAAGTGCTTTACTGAAGGTCACATAGACAGTGATGTCAGAGTCAGAATTTGAAACCAGATTCTCTAACTGAAAATCTAGTACTCTTCCCACTGAAGCTACACAGCTTCAGCAGAGTTTGTGGGATGAAAAATAAAGGATGTGAGGGTGGAACTTAGTGTACTCTGTCCCAGGCAGACAGCCTTATCAGTGTCTAAGTTAGAATCAGTGTTGTGTAGTAGCAAGAGAAATGGCCAAGGAGTCAGAAAACCTGAATTCTGTCCTAATTTCAAAATTTCCTAGTCATGTGACTTTGTACCTCTATGGGCCTCAACCTCCTCATATGTAAAATGATAATAATACTTGCACAGACTTCTTGTGAAGAAAGTGTTTGGCAAACCATAAAGGACTGTATAAATACCATTATTATTAAGCCTACTATGTACCAGGCACTGGAGATACAAAAAGAGGCAAAAGGCAATCTCTGCCCTAAAGGAGCTTACATTTAAGAGTCTGACATTCTATGAAGGAGTTGTGATTCCCCTGCTGTAGGTTTTCCCACCACAGGTACAGATTACAACTTCTACTGTAGCAGGTAGTCTTTCTTAATTGTTGTGGTTGAGAAAGACTTATATAGATAGGAGATATTATTACTAATCTTAAAATTTAAGAGCTAGAAGGGATCCTAGAAATCATCTAGTCTAACCTTTATCCGGAGGAGGAAGCCAAGGAAGCCAATATGCGAAGGTGGGAAGGTAGAATATTTCAGGCATAGGGAACAGCCAATGGAAAGGCAAAAAGGAGGGCAATAGAACATCTTATTTGAGGAACAAGCCAAAAGCCAATATCTCTGGATTGTAAAGTTTGTAGAAGGGAAGAAAGTATGAGAAGATTGGAAAGGTAGAAAAGGGGAAGATTGTGAAGGCCCTTAAGAGCTATATAAAGGATTTTATATTTTATGCTGGGAAATAATATGGATCCAACTGAGTTTACTGAGTAAGGGGTGACATGGTCAGACTTTAAGAAAGTTACTTTGGAAGCGAGTGGAGGATGGATGGGAGTGGGGAGAGACTTAAAGAAGGGAGATCAGTGAGCAGGCTATTGTAATAGTACAAGAGTGAGATGATGAAAACTAGCACCATGGTAATGGCTGGGTAAGAGAAGGAAAAGATACCAACAACAGAGATGTTGTTGTTTGTCCTTCATTCTCAAAGAGGATCAATGACATCAGGAGGGTGAGGTCTTGACTTGCAAATGAATTGGATTTAAGTGAGGCAGGGCTGTGCAAAGTCGTCAGTCTTACTCTTTCCTCCAGAGTCCTGGAAGTCCAGTGGCAAGACATTGGTCAGGATACCTGATGATGGCCCCCAACCAGAGAGACATTGTGAAAATAAAGAACAAGATATGGCAGCAGATTGGCTGTATGAGGTGAACAAAAAAGAGAAGTTGAGTATGACATCTAGTTTTGGAATCAAGGTGACTAGGAGGATGGTGATACTGTCAATAATAATAGGAAGTTTGAAAGAGGGGAGAGGTTGGGGAGAAAAGATAATGAGAAAAAGATAAAGATCACAATTCTATCAGGCCAGTTTTTTTATCCGTTCTCCCACAACTCTTGAGAAAAGTTTGAACCCATTCCATTGTGCACCAGCCTCCCCCTGCCTTTGAGGTAAAAGAAGACAACACCATTTCATCATGCCAGGTCTTCTACCTGGGCTCCAACCTCCCAAGGGAAGAGGAGAAATGTCACTTCACTGATCACTTGACTTCTTCCTTTCAGGGAAAAAGAGAAGAGTCATTGAGTCAAGTCCACAGACTGACCTCCTGCCATGAAGGAGAGAGAGTAATACCATTCTTTTGGCTCTCAACAGTTGTCCCTTCATCCAAGCTAACTGGCCCTGAGAAAAAAACTCTATCCTGAGGCCAATCCCTTACAGACAATGAACTCATTTCCCAATGATTGATAACTCCCTCCTAGCCACGTTCTCCATATCCTGGTGGTTTTGAGCCTTATTACTATCATTCAAATCTAGTTCTCCTCTGATACCTGATTCATTACTTCCATTCTACTCAAACCTCCTCATGTACCAATCTACTATCCTTTCCACCGGGTTCTCTAGAATCCCTGCTCTGTGGGTAACAACTTTGCTTTTGTCTTAAATCTCTTTTCTTCAAATTTACTAACGATATTGACCAAATCCAATGGCATTTTCTCAATCCTCGTCCTTCTTGACCCCTCTGTATCCTTAAACTATTCTCTTCTCTCTGGGCTTTTGTAATATTACTCTCTCCTGTTTCTCCTCTTACCTATCTAACCCACTCCTTCATACTCTTCTTTGCCGATCTTCATCCAGATCGTGCTCACTAGGTCATTTTAGCTCCGGATGCCCTATAGGGATGTGTCTTGGGTCTTTCTTTGTCTACTTTGCTGGATCTTCCTCCAGATCACTCCCTCTAATCATAGGTTTCCCTGAGGGTTCGGTCCTAGGGCCTCTTCTTTTCCCTCTCTCTACTGCTTCACTTCTACTCCACTTCACTCTACTTCTCCCTCTATACTGCTTCGCTTAGTGATCTCATTAGCTCCCATGGATCATCTCTGTGCTGATGATTCTCAAATCTAACTATCCTACCCCAAATTGTCTAGTGACCTGCAATCTCTCATCTCCAAATGCCTTTCAGACATCTTAAATTGGCGGTTCAGTAAACATCTTGAACTCAATATGTCCAGAACAGAACTCATCACCTTTCCCCCTAAAATCTCCATCCCTTCTAACTTATTTTTTACTGTAGAGGGCAACACAATCTTCACAGTCCTTCAGGCTCACATCCTATATGTCTTCCTCTATTTTTCTCACCCCACCCCCATATACAATCTGTTTCCAAGGCTTGTTGTTTTCACTTTTGCAATACCTCTCAAATACACCCCCTTCTTTCTTGACACTGTCACACTCTAGAGTAGGCCCTGATCCCCGATACCTGGATTATTGCAATAGCCTGCTGGTAGATACGTTTGCTTCAAGTTTCTCCCCATTCTGATCCATCCTCCATTCAACCACTAAAGTGATTTTTCTAACACATAGGTCCGATGGTGTTACACCATTCTGCTGCCCAACAGACTCTAGGATCAAATACAAAATGTTCCATTTGGCATTCAAAGTCTATCCCTCTCCTGCCTCTCCAGATTTACTACACCTTACTCTTCACCACATCTCTTTGATACAATGACACCTCCTGACTGTTCCGCCCAAAAAGAAAAAAAGAATACTCTATGTCTTGGCTTCAGGCATATTCTCTGGTTGTCCTCCGTGCCTAAAACACTCCCACTTTTACTCCAACTACTGACCTACCTGGCTTCCTCTAAATCCCAACTAAAATCTTACCTTCTACAGGAAGGCTTCCTCAATCCCTCTTCTTCTTTTTTTTAGGCAATCGGGGTTGAGTGACTTGCCCAGGGACATATAGCTAGTTAAGTGTCTGAGGCCAGATTTGAACTTAAGTCCTCCTGACTCCAGGGCTGGTGCTCTACCCATTGCACCACCTAGCTGCGCCAACCCCACTTGGCCCTCCATCCCTCTTAATTCCAGTGCCTTCCCACTTACTATCTCCTATTTATCCTATATAGCTTACTTTGTGTATATTTGTTTCCATGATGTCTCCCCAATAAATCATAAGCTCCTTTAGGGCAGAAACTATCTTTCACATCTTTCTGTACGTCCAGTGCTTAGCACAGTGCCTGGCACATGGTAGGTACTGAATAAATGTCTAGTAATTGATTGATAATGTTTACGAAGCACCTATTGGGTACAAAGCCCTGTGCTCCTTGCTTGGGAAAATGCAAGGTATGACATAAATCCTATCTTCAAAGAGTTTTCATTCCAGTAGGGGGGATGAGACACAGACTAATGCACATCATTACATGTTATGTTATATAAGTGCGAGCTCAAAGTCTGGCCATATATGTCTAAGAAAGACCTGGAATGTGATTAAGTACTCTGGGTTGAACTTTGACCCCATTACTTTCCTTTACCTACTCATCTACTCAGAAGAATGGAAGGGGTTTGGTGTTGAAAAAATTGGGGTGCCTAGAATATCAGAGCTGTTTTGATATTTACTGGAAAAATACCAAATTGCCCTTACATGGATAACAACCAAGTGTAGATTAGATTTCAGAGATTAAAATTGAAAGTTACATGGAATATTCACCACAAACTAGAGTATGGTCAACCACAGAGACCAACATTTAACAACCAGGAAATTCAATCCAAAGAAAAGATTAATCTCGAGGGCATTGTTTAGCTGTCGAGACTCTGTTCTTTATCCTAAGGAGCTTGTTACCCAGAATAAAGAATCTTCTTGCTATAGTAAAGCATTCTGGCCAAGACTCTAGGAAAAAAACAGACATAACACTGTACAAAGGGAGAAAAAAAACTGAGAAGTTTCCTACAATTAAATAAGGGTGGTATCCATCTAAAAGATCTATTAAATGCCTTTGACTTTTGAACTAAAAGATCCTGACAGAGCCTACTCTTCCTACGCTGAAGAGACAGCATTATAGCCAAAGATTTCAGCTAAAGTCAGAAGCAGAAATCAAAGAAAAGCCCCATAGCCACATCATCAATGGGTACCTCATGACCATTTTCAGAAACAAGGAGATGATAGGAAATGAGAATAATTTTCTTGCCTTAATTCAGATGAGTTAGACTGAAAGGCTCAAAGAAGTAGGTAGCAACAGAGATAAATTGTGGTTGTGTGGTGCAACAGAGATAAATTGTGGTTGTTTGGTTTTTTTAGTTGACAAAACTAGTTGGGTGGCTGGGTCTAAATCAATAAAGAGCTGGAGATAGCCTCTAAACTATAAGCTGGCTATCCTCCACCCTGGAGGGGGAAGATGGCACACCGTATATAGTTGCAGGCCACCTGACTGAGCCAAAGAGCAATAGCAGAAAAGTTCAGCAAGAGCCTTAAAAAACAGCATAGCCAAGTTACTCTTCATAGGACAGTATGGCAGAGTGAAAGCAAAGTGGTAAAGGACCTCAGCTTGGAGAGGAAGCAATAACTTGCCCCACCAAAAAAAAAAAAGAAAAATGATAGGTAGACAGATAGATGACAGATAGATAGATAGATAGATAGATAGATAGATAGATAGATAGATAGATAGATAGATCGATCTCTGAAGATCTATGGCCCTGCCATATCAGGGATATAAGTTGCCCAGGCACATACAGTCCCTACATGTGTGCCCTTCACTGGTGTTCCCTGACCACATTTATTTCCAACGTCTATGCCCCTCCATGAATGGTATCCATGTCATTATATCCCTGTTTATGTACTCACATCTATTGGGTGCGTGGTATCCTGTACCCCTATGTGTTCTTGTCTCTTATTTTGCTACAGTGTTTGATTATTGAACCACTAGATGGCACTGCTATCCACTAACCTGATCCCATTCAGCATGTCAGATCAGGGGTTGGGTCAGGCCAATGCTCACCTGGTAATTATGCACTCTATCTTCCTGAGCCAAAGTGCTAGGGAAATGTCAAGCTCTCTGTCAATGTCAAGTCTCCATCTACTGGGAAAATTGCCTCTTCGCTGAATTGTCTATATTTGCTGAGCCCCTGCCACATGACTGTGGCATAACAGAGTTGCCTACCCACAAGGAAAGACAGACCATACTTAACCAATTACAGTGTTTTACCCTTGCTTTGTAACTAAAATACTTTGTAAATGTTAATTACAATTGGAAAAAACGATGCAAAATGGCATTTGAATTATTTGTGTATAATATGCATAGATGTGTAATGGAGTGACAGCCTGGTCCTTATGCGCATGTACAATATGCTTCTCTATCACAATCTCCACATAGGCCTTGGAACACGTATTGCCATGACTGTTTTCTGGCCTGTTAACCATAAGTGAAGAAATGGACTTTTCATTGGTTGCTGAGCAAAAATTGGGAATGCATTCAAAAATTACTAACCAGCCAGTTACTAACCATTCATGTTAGAAAGACATGTCGTAAGCCTCTAGATATAGATATAGGGTCAACATGTGGCCTATATTTGCCTCTCTGTGTTTGTTCCTTCATGTTTTTAAGTGGAATATTGAAGATGACTAAGACCTTGTGAGTTTTGAAAGGTGATAATATTTAGCACCAGAAATCCAGGAGATTAGAATCCGTGCCAAAGTCGAGCATGTAGAGGCGATGTGAAGGAGGCTAACCCAGACCAGTAGTAACTGAGATGTGGACTCATCCAGTTGCTATGACACATCTGGAAATGAACTTGGTGAGATGGAGGCTTTGTAGCAACTGCTTCAAGTGTAAACTCATTCTTCCTAGGAAATGAATCCACAGGCAGGTGAGCGACTCTCCTGGTTTGGGGAAAATGCTTTGTAATTTCTGTTATTCTCAGTAAATAGTCCTTTGTAAAGATGAATTGACTAAATGATAGTAGGGTACGAATCACTGACAGTTAACGCTGGATAGGATGTAGTAGAAGAGGGGCTCAAGCCAACAGTATTAGGGAAGAATGATCCTTAATCCCTTTGAGGCACCTTGTAGCTACCTTGTTCTGGGGGATGTGGCTCATTACTGTGAGTGTGAGTTGAATGAGGATTCTCAGAGCTCGTAAGGGCTGCAAATGAATTTTTGTATAACATAATTTTATAAAGAATCATCACATAATAGAAAGATCACTGCATTTGAAGCCAGAAGACCTGGATTTATGCCTAAGGTCCAATGCCTACTATACTAGTCAACCATGAGTAAGTAAGTTAATGTCTCTGAGTTCTAATTTTCTCATCCAGTTCACAGGATTGTTGTAAAGAAGAAGTTTTACAAATCTCAAAATGCTCTAGAGATCAAAGATGTGAAGTTAGAAGGGAACTTAGAGGTCATCTAGATTAACCCCTTCATTGTATATACAGTTAAGGAAGCTGGAGCCCAGGGAGCATAAATCACTTGCTTAAGGTTGTACAGGTAGAAAGTGATAGACCTGGGATTTTGAACTTGTGTCCTATGACTCCAAATTCATTGCTATTTCTAACACCCTACTGTTATGACAATCAAATGAGTTTGACCTAATGTCCAGAAGCACTAGGTTTTCCCAATTTTTTCAAAGCTAAAAAAAAAAAAAAAGATTATAGGATCATGGAATCACTGAAATTTAGAGAGGGACCTTGGAGATCATCAAAACCAACACCCTCATTTTACAGGGGAAGAAACTGAATAATTGGCCATCCCTACAAGCCATCTGCTCTTTTTCCAACACTTGTGAAAATGTGAAACAATCGTTTATGTTCCAATCTGATTCTTTATCATTTTCAGTACTTAATTAATAGGACATTCATTAAATCTTTGAACTGAGAAGCAAAATCCCAAATGTTTAATTTATGAGATGTTTATGCTATGGAAGCACATTTATTTTTGGTCCTGGAAACTCAGTCCAACTTGAGAAAATTTTGCATTGTGTTTGAGATTTGGCCCCACTTAGAATATTTCATGCATATACCAGAATGAAAGGAAGGTGTGACACAGTGTTCTTCAATGCCTGGGACAAAAGCCTACTCTGGAGCATTTACAAATTACAATGCAATCCTCATTTCCAAGTCTAGCATTTACCACATCAAGATGCTGGCATAACTAACTCAATTACCATTTCCTCAGTATACAAAGTTCATAGGCAAGGCTGAAAGCATAGGACTTAGAGCTGGAAAGGTCATCAGAGGTCATCTAGTCCAACCCCCTCATTTTCATAGGAGGAAATGGAAGACCAATGAGGGGATATGAATTAGCCAAGGACACACAGGCAGCAAGCCATCTCTGGGCTAAGATTCAAACCCTGGTCTTCTGATTCCAAAATCCAAGGTTTTTTTCACTATTTTTTATTGTTCAGTCATTTTCAGTCATGTCCAATTCTTTGTTATCACATTTGGGGTTTTCAGAGATACTGGAATGCCTTGTCATTTACTTCTCATCTTTCAGATGAGGAAACTGAGGCAAACAAGTTTAAGTGACTTGCCCAGTGTCATCACTGGTAAGTGCCTAAGGCCAGATTTAAACTCAGATTTTCCTGCTTCCAGGCCTGAAGCTCTATCTATTATTGCACCGCTTATGGGCACTCTGGGATGTAACTCTGTGGAATGTTCAGGAACTTTAAAACGACTTCCCAATTTTTGTTTTTCACTGGAGTCATGAATTTATTGGTCTAGAGAACACCCAGTGAAGAAACTACCTTTACTAATACAAAGAGATACCGATTCCTCAGTTTGAAGTCTTAGAGGACTGCTTGCAGCACTAAGAGGGTAAATAATTTCCCAGGACTACCCCCAGCCTGAGGTAGAACTTGAATCCAGGTCTTCCTCATTCTGAAGCCAACTCTCTACTATGCCAAAAATGTTTCTCAAATTTAAAGTATTATATTTGGGAGAGATCTACTTTTTAATAGCACCACCCCAAAACACCAGGATACTTTATGGCAAAGCAAACACAGGATAACCGTGTTTGAAAACATGTCTATTTTGTTCAGATGTGTTTAAAATAATCAGAGGAGCAAGAGGGACTGACCCAAAATGGATTTCTTCAAAAAGAGGCCAGATGACCACCACCTTTTGCAAATGTTGAAGATAGGATTCTTTATTGGGGAGGGGTGAGTTGATCATTTACGAAATTATGAAATGGGGGCAGGCACATCCAGTTCTTTGGGTACTTTCTGGGAAAGACAGTGGGAAATGATATTGTAATCACACTTTAATAAGGCACAGAGGGTATGGAGTACTTTACAGAAAGTACAAAAACAAGCAGCAAAAAGGAGTATGGAGGCAGACAGTGTGGTGACAAGGGGTAGAAGACTGGCAGTGTAAGGAAGAGAATGAGACTGGGGAGAGGCAGAGAGTATGACTCACATAACCATGGATTAGAATTAGGAGCACTCAGCGACATGGACCCAGCGGAGATGGAAGAGGTCTCAGAGGGCAGGAATTCAGGGTCCCATTTTTATAGAATTTTTGCAGGGGACAAAACAACTCTTATCTGTGCCACCTTGGAGTTAGTTAATTAACATATCCAAATCATTTCAAAGTTGTCAGTTAAACTTTAAAGTTAATATGCCCACCTCATGTCAAAATTATTAGCACCATTTAATGATGTGCTGGTCTTACTACGATGTCTAAAACCTGTCTAAGATTTACCCATAAGACCAAAAGACCAGCAAAGCCTAAATGGATTCCTCTGATTTGGCACCTATTACCAGGATTTGATTTTTGCTTAATATGTGATACAGTTTGTAAATTAGACTCCTTTGATCTTTCAGATGGTTTGTACTTGACTTCTAGGTTCCCCTTTTGCAATCTGATTTCCTGATACTGCCACTTCATACTGGCTACTTATATACTTACTTTACTACACTGTCTAGAAATAAGCAAGGAATAGTCAGGGGGACCAGAACAAGATACAATATTAACACAAGGGGCCAGACTAGTTAGCTTCTATTTTAAGTTTATATTGTGTGATCCTGATCTGACTTCTTTAATAAATCTCTCACAAAGGCCAGGTTGGGAGAAAAAAAAACTCTCACACGATAGGCTGATTTTCATATTTCTGTGGATCTGTGGATTCACTTAAGTGGATATTCTTTTGACCTATACAGCTTGTAATCCACACCAGAGTGAATACTCCATGAGGGCAAGAATTCCATTTGACCTAAAATTGGAATCTTCCCTAGAATAATCTGTATACAGTAGGAATGATTGTTTAATAAATGTTCATTGAATAAATGAATAAATCCTTTCCCGTCTTGCTCAATTTTCTTTCATTCATTTACTTATTCATTCAATAAACATTTATAGTTGGTAAGGGATGAGGGTGGTACAAAGTTAAGTGATATAGTCTGCCCCATGGGTCATACATTCTAATAGGGAGATAAGATACTTATGCAAATAATTATAATATACATCTATCTATCTATCTATCTATCTATCTATCTATCTATCTATCTTATCTATCTATAGCCATAAGTTTAAGTTGGGCTTTAAAAGACAGATAGGAATTTAAGAGAGAGAGAGATGTTGAGAATCTATTTCAGACATAGATAATAGCAAGACACAGTGGGGGAGGGTACATTGCATATGTGAAGTACAGTATAGTATTTTGGCTGGAATGTAGTGTACATCTAGGGGAGTGATAGGAGGGAAGGCTATAAAAACAGGGTGGTACTAGATGGTGAATAACTCCTGTCTTTCATAAATCCTCTAGTCAGCATTGAATGTGCAGGGACCTTCCTCTGGGAAATACTTTGGGATGCTAATGTAGCATTGGGTTGGTCATTGGTGCACAGAAAGAGTATTAGTCAGCATATTCCTGATTTTTTTTTTTTTGCCAAGAAGAGACAGCTCCCAAAAGTAACACTGAAAGAGAACATAAATGCATTTGTAAAATCTTGTGAAGAAGGATGATGGACAATTATGAGCTCTATTGTATCATAAATCAAAGAAAAGCAATGGAAAGTAAAACCAATTTAAAGAAAGCTTGGCAAGATATCCAACTAAGCAAAGTCTTCCCAAGGGGATTCAAAACTGAAAATGAAAGGACTACAAGGAATATAAAATCTTTTCCAAAAAAAATCACTATAACAAACTGTTTTCTCCTTCAAAGACAGTGGCACCATGACACTTGGACCCTAATATCATAGTCCCAGATGTACGTATTCTTTTTAGTAGCACTAAAGAGAACAAAAACAGGAAAAGTATCTGTATTGAACTAAGCACATATAGAAGAAATCTCTGCTGGAGGTAATACAATCATGAGGGTATTTCAGGACCAATATACAAGGAACCCAAAAGAACAGAAGACTAGAAAGGTATGAAGAATATTAGACTTTATTAGCACAAAAAAGGCAACTGAGATAATACCAATAAGTATGGAACTATGTTCCTATTTTCCTATCCATACAAATAGAGAACATCTTCAATAAGCATATCACAAGGGTGTGCCTGGAGCCAGCTCTTACCAGCTCATGAGAGGCAATTGTTAAATTTTCATTGTAAGCCATTTATACCTCAGAAATCAGCATCACCACAAATCAGAATTTGATTTGTTTATTAGAGAGCCAGTTGTTAAACATTTACCAGCATGCCACTGTTATAGGGAATAAGCAGGCTTGCAAAAACGATACTCTACAATGGACTAAATCTTTACCACTTCACAATTAACTGAAAGATGCAGAGAATATGAGATTCCCCTTCTGCTTATTGTTTACCGATTACAAAATTCAGTGGAGTAAATGCCTCTTTACAGATTCATTTACAAGCAAGGTGACACTTCAATCATGTGTAAAATCATTCAAGATTCCTTGAAATATGTAACAAAAGAAATAACCATTTTCCATGGTCCCCTAAACATGAAGTATAAAACAAGGGGATGCATGTATACCGAAGTCATTAGCCACTGTAATGGACAAGATGCAGTGAAGGCTGCAAGTTGGAGCAGAGTCGCTATGACTACTAAGGTCCTCTAGATATCTTGTTTGCCGATGAAATAGTGTTAATTGCATCAAGCCCCAGATTTCCTCTTGGAAAAGATCTGTAATAATTTCAAGAAGTTTGGTATGTTTATCCACATAGAAAAAGGCAAGTGGGTGAAGTATGGCTCTTGCTCAGATTATGAGATACATTTGGACAACATTCTATAGAGATTATCCATCAATGTGTGTGTGTGTGTGTATGTGTGTGTGTATGTTTAGTCTGATATATGTATGTATATATATGCATATATATGGATAAATAGATAGATGGATGGATAGATATATTAGACAATATGGATGGACCACAAGATGAGTTCATAGCAGAACAGCTGGAAGGTTAGATTGTCTTTGGTAAAAAGCTCCTTTACTGACCCCAAGAATCCCATGAAAACAATGGCCCCATCTTTTTTGTAATGAATATTCTACTTCTCATGCAATGTGGCAGGGTGACCTTGGGCAAGTCACTTAACGTGGAATATCACTGTCTCTGAAGAATAAGAAATGAATTTTCATATGAGTACAATAAAGAGACACACTGTGAGCATGAATAGACAACACATGAGATAGCCATTGAGGAATTCTGAAGAGCATGGAGTATAAGACATCATTAGGAAATGTATGATAAAAGAAGAGATGGGCTAGTCATGGGATGAGGGTGAAGGATGCCAAGAGCACAGCCAGAATGCTCTACTGGTAACCTAACCAGTGCCAGGAGAAAGCAAGAAAGGCTCCCTGCATAGTCAGGGGACCCCTCTGTGTTGAATCTATGGGAGGACATATATAAATGTCATCCCAGGATGGACAGGCATGGATGGCTACAATATGCATCATTGGAGGGAACTCATTAAATGATGAGATCACATATTCATTTGAGTATTAAATGTTTATAAATAAGTTAACTAGCTGTTTTCTAAAAAGTAGCTTGTGACGGAAGAAGAGGTAGGAAAAAAGGAAAGGAGAGCATTGAGTACCTGAGTAGAGGAGTGGAAGATAGATAAAAGCTGTTAGAGGACCCTGTCAAGCTTCAGCAATTTCCCAATGTTTCTGGGGTCCAATCTTGCCTCTATTACCTAGTTCCTGGTGATCAGCTCCATCCTCAGTTCCAGCTGTCCCAGATTCAGCTGGAAAATCAAGGGAAGTCTCCATTGCTCTATTTCCTCAGCACTGTTCCAAATAGCCACATCTCCATAAGGCAGGGAGGCTGGGAGAAGATGCAGCTGCTGGGACAAGGGTTCTGTTGCTTGGCAACCAAAATGAGCAGGACAGGGGAGGTCAGAAAACCGGCCCATTTTGTATTCCATGAAAAGTGTCCACAGCCTGCTACCAGCCAGTCTGTAACAAAATGGGGAAATGGGTGAGGTTTACCCTAATGAAGGCCTGCACAACATTCAGCCAAAGGATTTCAGGCAGCCCTCCACTAGGCAGTTTCTCCTGTTTGGCACGTGACCCACAGCAACCAGCCATCATCAGTCTATCTCTAGTTACCTTTACTTGGAAAGTGGGCTGCTAAAAACCTATCTGCAGCCCAAAGAAAGTTAGCCTATTTTAATTTTGGCTCGTCCTTACTGCCAAGTTATGCAGGTCTGCCCCGATGCATTGTTGTTGTTGTTGTTGTTTTAATTTTTTTATTTATTTTTCGTTTACCACATTCAGTTCCACAAGCTTTTAAGTTCCAAGCTTTCTCTAGCCTTAATGCATTGTTGAGCTGGAGCACCTCCAGGGGAGAGCACCAGTATGCTGGGGTCTCAGAGTTTAAGCTGCAGAACTAGGGAAGGTTAGCCTAGAGAAGACTCCGGGAGTCTAACTTGTGAGAGAGGGACTAAACTTTTTCTGCTTGGCCTCAGGGCAGACCTAGGAGCACCAGATGAAAGTTTCAGAAGTGGGAGGACTCAAGTGTAATGTAAGGAAAAACTCCCCAACCATGTGAGAGAAAGCTGTTCAAGACTGGCGCAAGGTGCTTTGGGAGGCTGTGAATTTCCTGTTGCTGGGGGTCTTCGAAGAGAGGCTGGCTGATCAGTGGTCAGGTATATTTTTCAGGTAATCCTTTTCAAAAAAAAATCTAGTTGGACTGGGTGTATTTTAGATCCCATGCATCCCTGAAAGCCCATGATTCTATGACCTTTGTCAGAGAGGAAGCATGGTGGCACGGTGTATAGAGTGCTAGGACTGGAATAACAAAAACTTGAGTTCAAATTCAGCCTCAGTGACCTTGGGCAAGTCACTTAACACCTGTCTACCTCAGTTTCTTCAACTGTAAATTGGGGATAATAGTAGCAACAACCTCACAGGGTTGTTGTGAGGATCAAATGAGAGAACACACATAAAGCACTTCATAAACCTCAAAGCACTATGTAAATGCTAGCTATTATTGTAATTATTACCTTAGAAATCTAGTCCAGCCTTGTCATTATACGAAGGAGTAATCTTTGGCCCAGATTGGGGACGGTACTTGCCCAAGTCCAGGCAGTTTGGTTTCTGACGGAGGTAGGTTTCAAACCTTGCTCTGTGGACTACCAGGTCAATGTTTTCATCTCGCCATACCTTAGGAACAATGGGAGCCAGACCACCAAAGTATCCTGTAGCCCCTGAGACCATTTGCTGGGGTCTCCAAAAAAAGGTCAGCACAGCCCAGCCTCCGGGGATTTGAGGGTCAAAGCCCCATATTCTTCCTTGTCTGGGCAGGAAGCAGAAGAGAGAGTCCCTTCTTGTTCAAGGAGCCTTTGGTTCCCTGAGGTTAAAGCGAGAATGGAAGCCAATATGTCTGCAGTCAGAGGAGAATCTTTTCTCAGGAAATATTTTCTTCTTATCTTCTAGTAACAATTTTTAATTAGCTTTTTTTTCCTTCTTAGTAATTAGCTTGTATTCTGTAGAATCCAGAATCACACAGAGGGGTTTATGTCACCATTAAGGATGCAATGTTCTAAAAAATGGTCATGTCATAAAATTTATGAGAACAAATGAGAAAAAGTTGGAAATAAAGTTATGTTGCAACACAGTTGAATAATAGCAAGTAATGCTTTTTAATCAGCAATTTTTGTTTATCACTGGTGATAGCACTGTTAAGGTTTATTGCCTTTTTGATAGAACGGGAATGAAAACCTATCATTAAACTCTGACAGGACAATGAAGTTGAAACCACCATCAGACTGACTATTTAGAATCATGCTCAAATTGAATGTCAGTGGAATAATTCTTTTCAGCATAAAAGGCAGCTCCATCGGAATTTGGATTGCAAAATCCTGATGGCCTCATTCCTGGTTTGCCACATTATGGACCTGTGCTATGGTGGAAAATGTCAGAAGACATGCATTCCAGTCTCAGCTCTGTGACCTTGGGCCAATCAATTTCACTTTCTGGGTCTTGTTTTTCTCCTCCTACTACTCTTCTTCCTTCTATTCCTCCTCCTCATTTTCTTTTTCCGTAAAATAGTGAGTTGACCTAACTGATCTCTAAATCTGATGTCAATTCCATATGATTGATTATGGCTAGCAGTTTTCCATCACCTACTCCTCTGGCCGGTCATAATCAAATAAAATATGTTTTAAGAGCATAGACTCATAGAATGTCAGAACCTCAAAGGACCTTGGAACACAGAAAATCAGAATTGTGGAAGGGACCTTAGAACATAGAGTATAGATTATCTGAGTTTAAAACATAGAGTCTTTTTTGTTTGTTTTTGAGGGGGGAAGGCAGGACAATTGGGGTTAAGGTCATACAGCTAGTAAGTGTGTCAAGTGGCTGAGGCTGGATTTGAACTCAGGTCCTCCTAACTCTAGGCTGGTGCTCTACTCACTGTGCCACCTAGCTGCCCCTAAAATATAGAGTCTTAAAGTCATCAGGAAATGTAGAACACAGGATAAGGAAGGTTAGAGGTAGAAGGAATCTGATTGTTGTTCAGTGGTTTTTCAGTCATGTCTGACTCTTTGTGACCCCATTTGGGGTTTTCTTGACAGAGATACTGGAGTGATTTGCCATTTCCTTCTCCAGATCATTTTATAGATGAGGGAACTGAGACAAACAAGTGACTTGCCCAGAGTCACACAGCTAATAAGTGTCTAAAGTCAGATTTGAATTCAGATAGATGAATCTTCCTAATTCCAGACCCTGCAGTCTAGCCACTATGCCACCTAGCTAGAAAGGGATCTTGAAATGTAGGATATCAGAGCTGAAAGAGTCATTAAAATACAGTACAGTACATCAGAACTGAACAAGTCCGAGCCTTTCATTTTAAGGTAAAAAAAATTGTGACTCAAAGATGAGCCTCAATTAATTTTTATATCATCCCTAGCCAAGGTTTCTCAACTAATCGACACTTATAGACACACCTGCGGAGTGTGTCTATGAAAAAAATCAGACCATCTCTGAGTCCCAAGGGCTCAGTCTTTGGAGGACTAATCCTTCCAAACAGACACTATCATCTCAACCTATTTGGATTGCCTTGGATGATAGATGGAAAAGCATCACCATCTAAGCAGAGGAGTAGTACTAAAGGGCTTTCTGTGGTAGACTTATATTTGTAAAGAGACTTGGGGTGGGAGTGGGGAGTTTTTTTTTTAATCCTGGGAACTTAAAATATTCCCTGGGCAAAATACAGAATAAGAACAATCAGGCTTTGCTGAGGACAGATATGCACAATAAAAGCAGGATATAGGCTGAGCTAGGCCAGTGGAGACCAACCACCCAGCCTCCCTAATTTAATTTTGTTTTGACTCAGATCCATTTGCACATCAAGCCAGAGAGGATTTTAGGAATATCTAACCTACAATAATCTATATCAATCAGGGGGCATTGCTCTTCATCCAGACAAAGGATTACGAAAGATTTCATCTTAGTTTGGGGGCGATCTGTAAGGTGCTTGTTAAGTGCCCTTATTAGGGAAAGCTTCTAGCCACTATACTCTTTCACACAAGTGCTGAGATGGCTTGGCTGGCCTTGAAGAGGTAAGCCCAGGAGTTTGTAGCAGGGAAAAATGCCCAGTAGATTCTACATGACCAGCAACCACTAAAGCAATACTCAGTCAAGACTATATGTCCTTGATGAGTCATCAGGAAACCAGCCAGGACCAGTGATACGACACACCCAATAGTGTCACAGAAACTACTAGACCCAGGCAGAGCAAGCCTGGGTCATAGTAGCACTGACATGACCAGAAGACAAAGGGGGTCCTGGAACATCAAAGGTATGAGTTGCTTTGTCATGTGTGTGCCCTGGTTATATATGTTCCCCACATTTGCACACTGCATGTATGAGAGCATCCCTATTGCTACTCACTCCTCCTTGATTAATGGGGCAAGTATTCTACTGGGTATTTTCTTACTATGTTATTGTATTAAATACTCCACAGGAACAATAGATCAAGACCTAAAAAGGACCTCAGAAGTCATCTAATCTAACCTCTTCATTTTAGCAATGAGGAAACAAATTTAATTGTGTCCTCTAGCTGATTAAAGAAAAAGAAAAGTATCATTGTCGGTGGGAGGATGAGGATAAGTGATAGCTTTAAGTAGATATGGACCTTGGACCTGGAGGTAGCTATTCTGGGCATCCCATGAGAAGAGGAGTTGATCCAGGTGCTGGAATAGCATGTTACTTCTCTCCTTTGTCCCTTAAGAAGACTAAATCAACAGTATGGGCTGCTTTTTAAAAAATGTCTGTTCAACGTCAACCAAGCAGTCAGTCAACAAACATTTAAAATATCTATCACATGCTAGACACTACAATATGAATCTCACTGACAAAGATCAGAATCATTCCTAGAATATAGTTATCTGTGGTAAAAGGCCTCCTTTCCAACCTGCCAGTGGGCCTGTCTGCCTCAAGTCTTTTCCTACCCTAATACATCCTCCACACAGTATCTCTGATGACTAACTCTGATAGATTTGGCTCTTCTCAGCAATGCAAGGTTCTAAGACAACCCCAAAAGACTCATGATAGAAAAAGCAATTCACATCCAGAGAAAGAATTACAGAGTCTGAATGCAGATGGCTATCTTTGCCAAGAAAACCCCAAATGGGATCATGAAGGGTCAGACATGACAGAAAAACAATGGAACAATAAAAAAAAAATCCCTTCTATCTCTAACCTTCCTTGTCCTGTGTTCTACATGCACTCTTCCATCCAGTAATGCTGGCCTCCTTTCTGGTCCACAAACAAGACATGCTATCTCTCAACTCCAGGCATTTTCTCTGGCTGACCCCCATGTGTGGAATGCACTTCCTTTTCTGTACTAACTACTGACCTCCTGGTTTCCTTTTAAGGCCCGATGAAAATCTCACCTCCTGCAGGAAGCCTTCCCCAACTCTTCTTATTCTAATGCCTGCCCACTTTTAATTACTTCCCGTTTATCCTGTATATAGCTTACTTTGTGTATATTTGTTTGTATGTTGCCTTCTTCATTAGATTGTAAGCTCCTTGAGGGCAAGGACTGTCTTATGCCTCTATTTATATGCCCAGAATTAGCACGATGCCCGGCATAGTAGGTGCATCATAAATGTTTATTGGTTGATCAATTAATTGACTGCCCGTTATATATGCAGTGAGCCAGGTAATGAGTAACACACATGGAAATGGTCAAAGAGGTAGCCCTGCAAACCATAACTAAAAAGTTCACCAAGGGCATACATGAACAGCCACTAACTTCCTGCCCTCATAAAGTAACACAGGGAATCAAGAGCAGAGCTGAGACTTGAACCCAGACCCTTTGTCTACAAAGCCACGGCTTTTCCCACTATATTACACAGCTTCAACAGTTATTAGTTGTACACTTTCTCTGAGCCTGTTTCCTCATCTATAAAATGAGGATAATAATCCACTATCTACCTTATAAAATTGCAAGAGAGGCACTTTGTAGATTGTGATAAGAAGCATGGTTCATTTGTTATTATCATATAGTGTTCTGTGCTTACAAAGTGTTTATATATATATGTATATATATATCCATTATTTGATGGCTGAATGAAAAAATAATTTATTAAGTGCTTAATATGTATCAAGTACTGGGATATAATTTAAAAAGGCAAGAAAATCCTGGTTCCCGCTGAGCTCACATTCTAATAGGAGGAGACAACACAAATAGGTACATTCAGATATAGGATAGATGGCAAAGCCCAGTGGCCTTAGGGAACAGCAGTACAGCCAGCGATGTTCAGAGATCTAAAGGGTTCAGTGGCATTGAGGATGGTAAGGACATAAGCTCATCTCTTTGCCCACAAGGTAGTGTATGTGTATCACTCGTTGTTGAAGAGGAAGGTAAAGCTTTCCTTCTGTGTAGGCTTCATCACCAGCAAGATATGGACAACTCCAAGGCATCTGCCCTGAGGCCATTCCTCCCTCAGCCCCAGGCAGGGATGAGGCTGGGTTTGGGCCTGAGACCAGGGAAACAGCAAAAGCAGCAGCTGAAAAGAGGATATACGCTGAGGAAGTGTATCATAGACCAAAATACATCCCCCCTAACTGGGAAACATTCTCCTCTCCACACACCCACTTGGGCTCTGGGGAGCATTAACTCAAACATGAAGTGTTTTTGCCTCCTGAAAGAGATGATGTACTAATATGCAAAATGAGATATTTTGTGGCATTGCCAATATCAAATTTGTTTTATTTGACTATGATTATTAGTGATAAGGATTTTATTTTTATTTTCCTTTTTCAGTGGGAAAGGAAAGAGGGATGGAGAAAAGATAATTGAAAAAATCTAATTTATTTTTTAATTAAAAAAATCTTTTAAGTGGTTGCTACAATATATTCCCCTCCTCTACCCCCAAAGTTATTTCCTGAACCAATAAATATTTTTTTTCTCCCTTCAAGGAATCCCCAAGTTAACTTCTGAGTGTTAGACACTTGATTGACAAGTAGTCTCCTTACTTGCAGGACACAGTGCCTTATCTACTGCTAGAGTGGGTCAAGCAGGTCAGTCCTCAGAGCTGACTGTAAATTCTCTTATGGACCCCAGTTGCTGGACCTCCAGTGGCTCTTTCTCCCTTCCAAAGCTCACAAGATCTTAAAGTCTACTCTGCATCTGATACTCATTCCTCTCAGAATTCCTCTCAGAAAAAAGAAACACAACAGAGACAGGAGAAATAGCAGCATCATGACAACATGACTTCATATCATCTGGAGTGGGGGGGAAGGGAGGGAGGCCAAAGTATCTCCCCAACTCAGAAGGCCTATAGCAATCCTTGCCTATCTGGCCACCAGGGAAGAAAGAGCAATTTTTTTTCCTACTCTTGCTTCCTGTTTGCACACTTAGTTCTGGCTCAGCAACCAATTAAAAGGCTTTTCATCACCTCGCAGAATGCCAACAGGAAATAGAAGATATTTGTGCCGCCTTTGAAATGGGGAAGGAAAAGACCCCTCTACCACCCATTTACAGAAGCAAGCTTACCAATTAATCCTCCATGTAGATTTGCAGCAAGTGGAGAATATTTTGCATTCTCTAAGTACTGGGTCCTCATTGTCTAGTCACCTAATCACATTGACACAGAAGGGATCTCAGAGATCATCTAATCAAATGTGTATCTCAAACAAGAGTGCCCTTATCAATATCTGGACAAATGGCCCAGTTTCATTTGACCTTCAAACAAGACATTCAGGGCATAGATTTAACAGCTGAGGCTTAGGGAAGCAATGTTTATTCAGTTCATGTGACAAATGCATAGTGGGGTACATAGCGTCTAAGGCCCTAGTCAGAGCCTGGCTAGAGCTGAGACAGCAAGGTTTTGTCAAACAAGTCAATGCCCTGCTACTGTTGAGCATAGGATGTAGAGCAGAAATTATTATTCCATTTTATGGATAAGGAAAGCAAGTTTGAAAAGAGAAAGAGACTCATTCGAGGCTAGAATTAAAAACCCAAATTCTCTAACTTTAAATCCAGTCTCGTTCACACTGCCAGGTTCTCCTGCCTTCCACCTATTTTTATTCCTAAATCATCTCTCAATGGTTCTCTTTTTCTGACTAGGCTCAGAGGAAGCCCCATTAGCCTGCCATTGTCACTCAGTTACCTTCCCATTCTGTTGGCTGCTGTCCTGAAAAGCTTCCATCAATCCTGTTAACTATGCTGAGGGTTTCTGGGGCAGCCATCAAAGCCAGCTTTGTATGCCTGTGTAGATTACCCGAGACTCAATCTGCTTCCCACTGTCTGCCAGCAAAGGCAGAGCAGGCTTTTCATTACTAAAAACTCCTCAGAAGGTTAAACAGGTTCATTAAACAGATCACAACACTCTGAAGACAAACCCAGCAGCATTAACCTATTACCAATTGCAGAATGCTCTACTGGAGCTGGGAACACAAGTCATACATTAGTGACTCATAATGCTCTGGTTCACACGTAATGCATTAGTGCCCTGAAGCAGCTCTAAATATGCCACAGAACAAATTCTTGAAAATAATCATATGGAACAATGGCACTCTCAGCTACACCTTTCACATTTCATAGATTGTTAAATACTACATCATCAGACACTTGAAAGTGCCTCTGAAATGGTATTTAAGACTTAATTGTTAACTAGAGAATAATTTGCACCAAGCATCCCCTCAAACTGTACCTAACACAGAGATAACTATAAGTCAGCAGGCTCTTAAAAATGAAGGAGAATGAAGAAGAAGAAGAAGGAAGAAATAAAAGATGTGCCTTCTTTGAAGCAGAGGAAAAAAAAGAAGGAATGAGACTAAGAGTGCGAAAAATGAAGAAGAAAAACAAGAAGAAATCATAAAGCATTTATTGTATAAATACCTTATTTTAAATGCCTACTATGTACTAAGTGCTGATAATACAAAGACAAAAAACCTCAAGAATATTACATTCTCTCAGGGAAGGCAAAATATATAGCTACAAATATATGAAAATGTATACAAAAAAAGGCTCTGGATTTAGTCTCCCAGAGAAAGATTATATCTTCCCTGGGGTTCTAGGTGTACTCCTAAGGGGTTGGAATGTCTTTCTCTAATTCTATAGGCTTAAGCCCCTTTCTGGTAAATTTTCCCTAATATAAATTGCCAGCAATTAGGACACCCCCCACCTGCCACCAGCAACTAAGGGCATACTATCTACTACATCACCTCAGCCCCTGGGGAAAGTAGGCTCAAACTTAGAGAGATTTCTACAAAGTATTTATCCACCAAATTCACTTCAAAATGTGACATCGGCAATGAAAGTCTCTGTCACTTTCTACCACTGGATTGGGTCAAGCAGGTTGTTCCCTAGGGTCTCAACTGCAGTCTCACTCATACTCAGCATTCTGGCAAATGCCAATATCGACTCCAGTTCCCAGACTTCTGGCACTCGCTCTTCTACCCTTTTGAAGATCACAAGGTCATTTCTACTACTCCTTCACCTAAAAGTAGAAAAGAGCAGAAATTCATGTTTATAGAACTCATATTGAAACTGTCAAAGAGGAAGACCAGGCCACAGGGTTTCTATCGACAAGCTACTGTAGCTCTAGTTACTAAAGAGCCAGAAAAGAAAGTTCTCAATGCTAAAGTCCATGGAACCATCAAACAGATTGGCATCAGAAACTAATAGTTTTATAGTGGACACAACATTGAAAAAAAGCTACATTACCATTTTTGCCTTTTCCCTGTGTTCTAGGTATCTCCATATCTCCATATGACTCACAGCTAAATGTCCTATATGCATTATTTTGCCCTATTAGTATGTATTCTCCTGGAGAGGAGGTACCATCGAACCAACTGTTCTATTCCTATATCTAGCACTTAGCATTGTGCTTTGCAGTCATTCAAGACACTATGGAGATGAATGGCCTGAGGTGGGAATCTGTTCTGCTTAACTAGGATTATTCATCCTAATAGGAGGGTTTGGAGTGGGAGGTGGAGAGAAGGGGAGGTAGATATAAAAGGGAAACCAAGACTATTAATAATGATGCAAAAAGCACGGTGGGGGGAATCATTGTAGCATCTTTTTAAAATACTGATGGTAACAGAAATATTTTCAGAAGACACAGACAAGCAGGACTATCTTTGAAATTAATCTGTTGGTTGTTATGTTCTTTTAAATATGTCGTACATATTCACAACCCATAGTTTCATGTACAATCCTTTTTTTCTGTTTTGGGTATATGATAATGCTCATTGTTGGTAATAATTATCAAGTTCAGAATAGCAAGCAGAAATTGTATTTAAATTTTTTTTTAAATGAGATGAATCACCTATGACCCCAGAAAAGGGCTTGGGGGAATAGCATTGCTATGCATTTTTACAGTCATCCCTAGGAATTTCTGCATTTAGGACAAGTGCTACAAGCTACACGCAGAACAATTAACGCGAAACATACCCTTAGTTGGAGGGTAGGAATGGGTGGGATAGGATAGCAAGAAGATACAATGTGAGATCCTGGTTTGAGACTGGTGCTGGGCAATCTGCCATGGGTTGGTAGCATTTATAGAGTGCTCATTTGAGTCTCACAACAAACCTGTGAGCATGCACTTCAGTCTATAAGAACCCAAAAGGGGGAGGTATTACTGGTATTCTAATCTCCATTTTAAAGTAGTTGCTATCTGTAAATGACATGCCTATGGTCACACTGCTAGTAAGCCTCACACATGAAATTCAGCCTTAGTCCTTTCTGATTCTCAATCTAATAATCTAACCATTGCAAAACACTGCCTTTCAACTTAGAAAAGAAAGAGATAGTTGGGCATCCTAGGAATCTCTCTGTCCATTCATCTAGCCCAGCCCCAGAGTACAGAAATCTGCATATGACGTAAGAGGATTTTTTTCCCCATGGTTTTATCCCTACTGAACTCTCTAGTCATGCTCTTCATGCCCTTCTGACCCCTCTGGCCACATCAGTGTCACATATATACACCATAATAATAATTCACATTTCTATGACACTGTAAGGTACATAAAATGCTTTCCTCATAACAACTCCATTAGACTCCAAAAGCTTAGGATACTTGCCTAAGGTCACACAGCTACTAAGTATTGGAGTTGGATTAGAATTAAAATTCTCCTGACTCTCCCTCTCTCTCTCTCTCTCTCTCTCTCTCTCTCTCTCTCTCTCTCTCTCTCTGTGTGTGTGTGTGTGTGTGTGTGTGTGTGTCTGTCTCTGTCCCTGCCTTTCTGTCTCTATTTCTATCTCTTTCTATCTCTGTGTGTGTGTGTATGTGTCCAACTCTGTCTCTGTCTCTGTCTCTGTGTCTCTGTCTCTGTCTCTCCAACTCTCTGTCTCTCTATCTCTCTCAGTCTCTCTCTCCCTCCTTTTCCATTTCCTTCATCCTCTTCAACTGGCTTCTCCAATTTTTCATGCCCCTTTCCGTCACTTTACCCTAAATCCCAGAACCAAATTCCTTTAACAAGCAAGAAAACACGTGATAGAGCATCAGCCAAGTCACCAAAAATGAGCACCATTCTATGGCAAAGAATAACACTATCCCAATAACAGAATAACAGTATCCCAAGCTTTGTACATACCTGATCTGTTTTCCTAGGGTCTGATCTTAGTCCATGCTGGTCCTTTGTCTTATTTCATACCTATTTGACTATCATTCAGCCTGACAGCCTAACTTTGGCACCCTCATCATCTGTTCCTGCTTCCTACTTCAAAAACTAGTATTAGGATCATAGAGTTAGACCTGAAAGGGAGGTTAGAGGTCATCAGCTAGGTGGCTCAGTGGAAAGAGTGCTAGGCCTGGAGTCAGGAAGACTTGATTTCAAATCCAGTCCCAGATACTTACTAGCTATGTGACCCTGAGCAAGTCACTTAAGCTCTGTGTGACTTAATCCACTGGAGAAGGAAATGGCAATCCGCTCCAGTATCCTTACCAAGAAAATTTGTCCATGGGATCACAAAGAGTCAGACACAACTCAACAGCAATCTAAGTGAGGGAAAGGAAAGGAATAAATATTTATATAATGCCTACTATGTGCCAGTTAGTGTGCTGAGTGCTTATAAATATTATCTCATTTGATCCTCACAACAAGCCTGTGAGGTAAATGCTACTATTAATCCCATTTTACAGTGAGGGAAACTGAGGCAGAAAGATTATTGCCCAGAGTCATGCAGCTGGTAAATGTCTGAGACCAGATTTGAACTGAGGTCTTCCTGACTCTAGGTCAGCACTATTTAGTGCACTAATGGTGCTGAGTAATTTGCCCAAGGTCACATCAGTAGGAAGTGGCAGAACCAGGATTCAAACTCAGGTCCTCTGACTTTAAGTCCAGAACTATTTCTATTGAACCACCCTATATCCAGTATCATCTCAGAACCATGCCCTTGGTTTGCTGGCATCTAGGATTTATTCCCTGGTCTGGAATAACCTCCACAAAGTTCTTGGAGCACAAGAGAATTGCATCCTGTGCCCTCTGGTCCTGCCCACTACTATTGGCCTCTCCTCCCTGACTTTCTATCAGTTAATGATAGTACAAAACCTAACAAAGACATGGGACACCATCTGAATTTTTGAAAACAAGATTCTAGAAAATAAGGCATGCTTGTCATGTGCTGAAAATGAGAGATTGTTCTTCTTTCCTATTCAAAGTAATTAATTTATATTGGTTTAACTTCTGGATAAAATTATTATCCATGTCTTTTCTGTTCTCCATTTTCCAGTTTTTATTTTTAATTACTTATTTAGATAGTTCAGGGTTAACTTGTTTCCATTAAAAGTCATATCCTTTGTTGGTTATTATTCATTCTCTATTTTTAAAACTAATTCTGATCTTAGTTCTAAAAAGCTGATGGTCTGAAAGGTTCACTAATAATTGACTCAGAGGAAACTGCCACATGAATAATATAAGCAATTTCATTCTCGATGGTTTTATTTGGTTCTTTCCATGTCCAGTGCCTCCTAAATCCTTTTTCTAAAAAAAGAAATAATTTCTCAGGCAATCTTGAGTATGGAACATTCATGCTTAGGGACAAATAAGTGGAAATGCCTAAAGCATCATCTTTCTCAGGGACTATGCTCTTACCGCTTATTTGGCTTAAACCAAAGGACAGAAGCTCTAATAATGAAATTTCAGGCACTAGAGAACAGGTAAGGTAAGAATGTTTTGAGTCATGGAGCCCCACCTGAATCCCCTAAAATCATATCAGGCAGATGGATATCTAATCCTTTGGCTAGCCATAGAGGAGAGAAAGAAGAAGCAGTGAATAAAGGAGGGTGCTATAGGAAGTTGTAGTAGGAAGGCCGAATTTATGATCTCAAATATAATCATATATATATTTGAATGGTTCGAAACCGCAAGGTATGAGGGATTCTCTAAGTAGAAAGCAACAAAACATTTATTTAGGCCCCACAGCACAGATTCTCAAACCAGCCTCCCCATTTCGATATCTTGACCAAAAAACCCCAGGCCCAGTAGGCCCGCCTCACAAGAGTAACCAGGAGGCCACATAAAAACAAGATGGTATTTAACCAATTCATATTTACTGGCCTCAAGTCCTTGCTTGCACTCCTGGGTTCACACAGGTCGGCTCTGCTTCTGCAGCTCCTGCTTCGGCTTTTTTCAGGTTCAGCTGTAGTTGTCTCTTAGTTCACCTTTCCGCAGCCGAGGCTCTGGCATCCTCAAGCCCCACCTCAACGACCCCGAGACCATTGGTTCCTGAGTTGGCCCCTCTTAAGTCATTAATCTACACCCACACAGGTTTCACACCTGATAGGGCTTTGGGCCTGGGGCTTAGCACTTAACAGCTGAAAGTACTTTCACTCAAAGTAAACAAAAGCCAAACTCCTCAAGTGCTAAGGAGCCCATTTGCCTTACCCACACAGAAGCCTAGCCAAGCCTAGTAAATTTTCACTGGAAAACACACCACTTCTTTCCATTCTATTCCATTCAACAATCCAATAAATACGTGACTAAGGAGGAGCAACAGCCAAATTTCAAAAAGTGGCATTTAAACCAGGGAGAATGACAAGTTCAATATCATAATCAATCCATAAACATCTATCAAAGTCTACTATGTCCCAGGCCCTGTGCTAAACACTGAGTTTACTAATGATTTTAGGGATGCTCCCAGATGTTGGACTTCTGGTGATCTCAATCCTCTGGCATAGCAATTCCAACCTGAAATGAAAGAAAAACAAGTCAGAGATGTCAAAATATTTGTCAAAAAGCCCATGCACTTATTTCAAAAGGAATTACCTTCAAGTCTTCAGAATTTTTTTAGTCCATATTAAGTGTAATTTTGAATAAGCTTGATTATCTGATGTCACAGCACATAACATATTAGAAAGTGACACTCCAGTGATGGAAACCCAAAAACCATAAAAATCATATATAAGAACTAGAAGGCCAGTAGGTTGGAATCACTTGATAGATGAACAAATAGTACATAGGACCCAATATTGGTAGTTATGTCTCTGAATCCTTAAGACAAAGTTCTATTGCATCATGTGTCCTCTGATCCATCATCAAGGATACTTGTGACCCAAAAAGAAGGTAGACTTCCTGGTGGATGACAAGTGGACAGTCTGGGGGTCACCCAGGTAGTCTTGAAATTTTAAATGACACAGAAGGCCTCCAGAGCATTAGGTAGCTCCTTTATGGAGAATTTATGGAAGGCAAGGACAAAATCACACAGAATGAGAAAATATGCATGGGTTGTAACTCGTAAGAATGTTAAACCAATAAGATCATAAATCAACTGAATTGTTGAAGTATCTTCTGATAAAGATGACAAAAAACTCCTCATTTTCATAATTTAATTCCCAATGTTTAAAATGAAAATATATCAGAGTTTAAAAGGTCAAGCTTCATATTTTTGAAAAATTTGCTTAGGTGAAATAACCCCTTTCTTGATATGCCAAGTAAATGAGGCACAGTTGCATACTTCTTCATGATGATGGCTAATTTTATTTCTTTCATGGAATAATATTTCAACCCTTTGTTGCAACCTCTGCCCCTTGATTCAGAGTATGAATTACAAAGTAGCTATAGCAAGGAAGACTTGGTTTCAGATTTGTGAGAAATAAAATATTGAAATATAACTTTTCTTTCTTTAATCCTTTGATATAAAGTCACTGATGAGGTATAGGTATGCTTCACAGCTGCTGACATGGAGCTGACACCCAGGTACTAGCTATATAACTATTTGTTCTTGAAAGTCAAGGGAAAAAACATTCTGTGAGATATGTGCCTAATGTAGATATGCTATTCCCCAGGAAAGCATGGCAAGGCTGAATCTGGAGCTGGTCAAGCTTACTTGATCCCCTTGGTGAATAATGATCTTCTTCTGTTAGCACTTTATCTAAATACTCTCTAATGCATTTGACACATAATATTACTTCTGAAACCAGTGGCTCAGTACTACAAGTTCTGTGCTTATACAGAACAGGTTCAATCTTGGGAGCACCTGCTCCTCCTCCCCAAAACACAACTCTTCAGCTCATTATAACCTCACTTAGAATTTACTGTAAGAATATAGTTTGTATATAATTTAAATACAGCTTGTGTTTAAGTCAAACCAAGTCAAAAAGGATATATTAAGCCCCTACTATGTGCTAGGAGCTGTGCTAAGTGCTAAGGATATAAAGAATGGCCAAAACCAACAAAAAAACATACTCCCTGATCCTAAGGACCTCACATGATAATGGGGAAAGACAACATGCAAAAAGCTATGTCAAAATAAGATATATACAGGTTAAATTGGATAATCTCAGCAAGAAGACAAGAAGGGAAAAATATGGAAAGGCTTCTTATAAAAGATATAATCTTAGGTGAGACCTAAGGGAAGCCAAGGAAACCAGGAAACAGAGATGAGCAAGGAGAGAAGTTCAAGCTTAGAGGACAACTGATATAAATATATATATATATATATATATATATATATAGATGTATAGATAGATATAGATATAGATATATATAATGTATGTATAGATATATGTGTGTATGTATATGTGTATGTATATATATGTGTGTATATGTGTTTGTGTATATATATATGTGTATATATATATATATATATATGTATGTATATATATACATACTCAGAGAAGGAGATAGACTGTGGTGTGAGAGGAACAGCAAAAAGGCCAATGTCACTGATTTGTAGAAAATAGATGGGTATAAGGTGTGAGAACTAGAAAGGTAGAAAGGAACCAGTATAAGAAGAGCTTTAAAAGGCCTTCCCAATGCAATTTTCCTCTCCTTCCTGTGACCCCAAATTTCATAGGAACACATGCAGTCTATTCTCCAGACAAATAGTATTATCCTGCTGCTTAAACTCCCCTAGGAAGAAAATTGAACTTGCATTTGTTAGCAGAGAACCTCCTGAGTAGTGGCTAGTTCCATAGCCATTTAGAAGACTTCATCACCACACAGTACCAGCCCTTTAGTTAGAGAATTTCACAGAAAGGGCCTTCAAAATTCCATATTTTGGATTAGAATCAAGTTGGGGATGTCTGTACATTCTCTGTATAACCCAAGAGGAAAGATTAATTCAAGCATGCTCTAAGGACTAGCCCTCATTAGCTAGTCCTCTTATTTCAAAATTTAAAAAATCATGATTTTATCAGTCAATGCAGAAAAAGATTTCAATAAAATACAGCTCTCATCAGTGTTCAAAAAATAAAAAAAAAACATAGGAATAAAAGACTCAATATGATTCAAAGTGCATATCTAAAATTGAGCTAGTATTGTGTGCAAGGGAGCTATATTCACATTATTACACATAAGATCAAAGGGAAAATAAGAAAATCTGTATTTTCCACTATTACTTCATGTTCCAGAAATGGAATGTAGCAATAAGAAAAGAAAAATAGGGGAAATGAGCTAGGCAAAGAAGAGATACAATTATCTCTATATGCAGATGATATTATGGTTGTTCATTGAATTCCAAAAATTCAACTCAAAAAAATTAATTGAAACAATCAATAACCAAAGTAGCAGGGTACAAAATAAACCCACAAAAATCATCAATTTATCTCTATGTTACTGACAGAACGAAGTGGGATGTAATAGAGAAATTATATTTTTTTTAAAATTTATTTTTGACATGTTTGGTTTTCAGCATTGATTTTCACAGGCGTTTGAATTACAAATTTTCTCCCCATTTCCTCCCCCCCCCCCTCC
>CM053625.1:178892678-178914356 GCA_028646595.1 Phalanger gymnotis
TGAACAAGCTGTGGTATATGAAGGTAATGGAATACTATTGTGCGATAAGAAATGGGGATAATACGGACTTCATAAAAACCTGGAAGAACCTACACGACATAATGCTGAGTGAGCAGAGCAGAGCCAGGAGAACATTATACACAACTACAGATATGTGGATTCTGTGATGACTAACCCCAACAGACTTTGCTCTTCTCAGTCACACAATATGCAGAGACAGCTCCAAAGGACTCACGATGGAGAGTGCTATCTACCTACAGAGAAAGAATATGAAGTATGAATGCAGATCAAGGCACACTTCATGCTTGCCTTTTTCTCCACCCCCCCTTTTTTTTCTCTCTTTTGTATTTGTTGTTGGGTTGTGTTTTTTTTTTAGTTCTGTTTCTTCTTTCTCATGATTCATTCCATTGTCTTCTCCACAACTTGACTAGTGTGTAAATTAACTCAATGCCAAGTATACATGGAAGTTATATGGGATTCAATGCCATCTTGGGCAGGGAGGGGGAGAGGGAGGAAAGAAAATCTGGAACTCAAAATTATGTAGAACCGTGTGTTGCAAACTAAAACTAAAAATAAAAAAATATATAAAAAAATAAAGATAGCTCTTGGCTGTCAGGGCATCACAAAAAAAAAAAACATCAAAATACTAGTAAGTTGCTTTTCCTGCAAGATGGGGCTTCTGGGACAAAAGATACTTTTCATTTTTCATTATTCCCCATGAACATGTGACATCTTTGAATTCCATTAATATCAAATGCTGTTTCCCATCTGATCAATAAAACACAGTTTACATCAAAAAAAAAAAGAAACATGAGACTTTGAACTGTGAGCTGCCACAGTGGGCCAGTTAATTTTTTTTAAGTAGGAAGATATTTAAGAAGCTTATTAATATTTTTGTCACACAACATATTTGAAGCCCTGGAGTGCCAAATCAGAGATGTGTATTGATGCAAAATGTTAGAGACAACTCTGGGAAGCTTCCAACTACAACAGGGGTTTAGTTTTTTTCTGTTTTGTATTTTTCTTGTTTGCCTTCAAATAAGAGAACAACCCAACAGATGCATTGGGCAGATGATACCTTACTAGTGTTTAGGAAACCTAACAAAAAGCACTGATCAGGCCCAACAGATTAAAACTGTTTATTCATTTTTATAGTCATTCTAGTAGAATATATGTCCTTGATTCTGTGCGCCAGAGGCAGGGTATGGGCTCTACCTCATACCTGTTCATAGATGTATTAGAACTATAATGATAATAATGTTAATAGTTATAGATGGTGACATATAGTGTTCCAAGGTTTGCAAAGCCCTTTTCACCCATTATGTCCCATGAGCCTTATAACAACCCTGTGAAGAATGTATGAGAATTATTATCTCCGTTTCTTAGATGAGGAAGCTGAGGTTGAGAAAGGTTAAGTGACTGTGCCAAGGTCAGATAGATAAGAAGCATCTGAGTTGGGATGTGAACCTACAGATATAACTCCAAGTCCTATTCTCTACACCCTAACCATGTTAGGAAAACCACCAAAGGTTCTTGAATAAAGAAATGATTGGACCAGAAGTGTGTATTAAGGAGATTGCTTTGGCAGATCTATCTAACCAATTTTCTGCTTCTCTAATGGCTACTATAAAAGTATTTCACACAAAGTAAGGATAAAAATAAGTGTATGAGGAGGAAAGGAACCACTTCCGACTAAGAAAATCAAGAAGGGGGAGGGGAGACCAATTCATGGAGTAAGTACATTTTGGCCTGGTCTCTGAAATATGGAAAGGATTTCATTTGCTAGAGACAAAGATATTTCAGAACATGGGATTAGCATCAGTATTGTCACAAAGGTGGAAAAACACAGGATATGACTGGGGAGCAATGAATAATCCAGTTTCACTGCAGCATCTAGTACATGAGGGAGAGCAGAAGGAAGTAAAGTTGGAAATGGAGTGGAAGCCAGACCATGGAGGGTATTAAATACTAGACCAAGGGTTTGGACTTCATTGAGTGAGAGGGAGTTGTTGTTTTGAGTAGAAGATTGATGTAGACAGTCTGATGTTGACTAATGTGTACAGGTATAGGTCAGAGATATCCTGGGTTCACTTCCAGACCACCTCAACAAAGTGAGTATCATGATAAAATGAGCCACGTGAATTTTTTTGTTTTCTCAGAACATATAAAAGTTGTGTTTACACCATACTATAGTTTATTAAGTGTGCAATAGTATTATGTCTGAAAATATAATGCATACAGCTTAATTTAAAAATATTTTATTCCTAAAAAAATGCTAGCTATTATCTGAGCCTTCAGTGAATCATAACCTTTTTGCAAGATGTAGGGTCTTACCTCAATGTTGACTGATCAGGGTGGTGGTTGCTGAAGGTTGAGGTGGCTGTGGCAATTTCTTAATATAAGACAACAGTGAAGTTTGCTTCATCAATTGACTCTTCCTTTCATTTGAAAACAGAGGTCATCGTAGGGTTATGAATTGGCCTCATTTCGATATTGTTGTGTCTCAGAGAATAAGGAGGCTGGAGGAGAGGGAGAGAGATGGGGAATAGCAGGCAAGCGGAGCAGTCAGACCATACATAACATTTATCAAGTTCACCTTCTTATATGGGCGTGGTTTGTAGCACCTCAAAACTCCTACAATAGTAACATCAAAGATCACTGATCCCAGATCGCCATAACAGATATAATAACAAAGAAAAAGTTTGAAATATTGTGAGAATTACTAAAATGTAACACAGACACACGCTGTTGGAAAAATGACACCAATAGACTCGATTCACCAGAGTTGCCACAAACTTTCTATTTGTAAAAAAAGTAATATCTGCAAAGTTCAATAAAGCAAAGTACAATAAAACAAGGTATGCCTGTATTAGGAAGAGTAGTCTGCCAGTTGTGTCAAGAACAGAGTGCAGAAGGGAGAGAAAGAAGACAGGGAGATCAGTTAGAAGGCTATCATCATGGTCTTGGTTAGAGGTATTAAAGTCTGAACTGATATGGTAAGGTAGCAGTGTGAAAGTAAAGGAGGGGGCATTCATGAGAAGAATTCTGTGGAGATAAAGTTAACAGGATTTGTTGACCATCTAGATAAGAGTGATGGAGGAGCCAAAGATGACTTTTAAGTCATGAGCCTAAGTAACTAGAAGAAAGGTGATGTCACTTTTTGATAACCCTGACCAGGAAAAGGGGGGTGGAGAGAGCTCAACCAATGCTATCGAGTAGGCAGCCCTTGAATGGATTTATATTGATGCTCAGCTGCCCGGCTTCTGGAACAGCATAAGCTGAACTTACACAAACATTTCACTTCTCTTGGCCTCTCTTTTCTCGATAATCTTTCCTTTGAGCTCTAAATGACATGATTGTATTAGTCAACCAATAAGCATCTGTTTTAAATGACTACTGTGTGCCAGGCACTTCATTAGGCACAGGGAAAACAAAGACAAAGAACTAAGTGACTTTTACTTTCAATGAGCTATAAACAACTTGGGTTTCACAAAGAGAGAACCCCAGAGTCCCAGCACCTAAGTAGGCTATTGAATTGCTTCTCTCCCTCTCCCTCTCCCTCTCCCTCTCCCTCTCCCTCTCCCTCTCCCTCTCCCTCTCCCTCTCCCTTTCCCTCTCCCTCCCCCCACACACATACACATTTTTTTTTCCTCACCATAAACTCTCTACTTACAGCCATATGTAACTTGGTCTATACCAACCCAATGGCCTCTGTCAGACCTGAATAACTTCAGGCTCCGCAAAAATGGCTATCTTTCTGGGCACATGATTTAGACAGAGTAATACCATAAGCAAATTAAGAGAGCAAGGAATTGTTTACCTGTCAAACCTACGGAGAGGGAAAGAATTTATGACTAAAACAAGAAATAGAGAGCATTATGAAATGCAAAATGGATAATTTTGATTACGTTAAATTAAAAAGGTTTTGCAGAAACAAAGCCAATGCAAACAAGATTAGAAGAGAAGCAGAAAGGTGGGAAACAATTTTTACTGCCAATATTTCTGATAAAGGCCCCATTTCTAAAATATAGAGAGAACTGAGTGAAATTTATAAGAATACAAGTCATTACCCAAAAGATAAATGGTCAAAGGAAATGAAAAACAGTTTTCAGATGAAGAAATTAAAGCTATCTATAGTCATATAAAAATGCTCTAAATCACTATTGATTAGAGAAATGCAAATCAAAACAACTCTGAGGGACCACATCATACCTATATGATTGACTAATATGACAGAAGAGGAAAATGATAGATGTTGAAGATGTGGGGAAATTGAACACTAAAGAATTTTTGGTGGAGTTGTGAAATAATCCAACCATTTTGGAGAGCCACTTGGAACTATAACCAAAGGGCTATAAAATTGTGCATACTATTTGATCCAGCAATACCACTACTAGGTCTGTATTCCAAAGAAATCATAAAAAAGGGAAAAGGACATACATGTACAAAAATATTTCTAGCAGCTCTTGAGCATCCTGTCAACTTCCAATTCTTTGCCAATCAATTGAGGAATGGCTGAACAAGTTGTGGTATATGAATGTAATGGAGTGCTATTGTGCTATTAGAAATAAGCAGGGGGATTTCAGAAAAACCTGGAAATACTTATATGAACTGATGCTGAGTGAAATGAGTAGAACCAGGAGAACATTGTACACAGTGTCAGAAATATTGTGCAATGATCAACTTTAACAGATTTAGTTCTCAGCAATACAATGATCTACGGCAATTCCAAATGACTCATGATGGAAAATGCTATGCACATCCAGAAAAAGAACTATAGCGTCTGAATGCAGATCAAATGCATTCTATTTTCTCTTTTTTGTTATTTTTTCTTTCTCATGGCTTTCCCTTTTTGCTCTGATTCTTTTTTCACAACATGACTAACGTGGAAATATATTTAATATGATTGAACATGTATAACCTATATCAGAATGCTTGCTGTCTGGGGGAGGAGGGAGGAAGGGAGAAAAAAATTCGAACTCAAAATCTTATAAAAGTGAATGTTGAAAACTATCTTTACATATAATTTGAAAAAAAGAAATATTATTAAATGAGGGGAGGGGGGACAATTGCTATGTTGCCCCAGCTGTTCACTATGACCTTCTCAGAGGGTAGGTGAGGCATGCTTTCCAAGAGAGCTTCCAGCTTCTCCCATGGGCTGACAGCTCTCCCACCACACATACACATGCAGGCTCTTCCACTCCCCCTTCCTCAACCTTACTGTAATTTTCTTTGACAAGTGTTACCACCATCCAAAATAGAGGCACCAGGAAGAAAAGCAGGTTTGGGGGAAAATATAATGAATACATTTTTAGATGTTGCTCTGAGGTGACAGTAGAAAATAATATTAGTAATTCATTTCCATAGTGCCTTAAGGTTTGCCTCACCCTTGTCTCAGAACAACCCTGTGAGGAAGCAGTGCAAAGATTATAATCCCTATTTTCAACATGGAGAAACTGAGGATCACAAAGGGGCACTTACTTGCCTGAAGCCACAGAGCTAGTAAAGAGCAGATTTAGAACTCCAACTCAGGTGTTTAGACTACATGCCCAGGATCCTTGCCACTAGGTTATACTGCCTCTTTCCTTATAAATATGCTAGTTGCCAGTTAAATAATCAACAGTATTTCTGCTGGGAATTGATAACTTAGTAAATGGATAGATGTTATTTTTCTTCCCTGACAGTGATCAAAAAAGTACTCCAAGTTAGGAAGAAAGAGATGCCTGCCAATAGCCATGATAGAAGCCCAGTACCCATGCAAAGTACATTTATCTTGTTCAACATGACTTTTGTTCTTGCAATTTGAAATGTTTTATTTTTCCCTTGGGTAAAGGGGGGTGGTCCAGTTTGACATTTTGATAGCTGATAATTTGTGAAGATTGCTAGCCTAAGGACTATGTTTTTATTAGGGATTGGGGGGGGTGGCAGTAGGGGGAAGAACTTGTCAGGCAGGAAGCCATATGGTACCAGATGGTTGAACCAGCCAGGAAAGGAAGCTGTTCTCACTTTCTTCAAATCTTAGACTCAGATCTGTAAGAGATCTCAAGAGATCATCTTGTCTATCTCCCTGACTGTTAGGCATTGTTTTTTCTCCTTCTCACTATAGTACCCTCACTACAGAGTGGGAGAAATGTCTCATAGAGACATGCTCAGGTATGGACAACACAACTAAGCCTGAGGCCAACCCCTTACCCCAATCAGTTCTCAATTCTCATTATGATATCTTCAAACCATAACAATCAACTCTGGTCTCTCAATCCATTCCTAAAACCCACAGAGAGGTAAGACTACTGGATGCTTTCCAAGTACACCCCTTCCCTCATTTTCTCTGAAGCAGACTCAGAACTCACTGCCTGAGATTCCACTTCCAAGAAATGAACCTCCAGTTAGCAACACAATTCACATAAAATGGTAATAAGAGAACAGAACCCAACACCATCACAGGCTGTGAACCACAACTCCCTGTATTGGACCTAGTCCCAAAGGACTATTCTTAAACAGCACTGGAATTATGCTTTCACACATCCTGCCTCTGCAGCACTATTATGGCCAGTCTTGTAGTCATAAGTACTAGTGGCCTACTAGCACTACCTTTCATACATTATTTTAATTACTTCCCCTCCTCCCTGGAGTTTTAATTACTATTGGAGTCCTCAGACTTGTGACATGTGTTTGTTTTTTAAGACTTTTTTTGCTCAAAATTTTAGAATATACTAGTTACAGTGAACCAAATATAATCGTGAAATAGTTTATTATGATGGATTAGTTTGATCTCGACTGACCCACAAACCCTTTCCTACAATATATTCCTTGATCTTAGAGTTATAGTGGGAATTGTGGTTCAAATCCCACTTCCCCTGTTTGCTACTCTGCAACCTTGGGCAAATCTCTTAATCTCTCTGGGCTTCAGTTTCCTTAGCTATAAATGAGAGGGTTGGCCTAGATGACCCCCAAGGTATAGATATGACTCTTTCTGATACTAATTTAAATGCTAGAAACATGGACAGACCCTTAAACCTCTCCATGAAATCGTTGTTTAGGCTCTTTAACGAGATATTTTTTCCTCCCAAGCAGAGGATTGATTCCTTTAAATGGGCCATATTTATAACGTTATGTTGGGACTAGTGCATTTCAAAGCCAACACACATCACTCTGAAGGGATTAGAGCCATATGTGAGAACTGCGTCCTATTGAGTCAAATAGTTATTAGGTTGGAAACTTTTCTCAGACTCAGTAATAACTGTGAAATTACTATGTGTGGTTGTCTTTGCTGAGATGCTCCTATATCCAGCCTCACCCTGAGAGATGAAAACATGATGCAGAATGGGCTTCTCTTCCTGGTTTGTCTTTCATTTGGACAAGACTTAAAAACAACCTATCGGTAGGGTAGCACTGTAGGAAGATTGCTGGATCTGAAGTTAAAAGACAAGCTTTAAAGCTTGGCTCCATTCCTCATTATCTGTTTGATCTCCAATAAATCTCATTAGACCTGTTTCCTCATCAGTAAAATGAGGGGGTTAGACTCTAAGCTAGTTGGCACAATTGATACAGTGACAGACCTAGAGTCAGGAATATTCATCTTCCTGAGTTCAAATCTGGCCCCAGACACTTACTAGCTGTGTGAGCCTGGGCAAGTCACTTAACCCTGTTTGCCTCAGTTTCCTCATCTGTAAAATGAGCCAGAGGAGGAACTGGCAAACCATTCTAGTATCTTTGCCAAGAAAACACCAAATGGGGTCATAAGGAGTCAGACACAACTGAAACAACTGAACAAGAAGCCCCCTTCCGGATCAAAATTTGTGATGTGACCTAAACGTATGTATTTGTTTCAGTACTTCAAAAGATCCAGACTTCTGTTATAGACACTATTTTATACCAACATTTATTTTATTCTGATTTTTTTGGTCTCCCAGAACTATATATCCTATTTCTCACATTACATTATTATTACTCTGGGAGAAAAAGAACCCTTAATTTATATAGGTATAGTTTGAGTTATAAAATCAATTAGATGCCTTGGGTTCATAATATGAGTCCAACATTATATATTTGTTTTTGGATTAGATGTGGACACAAGCCTACTTCACTTTTGCTCCTACAATTATTACAATTTACTCCATTCCTTCCCTAGTTCAGATCCCAGGCCTTAATATGTCTTAGCATAGAAGCATCAAACATAGGGCCTACACTTGCAAGTGCTCCTTGGGCCAGATTAAAATGTAATTGGGAAATATTTAGCAAAATAAATTAAAAACCAACAAAACATGAGAATATTACATTTTAAAACTCAGTCAGTGTGGCCACAAGGACCTTTATGGATGCACTAGTGGCACATGTTTTTATTTGAGTTTGATACCACTGCCTTAATAAATAGAACTCCATGAGTTACTGTAATGTTAATGGAATATAAGATCTTCCCCTGTCCATTAATAGGCCTATGTGACCACATGTGTTCCCTTTTTCCCTCGGAACAGGGGCCAAGTTCCCAGGTCTAAAGGTATACAGGTATTTCAACCTTGGACATCTTGCTGCTTTGAGCTCAGGCCCAGTTCATAGCTGTGATACATCCTGAGTCACATAGAGCCCATTTGGGGAGGGACTTGCCTAAGGGGAAGCTTGCTTACAGGAAGGCTTTCACACCTTTTGATACTAAACTAATTAGGCACTGAGAGTCAGGAAGGTTATGATGCCTTCCGGCTCTGAGGCTAGTAGTCATAAGTGTGTGTGTGTGTGTGTGTGTGTGTGTGTATACACATATATGTGTGTGTGTGTATTTATATATATATACATATATATGTATGTATGTGTGTATATATATATATATATATATATACATATATATATATATATATAAATATATATATTCTGAGGTGAGATTTTGCTTTGGGCCTCACTCATGGGAAGAATGTTCACCTGAGATCTGTGTGATTTGGCCAGATTAGACTCTGGGTAGCCATTATTAAGGAGCCCACCCCCCCCCCACCTTGGGCTTTGTGAACCCAAATGTTGCATTCACTGTCCAGTGATTATTTATCTATTACTTTGTTTAGACAGTTGGAGCCCTGTCTATTACATCTCTGTGCTAATTTCTCTATGCTTGTATTTTCTCCAGGTTCTCTCCTACATATCTTTAATTAAAATATGATTGTTAACTCCTTTGAAGCTGTCTTTCCTTTAGGAAAGCAGATCAAAGAACCTGTGCTGGCAGGCCATCCTGGGTGTGCTAGGGTTCCCTCCAACATAGTTGCCCATCTGCTAGTCAACTCTATTGTGATGAGCCTTTCTGCACTTATTTACATTGGTCTTCTGGCTATGGAGCAAGATTTGCTAGTCTTGCCAACACTCAAAACTCGTTCAGTTTGATAGGACCTGCTAGGACTTGCATTCTAGTGACACAGCTTTTGAGAGCATAAGACTATCTCTATGACTCAATGAGGCATAAGAAGCCTTTAATCAGGCTTTAATTGGGGAAAGTCAACAGAACGTGAAGTTACATAAAATGAATAATCCAAGTCAGTCACAGTCACCTTTAGAGCTATAAAAGTGAATATATTTGATCTAAGAAGCAGGGAGAGAATATCAAGCAGAACTCCAAATAGGTAAGTTTCTCAATGGCACTTATCTGGCTTAGAGCCAAGTGGAAAGATTGTGATTATCCCATGAATTTGATCACTGTAGACAGCAAAATTGGGTAATTTAGATGACAAAGTTTTATTTTTTTTTTCATTCTGCTATCATTCACAGCTTAAACAAGCTACTTCTAAAGCATGAGAATGGCACCCAGAACAGAGTCATTTAAACTTGGGCAGTCAAGACATCCTCTTGAATGGCGGTAGGGATTAGTTGAGTTGGGGAATATAATTTAAGTTCTCCATCTGTCTTTTGAAATTTGACGTATTGTCCTTAAAGGACCAACTGCAAGATTGGTCTCCAGGACGTCTTTGTTGACCTCTGGCTTAAAAGACATTGTAAATTATTTTATAAAACCTTAGACAAACTTTATGGATAGCAATCCTTTGGCCCATATAGGAACCATGTCAAAAAAAGAAATGAGTAGGACTGACATGACTTGTTCTTGATGAAGCCGTGTTATATACAATCTTGGTTCGCTATCTTTTCCTCATGTTCTAGATTTTCTACAGTCACTGAAGTCAGGTTCACCCATGTTTAGTCTGCAGATCCATTCTTGTCCCCTTTTTGAAAATGTAGACATTTGGTCTTTTCTAGTTCTATAGTAATAGTAACATAGTTCTAGTAATATGGTGATAGTAATAGAGTAGTATAGTATTACAGTAACAATAATAGCTGGCCTTTATGTGGTAATTTAAAAGTTGCAAAGTATTTTACAAATATTATCTCATTTGATTACAAGACCCCCATGAAACAGATACTACAGGCAATGTTTTCTCCATTTTACTGATGAAGAATATGAGGCTGAGGGATTGGGTTGGTAAGCAAAATGGCCTTTATTTTCTTTGAGTAACTCAGTGTATTTCATTAATTACTTACTAGGTGCTAAGCCCCAGGCCCAAAGCCCTACTAGGTGTGGAACCTATGTGGGCGTGGATTGATGACTGAGGTGGGGCCCAAGGTGGAGCTGGCTAAGGGGAGGTGTTAACTCCAGAGTCATGCCCTATTAGGTGTTAACCTAATCTATGTGGATGTGAACCTCCCAGGGTCCCAAGGGGAGGGGCCAACTCAAGAACCAATAAGCTCTGGTCCTTCAGACTTGATAACGTCAAAAACTCTATAAGAGGAGAGAAGACAGCTTGAAGATTGATTTTTTTCTGTTGGAGCCAGAGACAGCTACAGCCAAAGCGGAAGATAAAGCCGAAGCCAAAGCCGAAGCAGGAGCTGCGGAAGCAGAGCCGACCCGTGTGTGGACCAAGGAGTGCTGAGAAAGGATTTGAGGCCAGTGGGTTATCTTCTTACCGGAGAGGGGAAGCATGAATATGATTTGGTTTAATACCATCATGTTTTTCTTTGGCCTCCTGGTTACTCTTGTGAGGTGGACTTATTGGGCCTGGAAGCTTCTGATCAAAATATCAAAATGGGGACGCTGGTTAGTAGGTCTGTTACTTTGGAGCTTCAATAAATGATTTAATTTTTCTGCCTTCTACTTAGAGAATTCTTTATAACCTGTAGTTCTGAACCATTCAGACATATATATGATTCTCTTTGAAATCATAAATTCTGCCTTCATAATACAGGGATTCAAAGGGTCCTGCCTATGGTAACATAACTAATATGTGTCAGAGGCAGGATATGAACCCAGATCTTTCTAAGTCCAAGTGCAGTACTCTGTCCATTACAATATACAGCCTCTTACACTGTAGTATCTTTCCCATTCTCCATGATCTTTGAATGGTCATTGACAGTGCCTCAGCAATCACTTAGCAAGCCCCAGGATGTAGCTCCTTTGAGCTACATGATCTGAAATCATTAAGAACAGTAACAGCATTACTACCTTTTTACTAATGTTTGGTAGGGACAGAGAGAGGGACTGGATCCATGATTTCTTTAGTACAGCAGCAGTTACTTGAGCCAGCTTGAACAGGCTTAGAAGAGCCAATTTTTAAAGTTTTAGTGTGAACATTTACACCTTGGAAACCAGTGATAGAAATCGAGGTTTGGTGGATTGCTTTGTCGATTGACCAAAAGTGTCTAACAAGGCCAAGGCCTGAATGTGGGCCTGTAACACTCCTGAGAGAAGCCCAAACCAGATTAAAACATCACTGAGGAGTATTTAACAAAACAAGCAAAAATACAATAAAACATAGATAACATTACATTAAAACTTCGTATGTGGGGCAGGGATCTTTATGTATGGTTCAGTGACTCTAGTTCTGATTAAATTTTATAACACTGTTTTGAATTTAAGAAAGTTATGGAGAAAATATTAATAATGAAGTTTAAATTTTAAAATGTGTCCTACTTATTTTGAGAACAGGTTGTTAGATATTTACCAGCACACCTCTGGGGATATTAAGCACCTCCCCAGGAGTGGACACTCCTTGTTCTAATGCAGGTGAGCACCTTCTCCGCAGTTCATAGTCTTAGAGAGATGTCTAGCTGTCAGAGAAGTGAAGTAGCTTAGGGAGAGTCACACGGCCAGTGTATGTCGGAGGTGAGACTTCAACTCAAGTATTCCTAACTCTGAGACCAGTGCTCTATTCACCACACCTCTTTTATCTTTGATATCAACTCCTTCTTAGTCACTTCTGTTTTCTCTTTTCTAATTCAAAGATCATTCTCCAAGACAAGGAAAACAGAAGCCACATAAGAGATGAATCAATTGTACTTCTCTCTGTAGTCAAGTCATCCCATCCTCACCAAGCAAAGGTTATCTTCTCTCTTCCCCCCTCCCCCATATTTACTAATCACTACATATTGGTATACCTCAGTCAGTCAATAAACATTTATTAAGTGACTGTAATGTGCCAGGCTCTGCATTAACCATTGGGAATACAAAATGAGGCAAAAGGAACTTGAAAATCTAATAGGGAGGTAACAGGCAAACAAATATATACTAAGCAAGTTATATACAGAATCAATAGGAAATACTTAAGAAAGGGAAGGCACTAGAATTAAGAAATGTTGGGAAAGGTTTCCTCTAAAAGATGGTATTTCAGTGGGGACCTAAAGAAAGCCAGGGAATCCAGGAGGTGGAGATGAGGAGGGAAGCATTCCAGGCCTAGGGCACAGCCAGAGAAAATACCCAGAGCTGAGAGAGATGGAGTATCTTGTTTGTGGAACAATAAGGAAGCCAGAGTCACTGGATCAGAGTCTCTGTCAGGCAATAAGGTGTAAGAAGACTGGAAAGGTAGGAGAAGGGCTTTTTATGCCAAACAGAGCATAGTCTATTTGATCTTAGAGGTGTTTTGAAAGCCAATGGAGTTTATTGAGAGTGTGTATGTATGTGTATGTTGGGGTGGGGATGGGAGAAGCTAATGTGATTGGACCTGTGCTTTAAGAAAATCACTTTGTGAGCCGAACCAGGAGAACGCGGTACACAATAACAGCAACATTGTGAGATGACTGACTTCGTTAGACTTAGCTCTTCTGAGCAATTCAGTGATCTAAGACAGAATCCAAAAGATTCATTAGAGAAAATGCTATCCACCTCCAGATAAAGAACTATGGAGTCTGAATGCAGATCAAAGCATACTATTTTCTCTTTCTTTTTTCGTTTTTGTTTTTTTCTTTCTCATGGTTTTTCCCTTTTGTTCTGATTCTTCTTTCACAACATGATTTTTGTGGAAATATGTTTAATATGATCATACATGTATAGTCTATATCAGATTACACACTCTCTTGGGAAAGGAGGAGGGGAGGTAAGGGGAAAAAAGAAGAAAAAAAAGAAACCAAGGCTTGATTTACAGTTTTATTAATTGCTTATACTTAATAAAGTGTTAATGATGAAGATTAAAAGTTGCATGCATAAAAAAATTTTTAAAAAGAAAATCACTTTGGTGGCTGAATGGAGAATGTATTGGAGTGGAGAGAGATTTGAGACAGGCAGATCCATCAGCAGACTAATATAATAGTCCAGGTATCAGGTGATGAGGGCTTGTACCAGAGTAGTGGCAATGTCAAAGGAAAGAAGGGGGCATGTTTGGGAGATGTTGCAAAGGTTGAAATCAATAGGCCTTGGCAGGATTGGATATGGTGATGGGAGGGGGGAGTAGAATATAATGAGCAATTGAGGATGACAACCTGTGTTGCAAGCCTGAGAGACTACCAGGAAAATGGTATAGATATGACTCTCTCTGATACTAATTAAAATGCTAGAAATTATATTTTTTGAAATGATGTGCAAATTTCAAAAAAAAACCTGTTAAATGGTTAAATTTCCAGGGAGAGCACTGAGCAATTTTTTTAAAGGGGGATGGCAGGCCAAATAAGTTTGGGAACCTCTGCTCTACAGTAATACGGAATGTGGCAGAGGAAAGGTTGATTTAGGGAGAAAGATAATGAGTTTTGTTCTGGGCATGTTGAGTTTAAGATGTGTACTGCTCTAAATATCTGAAAGGCAGTTGGAGCTGTGAGATTGGAGGTCAGCAAAGATTTTAGGGGAGGATAGGTAGATTTGAGAATCATCCTAGAAATGGTAACTCTAAGCCCATAGCATCACTGAGTGAAGGATCACCGTAGAAGAAGAGAATAGCACCCCAGACAGAACCATGTGGAACACTTATGGTTAGAAGGCATGATATGGATGAAGATCCAGCAAAGAAACTGTGAGGAGTGGTTAGATAGGTAAAAGGCAAACCAGGAGTGAGTGGCATACTCAAAACCTAGAGAGAAGAGAATATCGAGGAGGAAGTGATTGACAGTGTCAAAAGCTACTGAGATCAAAGAGAATGAGGATTGAGGAAAAGGCCATTGGATTTGTCAACTAAGAGATTATTGGTAACTTGGAGAGAGCAGCTTCAATTGAATGGCCAGATTCTAAGTAAAAGTATAAGGAGTTAAGAAGAGAACAAGAGGAAAGGAGAGGGATCTATTACAGACTGCTTTTTCAAGGAGTTTAACCACAAAGAACAAAAGGAACAGTGAGCAGGAGTGAAAGAATCAAGCAAGGGATTTTTGAGGATGAGGGAGACATTGGTATGTTTGTAGGCAGTAGGGAATGAGCCAGCACCAGGGAGAGATTGAAAATAAGTGGTAGAATGGGGATGAAAGGGGAGGCAATCTGTTGGAGGAGACAGGATGGAATGGGACCACTTGAATAAGCAGAGGGGTTAGTCTTGGTAAGGAGTAAGGCTACCTTATCATTTGAGCCAGTGGTAAAGGAGGAGATAATGGCAGAAGACATGAATGAAATGAGATGAAGAAGCAGGGAGAACAGGGGAAAAGGAGTTCACAGAAAATGGCCTCATTTTTTGTAAAATATAAGTCAAGGCTCTCAGCTGAGAGGGTGGAAGGAAGGGGTGTCATGGGGGAGTTTTGAGGAGGGATAAAAAGTTATGGAATGGCTGTTGTGGGGAGAGGGATAGTGAGTTGGCACGGGAATGAAAGCAGTGAATGGCAGGAGTCACTCAAGGTTGAATTTTGGCAGGATATAATCAGTGAAATGATAAGGTGGCTAGGAATTCAAGAGAAGAGGACAGTGTAGAATTGAATTGGTTCACCAAGATATGGAGATGAGAAAGAGAGGAGAGGGTAGTTAGTGCGGCGGAGATGACCTAGGAGAGAACTGAAGGGCTGAGGGATTAAAGGTGGTGGTATGGATGAAGAGTTGGGGTTGGTAAGGGAAGGCAGAAGGAGAGTTGGAAAGCCAACAGATTATGGTTAGATAAGGGAATTTCAGAATTCTTGAACAAGGAACTATTATAATTATGAGTGATGGAAAGACCAAGAGTATGATCATTTTTGCATGTGACTGAGGTGGGGTGGAGGAACAAATCATGGGAAGTAAATAGGTTTAGTAACTGAGTGGTAGGCTGTCTGAGAGAAAGTCAATAGATAGACAGACAGACAGATAGATAGATAGATAGATAGATAGATAGATAGATAGATAGATAGATAGATAGACAGATAGATATAGATATAGATATATTGAAGACCCCCAGTATGAGGGCAGGAGTTGGAGAGAAGAGGAAAACCGTGAGCCATCTACCAAACTTATTGAGAAAGGAAGGGAAGTGAATTAAAGGTCTGCAGGCAACAACTACCAGGTTTTTGATCAGGTAATAGAGATTAATTTCATGAACTACAAAGGAGGAGAGAATACTGAGTGACAGGCTAGAGCAAGAACCCAAAAGTGGCAGTGGAGAGCAATGAGTATCACCCCCCCACACCCCAAACCTTGAGCAGTGAGCAAAGGGGAATTAGTGAAAGTGCAGCCAGTACTGGAAACGTAGCCAGAAATTCTATGTCATCTGGAGGGGGCACAGAGGGGAAAGGGGAGGAGGCAGGTTTCAGAAATAGCTAGTAAATGGGAGGAGTAGGAGAGGAAAAGATTTAGGATGAAGGGAAATTTGTTGCCTATGGATCAGGCATTCCAGAGGGCACTTTTTTATTGCCAAAGAGATAATAGAAGGTGATGGTGGTATTTTGTTGGAACTCTTAAGTGGAAGGATTGAGGGGAACAGGAATAAGGAATCAGATGGTGGAAGATGGGGAATGGTTTTGGATGATGATGTACAGGAATTCTAGCCAGCAGTAAACCCAATTGACTCTAGCTCTCATCGATTGGTCCCTGCCTAAGCACCACTTAATTGTTATTTTTTGGGTCATGATGGCTCAGAGTGAACATTAATAGTAATTGTTTCTCTTATGGCCAAAAACAACCCTGAGGGTCTCCCCTTCCCAGTTTGATTTTTTTTAATTAAAGGGGCCATCCCTTGGCTCACTTCTTAAACATCTGTAATCACTGAATGGGTGTTGCCTCAGTCAAAATGAGAACTGGGAAAGACCTTAGCTTAAAAAGGCCAAGGGCTCTCCCTGCATCTTGGGCCATCTCCAGTTGTCCTGATCTATATCTGGCCACTGGACCCAGATGGCTCCAGAGGAGAAAGTAAGGCTGGTGACTGCACAGCCTTCCCTCACTGTAATCCATTTCACTTGCATGCCATGGCACCATCTTCCTGATGTCATGGTCCTCTTTGAGAATGAAAGACGAACCACAACAGAGGTTCAGAATCACTGGGATTTGTAGGGTACAACCAAGTGTGAGAATGTCTGTCAAGTGGAAGGTATCACTCCTTTTCCCAAAAGAAGCTGGAGATAGGACTGGAGACAAGTGCAGTGTGAGATGTAAGGCAAATGGCAGATGGTCAGACTTGAGGCCCTATTTTCACTACTCTTTTTCCTTCCAAAGACTGAAGGTTAGAAAGGAACTAGTTTCTCCTTGTTAGTGAAAATTCTTTCCAGAATATACTCTCCCTTTATTTATAACCTGCCCTTGACCCCACCTTTTGGAGGATAAATTTATCATTAAGCCAAGTCATAAAGTTCGTAGCTACTCTGCTTTTAGCAGATAGGTCATTCCTCTGTGACAGGATTATGATTTCTTTCCCAAACTCTTCTTATATTTCCTCTTTCTATCCAGGTGGCTCATAATAGACTCCAAAGACAATCTTGCTTTTCTTTCTGCTTCCACAGACCTTTATCAAATATATAGAACTAAGCTTCCCCTCTTCATTCTTGAATTTCCTTAATGGATATCTTCTTAATAATCAGTGCTACTTGTTTCTTCCCTTCTTTTACCTTTACTCTTTATTTTGAATAAAATCTCTCTCCAAAGCCAAATCCATGATTTCTCATTCCATCAAGTCTTACTGATCCTTGTGAGTTCCTTCCTTGCTTTGGCATCTCAAGTACATTTGTATATATACGTATGGTACCCTAGGTTTTTATTAAAGGCTCCTCTCAATTTTTTTCCTCCTGTGAATTGTGGTGTGTCTCTTCTGCTATTCTTCCTACTTTAGCTCCTCTCCATAGTATCTAGCTTGGTTATTATACAAAACCAGTTTTCCTCTTGCTCTTTATTTTCAGTTTAAAAGACTATTTCATTAGACTCCAGACAAATACATACTTGCTAGCTCTTACAAGGTTTACTCCATCTATAAATTTTATTTTAATCTTGGACAAGAAATACAAATCCAATTAACCAATTCAGCCAGCTGTTCACCTCCCAAATTTGCCGTTCTCTTCTGAAACCTTTCAGTATGACAGCAGTGATTAAAATGCTACATGTGCCCTTAAGGTTTTTAGTCTCTTGCCTAAAACTTCCAAATCATTGACAATGCTTTCTAAATTCTTTCTTGCATATGTTCTGAAGTACTCAGAGATGGGTGGTGACTATGTAGTTTTGATACTTCAGGGGAGGGTTGGTTCTCTGTCACATCCTGAATACATGCCCCAGAAAGACATTAGGCCTTGTTTTCATGATCAGGTCAACAAAAAGCTGAGTCAGCAAAGGAATAACTGACCACCACTATCTGATGATTCATTTTCTGACTACTGTATCAAGTTTCACCTGATAGACCTGATGTCATCATTCCTTGTAAGACAACTACTTCCTTGACAAAGAATACATCGCTTCATTTCAGAAAAAATTTCATATCTGTTACTTAGCTCCAAGTGTTAAGTGGCTCTTCTTTCATTTCTCTTCCCCTCTGCCACATTTTTGTACCACTCAACTTCCTGACACAAGCAAGTCAAGTTGAAGCAATCTGACTGAAATCTCAGTGGACCACAAAAAATATATAAACAAGGAGAAAGATTAAGCACCCCTGAGATAGACCATTATGACCCAAATATGGTATGACCCAAACTAATGATTCCTCCTCTTTTTCATGTAAATTCAGACTGGTACAATCCATATTTTTCCCTTGGCACAGTTGCAGCCAGCCAGTTTCAAAATGACCAGCAGTCATCTACTGATGGAGCCTGCACTAAATGTCCTGCCAGCAAATCTCACTCCTGCAAGGCGTCTTTTGTAAGTATGCTTGCCGTGTGTCAGGATCCCTTGTGCCTGGGCACTGTTCCCTCTCTTTTCCATGTTTTCCAGGGTGTGATAGCACAAAGCAGGGCTCACAAAACTCAAGTTCTAGTCTCTCTTGCCCCTGTTCTCCCTGATCTCAGTGACTGTGTTCATACTTTCAGGCCAACTAACTTATTGATACTGGTTTCTGTGCATAAAAATAGGAAGATGGACATAGTTTAAACTGGCATGTCAGGCTGCCAGTCTGGGTCATAATGGTCTCAGGAGTACAGAATCCTTCTTATTTATAATTTTTTGTGGTCCACTGAAATTTCAGTCAGATTGCTTCAACTTGACTTGTGTCAGAAAGTTGAATGGCAAAAGGATGTGACAGGGAGAAGAGAAATGAAAGAAGCACTTAACACTTGGAGCTAAATAATAAGTATGAAGTTTTTCCTGAAATGAAGGCAATGTATTCTTTGAGAAGGACGTCATTGTAATGATGCTAGCATGAGACCTGATACAGTAAGGTTAAAAAACGAATAGTCAGGTAGTGGTGGTCAGTTATTCCCTCACTGAGAGGCTCTGGGGTAACTACTTGTTGATTCTCGCATAGGGAGTCATATGAAAGCAAATCACAGGGCAGTAATCTTTTTTTAAAAGCCTTTTATGGCTGTTTTTAAACAAAGTCAATTTAGAATTCAGAATCACAAAATATTAGAGCTGGAAGAAGCCTTAAAACACAGAACATAGAATGTTAGAACTAGAAGGAACGGATCTTAAAAACTATATTGTTCTACCTCCTCATCTTCTTAACAAGGATGTTTAATGATGATTTTCACTAGTTTAGCATACCAATACCTCACTCAGTACTCAGAACTATTGAATATCTTGAATTCTCCATTAGTATACACAGTGTCAAGAAAAAGCAAGGAAGCCTAATGGATAAACACACTGGGGTGAGTTTATGTGAGGACAAGGATAAGCATCTCGCAGAATGAGCAAATATGAATGGATTGTGAGCTGCATGGAGGGAAGGAGTAGCTACAGTGATAAGATCACAGACCTGTTAGAGTATTAGAAAATGCTAGGAAGCATCATCAGCCGTTCCACTAGGGGGATTGCTGAGGGAATGCAGAATCAATTGATCAGTCAGTAAACACTTGTTAAGCACTAGTGTGTGCCAGAAAGTGTGCTAGACACTAGGGAAACAAAGGCTCAAATGAAAGAATCCCTACCTTCAAGGAGCAGAGATGTTCTTTCTATAGAGGAAGAATCCTGTACATATGTAAGTGTGTACAAAATAAATGCAATGTAATTGGGGGCATGGGGAGAGAGACTAGCATTTGCAGTGAACAGGAAAGTCCTTGGGTAAGAGGTGGCACTTGAGGGCAACTTTAAAGGAAGCTAGGGGTTCTAAGAGGTAAAGGTGAATGGAGAACATCTTCCAGGCATTGATTGTAAGCTCCTTCACAATGATGCTTTTGGCTTTGATCAATGTGACAGTGGGGAGAGCAAAAGAAGCCCAGGTTTCAAACCTGCCTTTGATACATAGTAGTTGTGTGAATCTAGACAATCACCTAACCTTTCAGTGTTCACAGGCATCTCTCTATAACGAAAAGTTGCAGAGAATGGGCTGACCTGAATTAATAGATAGAGTTAGTTTCCTTATCTCGGAATTCTTCATACCAATGAAATCAAAAGTCAAGGCCCTATTCCCAATGCCCAGCACACAGTAAGCTTTTAATGCTCATTTAAAGGAATGAAAGGTTGTGTAAAGGGGATGAATATGGGGTTGTGTTTTTGAGACTGTTTGGGCAATTTTGACCTTTTTCTTCTTTCTGATTGAGTCAATAAAAACCTTGACATTTAGAAAGGAGGCATCATATCTAATTTATATCTTTATCAGTCACTTAGAATCTTTCTTTCATAACAGCCACAGCCCCAAAAACATTTGGCATTTCCCTCCTTCTGCTCCCCAGCTCATCGGAATCAGGGCAGGAGATTAGCAGATGGAAGGAGCTGTAGCAATATGTCTTAAAATTCTGGAGTCCATTTTTCTAAGTGTGCTCTCATGTGCCTGTGGGTGTATCTGTGTGCCTGCAATCAGCTTTATTTTGCTTGGAAAGGAATACAGGTGTCAGGAAGTGAGATGAGTAGAAACCCACTGCAGAGCAGCTATTCTGGGATCAGATTCCATTTATGGGGAAGTGGTAACTTCTAGGTAACTGGGAAGAGAAAAGGAGTCTCTTCTATAACTGTTTTGGTCAAAAAAGAACATGAATAAGTGAAGGTAGTATCAAGGTACAAGATAACCAGAAAAACACAGTCTTTGGAAGGATTCTTTAAACAAATAGGATCAGAAACAAAAACTCCTGGATAGATGTCAAATATGCACCTAAATTAGAAAGCATGCACAGTCTATTTTTCTGTATAAAATCCCCTAAAATTCCAAGAGCTTCAGGTAGAAACTGAAATAATTACAGAGAGCAGAGATAGGAACAACACTAAAGATGTGGACTGAAACCCGGTGGGCCAGTCACTACTATGTTCTTAATGTTATACCTCTTTTAGTGGAACCTAGAAGCCCATTCACCTTTTTGACTGCCATGTCACTGGCTCATATGGAGGCTTGTAGTGCTCTCAAACTCACGGATCTTTGTGCTTGTATAATTCTTCCTTTCTAGTTAGTGAACAAGGTCTAACAAGGCTGTTTAATGTTTCATCTTTCTGGAATCTGCTTCCCCAATCTTCAGCTGTGGATATAGGCAACCAGAATCCCCAATAGGTCTTTTCCTTCCATGATCTCTACAATGAAGTCATTTTGTCCTCTTGACTGTGACTAGGGACTTAGGATCCTTGACATAGAGTTAGATGGGACTTTAGAGGTCATCCAGCCTGGTCACCTTGATTTGAAGGTGAGGAAACTGAGCCCCAAGAAAATTACTTGACTCATCCACATGACCGATGTCATTTTAACCTAGATGTTTTGGCTCCAAATTGTTGTTTGTTCAATGGCTATGGACCTGAAGAAGCAATGTTCCTACGTCGGTCTGTCTCTCTTTCTCTGTGTCGTGCTCCCCTTCTCTCCCCCTCTCCCCTCTCCCTCTCCCTCTCCCTCTACTTCTCCCTTTACCTCTCCCTGTGTGTGTGTGTGTGTGTGTCTGTCTGTCTCTCTCTCTCTCTCTCTCTCTCTTTCTCTCTCTCTCTCTCTCTCTCTCTCTCTCTCTCTCTCTCTCTCTCTC
>CM053625.1:178914456-178946159 GCA_028646595.1 Phalanger gymnotis
CTCTCTCTCTCTTTCTCTCTCTCTCTCTCTCTCTCTCTCTCTCTCTCTCTCTCTCTCTGTCTCTCTCTCTCTCTGTCTGTCTGTCTCTCACACACACACACTCTCTCTCTTTCTCTCCCTCTCTCCCTCTCCCTCTCCCTCTCCCTTTCCCACTCCCATTCCCTTTCCCTCTTCCTCTCCCTCTCCCACTCTTTCTCTGTCTCTCCACCTCTACCCAGACTGTCATTTCATATCTGTATTCATCTTAATTTTTACTACATAGTTGTAGTCAGTGTACCTCTGTTTCTTTTAGTTCTGCTTTTTTTTTACTTTAAATCATCTTAGATGCCTTTCCATAGTTCATATTCTGTGTATTTTACTTATACTACAGTATTCCATTACATTGCTATAAAGGATGTATTCTGCCATTCCCCAGCCACAGGACATAGATATTATTTCCTGATTTTTGCCATTACAAATGAAGCAGTTGTGAATATTTTTATTTGGAAATAATTTTTTTCTTTTTAAATTAAATCCTCTGAGTAAATTTCAATAATGACATTTATTGAGTAAATATCTGCCTCCAGGATTATAATCTTTGTTATAATTATAACCTTTGTTATAATTGTAACTGTGTCATTAGAAGTAGTTCAAAAGATCATAGAGTTGGACTAGAAAGGACATCTAGTCCCACCTTTTTATTTCACAGATGAGGAAATGGAGGTCCAGAGATCTCAAGTGATTTGCCTTATATATGTAGTGACAGAGGTAGGATTTCAATTCAAACGCCCTGACTTCAAAGCCACTGATCTTTCTATTGTACTTTTTTGCCTCTCTAGCTGATAGATACCTTTCCCAAAAAAATGCATTAATTTAAAATTCCTTCAATTGAGAGCATTTGTAATGAGTAGACTTTTGGATTTGTAGCCTGTAGACCTGCCCGTGCGGTTAGTAAATCACAATCATCAATTCAGTTAATTTGTCAGAGCCTCAGTTTCTTCATATATACAATAGGGGTAATAACATTGGTATCATTAGAAAAGAAGTGCTTTTACAAACCTTACAGTACTACATACAAATACATATATGACAAGGTCCCCAGGGAGAATTCAGTAAAACTTTAAGGTCCTACAAGGAAGAAAGATAGAGAAATGTAAAAGTGAATACTTTCAAAAGTTCAGATGCAGAAATAAATATTTTATATCTTAGGAAAGGTATGAGACTAGAAAAGCTCAGTTGAATATGAAGAGACCAGAAAAGACACTGAAAACTTATCTTTGTTGCTAACCACTCTTCTGGGTATGATTTAACATATGTAAAGTTCTCTGCAAAACTTAAAGAGCTACATAAATTCTCGATATCATTATCATTAATGATGATGATGATGATGATGATGATGATGATGATGATAACAATTACTACTCCCAAAGGGTCTGGAAAGTATAAATGATTAAATAAGGACTGATTACCACATGCTAAGGGACTGACTTTAAACAGTTACAGATTATCAATAAGAAATTGCTAAATCTCTCTCATCTCTCGCCTGGAGGTAATGAATCTCAAAGTGGAGACTCCAAGAGAGTCAAAGAGGAAAGGCTTCTGCCAATCCCAGGCTAAAGGTTGTTATCCCAACTGAAAAGCATGATAGCACACTAACTAAAGAGAGTACATTACCACTCAGCCAAGCCAGTAGCCACAGATGGTTATTCTTTTATTAAGGGGATTTGTTCTGTAAAGTTTGGATTCAGTCAAAGGGCCAAACTTGAGGACCTAGAGGGCCACGTGAGACCTCAAGACTACAGGTTCCCCACTTCTGAAAGACTATGGCAACACATCAAAGAACAAGCCTAGAGAGTCCAGCATATTGATACATGCAGATGAATTATTGTGCCCACCTGAAAAATCCATCCAGTGGAGACACCATGTCCCATGAGGAAGTAGTTCAGCTAGGCAGTACAGAAATTCATCCACTACCAATACCTCACCCCACAGAAAATTTTGTAAGGACCCTCTAGAGAAAGAAAAGACATCAAGGCCCTGAAGTTCTGTAGTGGTGAATTGTCTTAGTTCACATATGTTCCCTAGGTTTGCACGTGTTATGATGACTCTACTTTAGGTTTGTGCCCACTATTTTCCCCATGGACTTGATTTGTATTCATGAGAGACTATACCATAGGAGTGGCAACATGCTTTGTTACTATTGCTCTTGCTACACCATCTGAGTGAATATATTTGTTAAAGAACTGAATCTAGTGGCTGATTTTTTAAGGGGAACATATCAGTTGGGGCTTATAAGCTATTATAAGAAGGATAGTCATCTATACGGTTGCCCTAGTACCAATGGTGTGCTGATAAATGCTTAAGAACTGGCTCTTCAAAAAATGTCTGCACAATATACTTTTAAGTTTAATCTACATTAAAAATTTTACCGTTGCTTTAAGTCTAAACAACCAACAAAACAATAAACCAAGCCTTGATTTGTAGTATTTGCTGATTTCCAAAGTGTAAATGCTCACACTGAAAATTTAACAATAGTCCAATGTGAGTTGGGAGGGAATGATCTCAGAACAAGTGTTATATAAATAAATATCTATATGCATATCTAAGTTATTACTAGCTTTTATTTACAATGCTATCAAGAAGTAATTCTGTCTCTTAGTTTTTGTCGCCAATTCAATGAGTATGCGGACAATATTTCAGAGTTATTTTAATTTTAATTTTTTGGGTTATTTGAGAGGTTAAATTTTTTAGATAATTATCTACAGCTTGTTTTCTCCTCTATAAATTTTTTTCTATACTTTGACCAGTTGGTAATGTCTGTTGAGAAATAGAAATGCTTTTATTATAAATTTCTTATAAATACTAGATAGCAAGATTTATATCACCAATATTTAATAATATGCCAATACTCCAGTGGAGTCATGATCCCGTCTATGTGGGAATTCCCTCCAAAGATGTTGATTATAACCTATCTATGTCTGCCTATCCTTTTGTCCATGTCCTCCCATAAGTTCAAAATGGTAGGTATAGACTGGGGCAATGTACTTTCAATGAGCTAAGGGACCATCTTCACATTCTCTTGACAATGCAAGGTTACCAATAGAAGATGCAAACTGTCTGTTGGTTATCTTTTATTCTCTATATGTGGCTAGCCCATCCTTTAATGATCAATGTACTAATGTGAGAAAGATCACCATGGGACACCTAGGGAAAGTCCCTGTGGTGAACATAAGAAATAACCAGGGGAAAGAGTCATACAGAATGGGCAATCATGGAAGAATTGTGACCTGCATCACTGAAAGGAATCCCCACATTGACGAGATCACAGATCCATTGTTGTTTTAAGACACTGGTAATTTCAGGGGATCCCAAAAGTCTTTGTGCTATTTAAAACTTTTAACAGAAAACTGCACTAAAACTTTTGACACACCCTGTCAAACATCTTAATCACTCAGAGTCCATAGACAATTAATACAAATTACTGTTTCACTAGATTTACTAAATCTTATGTTGAATTAGAAAATATAATTAAGCCAACAATATATATCAGCAACATATCCTCCACCCATAGGGAGAAGACCTATAAAAAAAAACACATTTTCTCATTGGTATTTGGGAGATTAGTAAGTTCAGTACCTCATCTAAATTGCGCTATAAGTTTATATGTTGTCTCTGTATTGGTTGTGAAAGAACTTCAATTACTGTTTCCTCACCTGCAGAATTGAAGGCTTGGACTCAAAGATTCCAGCCTGAAAGGCCTGGAGATGCTTACTCTAGAAAAGAGAAGATGTAAGAGAGATAGAATAACTGTTTACATACATTTGAAGGATCAACATATAATATTTGACCCAACAAGGAGCATCAGTACTGGTGGGCAGAAGGAAGAAGGTTTCTGCTAAATATAAGGAAGAAGTTTCTATCTACTGGAACTGTCTAACAATGAAATGGGATACATTGAAGGCAGTGAATTACCTGTCAATGGAGGTGTTCAAGCAGAGACTGGATATTGATTCATTAGAGATATGATTGGAAGGATTTATCCTTTAGGTAGGAGTTGAACTAGATTATAACTTAGGTTCCTTTTAGCTCTATGTTTCAGTCTTCTGAACTTAAATACACTCATTTTTATAACAACAAAAAAGTGACCTATTTGATATATTTCATTTGAATTGAAATAGTTAATAGCCCCCAACAGTGGTAGAAAATTGATGGTGTTTCTTAGAGCAAATATTGGCTCATTGGGTATGTCGTATTGTGAGGAATTCCCTGCTATGCTTTATCAGAATAAATGGCGTGCTCCCTGTGTTTATCAAAATATAATTTAGACTGATCCCATTCTGAAAATTGTGTTTGTTTTTGGACATGCTAGAAATCTTCAAAGGTATGAAATTCAATTTACTAGACTTATTAAAAAACAACAAATGATTCCCTAAAAGAACCTTTCATTGAATCAAGTCCTATTTATATGAAGAATTTGCTTTCTTATATAAAATGCCATATGTATATTACATAGAAGATACTCTCTCTCTCTCTCTCTCTCTCTCTCTCTCTCTCTCTCTCTCTCTCATTTTTGGAAATATCTTTTCTGATCTGGGCCGGTTGAACATTGGACCATGTCAAGGATCTTTTTAGCAGGAAGCAAGTTGGTACTATTATCTGCCCTTTTGGAGACCCAACCCATCAATGCCAATGCAATAGGTGCATTGAGGAGGCTCAGTACCCAGATAAGAGCATTGGTCTTAGAGTGTGAGTCTTGCCTTTTATACATATCAATCACGTGACCCTGGACAAGCCACAAGTTAATTCTGAGTCTCTTTTTTAATTTTGTAAAATAGAGATGATAAGCTTTGTGCTATACACCTCACAAGATTGTTGTTAGGGAAATGCTTTACAAACCTCAAAGTGCTGTATAAATGGTAATAGCATTACCCCCAACCCATTTGCCTCCTGGCTTTCTGTTAGTACTTCTCTATTCCTCAAGTTCTTGCTCCCATTGTGGCTTGGTTCATCTTGGCTCTCTACCAGTCCACTTAAGTGACACAAATCTGGTATCTCAAAAATGCTCTTGCCTGTCTCCAAAATCCATCTCCCTACCACCTCACCTAAGTCAGATTCCTTAGGATGCCTTTTGGTAATTCTCAGCAGGACCAGCCTTTTGAAGCCACTGTAGTTGCCTAGAGAAGGAAGGTGGGTCATGTAATAAGAGCAAGAGTCAACAACAACAGGGAATTTGACAGTCTTGCTTGCTATCATTGGGAAAGAGATGGAGATATGTGACTGAATGATAGTATAATTGGATGGATCTCCTCAGGAACTGCATATTTATTGGGAAAAACTTTTTTTCACATCAGAAGACTTCTATCCTTATACTACATCACTTTAATAATGTTTGCAAAATACTTCACATATGTTTTATCATTTGATCTTTATGACAACCCTATAAAATAAGGGCTATCATTATTCCTATTTTAAAGAAGAAATTAAGGTTCAGAGAGATTATTCGCCCAGAGTCAGGCAATGAGTGAGTGACTGAAGCAGGATTTGAATCAAGGTTACTCATAACTCCAAGTCTAGCATTCTAGCCACCATACCAACTAATTGCTTTTGATATTTGGACAACATCCCATCCTGTGTCAATGAAGATCCATTTGAGTAGTACCAATGAGAAGGAAAGTAACAGAACCAGTGGCCTCAGGCCATCTTCCTTCCATGATTCTCACTGACATCGATTTTCCCCTAACACATGACAGAAACTGTCCCTTTCTCTAATAAATGGCTGTTATCCACGGCTGAACACAGCTTAATCACTTAGACCAGCATTGGATGCAGCTAGAGCTGTCCACCACCCTGATGGAAATTCATCAGTTCTAACATGAGCTGAAAAAGATGTTGACTTGTAATCAGTCTTCGCATAGCTAGAAAATTGTATGTTATAGAAGCTCTGAGCCATAGAAAGTAGATTTGCTTTTATAACACATGTTAGTAGTAGACCTGAGAGACTGAGAATCAATTTTAAATGCTGAATTTTATTATTAATTTTTTAAAATTATGTTAATGATGAGAGGACTACATTAATTTTACATTTGTATAACATTTGCTACATTTCTAAGCACTTTAACATCTGTTATCTCATTTGGTGCCTATTAATGTGTAAGGTAGAATGGCAGCATGGTAAAGCCAGGATAACTGGGGTTCAAGTCCTATTTCTGATACATACTAGCTCTGTGACTAAAGGAAGATATCAGTGACACCAGAAAACTTAGATCATAAATTACAGACAGTTACCATTCAGAATCAGTGGACTGAGTCTCCATGCTGGGAATTCACAGTGATAATCCAGACCAATTGTTTCATGGGTCATAGTACACAAGCCAATTTATTTCCTTGATGGGTTCCATACCCATCAGCGCATTTTTTTTTATTAGGCACTATTAATGGAAAATAATCTAGGTCCAGGCTTGACTAGGAAAAGGAGAATGAGTTGAATTGCATTTAGGAAACACTTGTTTTTTTTTTAAATAGGTTTTGTTGATGTATTTTGTTTTAATATCACTTAGATTTCCCTTAGTATTTTATCACTCTCCTTCCAGGGACTCATCCCTTCTAACAAAAGAATTTTTTATGGGGAAAGTAGTTCCAAAGAGTCAACAAAACTAATCAATGAGTAGGACAAATCTAACATTATACATACTAGTTCACATCTGTGGTTCCATACTTCTGCAAAGGAATGTGTGTGTGTGTGTGTGTGTGTGTGTGTGACAAGGTAGGGAGGTGTCTTCCTATACCAATTCTTTTGTACCAAAGTTATTTTTTATAATTTTGCAATGTTCATTTTCAGTTGTTTTGTAGTGGTCTTTTTTTTTTCAATTTACATTGTTTTAGTCATTTTGTATATTGTTCTCCAGCTAGATAGCACATGGGCAGGTAGGTATGCAAGTAGATACAATGCCAGGCCTGTAGTCAGGAAGACTCATCCTTGTGAGTTCAAATCTGATCTCATACTCTAGCTATGTGACCCTGGGCAAATCACATAACCCTTTTTACTTCAGTTTCTTCATTCACAAAATGAGCTGGAGAAGGAGAAGGTAAACCACTCCAGTACCTTTGCCAAGAAAACCCAAATGGGATCACAAAAAGTTGGACATGCCTGAAAATAACTGAAAGTACTGTTTTTCCTGGCTTTGCTTCCTTCATTTTGTATCAGTCCTTTAAGTGTTTCTGTACTTCTCTGTATTCCTCACATTCATTGTTTCTTACTGCATAGAAATTACATTACATTCATATACTACATCCCCCAATCAATGGACATCTATTTTGTTTCTAGTTCTTTATTATCACAAAAAGAGCTACCATAATTATTGTGGTGTATATGAAGTTTTTCTTTTTGCCAATTACCTTCTTTGGGTTAGGAAGCACTTTCATACCATCCTCAATAATATTCCCAAGCTACAAAAGACCATTTCGTGAACCCCAAAATTAACCCAATGATAATACATGACTAAGAATCATGGAACACCACTCTCTTGAAAGAATTATCTTTACAAGTGACCCAAAGCGTGATGGAAAGATTCCTCCTGGGTTATGAGCAAAAAGGGCCATAAAGATATCACAGGGAAGTTGTATGACTAGAAAAGGAGATCAGCTGGTCATGAAAACAACTAAGAGATACCAAAGGAACAGCCTGAGTGGTGTGCTGGTATTCATGAAGAAAGACACTAGATCTATGATTTCATTGGTATGAAACAGCCTTTCTTTAACCCCACAGAAATTACATCAGATGTTAAGGACCCATAGAAGCCAATAAACAGATATAGAAAATATATAAGGCACTCAAACAGTCCATCTCCAGTCAATCAGGCAAGAAACATTTATTAAGCACCTACTGTATACTAGGCACTGTGCTCGGCTTCTTCCAGAATCCAACTGAATTTAGGATTACTATTGGGGCAAACTTTTGACACTCCAATGAGTTCCTCTTTCTTACAGAATCCAACAGAGTCTCTTTAAGACTTATAGCACCACCCTGTGATTTAGACTCCCTATGGAAGGTAAGCATATTTTGGGTACTGCTGAACAAGCGATCCTCTTCTTGTTAGATATGCATTTTTCAGTAACTCTCCCAGGGTTATCTTCAAAGGATGTTATTCAGAGCTGACAGATGTCAACTTCCCTGGACACAGCTCTGTGGTTGGCTATCCCTGACAGGTCTCTCTCATCATGGGCTTCTTTGGTCGAAGGTCTTTTGTTTCCCAACTTGATGTTCTCCAACTAGGAAGCTGCTCAGTCTTTGAGTCCTGAGTCATATTTTGTCTCCCCTGGTTAGGGTAGTGTGCTGCCAGGGTCTTCTCTTTCCCATTGGTATTTCTCTTGCCATGGTGCTCCTGCTTCTTCCTTCCTAACTCTCAGGGAAGACCCTGGGTGGCCTTTGTGCTCTCCATGACTTCCTGGTCAGGGCTCTGCCTCAGACTTCCCCCTTTATGGTACTGCTGTTGAAAGTTTCTGATCCGTCTTCTTGTTCTTATGCTTTTTTCTCTAGCAGGAATCTTCTAATGTCCACAGCTTCTGTCTGTTTTCATGCAGAAGATACTAAAGGATCTCACCAATGTTTCTCTTTGGGTTTCTTGGTCATTGTTTAATCTTGTGCTTTTTCCATTGCTGGAGTAAAACTGGAAGAGTTGGGGTCCTGTGCAATCTGTCATGCCAGCATCTTAGCCAGAAGTCTATCATCTTTTGAGCTGTGAAAGTCCAATCTTGGAATCTCTCCACTCAGGCTACATGCAGGCACATAACACTCTGTCATGTGTTTCTGTCTAAACCTGCCATCATCTGCTGTTGAGAGAAAGAAAGGGAAAATACCTTCTATTCAGAAGCCAGTTGTGAACAAAAAGGCAACCTGGGGAATGAAACTCAACAGGTTCTATGTCTTCACAGCAAAGGGCCATTGGCATACCCACACTCAATAGTCAGTAAATATTAAGTGCCTACTATGTGCCAGACACTATGGTATGTGCTGGGGATACAAACACAAAAAAGAAAGACAGTCCTTGCCCCTAAGGAACTTGATAGTGGAAGACAATACAAAAAAGGAAGCTAAGGGGGGATGCAAAGCAACTGGTGAGAAATAAATAATTAACTCCCTAGAAATTGTGAACTATCTATAATGGGAGACTTTAGGAAGCATTTTTTGTGCCATTCTGCAGCACTCCAGTCAGAGGGGAGAGGCACTTGAGGGTACTTGAGGTGCTCAGGATCAAAGCTAAAGAAATCTCCATGATAATGAGACTTCTGTTAATGAATATGCCCTGGGGAAAGTACAATGTTCATGGAGTCAAAACTAAGCAGAACAGCTGGTGAGAAATGAAGAGCTGACTGCATGGTAAATGATCTTTCAGATGCTTCTCAACAATATTCCTGGCCTGTAATCTCATTATGTTGATTAAGGGCCTTAACAACATGATCTAGAGAGCCTTGAGCTGGACTGGTCCTTTTACAGCAATTTTTTTAACATAGGGTGAAACGGTATCACATAATAGAAAGAATGCTAGATTTGGAATCAGGATAACCTGAGTTCAAATCTCACCTAAGATGTTTGTAGCTCTGTGACTGGGAAAATCACTTAATCTCCCATGGCCTAGATAGATGTCTACAGCATTGCTTTCACAGGGTGATGGTGAGGACAAAGTAAGATCTTGTATATAAAACATTCCATAAACCTTGAAGTGCTGTATAAATGGCCATTGTAATTACTGCTGCTATTAATCTTTGGGGTAGGAGTTGCATTTTGAAGAGGGAGCTTGGTCACTCAAACGATACTCTAAGTAATTGGATTGGGAAAATAAGAATGATTTGGGGAGTGGGGACTTTCTAGTGCCCTGGGAAGAGCAGTAGATTTGGAGTGAGAAGGCCTGGGTTCAAATTCTGGCTCTGCCATTTAATACCTATGTAATCAGGTAAGTCACTTAATATTTTTAGATCTCAGTTATGTCATTTCCAGAACAAAGGGGTTGGACCTGATGAACACTAAGGTTCTAAAGCCTGTTGTCCTATGATTTCTAACACAGCCAACCCAACCCTCCCAGAGTGCTTGCACACACACATACACACACACACACACACACACACACACACACACACACACTTCCAAGAAGCAGCATTCAATAAAGAAAAGATAGCAGTAATTCAGTCTTCTCTTTCAATTTTAATATGCAACCAAATCACTAATTCAGTTCAAAAGAGACTTGCCAGCAAGTTCTCCCTCCCTACTGGGAGGGAGAACAATGATTGTGACAGGCTCCTGAGACAGGTCTTTCCATTCTCACCTCCCTGTGCTTATGGGTAGCTGTCTTACTAATTAGGCAACTAATAAATCAGAGGATTGTAGAGCTGGAATTTTATCCAATACAATCTCCTCTTCCTAGCCACTCCCCCCACACACACCATTTTATATGTAATCCCAGCCTCAGACACTTCCTAGCTATGTCATCCTTGGTAAGTCACTTAACCTCTGTTTGCCTCAGTTTCTTCAACTTTAAAACGGCGGTTATAATTTTACTCAGAGGGATGTCTACCACAAGCATGAGAAGACTTCTCCCAGCAAAATGGGTGGATGAGAACAATTTGTTCCAATGACTATGAAGATGGCTGAAGCAGGCTCTGTGAAGCACTTAAAGCTTGGTTAGACATCGAAGATGCAAAGTTATCCACTGCATCCCAGGCCATCGCCGGTCATCCTGACTTTTGTCTTACCATTGGACTTCAATGACTCTGGAAGAGAGAGTGAGGCTGACAACTTTATGCAACTCTGTCTCATTTAAGTCCAGTTCTTGAACAAGTCAAGACACTGGTCTGGTGTCATTGGTCCACTTCAAAAAAAGAAGGACAAACAGCAACTTCACAGTGTTGTTGTGAGGATCAAACCAGATAATATCTGTAAAGCACTTGCACAGTGCCAGCTACATACTAGGCACTTAATAATTTCTTTTTCTCTTTCCCCTCCCATCTTAAAAAAAAGAGTGGTCACCCAGCCATGGCCATCCTGGATCCCACCTGCCCCTCCCTTGATAGGATCTTTGTAGTGTAGATACACTTTTCTTCCTACTTTCTTGAATATAGAAATTATGGTCTCCCTTTGGGAAAGGAGAATGAAACTTTTTAGATCCCGGATCAAATATATATATGTGAGTGTGTGTGTGTGTGTGCATGTGTGTGTGAAGAAACTCAGGCCCAGTGAGGGGAACATCCAACGTCAAACAGATTATGATCGCCAGAGGGGAGCTTGAACTCAGGTCTTCCAATTCCAAATCCAGTTCTCTATAGTTCCACGAGTGAATAAATAAAACACAATTAAGGGCTAAAAAATTTTTGCTAAGAATTGAAGATGCAAATACAAAAATGAGCCATGCCACTGTTTCAAAATGTTTATTTTCTAATAAAGGGAGACATATATAGGGGAACAGTGGCCCAGGAATATTTCCGTTTGTCAAGTCATAGGAATGGTGAGCAATAGATTGATACAAAAGAGTAGTAGATTAATATACCCTTTCCAATATCAATGGTAGTATTGATTTGATTATGATTCTAAAGTTGGAAAGTTGCAGATGGAGGTCATTCATGTACTGTGTACAAGAATACAGGTGAGGTATTAAGTGAAGAGTAACTGGAGCTGCCTGGATAGCATGTGATGAACTGGCTAATTAGAATGGCAATGGTCTCTCAGGGTGAAAGTTTCAGAAGTCTCCCAGGTTTTGCACTCTGGTCCTAAGGATGTAGTTCAGGGTTGCAGGCAAGGGAAGCAGACTAGCCCTCAATTCCACAGTCATTTCTATGGGAGGTCTAGACAGAGCAAATCTCACCATGAGCCTCTCGGCCCCCATTATCTGTATGTTGATGATATCAGGTTATAACGACCATCAAAAGTATGAAAAGGAAGAAAATCAGCAAAGAGCATACTGGAGTGGGGAGAAGGTGTGGAAGGATGAAAGACCCCTTCCCTTGGTGATATCTTACAGGTTGCCTTGCATAGTCAATGCCTAGCTGTTATCAACTCAGAGTACAGCACCCAGAGAAGTCATTCTGATTTGCTGTAACTTGAGCAAGGTATAATTAGTAGTGGGATATGTGTTTTTGGCCAAGGCTTCATATTTTAGAGCTGAAAGAAACTTTAGAGATCATCTGATCTAGTCCCTTCATTTTACAGGATAGGAAACTGAGGCATAAAAAGAAAAAAAAAATAACTTGCCCCAAAAAGTAGAAAAGCTGGGATTTGAACCCAGGTTCTATTATTCCTAATTCCTATACTCCTTCCAGTTCTTTTTATGCTTTGTGTGGATGGTTAGTCCTAAGCTAGCTCTACATTCTCTGCCTGTTGTCCTATGATACCTCAAATTTACCAAACCCTAGAAATAGTTCGTTGCTGCTCATGCCTGTGCCTGGCAAGTCTAGGCTCAAATCCAACAAAGCTATTTCAGGAAAATTGTTCTCATCCTTGTAGTCCTTTGACCTGGAATCATAATGAGTAGCAATGGGTCACGGATCAGCCCTGGCACTTTCCTCACTGGCCATACATATATAATGTTGGCTACTTTGCACATGGCCATATCTCCTAACATGAAATTACCCTACTCAGAACCCCTCTCAGGCAAGGGTACCTCCTGTGTTCAGAAATCTGGACTTGTCCAAAGCAAGCTTTATTACATATGTTTTTCTAAGGAGGAGATGCACCCAGTGTACCATACCTTCTCCATTTGACTGGTTTGCTTGGTGGAGTTAAAATTCCCTGTACAGTGTCTGAGGGAACTCTTCCATTCCTAGTTGGTCTCCACTGTATGGAGAGATCTCACTCTCTGCACTATCCTATAAGCCCCAGCTTCCAATGCTCAAGGGGTCTTTGATTAGAGCACACCCATCCCACTGCACATCAGGATAGCTATTCACATGTTTACCCTGTAGGGTCCAGTTGAGCACAGGGGGCTGCATGCATTCTGCTCTCCTGAGTTCTGAGTAATAAACTCTTATTTCCAAACCCTCAAGCATTCAGTGTGTCCTTCCAATCTGAACTCCTACCAAATACGTAGACCGTAGAATGTTAGAACTGAAAGGGACCATAGAGATCATGTAGTTCAAACTCCTCATTTTTTTTCAAAAGAATCTGAGACCAAGAAAGAAGAAACAACTCATCTGTTGTTAGACAACTAGGAAGTGACAGAGACAGAATCTGAACCAGATTCTTCAAATTCCAAATTCATCACCTTTTCCAATGAATCCCACAATCTCAGTGTTTAGCACAGATTCTCAGTGCTGAAAGTAACCTGAAAAGAATGTCTTCTTCATTTTACAGATAAGGAGACAGAGGCACAGTGACTTGGGAGTGACTGTATTAAGGTTATTCAGCTAGTAATAGAGCCCAGACTTAGCCTCAGGTCTTCTGACTCCTGAGCAAGTGCTCTTTCCAGTACACTATGCCAAGTCCTGAGCAAGTTTATAAACAAAAAGAACAAGGTGCTTGGGAGAAATGAAAGTAGAGATGTCTAAAATGTCCAGAGAAAGTATCTGACAAAAGACAGATACAGAAAAGAAATTCCCTGGGGTGAGAAAAGGCCATTTGATTAAACTAGAGTAAGCAAGAGGTAGGCCCCCAGATACACTCCTGCATAGGCTGCCAAATAGATTAACCAAATGACAAATACCAGGGATGACAACTAGAATCATAAGATAAGAAATTTAGAGCTGGAAGGGACCATAGATATACCATCATCCATGAACTCCCCCATTCTAGAGAGGAAGGAACTGAGACACAGAGAAGTTAAGTGATGCTCAAGGTAACACAGTTAGTTAGTGGTCAAGTAGGGACATAGGATCATAGATTAGAGCTGGAAAGGAATCTAGAAGTCACCTAGTCCAATCCTTTTCTTTTACAGCTGAGGAAACTGGAGCTCAGAAGTAAAATCACTTGCCCACTTTCACACAGGGAGTGAGAGGTTGACTTGAGGTCCACTTCCTGCAAAAGCAGATAAAATGATGTCATCCAAGGGAAGCTTGTTCATGGCAAAATGTTATGTGTCTATGATGCAAGTTATTGCCACTGAGTGGAAGAGAGGAAAGCACTACCTTTGCCTACTCCAACCTCCCGAAAGCACTACAATAGGAGGTGGTTGTTGTTCTTGTTTTTCAGTCGTGTCCGACTCTTCATGACCTATTTAGGGTTTTCTTGGCAAGGATACTAGAGTGGTTCTGCATTTTCTTCTCCAGCTTATTTTACAGATAAGGAAACTGAAGCAAACAGGGTTAAGTGTCACACAGCTAATAAGTGTCCAAGGCTACGTTTGAACTCAGGAAAGGAAGAGGAGTCTTCCTGACTCTAGGCCCAACACTCTATCCACTGCCCCACCTAGCTGCAAAGAGGGAGAGGTCTAAAAAAAAGAGGGGCAGAAACAGGTCTTCCCATAGACTACGGCAGCAGGGTTTCTTCCACAATAGTAATTCACCTCTGACTCTAGGTGGACAATAATCTCATCTGACATGTGTGAAGATCTAATCATTAGGGACCAATGAGGTGTTGCTTTGACTTCTCAGAAAGGCACTATCTCTCAACAAGGAGTCAAAATGCATGTACATAGCCCCAGGAAACCGGTTCCCCTGATCTTCATTACACTACCTTTTACCATCCTTATGGATCAGTGGATGTGAAGAGATACCTCAGAGGAATTTAAACATGAATTTCTCTAACTAAACATTTTTTCAGGTGGTTGCTGATAGTTTGACTTTGTTTTTCTGAAAATGGTTTGTTCAGAGCCTTTGACCAATGATCAGTTAGGGAACTGATGCCCTCTCTGAGAAGCAATGCAGCATAATGAATAGAGAGCTGACCTCAGAGCCACAAAGGCATGATATATGACTCAGGAGAAGTGACCTAAATTCTCAGTGCCCCAGGAAACGCTCTAAGTCTAAGACAATGAGTTGTGGAGAAGATGCTGGCCTACATCAGAAGAGTGAATTTCCTCATCTGAGAGTTCCCTACACCAATGGAATCAGAGGTCCAGTCCCTAATCTTACTCTTATCCTACTATTTGAACAAATAAAAGAAAAAGATCTGCAAAGATTTTTGTAGCCACCTTTTCCATCTCAAAGAGCCCCCATATTTGGACTCTAACAGTATATAGTCCTGGATGTGTTTATAAAGCACTAAAAATTTCTCTGAAGACAACAAAGACAGGAGCTGTAATTGGACTAAAGTGTACAAAAAAAGAGGTAACACAATTCTTAAAGCCTTGAAGGATCTATTCTCAAGGCATCTGGAGGAAACGGAAGATTCTAAAGGTATGAAAAAATATCTTGGACCTTATTTTTTAAAATAGTGACCAAGAGACCACTAGTAACTGCCAACCTACATACAAACTTTTCCACCTAAATAGAAATTTTATGAGAATAATCTCCACATATGTCAGGGGTGACCTTGATGAGGGCATTAGAAGCAAACAGGCTTTTACAAATGATATTTCACAACAGATTACATTTTCACCATCATGTAACCGACTGAAAAATGAAGATAATAAAACATCCTATTCTGCTTATTTTTGTTGAATATATACATATACATGTGTGTATATATATACATATCTATAGTTATGTATGTTTGTGTGTGCATAAAGAGAGAGAAAGACAGCAATAGAGACTTGGTAGAGCAAAATGGAGCCCTAAAGGCATCTCCTCCAACATAGTATTTAAAGACAATGTGATGATTAATATAAGGCAAAGCATAGAACAATGAGAAGTATGTTTGCCAAAGGTTTTCACCATGTCATGGAGGAAATCCAACATAGAGACCAAGTTGCAAAATAATTCCCTGTTGATGATGAGGTCTTCCAGATGCTTTGGTTTGCAAATGACATTGTCCTGATTGTATCAAGTCCCAGAACATAGCAGAGATTCCTCCACAAATGTAAACCAATGTGAGGCCAGTAGGATTGGCCCCAGGAGGGCAAATTTAGAAGATACCATGAACAGAAGGATCTCTGCAAAGGTATGTGGCACGGGAGGGATAGGAGCTATAGGAATGCCAACATTCTAGATTCCTCTAGTAAATGCTACACATGTCCCATTTCCCCTCTACTCAGGAAGTTAGAGGAATGCATTAGTCTCTTCTGCCTACAGGTAGCAATAACTACAACACCTTTGGAGCTCCCCATTCAATCCAAGGCCAGAGTGGGGAATGAGAATGAGAATTGTGTGGTCTCTGATTTTTAAACAGTGTTTGGGATGGTCCTATACCCTCAACAGGTAATCTTGAGTAGAGTTGAGATCTCTTACCCTCCAGTGATAAACGGGGTGCTAGAGGTGAGGTAGGACCAGAGGACCCATGGGTCAAGAGAATCTCAGAGCCTGACTGTGAGTAGAGTAACATGGGGGCACATGATGTTTTGTCATCTTCTATCCCCTTCCTATCCCATATATGGTGAGAGTGAAACCACTCAGGAATGTATCTGCCTTGCTGAATGTATCTGGACCATTCTCAGGAAAGCTCTTGCTCCTCTTCTTGTGACCTTCATAGTTTAGCAAAGGCTCTTGGCTTTTTGCCACTCCTTGCTTGAAGTCAGTCATCACCTACTATTAACATGAAGAAGAAGTTATGAGGGTCAAACTCTGCATAAGGATAGGGTCATGGAGAGAAGCGGGTATATAAATGACATTGTCAGATTCCTCCCTTTCCACTTCTTGGAATCCATTAGCAACAATACTTAAAATAAGAAGCAATTACCCTGTGTCTCTCTTCCCTTACATGGCTAAACTCCTAGAAAAATGTCTATACTTCTTGCCTCCACTTCCTCCCACTCATTTCTCAGCCCCTTGTTATTTGGCTTCTGACTCCACCACTTAACTAAAACTTCTTTACTCAAGAGTCTATGCCTTGTCTCTGCAGCTTTTGATGCTATGGTTGCCTACTTTCTCTCCTTCAACTTCTTGACACTTTTCTCTGATAACAGAATTTCTTTTCAGTCTCCTTTGCTGGATTATCATCTAAGGCTTGTTCCTTTATCATGCCCCCCAAAGCTCTTTCCTGTACCCTCTTCTCTTCTCTTTTTATACCCTCTCTCTTGGTAATCTCATCACCTCCCACAGATTCTTTTTGTAGTTGACTCCCAGGTAAAAAATGACCAGCTATAGCTACAGTCTCCTGGATAGGATCCAAAATCATTCACAAGTTTGACCTAACTAGCCACAGAAGAAAAACAAGTTGATGCATAGTGTCCAGACTATGATATGCAGTTGGATGGACAACCTATAAATTGCATCCAACTATCTATACACATGCACATGTACACACACATGCATACATGTGCACACACATGCATACATGTGCACATACACACTCTTAGACACCACAGGTAGAAAACAAGTTGAGCCTAGAATCAAACAGAATGAGAATGGACAGGATTGTCTTTGGAATATTACAAAAGTCTTTTAATACCCCAAATTTCTCATTGAAACAAAGACCTGGGTTTGGTTTTAGTTTAGTTCTTTAGGGTTTTATTGTTTGTTTTTTAATGCCAATAATCTTTCGGTGTTGTTGTAGATATGGGATCGTGGTATGCTAATCTCTGGGCAATGAAAGTTGAGGATTATCCAAAGGGCAATGGAATGCTCATGGTGGTTGTTGACCACTCTACATCACATTACAAAGAATTATAAAGAAGTGACATAGAGGATGTTGTTATAGAAAATGTATGAGTAAAAAAGTTACCTGGTCACACACCAAGAGTGGATACCCACTGAATAGTACATGTGTCTCTTTGTTATCCTTCTGATTACAGGAGAAAGACAGCCAGTCTTCTGTGGCAAACTTAAGAGGGGCCATAGACATGACTCATCAGGATCACAGGCATTGATAGATTATTATCTGCATCATCAGAAGGAAGGCACACATTGAGATCGCAAATCCCTCCGAGTATCTGAGATGAGTGCATTTGTAAATCCATAGCTGAGTCACTTTTTATTCCTGAGTACTAAGAAATGTCAGCCCTTGCATATGTGAGGCACTGAAGGCAGTTTCCTCTATTAGACAGAACTGAGCAGTGCCTGGATTAAGTGCATATATCAAAATATACTTCATGATCAGGAATAATAAAAGCTAGCATGTATATGGCTTACTCTGTGCTAGGAACTGTGCTATGCAACTTACAAATTTTATCTCGCTTAATCCTCACAACAACCCTGGGAGGTAGGTACTATTATTATCTCTATTTTACAAATAAGGAAACTGAGACAGGCAGAGGGTTAAGTGACTTGACCAGGGTCACACAGCTAGTAAGTGTCTGAGGTCAGATTTGAACTCTGGTTTTCCCGACTACAGGCTTGGAGCTTTATTTACTGTGCCACTTGACTGCCCCAAAAAGCTGAGAGTCCTTGGGTAACTAGCTGCAATGATGATGAGCACATATGTCTTCACTTTATTCATTTGCTATTTTTTAATACCAATACATTGTACTGGTTTCTTGAATTAGGTTTCTTGAATAGGAGCAGTGTCTCTGATGTTCTGCCTAACATTTTTAAAGAGAGAAGTCCCAAAAGTGAATTTCATGTTTGGTTTAAATGTATAGTTCCCATTGCTATATACTACTCTGATCTCCATTTTTGTTTGTCTTGACAAAAGCAATAATGATGCCATCTTCTTCTGAAGAGAGGAGGTATGGTGGAGTAGAAAGAGAGCTAGCCTGGAGTCAGAAAGAATTTGGGTGCAATTTTCATACATGCTACATGTGTGATCCTGGGCAAGTCATTTAACCTCTCAATGCTCTAGGCTAGAGGTGCCAAACATGGTCCTTACCAGACTAAAATGTAATTTGGAAACATTTAACAAAAGAAATAAAAATACAATAAACATATATACTGTAAATATGTGATTTTCTAAGTCAATATGTGGCCTGCAGAGATCCTTATATATGATTTAGCCTCTGTTTCTATTTTATTTTGACAGTCTGCTCCCAGCAAGACTCTTAAGAATGGTAGAGAAAGTATAACTTGCATTGGTACAGAGAATTTCCTCGCCTGAGAGTTCCCTATATCAGAGAAATTATAGGTCCAGGCCCTATTCCTTTTCTTCTGAACACAATGAAATAGGGTAGCTTAACCTTAGACTGTTAGCTCCTTGAGAACAGGGATTGTCTTTTGCCTTTCAGTATATCCTCAGCACTTAGGATAGTGCCTGAAATCTAGTAGGGACTTGAGAAATGAAACAAGGAAGGAAATGAATATTTATATACCGCCTACTATATACCAGGCCCTATGCTAAGTACTTTACAAATATTATCTCATTTGATGCTTATAACAACTCTGGGAGGTAGGTGATATTTGTATCACCATTTTACAATTGAGGCAAACAGGCAAAGTGACTCATCCAAGATCACACAGCTAGCAAATGTCTAAATTTGAAGTCAGTTCTTTCTGATTAAATCCAGTGCTCTATCCACTACGCCACTTTGTTCTCTTTAGGTTAAATGTTTTTGCCTGACTGAAACTGTCAATAAATGGCTTGAGACTTCTGAACTAGGGGATCTCTAAGGTTCTTTCCTTGTCAGAAATTCTGTGATTCAATGATTCTCTCCTTCTGTCTCAACCAGCTGCAACCACACCTGTCTGGAGCCACAGGTGGGGTGGGGGAAGGGAGGGAGGAAGTGGGGGGGGGGGAGAGAGAGAGAGAGAGAGAGAGAGAGAGAGAGAGAGAGAGAGAGAGAGAGGCTGAGTAGGTTGGAACTCTGTGTGTGCTCCACTCAGTGAAAGGACATGTTATCCTGCTTTCCTACAAGCCTATGGGTGGGTTTGTGACAACTTGTCATTTGGTTTCTCCTGCTGTCAGCCTTTACCTTCTCTAATCTATCAACCTGAATAATCGACCTAATGACTACTCTGACCATCCCACTCCTACAGTACTCAGATACCTTCAATACTTTGAAATTGCCTACCAAATAAAGTGCTAAGTCCTGCTTCTAGCAATTAAGATTCTTTACAATCTAGCTCCAGTCTACCCATCCAGTGTTATCTGTAGGACTCCCCTTCACATAGTGAATATTCCAGCTAAAGTGAATAATCCTCCCTCCCCCAATCTTATCCTACCCTCTCCCATTTCTTCATCTTTGTTCCTATGATCCCTTGTGCCTAGAGTGGATTCTCTGCACTGCCATCTCCACCTGTTGTAGAATTTGCCTTCAGCACTTGTCTCAGATGTCATTTCCTCTGTGAAGCCTTTGCTGACCACCAGCCCCAGGTGAAAGTGATGACTTTCTTGTCAGATTTCTCATAGTATTTTGCCAGGAACTTTTCCTTGTAATTCTCTCACCGTCCCTTGCATAGGGATTATTTAAGTACACAGGATCATTAACCTGTAACTGGACGGGACCTCAGAATGCACAGATTCTGGGTCGTGGCTCTAGCCTCCCAGATGAGATCAATAGTCACACCCCTCTCCCCAAGAGTTTGATAGAATTTGAACTCCAGTTCTGACACCAGAGTCAGCGCTGTTTCCCTTGTATCATACTGCCTCCTTTGTCTAGCAGGCCTTTAGATTTAATGTCCTTGAGAGTAGGGGCTATGACTTATTTCTCTTTGTATCTTAATGTTCAGAACAGGACCTTTTCACAGTGCTTACTACATTTTAAATACAATCATACTGAATTGATCACCTATGGAGAGTTGTTCAGTCCTTTTCAGTTGTGTTTTACTCTTTGTGACCCCATTTGGTGTTTTCCTGGCAAAGATACTGGAGTGGTTTGTCCTTTCCTTCTCCAGCTCATTTTACTGATGGTGTCAGGATGGTGTCAGACAACTGGACTTCAAATTCTATCAAACTCTTTGTGGGGGGCGGGGGGGAGGGAGGCGAGGGGTGGGGCGGTGACTATTGATCTCATCTGGGAGGCTAGAGCCATGATCCAGAATTTTTGCATTCTGAGGTTCCTTCCAGTTATACGTTGATGATCCTGTGCACTTAAATAATCCCTATGCAAGGGACGGTGAGAGAATTATAAGGAAAAGTTCCTGGCAAAAAAAAACTGAAGCAAACAGGGTTAAGCAACTTGCCCAGGATCACACAGTTAATAAGTGTGTGAGGCCAGATTTGAACTCATGAAGATGAGTTTTCCTGATTCCAGTCCTGGTACTCTATCCACTGTACCACATAGCTGCCCTGTGGAGAGAATTAAGCCAAATACTTCACCTGACAGTGATGGAATGGGGATCCCTGCCCTTAGCCCTCACTCATTAAATTTAATAAAATCCATCCCCATAAAACTACACTTATTGAGAGGAGGTTTAATTGGAAGTCAATAGTTTCTGAGATGTTATTTTCTTCTGAGAGGAGGGAAAAGGAGAGGAGAGGATATGGCAGAAAAGTGAGATTTCAGCAGGGGAGTGGTGGGAGAGAAGGGGGAGAAAGGAGCCATCTGTTCAATGGACTTTGGTTTCCCTAGAATCAGGAAACATCAGCCTCAAAAGACAGCCTTTGCAGTCTTCTCAGGCAAAGCAAGCCAAAAACACATTTATAATTCAAGGTAGCTTTTGGCAGCCTGAGAGACCTCACGATTAGCTCTTTCTATTGCCTTTGACTTTGGGGTTAATTGGTACCTGCAGGAGGTATATGGCTTTTGCACATCTATGATGAGGAGACAGCCCATATAAGCTCAGTTCACCTTGAAATAGGACTGATCCAGGACATGATGATAAAGAGATATGTTACAGTCAGGAAAGATGTCCTTGGATAAGGGATTAAGGAAAAGGTATTAGTGTTAGAAAGGATGCCAGGAAGAGATCTAAGCTCAATGTTAGTCTACAATAAGAGTAATTAATATTTCTATACCTCTTTTAATTTTACAAAGCACTATGTAAGGGAAGATGTTTTCCTTTGATACTTCAATGGATTCATGATATAATTAATTTGGACAATTCATCCATTTGTTTCTAATGCTGTTCATGTCTTACCATAGGTCCTCCACAGAAAATCTGCCCAGTGCTTGGGGACCATCCTATACTTCTTTGATTATTTCAGGGCTACCAATATAACACTTGAGCAGTCTATGAATGAATGAACGAATGAATATGAATGAATAATGAATGAAAAAGCATTCATTAAGTTCTTAGCTATACCAGGCACGGTCCCAAGCACTGGAAATATGTTTACAAAAGCAAAGACAATCTCTGCCCTGAAGGAGCTTACCTTCTACTAAAGTGAGGCAATACATGTAAGTGACCTGGTAGGGTCAATAATTTTGGTTTGGAAAATTGAATGGAGCCATAAGGGATGATGATAATAATAGCCTTTATAATAACTTATAATAAAATTATAAAATTTATAATAAAAGCATTTATAAATTGCTTTAAGGTTTGCAAAGCACTCATTTTGTGCTCATAACAACCCTGGGAAATAGATGCTATTATTATCCCCTATTATTATTCCATGCCCCACCCCTTCCCATACAGATAAGGAAACTGAGACTGACAGGAGTAAAGTCACTTGCTCACATAATTAGTGTCAGTGAGGGGATTTGAACTCAGGCCATCTTGACTTCAGAGCCAGTTCTCTACCCATTGTGCCACATTTCCCAGTAATAATGACACTATTGCTCCACAACAGGAAGGCTGGGGTTGGAGTATGATGGGACAGCACAGAGGGTGTGAGCAAGTGGCAAGGTAGTAGGTGAGAAGATGGTCTAAATTAAGGGAAACCTGACTGGACCTGGCCTGGATTTAGTGGGCCATATGAGACACTTACCCAACGAGACATCAAGGCCCCAGGGAAGGAGTTCTAAGACTCAATGGGTTAAGTCCTTGCGTCAGTAAGGCAATAATAACAATGTAGATGATAACTGTAAAAATGCCTATGCAGTTCTGTATCACAAAGTATACATGACTCTCCACATAGAAGGTAGAAGAACTAAACCATTTATTCAGACACCAGAGAACCATATCCCACAAGCCATTTATCCAGTCTATCAGAGCAGTAAAACATTCCATACATAATATTACAACATGGAGCCTTGCCATCCTAAAACATCTCTGACTCCCTGCTGGGGTCTTCCCAAAAACAAACTCACAGTACAGCTAAGTCAGCCTGTTCAGTTCTAACTATCACCAAGGTGGCCATTAGCAGCCATCAGCAGCCATAACTGCTCTCTCTCTCCCTCTTTGCATTTCCTGTGGCATAACTTCCTTTTCCTGTCAGGAAGCTCCTCCCACCACATATGACTCAGACTTCTTGTGATATAAGCAGGTCAAATAGCCTATTAATGGGTGGGAAAGATCTTCAAATCTAAATCGCTAATGCTTTCAGCCCCAAGATCTTTTGTATGCATTACATAGGCCAATGGGAACTCTGGGATAACTGGTGTCAACAGAGCTTTACACAACAATATAACACAAGATAAGCATATAAAACAATGTCATCATTCCCCAAACGAATGCGGCTCAAAATCTTGGGGTAAGGGGCAAAGGTCTTATCCTCCAAAGCTTCTTCCTACTGAAATTGGACATAGAGCTGTCCCTGCCCCAAGAAATTAAAAGTCCTATTCAAGAGGTCAGTTTTTAATAAGCTGGCACCTGGAACTCAGTTGACGCCAGGTCCAGGGATGACACATCACCATCATGGACAGGTCCAGAAAAGACACATCACAGTCATGGACAGGTACAGAGGTAACATCCAAACATATCGGAGGGTGACATCTGACTTACATGATCAGTTATCTGCAAGTAGATAGTACTAAGCCTGCAGGAAACAAATCTCACAAACAAATTTAGCAGACAAAAATCCAAAAAGAAACAAAGAGACTATCATAGCTTCATTCACGATAGAATACATGAGTCAAGGATGCAATTCACAATCATTTTCTCCTAGGTAGACCACTGTTACAGTATTGTCTTTCCCACATGCTATAATTTCTGCAGCCTTTGGAACATCGTCAGGCTTCTGTTTTACCCATACTTTAGCTTCCGATTTTATTCTATCAGTAGAACCAAATCCTTCCTTTCCTTTGATAGTTATTTTGTAAGGAGGGTCAGTTTTCACCAGGGGTATTGTTTCATGAGGAATGATAATCAATTGAACTATTCTATCATTTTTACACAACTGTATAGGCTCTTCACCTAAATTCTGGAGCATCACAATAATTTCTCCTTGATAACTAGACTCTATCACTCCAGCCAATACATGTTTTCCCTGAGCTGCTAATCCTGGTTTAGGTAATATCTATTCCAAGTGATTCTTCAGGATTTTCACACACATCCCAGTAGAGGTTTTTCTTACCTCTTTTCTATCCAACCAAAAGTTCTCTAAACAATGTAAATCATATGCTGCTGAAACAAGTATTCCTAGGTATGGTGATGGGACATCTTCCCTCACAATCCAATACTCAAAATTTTGGATCTTATGTATTTGCTGTTTTCTAATTTGCAGATTCAGGGTCATTATTCTGGCTAGAGGTATACTTCCTCCTAATGGTCTATTATTCAAATTATGTAAAGCAGTGGACATATTATCCTTCCAATGATGGTACCAATTATTAGAACTTAACTTTCCTAACTGTTCTTTCAACAATCCATTCATTCTTTATATCAACCCAGATGCTTGTGGATAACATGAAATATGATATATCCATTCTATATTATTCAATATACAATATCTCTTCATCTCATTACCTTTGAAATGTGACCCATTGTCACTTTGAATATGCATTGGGGTTCCATAATACAGAGTTTTACAGGTGTTTTTCTGGGTTTCATTCTTATAAGGACAAGCCGCTAGTACTCCTGAATAGGTGTCAACACAAGTACATATAAACTTACATCCTTTATCTTGGGGTAGTGATCCAATATAATTTATCTGCCAAATCTGGGCTGGAACTTTTCCCCTTGCTTTTTCTCCAATTACTGCCCGAGGAATAGTTCATTCTTTTTCCAATTGACATAGAAGACATTCCTCTATTACTTGTTTTAACAATAAATAAGAGATACTAATATACTAATACCTCTATCTTGTGCCCACTGGTGTGGGGCCTAGACCCCTAAATATCCAGCCATTTGGTGGATCTATTTTGCTGGTACTGGATTGTCAGTTGGTGTCGGTGTAGGGACAATATATTCAGTAGCAATCTTTGCTAGTTGATCAGCATGTGCATCGTACTCACATTCTGGTGTAGTGAGGGGCATGTAAGCATCTACATGAAAAACTGACAAATTAGTAAGCAAAGACATGTCCCATATATCTTCCCATAGCTCTTTGCCCCAAACTTGTTTACCATGAATTTCCAAATTTTGATTTTTTCCACATTTGCATTAATGTAGATAACCCATTAGCTAGTGCCCACGAATCAGTGAATATATGACACTGTCCTCTTTTCTCTGTTTTAGTAGCTTGATGTACTGCCACAAGTTCAGCATATTGACTCCTTCCACCTATCCCAATACTTTCCAAAGTTCTCTTAGTACGTGGGTTATAGGCTACTGCTTTCCAATGTCTTTTACGGCCCTAACATTTTGCTGTCCCATCTGTAAACCATGCTGTTTCTTCTGTTCTTCAGTCAGTCCATCATATCCATCACTCCATTTTACCAAGGATTGTACCAGCTGTTGCCTTGGATCAGAGGGTTTTTCATTCCCGTCAATGTCAATGCTTATGATAGATTCACATAGAGCAGAAACTCCACTTTTGCCTGTTTTTGATCTATTCTGATTAAACCATTTCCATTTAATTATGCTGGCCTCTTGTGCATGTCCAATTCTGTGAGATGCTGCAGTACTCATTACCCAAGTCATAATCAGTATTCCAGGCCTGAACATCACTTCATGGCCCAGAGTCAGTTGTTCAGTCTCTACCAAAGCCCAATACTCAGCTAACAACTGCTTTTCAAAAGGTGTATATTGTAATCCATATGAAGGTAGTTTCCTTGACCAAAATCCTAAAGGTACATTTTGGCTTTGTTGTTTCTGCCGTAAACTCCGATTCACCTAGTCATCTTGTAAAGTCACTTGTAATTGCACTAGTCCATTTTACATAGGCCATAAATCAGCTTCTTCAAAAGCTTTACTCTGTTCAAGTCCCCAATCAAATTCATATTTTTTCCTGGTAACTTTATATAAGGGCTTCAAAATCTGTCCAAGATGTGGAATGTGGTGCCACCAATATCCAAACAGTCCTATGAACTTTGGGCCTCCTTCTTATTGGTGGGGATAGGAAAATCTTGAATCTTCAATCGAGCTTGTGGGAGAATTTTTCGCAGTCCTTTTTTCCACTGTGTAACCAAAAACTTTACAATTTGAGCTGGTCCTTGAATCTTTGTAGGGTTAATTTCCTATCTTTTGCTTTTCATATGCTCAATTAAAAATATCAAACTCTTCTCCACTTTGTTTACATTTTTTGCCTGTATCAAAATAGCATCTATGTAGTGGGTAAGCTGTACAACAGGTAACTTCAATTCATCCAGATGTTTAGCCACAATCTTATGACAAATAGTTGGACTATGCAGATATTCTTGTGGCAATCAAGTAAATATAAATTGTGTACCCTGCCATGTGAAAGCAAACTGGTCCCATTGTTTGGAGTCTATTGGGATTATAAAGAAAGCATTGGCCAGATCAGTAACTGCGTACCAAGTCTCATTGTATTTCTGGATCCTTTCTATTAAGGTAACAGTATCTGGAACAGGAGCGTACAAGGGTGGAGTCACTTCATTCAATTGTCTATAATCCACTGTCATTCTCCATTTCCATGTGACTTTCCACTGGCCATACAGGACTATTCCATTGAGCGGTTGTAGGGACTAACACTCCTGCTTCAATATATTCCTTTATAATATTGGCAATTTTATCTTGCCCACCTGGCACATGATACTGCTTCAAAGTAATTACTTTAGAAGGTTCAAGTAAAGTGACTGGGTCCATCTTTATTTTACCCACTAAAACTGTATTAATTCCCATCTTCCTTACTGCAAATGGATATCTCCCCTCAGGCAAATTCAGAGTCATGCCTTTCAATACATCTATGTCAATGATGTGTTCAGGAATGGATACAATGACCACGGTATATTCTTTCTTAGGCAATTCTCCAATTTTCATCATCAGTTTGACATGTTCGGCTGATATTTCAACCCCTCCTGGTCCTGTGATGGTAATAGGAATTCCATGCTTAAATTTATCGGAGTTTCCATAAATCAAGCTGGCCTCTGCCCCAGTGTCAATCAATGCCCTAGTTATAGCATTTGATCCATTCTTCCAATGTATAATCAGATTAATATGCGGTCTGTAATCCTGTGTGTTTCTTTAATCCGAGCTGGGTCTTGGCCTATTCTCTAGTCTCCTTGAAGGTGTGACTCACTTGGATACAAGGGTCCAAGATCTGTAAGATTTGTAGGGGAACTTCTTACTTCTCTATTCCATCTGCTATTAAGCCCCTTATCTCAGTACATTTTGTATAGCTCGTTAGTTGGAATACCATCTATTCTTCTAAAATCTACCCCTGCTTTCAATAGAGCAATAAACACCTCTTTCCTTGTCATTCTATTCCAACACTGAATCTGCTGGTTTTGTACCCTTCTCTCCCGAGAAAATTTATCATTTCCCCAGTCTCCTAAGTCACTTAATTGTGAAATCTTATCCAGCACCTCTGAAAGAGAGTTCCCTATTTCTGCAACCAGCAAAGTCAGAATTACATGTTTACAAGTGGTGGGGGGTGCTGTTTTAACTATCAAATTCCTATGAGAGACTCCCAAGAGAGTTTCATAATAAACTTCAGCATTCCCTAATATAATAGCAGTTTTCATTACCTCCTCCTTTAACTTTCTCATACAGTCCCGAATTGAATACCAGGGTCTATCTGATACCATATAGTATCTGCAAGATATTCTCTTTTATAGCCTGCTACAGCCAAAGCCAAAAAAAATTGGTTGTTTGGTTATCTCCTTGCATATAATCCCTAAAAACTTGCTGTACAAAAGAATTCTGACTAACACCTATGAATCTCATACAGTCCACAGAATCTACAGACACTCCTGTGGCCTCTTCATCACTGATTCTCACCATCCAAAATATCAACAATTCTCCTGTTTTCTGAGTGGACCTACTCAAGATATCTGTGATTTCCTGCTGTGTAAAATCTTCCAAAACCTCCCTGAACACAGTATTATGATCCTGTGCCTCTTGCCTCATCTGCTGTATGGGGCACACTTCTCTTTGAGAAGTCTGGTGTGATACTGTAACATTCAATTGTGGCTCAGAAGTAGCATCGTAGAATGTGTCATCTCATGCCTGAGGTTCTGATGTTGTATCCTCCTGTCTAGAGTCTCTGCCCCTGTTACCATAGTAATCAGACTGACTGCTAGATTTGACCTGGGCTGAACTGAAATGCACTCTTGGCCTCCTTGGCTCCCTCTGCCTTCCAGCTGGATTTACAGCAAGGCTAGTAGGTTCCTGTTGTTCTATCACCTGAGTTTCTCCATCTTGCTGTGCTATAGGCTGTCTGAGCTCTCTCTCCTAATAGTTTGTCTCTGTGTTCACACACAATACAATAGGCTGTGAGTAAAATCCAGCCTCGTCTAGAGATCTCTGTTGGCACTTCTATTCTTGGCTCAACAGTAACTTGTCTGAGGCATCACTCCAAACCTCTAGGTCCTCCACTACGTAGCTTATGTTTCCAGTCTTCAGAGACCGGTGCCTTTTGATTATTCCCTTGCTAGGAGGCAATAGGTTACATCCTCCCATCCTGGGAATAACCATTTCTTCCTCTAAAGCCCATCTACCTCTAAATAGAGATCTTATACCTTGGGATCCCATCCTCACCACCAAATAATGCATCAATAAGACAATAATAACAATATAGATGATAATTGTCAAAATGCCTATGCAGTTCTGTATCACAAAGTATATGAGACTCTCTATATAGAATGTAGAAAAAGTAAACCATTTATTTAGACACCAGAGAACCATATCCCACAAGCCATTTATCCAATCTATCAGAGTAGTAAAACATTCCATACATAATATCACAACATGGAGCCTCCCCATCCCAAACCAAAATCTCTCCGACCCCCTGCTGGGGTCTTCCCAAAAACAAACTCACAGTACAGATAAGTCAGGTTGTTCAGTTCTAACTACCACCAGGGTGGCCATTATCAGCCATCAGCAGCCATAAACTCCTCTCTCTCAATATCTCTCTCTCTCTCTCTCTCTCTCTCTCTCTCTCTCTCTCTCTCTCTCTCTCTCCCTCTCTCTCTCCCTCTCTCTGCATTTCCTGTGACATAGCTTCCTTTTCCTGTCAGGGAACTCCTCCCACCACATGTGACTCAGACTTCCTGTGACATAAGCAGGTCAAATGGCCTATTAATGGGTGGGAAAGATCTTCAAATCTATATTGCTACTACAGTCCTCCGGCACATCGACTCTGATCCAGGGGATCAATACATGATCAGCATGCATGTACACATTTGGTGATATCATTTTTGGGGGATATTTATTCCTTTTTATATCACATTTATTTCTGAATATGTCCCTATTCTCACCCAGTAAGGTTTCATTTGCAACAGACTAAAAAAGAAAAAATAATTTACTTGAAACCTCCTAACTAACATATCACTGCATCTGACAACACTAGGCAGCAGCGTTCCACAGCCCTGGTCCCCAGGCTCTTCAGTGAAGAGAGGTGGCGTATCTGTTACTAATGCTACATTTTAAACCACTTCTCTTGTGCAAGAGTCAAGTGTTTCATCCTCATTTCATATATGAGACTGAATGATAAAAGATTTTATTAAGTGCTTATAGTATGCCAGGCACTGAGGAGGGTAAGTGACTTATTTATGCCCACATGGCTGATAAGTGTCAGAGTCGGAATTAAACCCAAGTCTCTTGACTCCAATTATAATGCCTTTTTCTTTTCCTTTTCTTTTCTTTCTTTTTTTTAACTATTATACCACACTGTATTTCTCAGTGCAAACACCCAAACAGAAAGGGAAGAGATTGAGAGCATTATAAAGAAATTCTCAAACACAGAAAATAGGAAGAAACATCAGTGGTGTGTCTGTCCTATGTGTTTGTCTTTTTCTGTTTCTTTTCATCCCTACATTCTAATATACTGTATTGGCAATCAAAATGGGTTCTCAGCACGTAGTTCAACCAAATGCCCTTGAAGAGTTTGGCCTTTATTTGCTTGATTAAATTAAGAGTCCTTGACGACCTCCTTGCCTCAAGGGAAGCCTAGTTTACATGGGTTTGAGTAACGTGTTTGTGACATCAGAGGCTTTTAGACCACGTGGGTTTAAGTGGTGTCTTTGCGATGATTTTAGGTCACACGTGTGACTCACCCTTGACCCTGAAAAGATAGAAAACCAGAGGTTGGCTTTCCCTTTTTCAGAGCTCTGACCCACAAGCAGTGGTGCCTCAAGTGCCTCTGGGCCAGCCCTTGTTATGAGCTCCCAGGCTGAACTTAGATGTTGGTAACTATGAATTGTATTTGGCCTGTCTGTCAATGTTTGTAGCTTGTTTGTATTTGCTCTGAAGTTCAGAGTGCTGGCTTTATCCCCTGAACTAAGTGAATGGTATTTGTATGCTGGATTAAAGTAAGCTTGTCAACCCTTAATGTTGCTTTCCTTAGTAAAGCAGATCAAAAGAACCTGGGCTTTTGCAGCGTTCTGTGAGCTGGTTGTCGTTGATTTTATACCTCCCACAGCAGCTGCTAGCCAGATTGTTGAAACATATACACAACTGGTCAATTAGAAATTTTGATGAAGCCTCTCAATTGATTTTCACTTAACAGTCTGACAACTCCATAAGACCTTAAACAAGTCCCTGTCTTTCTTCACTCATTTCCCTTTACCTCTCCATGCTCCTTATCATCTCTTGTTGTCATTGTTTCAGTTGTGTACAACTCTTCATGACCCCATTTGGGGATTTTCTGCAAAGATACTGTAGTGATTTGCTGTTTCCTTCTTTTTTAAAAAATTTACTTATTTAATTTATTTAGTTTTCAGCATTGATTTTCACAAGAGTTTGAATTATGAATTTTCTCCCCATTTCTACCCTCCCACCCACTCCAAGATGGAGTATATTCTGGTTGTCCCGTTCCCCAGTCAGCCCTCCCTTCTGTCACCACACTCCCCTCCCATCCCCTCTTCCCTTCCTTTCTTGTAAGGCAAGATAAATTTCTACTCCCCATTGCCTGTGTATCTTATTTTCTAGTTGCATGCAAAAACTTTTTTTTTGTTTTTGAACATCTGTTTTTAAAACTTGAGGTCCAAATTCTGCCCCCTCTTCCCTTCCCACTCACCCTCTCTAAGAAGGCAAGCAGTTCAACATAGGCCACATGTGTGTCATGATGTAAAACCCTTCCACAATACTCATGTTGTGAAAAACTAACTATATTTTGCTCCTTCCTAACCTATCCCCTTTTAAACTGTATATTCCCTTCAGCTACCCTAATACTGAGGTCTCATGAATCATACACATCATCTTTCCATGTAGGAATGTAAACAAAACAGTTCAACTTTAGTAAGTCCCTTGTGATTTCTTTTTCTTGTTTACCTTTTCATGCTTCTCTTGATTCTTGTGTTTGAAAGTCAAATTTTCGATTCAGCTCTGGTCTTTTCACTGAGAAAGCTTGAAAGTCCTCTATTTTATTGGAAATCCATATTTTGCCTTGGAGCATCATACTCAGTTTTTCTGGGTAGGTGATTCTTGGTTTTAATCCTAGCTCCATTGACCTCTGG
>CM053625.1:178946659-178972018 GCA_028646595.1 Phalanger gymnotis
TGTCAGGGGTCTAGAACCGGGCTTCCTGGGTGGAAAGGAGAGCGCCTGGAGTCACCGCCTCTGGCGGGAGTGGCTCCGAAGGTTGTCGCTCCGCCCCCGAAGGAGGCGTCGGGGAGGTCCCCTGCTTTCCCTAGATAAGGAGTAGCAAGGAGGAAGGGGTAGTAGACATCTTTGAAGACTCCAATAAAGCAACCTTTCATATTCAGCTGTGGTCGCTGTCTGGTTATTGCCCCTTGGCCTACCGAGGGGACCGGAGACGTCCGAAGCCCAGATAGGGAGGCGGTTGCTCACCGAGGAGGGTTCTGGAGGCGTGTCCGGCGAGAGCGCGGGACAATTTCTCCCATAACAGTGACTTGTCTGAAGTCCCACAGCTATAATTGTCAAAGGGAGAATTTGAACACAATTCTTCCTTCCACATCCAGCATTCTGCCATGATGTTTTTGGATGCCCGTTTTACAGATAGGGAAATAGGCTCTGAGAGTTAAACATGCCCAAAGATCACACATTTGTAAGAGGATGAGCCAGGACTACAACCCACGTTTTCTGACTTCATATTTATTTCATCCAGGTTCCACTACGTCACATGATGAGGTTCTTAATAAAGCCAAGAAAATGTGTCTTTGTTTCCCTTCTTGCTGCTCCCTCTCTCCCAGCCTGTGTCAACTTTCTGAAGGACCTTAGCACAATAGAATTTAGGGTTAGAAGGGCTCTCTGAGGTCATCTAGTTCAACCTTTTCTTTTTACAATATAAACTAAAGCTGAGAAAGAGAGAAGGGCGTGGGGAATGATTTGTGAATTGTAACTTTCTAACTAAAGGATTTGCTCATCTCAGGAGTATTTGCATTTTAGCAAAGGTCTGTTTGAAAACCTTTAAGACTCCAAAGAATATCAGACCCAGTGACAAGTGTTGGAGAATTGGCCAGGGCACTTGCCTAGTAACCTCACAATGTATGTTCCATAAATCCCTGGAGTGTTATGAAACAGGCTGAAGGATTCTACAAAGGAAAAGTTGTAATCGCTGACGACGACACATAGCAAACTTTATCCTCTGGGTCAGTCATCTATGATATATGCAACCAGCCAGTGCAGGGAATCATGGGAGGTTAGTCAATCATACTACTAAAAAAAAGTCTTTTTACTCCACCATTTATTTGCAGAACTATGTATAAAATAACAGTGAACTTCTAGAAGTTCAAATAAAAATTTTGGGTGCCAAAAATGAGGATGGATCCTTGATAAATGCTAAAGGTCTAAAGAGACCAGAGAATAAAAATGTTGATCCAAAAGATTAGTGAGGAAATAAATATTCATGGACTCAGCTGGAAGACCAAGTGATCTTGATAACCCTAGGGCTCTAAGGTCTATAGAGCAAAGGTTATTGACCCCATTCTATAGATAAGGACTCAAAAGACTAGCCTAGGGTTACCTAGATAAAAATAGAGCTGAGGCTCCAACCTAAGTCTTCTGACTCCATGACTAATGCAGTGCCTAGTACTTAGTAGGCACTAAAATGCTTACTCATTGATTGATTAAACTCTATGTTTTTTTTTCCACTATACATGATACAAATAATAGCCAGAATTTATATCTACTTTAAGATTTGCAAAGCATTTTGTATATATTAAGCAATTTGATCCTCACAATAACCTTGGAAGGTACATGCTATTATTTCCTCCCATTTTACAGACAAAGAAATTGAGGCAGAAGAAGTTAAGTGACTTATCCAAGTTGACATAGGTAGTAAGTGTTTGAGGCCAAGTTTGAACTCTGGTCTTCCTGACTCCCAGTCTACCAACCCGCCTACCTGCATCATGAATATGTATGGCCACTCTTTAATTATTATCTTACTACTGCTAGAAAGAAATTGTGGGGTTTATGGAAAAAACATTTACTCCCATGTTAGTGATGTGCTTTTTTCTTTCTTCCTCTGTTCTTCCTGGTACAGATTTTTCTGTTTGTCCTCATGTCTTCTGTTCTTCCCAGCACAGACATGGATGAGGTTCAAATCCTTCCTCTGTGACCTTGGGCAAATCACTTTCCCTTTCTGGACCCCAACTATCTCATCTATTAATGAGGGGATTAGACAATAAAGTAAATTACTACTAGAAATTCTCTGATCCTAAGATAGACTATCTGACAGTGCTCTCCCAAAAGAACCCCAGAGAGCAAGGGGAGACAAACTAATGGAGGAGGCAGATGCTTACTCAGTAGAAGAAACATGCAAACTACACAGGCTACCAGACTAATCTTCCTAAGCACAGCTATGACTGAGTCACACTTTCTGCTCAAAACTTTTCTTCATAAACATTAGGATTGTTCTTGAAACAATTCCAGCCTCAAGCTTCTTTCACCCCTTTCCCCAATGATCAGTAAGGAAGGTCATTCATGTCAGCCTGGGGCATTCAATCTATTATGTTCTTCTTCTCCCTTGGGACATCTCGGATCCACATTTTGTGAAAGAAAATGGCAGTTGCTTTCTCCAAACTAGCATTAGACCCTAGATACTTCTGGTTCATAGGCTACTACCTCTAGGAAGCCTCTTCCAATCCCCTAACCAAAATAGATCTTCTCTTCTTCAAATCTCACATTCAATCCAATCTAATCCAATTCATTCCGTTTAGTTTCATTTGTATTCAATTCAATTCTATAAGAGATTGGAACTGGAAATTTGTAAGTCTATTTCCTATGCACAATCCTTGCACAAGGCATTATGCTAGGTTCTGGGGGTTAAGAGATAAAGGTAAAACAATCTCTGCTCTTAACTAACTTATATTTTACTTGAGCGATGAGACAGATGTAGGGGGTTAAAAACTATACACAAATCAGTAAATACTAGGTAATTTGAAGACAGAGACATTAACCAATTGAGAGAAATGGGGAAGGCTTGAAGTGAGGAGGAGGCTTTTGGATGAATATTGATGGAAGATAACAATTCTGAGAAGATGAGAAGGGAATGCATTCCATACATAGAGGGAGGTTAGATATTTGTACAAATGCACAGTGGTAGAAGATGAAATATCCAGTTAAAGAATTTTTATAGGTCATTTGGTTGTTTTTGGTCATGTCTAACACTCCATGACCCTATTTAGGATTTTCTTGGCAAAAATACTGGAGTGGTTCACCAGCTCTTTCTCCAGCTCATTTTACAGATGAGAAAACTGAAGCAAAGAAAGATTAAGTGACATAGGCCGGGTCACTTAGCTAGTAAGTGTGTGAGGTCAGATTTGAACTCTGGAAAATGAATCTTCCTGACTCCAGGCCCAGCACTCTACTGTGCCATCTAGCTGCTCCCAGTCCTATAGGACAGTTTGGCAAGACTCAAGAGGCTCACATTTTGGCCTATTCTTATGTATTTTGGCCATTCTTATGTAATTAGTACATTTTACTTATTTATTAATATAGTCACTCCTGTCTGGACTCATTCTTTGGACTTCTCACCTCCTCACCAGCCTCCTTCCATGCTGGAGAAACCTGGAGAAGCACCAATCATGCTCTCTTCTGGCTAGACTCATTCTCCCTTAACATCTTTCTTCAGCTTCATGTCTCACCTCCTACTCTAGCTCCACTGTATGGGTTATTTTCCCCCATTAGACTGTAAGCTCTTAAGGATAAGGATTACCTTGTTTCCTTGTATTTGTATTCTCAGAAAATGCTTGACCTATGACACATACTTGATAAGTCTATCAATCCATCTATCTATCCATCTATTTATCTATCTGTCTATCTATCTATCTATCTATCTTATTCATCTACTAGTCTGAATCACCTTGGAAGCAGGAGCCATGTCTTATACATTTTTTATGTCCCCCCCCCCTTCCATGCATGGCATTATATAACTATATTAATTAATATACTAATTAATATATAAGTCGGTTTTTGTGAAATCCTTGGTAAATGGAAGAGATATGCCTAAATGTATTTAGAGAGTAACTCAAGATCATTTCTTCCTAATAGGAAGCTCTTGTGACCAGTTTTGTCGAAGATCCTCAGAGTCTCATCATTACCTGCATCTTAGGACTAAGTGAGATAACACAGGGGATAGAGCAGAGGGCCTAAAGTCAGGAAGACCTGAGCTCAAATCTGGCTTTAGACATTTATTAGCAATGTGACCTTGAGCAAGTAACTTAACCTCTGTCTGCCTCAGTTTCCTTAACTATAGATTGAGGATTAGTGTTATAAGGACAAAATGAGATATTTGTAAAGTATTTAACACAATGGCTGGAACACAGTAAGGCCTAATAAAGCTTGTTTCCAACCATATAGTTACGTGGTTCTTATCCAAGATCCTCAAAAAAAATGGGCCAAATTCAATAGTGTAGCTAGATTCCTTGACTCTCACATGAACACTTCAGAAAAGGCCCTTATATAGGTCCCCAAATCGCCAAAAGATAGGGAAGACAATACTTGCTTTAATGGAAAATAAAAAAGCTAGTAGCCACCACGGCTAAGACCCCTTGTTCTGCTTCTCATTTGCTCTCTGTGGTTTCTACTTTCCTTGTAGAGACCAGAGCCTCTGATTAATTAATTCTGACTAACTAGCTATGTGACCTTTGGCAAGACATATAAGCCCTCTGGGCTTCAGTTCCCTCCCCTGTAAAATGAGTCTGCTAGACTAGATACTCCCTGAGGTTCCACTCTCCTGTGGCTAACATGCTACCATCCTCTGGATCCTCTGTTGGGGGAGGGAGTACCTTTGGAGAATTACATTCCTCTTAAGTTGTTGGTGCAGTGAGTAGAGCACTGGGCCTGGAGTTTTAGGAAGGCCTGAGTTCAAATCCAGCCTCAGACACTTCCTAGCTGTGTGACAGTGGGCAAGTCACTTAACCCTATTTACCTCAGTTTCCTCACCTGTAAAATGAGCTGGAGAAGGAAATGGCAAACCAGTCTAGTATCGTTGCCATGAAAACCTCAAATGGGGTCATGAAGAGTCAGACAAACACCTGAACAACAACCACCACCATTCCAGGCACTTTTCTAGATGCTGAGGATGCAAAGACAAATCTCAGAAAATGGGCTTTTGAGTGATCAGCAAGAAAAGCCCTTACACATTAAAATTTTAAGACAAATTCAGTTGTAGGGTCTGGGTAGGGAGGAGTGGGGAGAGAGACAAAAACTCTGGGACACTGGATATGAGCTCACACAGGGCATGGAAGTCAGGAATTAGAATGAGAGAGAAGGAAGTACACGCCATCTGGTATTTCCTATTTTAACTAATTATTCTTGCTAAGATCTAAGCTTAGTTGTTTTTATGCTTCTAAATGAGTATAAATACTGTTTAAATGCCCTCTAAATTTTAGCATCCTGGAACAAAGCTCCAGTAGTCCTGCCCTAGTTCCTGGGAAAGGAACCTAGGTTTGAATCTCTTCACTTTTCTGGGCCTCAGTTTCTTCCTCAATCAAAGAGATCAGACTAGATGATCTCTGGGATCTCTTCAAGCTCTAAATCCTATAAATTAGAAAGATCTGCCAGTTCTGTGATGTGCACCATTGAACAGAAACAACTGTTTCTGTGTATTTCATCCCCTTCCCACTCCATAGTCATTTCAGTTACTGCCCACAATCTTTCTTCAGTTCATCAATTGCTTTTCATTTCCCTAGCAAAGGTTGATCTGAACTGATTCATTAAAAGGCAGATGGGGGGAATGCCCAAAGACCAGACCATCAAGATTCATTTACTCTGGGACATATGGAAGGAGATAAATTTACAACCTTCCCCATAATTAAGAGTGGTCTACATGGCAACTGATGCATTTTAAAAGGTAGAGGAAAGGAGAGAAGAGAAGGGGGAAGGAAGAGAAAAGGGGGAGATGGAGATAGAGGCAGAGAGAGAAAGAGACAAGAAGAAAGGAAGAGGGGAGGGGAGAGGCAGGGAGAAAATAAAGTGAAGGAGGATGAAATAGACAGGGACAAAGAGAGAGATTGAGAGGTAGACAACGAGAAATAATCATTACATCGCTGCTGCTACTCTCAAGAATATGATTCTTTTTTCAACCTGTCAGTTTTCAGAATTTCCTGAAGGCTGAGAACCTCTGGTCTAGTGTAGGAACTCTCTCCCCTTCTTCCCCACCCTCAATGCCCCACAAACCTTTGAGGGGAGAAGAAACTAACTGTGAGTGATCCTAGGTCAGAAAAGCGGGGAAGCGTTCTGGACTTAGAAGAGTCTTTCCTCTTACACATTCACACTTTCAAGAAACTGAGAACTGACAGCTTGAGAAAAAGTATATTCTTGGAAATAGAGTAGCTGCAGTGATGTAATGATGGTTCCTCTTCTTCTTCTTCTTTCTGTCTCCCTATCCCTCTCTCTCCCTCTCCTCTTCTCCTTTCTCTCTTTTCCTCTTCTCTCTCTTTTTTCTCCTCCTTCTTCTCCTCTTCCTTCTCCTTCTTCTACTCTTCATCCTCCTCCTCTTTTCACTTTGTCTCTCTCTGTTGGCCTGGAGAGGGGGGAGTAAAGGAGGAGGTTCTTGGAGTAGACCAGGAGTACCTTAGAGAATACTACCACCCTAAGAAATAAATTCATATACCCAGAGAGTAAGAGAAGCTTGTCAAGAGGGTATGGCAACATGTGACATAACTACATCATTCTGTTGAAAATAATCTCTTTATTTGCCTTCTTATGTGTGTATGTATGATAAACACTAGAATTTATTTCCTTTCAAATTTACTAGGAGGTAGGGAAATTTTACTATAAGCAAAAGTGTATAGGCTGGGAAAAACGAGAACCTTTTGTGCTAGACATTATACTTGATAATGGGTATACAATGAAAAAACAATTGTCCTCCAAGAGCTTACATGCTGGGAGAGAATGCAACATTTAATCAAATAAATACAATTTAATTTGAGAATGGAGACAGAACTCTCAATCAGAGAGCTTAACAAAGACTTCCTGTAGAGGATGGCACCTGAGTTGAATCTCTAAGGAAGTTGAAGACTAATTCTAAGAGACCAATGAAAGCTAAGTGAATAGAATGTTGTGTTTGAAGTCAAGAAAACATAAGTTCAAATCTTACCTTAGAGACTTAGGAGTTGTGTGACCTTAGGCATGTCACTTAACTTCTCTGGACCTCATTTTCCTTATCTATAAAATGAGAGGGTTGGACTCTATGGACTCAAAAGTCCCTTCCAGATCTCTATCTATGATCCTAGGCAAGAAGGGAGTGGATTCTAGGAATGGGGGACAGACTATGCAAGAGCAAGAGACCAAATGCTGAGTCTGCAGAAGAGCTAGTACACCAGGATTGTGGCAGGAGTAACGTGAAGTAATTCTGAAAAGGCAAGTGGGAGTCAAAGAATGACAGGAAAGAATGATTCTTATTACTATTGTCTTGTCCATTTAGAGCAGTGGGCTTAACCTCTTCCTCATTCCTCCTTTTGCCACCAATACAGTGAGAGTATAGCCAGTATTCAAATAATGACCGCATAATTTACCAGATTTAAAACAATAATAACAGCATTTTCCATGGCAAATGAGTGATTCAGAGACCATAGTAAGTGCTAGAGTTCAGAAGGACTATTGATTGTAAGCTAGGACAGCTGCGAAGGACTTCCTAGGAGAGGTGGAATTAAGATGGACAGAAAAGAATTTAATATTTGTTGATTGATTGATAAGTAGAACTAGACTGATAGCTGTTCTCCAAATAGCATTCCATTTCTGGCTTTTATATATTTGTACCGGCCATCTGCCATGGCTAGAATGCACTTCACTGTATCTCTGTCACTCAGAATCCATGTCTTCTTTGAAGGCTTAGCTCAGGCACCACCTCCTCTATAAAGCCTTTCCCTGATCCCTCCTTTTAACTGGTGTTCTCTCCTCTCTCAAATTACCTTGTATTATACTTTCCGTGTTCATGTTGAAAGAGAATATGTTGAAGTAGTAGAGAGAGCCAACCTCAGAATTAGGACGACCTGAGTTCAGATCTAGCTTTTGGTATACTAGATGTAGGAACCTCGATAAATCACTTAACCTCTCAGGGCTCCCAGGCAACTCTTTAAAACTATAAATTGAAGAGTAAATGGCTGGTTTGTTTTCATAGAGTTTCTTCACTAGACATTCCCTATATCAATGAAATCCTGGGCATGGACCTGTCCCTTTCCTCTACCCCACCATCCCACATGTATCTGTTTTATCCCTCCCCTAGAACATAAGCTCCTTCAGGGTAGAGTCTATTTGGCTTTTGTTTTTGCATTCCCAGTGGTATTTAATAGAAATCACCTTCCTGTCCTTTATCTCAGTTTCCTCATCTGTGAAAATATGGTTATAAATTAGTTGTTCTAATTTGATCTCTTTCCTCTGTAGCATCCATCTCTTAAGTTCTATGCAGTCACAATAAGGTCCCAATATGCTTTGGGAATCATCGAGGAGGACTGGTGGAAGTGTTCATCTCATCTCCTCCTGGTAAGACAGCTGTCAGCCAAATTATGAAGTTCCCTTTCCCTTAGTGGCATTTACACTTTTCAAATATTTGAAGTCTAATCATCTCACTTAGTCATCGTTGATCTAAGCTGGGCATATTTTGTCCTTTTAATCACTCTTCATAAATCATTTCCCGCCTCCACCCCATTTTCTCAGTTGCTGGTTGGTGCTGCTCTTCTCCAGTTTTTACCTAACTTAGAGTTTTCATCCAACCTTCAGTAAATGTTTACCGTATACCAACTCTCTGCAGGGCACTTGGGGAGGTAGACCTAAAGGTGTGAGATGCTGTCTTTGCCTTAAGAAGTTTGTAATTTAAATGGAGAACTAATGTAAACAAATGTGATAAGTCATGACTGATGGTAATTGAACAATCGACAAGCAATTATTAAGTGCCTACTATGTGCAAGGCACTGTGCTAGACACTAGAGATAAAAAGACAAAAGTGAAAACAATACCAGCCTTCAAAGACTTTACAGTCTTCCCTGTGGTAGACATGTACATATACAGATACAATGGGGATTTGGGTTAGGTAGTAGATTCTGGTAGTTTAGGGAGCAAATGGAAAAGGAGGAGGAAATTAGGAAAGGTCTCACATAGAAGATGGTACTACATCTGAGCCTGGGAGGCATCTAGGGACCCTGAGAGATGGAAGAGAAAAGAGACTGTGATAGGCGTGAAGGACGGCCAGTGCAGAGACATAGAGATGAGAGATGAACGGCCATGTATGAAAAAAAATTAACTGAGAATCATAGGGTTTATAGCTGGAAAAGATTTTAGAACTCATAAAGTTCAATCTCTTTATTTTATAGCTGAGGAAACTGAGGTCCAAGTCCTAAAAGCCAGTCAACAACAGAACTGAGGCTTGATCTCAGGTCCTCTGAGTCTAAATCCTAGTACAGCACATGCTCTGAAGCCACTATCCCAACCCGCAGTTGCAATGTTGAGCTGGGTCCCCAGTTTGTGGTTAAATCTACTCATGGCTCTAGAGTTAGTCTGAGATGGGGAGGGGGTGGGGGGATGCCACAAGGAGAAGGGTTGTTTTTTCTAATGATATAGTTCACAAGCCCCCATCTCTGGGTTACTTACCATGATTATCAGTGGATTGTCCATTAGCCAGTTTTAATGAGCTTTTATAAGGAGATATTTATTAAAGGGGTATACTAGAAATAGTTGGTATAAAATATTACCCCTCAAAAAAAAGTCTATGACACACTCTCCCACAAGCATACAGAGTTCAGAGGAAAGTAGACTCAGGCTTACAGACCATGTGTTGCATAGAGGTAACTCATAACTCCTGGAAGGCCTTTTATGGGAGTTCTCCAAATGTTTACCTTAGATATGGTCCAGCTGTTCTGCTGGGCTCTTTACAGAGCTTTAAATCTGTACCCAATCTGTCTTTGTCTCAACACAAGTTACAACAGCTATTCCAGGGATGCTGTCAGGATGGCTGTGGAAATATGAAAAGCCCTCTGAACTGCCAAAATTCACAAAGTCAAGGTCAAGTTCTCTGGTCAAGGAAGCTGGAAGGGAGGAGATGAAACCAAGACCAAGATTGAAGCTCGGGGCCCTGCTCCTCCCTCCCAGTTGATTTCTTCTCTGACAATTAGTCAGAATGTTCTCTGTTTGTTTAAATAAACCTCTCCTTGTTTGTCGCTCACTGGAATATGAATCTCCTTTGTTCTGAACTAGCTCTTTATTTTTTTTTTACAAACTCCATTAGGTATGACCATGTCACTCAGCCAATCTGAACACATTTCCCTTCCAGTTCATCCAGTAGTTTACCACAGACATTGAATCTGATCAAGGCCTTTTGATACTTAGTTTGACTAATTTGATTCAATAAAGATATGCTAAGGTGCATCTAAGCATATAGAGGTATAAGAGGCAAGGTTTGATGTGGAGTAGTTTGATTGATTTACTCAATCAACTCCCACCTTACAATAGGCTCATAGAGGACCACTCACATTTCTAAAGCACTTTCCTCCTAACGTGTATTTTAAAGTAACAGGATCAGTACCAGACATGCTCTAGAATGAGTTTTTTATTTCCTACCTAGGGAAGTTTGGCAATCATAACCGAGAATAAAAGCATGAACTCAGCCTCTCTCTCTATAGCTGCATGATCCTGGGGCTAATGACTCTGGTGATGGACTGAATCTGTCTAGGATTGATTATTTCCTGTGCTCACCTGCATTATGCTCAGTATGTACCTAGTCTCATCTCTCTCTGTCTCATCTTTCCCATACACTATGTCCATGCTGCCCTGTCTCACCTCTCTATTCCTTGTATCTATTACTCCTTCCTTGAACACAGGAGTGCGCTAGAGCCAGCTGGAACCAATTTAAGAGAGCCAATAGGTAAATTTTCAGTGCAAGAATCAAAATCTTGGAAATCAGCAAATGCAACAAATCAGGGCTTGATTTGTGATCTTGCTAATTGTCTAGACTTAAGAAACTGAGAGAGAAAATGTTGATAATGAAGATTAAACACAAAAATTCATTCGTTTTGGGAGAGGCAGTTGTTAAGCATTTATTAACACACCCCTGCTTACATGGTAGTAAAAACATTTCTTTCCTAGATCCTTCACTGAGAGGAAAGCTAGAGCCTTGGTCACTGATTGAGAAAATTTCTTCCCCCAGACATTACACTAACAAAATAATAATAGCTCTTTTCAATCACTAATAGAAACAAATAATAACTTTTTCATACCCCCTATGCAAAGCAATGGAAGGAAAGGAACTGTACACAGGCCAAGTCCCTGAGGATCTGTTGGTTATATAAGATTTATATTGAGATGGTGACAATGACTTGTATAGTTTTAACTATTTTGATTTTCCCACCCTTGGGGAGAGGGGTATTGATCACAGTATTATCTGATCAATTTGATGAAATCTCTAATCAACTTTTTTGAAACTACAAGGCATGAATTTTTTGTTTTGGAGGGATCCAGTGTCCACTTTCCAATAGAACATGAATTTGAGCACTGTCCCTCTGATTGGTTTCTAACTTTGATGCCTCCTAGGTACTGGCCACTGTGAGTCAGGGGTATAGACATGTATTAGAAAAGCTGAGACTCCTCACTGGCCTATAAAAATAAGCGAGTAGTGCTTTTTTCTCTCTTGAATTTCCAGACTGGATTATAGTAAAGAGGGCTTTTTAATTTGGGTGGGGAATTTTTCCCCCACCTCCCATTCCCAGAATCTGTGATGGTGGCTTATATCAAAAATACATGGCAGTGGGAGACATACTTGCATGTAACCTGAGCAAGAGACACAAATTCTTGAAACCCCCCCCCAAACTGTCCCTGGCCTGCACCCTTAGGCTGACTCCTTAAGAGATACTATTCCCTACCAATGGCCCTATTCTAGTGCTAAATTTATCCCTACCCCTCTAGCCCCACATCTGTTCCTCAAAAAAGCTATCACCTATTTTGAGCTCATCCATACATTAAACTTTTTCATATATATATATATATATATATATATATATATATAATACAGTAAAAAGAATAAAGGTACGAACAAAATTTAAATTTTTAAAGAGGGAAGAAGAGGAAAAAATAAGATGAAAATCATACTAATATTACTAAAAAAGAGAATCAGAGAGAGAGAAAACTACCACCTGGACCAGATTTTAAATGGAAAAACAGGAAGGAAGGAAGGAAGGAAGGAAGGAAGGAAGGAAGGAAGGAAGGAAGGAAGGAAGGAAGGAAGGAAGGAAGGAGTGAGAAAAAGAGGAAGAGGAGGGAAGAAGGAGAAAAGCTCCTAAAATTGAAATAAACTCAATTAAAAATCCAAATGCAAGGTATTTTTTAGAGAAATCTTGGATCATTAATGAAAACTGCATTCTGAATAAAACAAGCAGTCAACCACAAGTGCTGAATTAAAAATAGGAGCTGGATAAAATTTGCAGCAGTTTCCCAAAAAAGGACAAAATATAGAGGAAAATATTGTAGCTAGGAGCAATGAGTCCAATGGGAACTTCCCATTAGACCAGTAGAGTGCCTCCAAAGTGCTGAACAAAGAAGCAGATGACCTCAGATTGAGGTGGTGATCACCACCATGGCAAGGATGTCTGGGCCCAGAATATGAATATTCATTGGATGAAGACAGTTCTATTTCCCCTGAGATTATGTCGCCAGAGTGTAGGTAGGGATGGGTGTGTAGAGATTTCTGAGAAGATACAATTTAAATAGAGCAAAGCTAAGACTAACGATCCCTTTGGAGATTTGAGAACAGGGTTATCTGAGAATTCAGTTACCATGTCCAGGTACCCAGAAGTCCTTTTCTCCTCTCTGAGGCCCTGAGGACTAAGGAGAATAAACACCTAATTTGCAGCAGAGCTGTGAAGAATACCTAACAATGGCATCACAGATGCAGATGCTGCATAGGTTGTTTCCCAATCTCCATCTGATTTCAGAGGAACATTGCTCTACTCTACCAGAGCTGTGAGTCTTGGAGCAATTCATTTTCCAAACTACTCTTCTGGGGAAAGACAATGAGATTAAACTCATTCTTGAAATGTTGGCTGATATTATTTCTGTGCTTTACTATTCATGTCTTGCCCAATTAAATGTTTGACTCTTTCAATGCTGTTCCTTGCCTGAGTCTGTTAATATGGTAAACAACTGAATACCAAGGCCTGCGTTAATTTCAGAATTTCCATTTTCTAACTAGATAAAGGGAAAGCAAGCCATATAGGTAAATTGATATTAAAAATAACCATAGTTTGAGCTCAAGACCATAAGAATTCAGAGTTGGTTGAACCAATGAAGCACATTAGTCTTAGAACAGACTTTAAAAATCATTTCGCTCAACCACTGTTTCAGAGATTGCTTCCATGACATCTCTAGTAAGCAGTCATTGAGGTCCTCATTGGAGGCCTCTCTGGACAAGTAAGCTATCATAGAACCTTAGGGTTGAAAGGGACCACAAAAGCCGTCTAGTCTCTTTCATGCCTGAATTAAAATTTCCTCCACAATATAACCAACAAAGGTTCATCAGCTAGCAAAAACTCTGGTAAGAGAGAATTTACTAATTCCAGAGCATGGGTTCTTAACCTAGAAACTGTAGATCCTCATGGGTCCAACAACTTGGGTGGGAAAAAATTTACATCTTCATTTTCACTAACCTCCAACTGAAATTTAGTGTTTCTTTCAATTTTTAATCAATGTACACAACAAATATTATCCTGAGGAATCCCTACTATATCACATTGTTAACAGACTAAGTTTGCAATCCTCTAGGATCCCAGGACCTTTCCACGTGCTATTGGTCTATATCTCTCCCATTTTATATTTGTGCACATGATTTATTGAACCCATATACAAAGTATTTTTATGTATATTTTACATATATTTTATAGAAGTGTGAAGTATTTTATACTTGTGCTTATTTTATTTCATTCTTACTCATTATTCTAGCCTATTTAAATTGTTTTAGGCTCCCATTTGTTCATCTAACCCATTGACTCCCTTTTCCTGCTTTGTTTTATGTGCACATTGGATATCTGTGACACCTATACCTATTTATATAAATGATGAGTTACATAAAGGGAGGCAAAGACCCCTGGACATCAGCTTTGTGGAACACTGGGAAGTTAAAACTGGGAAGGGAAGAATGTGATCGGACTGAGCTCAGGAAGAACTCACCTGGCATTTATCTTCCCGAGGGAGAAGAGGTGGCATCTGTTGGCTTCAAATGTTAACTCATTATTCTTGCTAACTAGGTGCTTAGTTCCATTGTTGCTATGTTGCTACTAAGGGAATTGTCATTTCTTTAAGCATGGAGATAGACTGGGACCAATGAGTAATACTCAAACAAAACAAATCCAAAAATTGGCAAGTTGGAAAATGTACATCCCAGTCTTTACCATGAGCCCCTCGTCTTTTTGTCAGGCAATGAGTGAGTCAGTGACTCATCTTTGGCTCTCTGGAGTTATGGTTGTCATTGAAATGATCAGAGTTTTGAAGTACTTCAAATTTGCTTTTCTTAATGATGTGATTATTGTGTAAATTGTTGTGGTTCTCACAAAGCATTTAAGTTTCTCATGCTATTTTGGGAGTAAGACAGAAAGATGTGTGCTAGACAATAGTGTCATAACTGACTCTAATGCTTAGCACAGTGCCTGGCATATAGTAGGCCTTTAATAAATGTTAGTAATAAATGTTAGTAAGATTAATTGACATTTATATTATGCCCTAAAGGTTGAAAAGCAATTTAAATACATTATTAGATTTGATTTTTGCACTAACTCAAAGAAAAATGAAGGATAGGGAGTGATTTCATTGGTATTTGGAACTACCAGATGAGGAAATTCCCTCCACCAATGTAGATATAGGTCAGCAACTTCTCTGCAACTGGCTTACCTAGGATCATACAAGTAATGTGTGTCAGAGGAGGGACTTGAACCCAGCTCTTCCTAGCTCCCTCTCTTTCCACTAAAGCAGACTGCCTTTAGCAAGCTAAATACTGCAGAGAGGTGGTACAGTGGATGGATTACCAGGAGTGGAGTCAGGAAGACTCCTCCTCCGAGTTCAAATCTGGCCTCAGATACTTAATAGCTGTGTGACCCTGAGCAAGTCACTTAACCATGTTTGCTCAGTTTCCTCATCTGTAAAATGAGTTGGAGAAGGGAATGGCAAACCATTCCGGTGTCTTTGCCAAGAAAACCCCAAACGGGGTCATGAAGAGTCAGACCCAAGTGAAAAATTGACTGAACAACAATAAAAATAATAACGATTATCGTCCCCCATTTCACAAATGAAAAAAGTGAGGCTATGCCAGGTTAGGTCGCCCAACTAGTAAGTGTCAGAAGCAATATAGAGAAGCGATGTGTTCTATCAAGTAGCCAACTGACCAATAACATTTATTAAGCATCTACTATGGGCCAGGCCCTGTGCTAGCCACTATGGATACAAAAACAAAAATGAAATGGTCTCTGCTATTAAGAATCTTATATTTATATAAGTACACAAAATATTTGCAAATTAAGTACAAGATAATTTCGGGGAGACAAACAAGTAGCTGGAGGAGATGAAGAAAGGTCTTACGTATAAGAAGGTGTTGGAGCTGAGTTTTGCAGAAAACCAAAGATTTGGGGTGAGGAGCCCCAGACTGGGAGCCAGAGGACTTAGGTTTGAAGGGCGGTTCTATTACTAACTCCCTATGTGGCTTTGGACAGATTCCATCACTCCTCCAAGCCTTCATCTCCTCATTTGCGAAATGAAAGAGTAGGACTACTGTCCAGAGTGCACCATGAGGGATTTGGACTAGAGGCTCTCGAAGACCCTTCTGGCTTTAGGGCCTATTATTATGATCATCTACTCAGGCCACAGGAAAGAGATGGAAATTCAGCAAGAGGAATGTTTTGATTGTCTTCTCAAAGGCCCTCACTTGTGGCCTCAGTGACTAAGGAGGATCAAGGAAAAAAGTTAACTCCGTGTCCAGGAGGGGATATTTTCTCATTTTCCTGCTGGGCCTACAGATGTTCAGAAAGGCTAAGGGATTTATTTAAAGGCATATAGCATATTAGATAAAGAAGAAGGAAAACAACCCAATTCTCCCAAGACCACAGCCCAAAACCTTTCCTCCAGATTTTGTGTCCTATAGGATCAAATGAGGGGATAAGCATTTATATAGTGCCTCCTATGTACTAGGCACTATGCTAAGCTCCTTACAAAATAGGATATCATTTGGTCCTTAAAACAACCCTGTGAAGTAGAGGCTGTTATTATCCTCCTTTTACAGCAGAAGAAACAGAGACAAATGTGTGCTCAGGACCACATGGCGAGTAAGCATCTGAGAAAGATTTGAACTCGGGTCTTCCTGACTCCAGACCCAGCACTCTACCCACTCACTATATCACTTAGCTAGAGTAAATCTTAAAGCACTGTGTCAAGGCTAGCTATTACTATCATCATCATCATCATTATTGCTACAATTGCTATAGCATTGCTAAATTATAACTTATGTTTTTATAGTACTTTGAAGTTACAAATTCCATGCCTGGAATGCCCTCCCTTCTAGCTTCCCTGGCTTCCTAAAAGGCTCGGCTAAAGTCTTACTTTCTAAAAGAATCCTTTCCTAGTCCCATTAATGCTAGTGACATCCTTCTGAAATCATATCCAAGTTATACGTCATCAAGGGACAGCTATGGAGTGTGGTGAATAGACGTCAGCGACAGGAATCAGGAAGATTTAAGCTCAAATCCAGCCTCAGACACTCACTAGAAGTGTAATCTTGGGCAAGTCACTTAATTCCTCTTTGTCTCAGTTTCTCCACTTGTAAAATGGGGATAATAATAGCACCTAACCCCCAGAGTAGTTGTGAGGATCAAATGAAATAATAATTGTAAGCTGCTTAGCACAGTGCTTGGTATATAATAAGTGTTATGTAAATGTTAGCTATTATTATTATTAACTTCTCTTTGTCTCAGTTTCCCCATCTGTAAAATGGGAATATGGGTTTCTCTTCTCTTCCCTCCCCCTTGCCTTGTCTTCCCTTCCCTCCCCTTTCCTTCCCTTCTTTCCCCTTCTCCTTCCCTCCTCCTTTCTTCCTCTCCCCTTCTTCTTCCCTCTCCAATCATCCCTTCTTTTCCCTTTCCCTTCCCTTCCCATTTCTATCCTTTATTAAAGAGTCATTGTGAAATAATGGAAAGGTTCAAATGTCACATATGTTCAAAAATATTTATAGCAGCTCTTTTGTGGTGGCCAAGAATTGGAAATCAAGGGGATGCCCATCTACTGGGGAATGGTTAAGTAAGTTGTGGTATATGAATGTAATGGAATACTATTGTGCTTTAAGAAAGGAGGAACAGACGGACTTCATTATAACTCTGGGAAAACTTATATGAACTGATGCTGAGTTAGGGGAGCAGAACCAGGAGATCATTATACACTATTATAGACACAGGTTATCTGTAAGGGCTAATTTTGATAGACTTGGTTCTTCTCAGCAATGCAAGGTTCAAAAACAGCTCCAAAAGACTCATGATGCAAAAGGCTATCCACATCCAGAAAAAGAATTATGGAGTCAGAATGAAGATGGAAGCAAACTATTTGCTCTCTCTCTCTCTCTCTTCTTTTGGTTTTTGTTTTTATTTCTGTTTTGTTTCTTCTTTCTCATGATTCATCACATTAGTTATAATTCTTCCTTACAACTCGACTATTGTGAAAATATGTTCAGGGTGAAGGTATATGTAGAGCCTATATCAGATTGCATGCTGTCTTGGGGAAAAGGGGGGAAGAGAGGAGGAGAAAGTTTGAAACTGAAAAAGTTGAGGAGCTGAATGTTGTTAACTAAAACTAAAAATTAATTAATTAATAAAAATAATAATAATGGAAAGGCTTCCTGACTCGAAGTCCAGAGATCAGGATATGATTTCCAGCTTTGACACTTACTAGCTCAGTGACCATGACCATGTTGCTTTGCTTCTTTGACCCTCAGTTTCTTCATGTATAAAATGGAAATAATATTACATACATTTCTTACCACAAAGTTTTCTCCTCTATAAAATTCCCTGGGTAATCCTGCACTATAATAACTCATTAATTTAAGTGACTGTATGGAATATTCATTTGTCCAATTTTTTTTCCGAACACTGATCTCTTTGCTTCATTTTATGCTGCCCACAGCCAAAGGATGACACTTATTAACTGTATCTATGGGAAGATTTCTGATTTTGGTGTGGATGCAGGACACCTAGAGTTATAGTCCTATTTCTGTAAAATGGCAGGGTGGGTGGGGTAGGGTGAGGGGAACTAATGATAGCTCATATTTCTATAATTCTTTAAGGTTTACAAAGTACTTTCCACACAGCATCCCTATTTAGGTGGTAATAGAAGGATCATTAGTCCCATTTTAAAGATGAGAAAACAGAGGTCCAAAGAAGGAAGAGACAGTTAGTGAGTGCTGGAGTCGGGTTTCATCCAGCATTAATGAGCTATGAGTTTGTGAATGCTAGTAAACAATGACAAAAAGACTTCTCTTTTACACGAGAAGGGGTGGACCTCACTGGCCAGTAATAGTCATTGATCAGTCATAACCAAGTCACAGATAAATACAGATTCCTTACATTGTACATCTTTTTCATGTCCATTGACTCCTATGGTCCTCATAACAATCCCAGAATGAAATTATCATGCCCGTTTGGCATACGAGAAAACTGAGGCTCACCCAACAAGTTAGAAGTAGAATCCAGGTTCCCTGACACCCAGTCCAAGGCTCTTTAGAAATTCTTTGCTTGTCAGAATGGACTTGTTTTTATTTTAGGAGCTGGCACAAAGCTGGCCTAGGAAGGTAACAGCAATTACCATTTTTCTTCCTCTCCCATAATGTTGCTATCTTTAGGAAACTAATTACTAATAGGGTTTGATAAGCAGCCAGCATAATTAACAGGGTAAACTATCTTTAACGACTTATTCTGCCCAATTAGCAGTTGGATGCTGTGAGCAACCAAGTTTGGGAAGCTTCTTTCTTACAGATGTTCAAGTGAACAGGGCACCGGGCAGCCCGAGTGAAGAAGCCTCTTGGTGCAGCTGGCAGGCAAGCTCCATTGTGAGTTATGGCAGCTCCAGGCTCACTGAGCTAGCAGAGACAGGCATCTTGGAGTAAGAGTGTGTGTGTGTGTGTGTGTGAGAGAGAGAGTGTGTGTGTGTGTGTATAAGGGAGGGAGGAAAGGCTTATGGAGGAGAATGAGAGTTATTAGGAGCTTATGGAGATCAATGGAGGAGGACAAAAAGCTTGGGGGGGCACAGAGAGGGAGGTAGGAGCTTGTAGAGATAATGAGGGTAGAGGAAGGTGCTTGTGTATGTGTATGTGTTTCCCGCCAATTACAAGTTAAAACAATTTTTTAACATTTGGGTTCTTTTTAAGTTTTGAGTTCCAAATTTTATCTATCCCTTCCTACCTTCTTTCCCCCCTCCCTGAGATGGTAAGCAATCAATTATAGGCTATACATGTCTAATCATGTAAAACATTTACATATTAGTCATTTTGTACAAGACTCGAATAAAAGGAAAAGAAGGAAAAAAAGAAAATGAAAAATGGCACGCTTCAGTCTGTATTAAAACCATATCAGTTCTTTTTCTGGAGGCAGATAGTATGCTTCATCATTAGTCCTTTGGGATTGTCTTGGATCATTGTATTGCTGAGAATAGCTAAGTCATTCCCAGTTCTTCATCGTACAATATCAGTTACTGTGCACAATGTTCTCCTGGTCCTGTTCACTTCACTTTGCATCAGTTCATGTAAAGAGGAAGGTGCTTGTGGAGAAAATCGAAAGAGAGAATGAATTTGAGGGAGGGGTAGCATTAATGAAAGAGGGAGCTTATGAGGGTCTGTAGGGAAAGGAGAGGAGAGCCATTCAACAATTCAATTCTGAAAACAAGAGGCTTTCATTCTACTGGAGAGAGAGAATAAAGCATGTTCACAGCATATAATACAATATAAATTGAAAAGCAAGAGGGCATTGACAACCGAGGAGATAAAAGAAGAATTTATAGAGGAGGTGATATCCGTCCTGAACCTTGAAGGCAGAGGAGGATTCTGAAAGGGAAATGAGGAAAGAAGTGTATTTCAAGGGAACAACTTGGAGCAAAATTTCTGCAAACAGGTCTAGGAGATCATCAATAAACAGATGCCTTCCCCTCTGGTTCCCCTCCCTTCACCCCACCATTGGCTTATGATTTGCTTTGCATTTCATCTGGGAGTAAGCCTACTTAGAGAAGACAGACTTTTCTCCAAAACAATTCCCTGAGTGAAAGATACATGAAAGAAGGTGAAAGGTACTTCAAGTTTCTTCTTTTAGCTTTTGCTACCATTTGAGATCACAAATTTTCAAACTTGAAAGAGATCCTTAGTGACCACTTTGTACAACTTGTATTTTGAGTATAGCAAAACTCTGGACTTTACTCCCTCAAACAACGTGGACTCTAGAAGTTTTGATCCCCAGAATGTAGCTGGTTAACATTTCCCTCTCAGGATTCAAGAACCACCCTGAGACGCAGTGGAGCTTTTCCAGTGCCTTTAGCTCAAGCTCCCATTCTGGTGTGTTTTCCCCAATATTAATAGCCAGTTTTTTCTGTTTCAGTATAATTTTACCAGTTGATATCACTTCAATATCATTAATAAGCAATTAATATCAATTGCTTCTAACAAAGGAACTTACTAAAAAGATATGGTGAGACCCAAAGTACAAAAATATCCCCTCTAAGCAGGACATACTCTTTTCTCTACAAATTGGCACAAAGATTGGGCTCAAACTTAAAGTGATTGCCACTAAATATTAGCCCAACCTCTAGGCATAGCATAGTCCCTAGAAGGGTCACTCTATTGTTTGTAAGACATGTTATCTTGGCCACTGGACTATTCATTGCCGGGCTGGGTCCTGTAGGGTATTTCTTGGGGCTGCACTCCTCTCTGAGCTCAGTGGAAAGCAAACTTTGGTATGGACTCCAATTTCTGTGCTTCTTATGGTTCTTCTTACATTTCAAAATCCACAAAACGTTGTCACCTAGTTACTACCTCCTATACTCATTCACTAAAAGTAGGGGAAAACGAAACATAAGGCAAAAATCAGCATCACTTTGCATTCAAGGCCACAGTGGGGCCTGGGTGAAGCCCTGGGATTATCTCCCCACATGAAAGCTTATAATATTGTTTCCTTCATTGACATTAGGAGAAAAGATTGGATTTCTTTTTTTAATTTATTTTATTGTTAATTTATGGAATAAAACAAGCATTTCCATAAAGTAGTATAATAAAAAAAATGATTGTACATGAAACTACAAATCTGTTATGTACAACTTGCTATTCCATATATATATGTACATATATATTATATACATATAGTTATACTTACAATTATCATGTAAATTTCTTTCATTTTCTTCCCTCTGCTTCATTCCCAAGAGATGGCACCATTAAACACAAATAGGTATATATAGGTAAAATTATTCTATGCATCTATTTATCACTTCTTCCTTTGGATGCAGATAGAATCTTCTTCATATGTCCTTTGTAGTTAATTTGTTTTTGTAATAGTCAAAATGGCTTATTTGCTCAAAATCATTCTTAAAACAATATTGCTGCTATAAACATTTTAGAACAAACATGTTCTTTTCCTTTGTCCTTAATCATCTTTGGGTATAGGCAGTTTAATAATTCTTTGTGCATAATTACAAATTGCTCTCCAAAATGGTTGGATCAGTTCATAATTTCACCGCTGGGGCCTTTTATATGCCCTCCCAGTTGTGGCTCACCAATTAAAAAGCAGCTACAGTAATCATACAGGAAACAATCACAGAATACCCAGGCATGCTCTGAATTGGAGACAGGGTTCATTCATTGAAAATTATGATACATTTCCAGAAGTGGGCTTGTAAAACATTCATATGGGTTAGCATCAGGCAGAGGACAAAATACATACTCAAAAGACTGGACCCCTATTGGCCAGACTTCCATTGTATTAGCACGAATTTCCTCTCTAATACATTTGAGAAGCGGTCATCTACCTCTACTTAAAGACTTCCAATTGAGCAATAATGAAAATGCCATCTCTGCCCCTAAGGTTCTCAATTATTTTGGCCAAGACCTTATAATCTTTAACAAAACAAATTTAAATAAATAAGCCAATAATGAATACACACTCAAACATGCATGCGTGAGTGCACCATTCATGATATAATCGGAATACAGAGATGGCCACCTTTTATAAACATTTCTCAAAATTGTTTTTTTATTGAGTCTTGATTGTCCTTTTGGCATAAATATTATGTTTCAAATAACAGGATCCCTGCAAATTTCAACTGGGGGAAGCCTCTCTCCTCCCCATCTCTGGAAACCTACCTGGTGTGTATAATCAGTAACAGCCCAAGCTCATATCCTTGCCTTCACAGATGGTTGGGGGAAGAATCAGGAGATATGTAATGGGTTTCCATAGGACAGCAGATCTATTTCTGTGGCATGTATAGCAGTTATAGTTTCTTAGACCACAGGGTGTAGGGAATTGAAGAACATGATGATAAGAAATAGCCCCCATTATTCCAATTTCTTCTTGGCATAAATAGAATGAACGAAACAAAGATAGAACTCAAGGTTGGGAGATTGTATCAGTAAGGCAAGATTCATGACCTCAAGTATGACCATGAACAAGCCTATATGGTTTGGAATCACAGAGTATGAAAAACTCTCTAGGTAGAAGGCAGAACAAGTATAACCTTTATTTAGACAGCACCTTTATTCAGATCCCAAGACCAATAACTCCAATTCAATATATCAGTAATTATATTCCAAAACCAGTAAGCCCACTTCAATGTAGCAACAAGGAATTATAACACGGTATTACAGCAAGGAACCAAGTCATCCTGTAACCTTCCTCCCTGCTGGGGCCTCCCTGTAAACACTCATGAATCCTGTCTGCTTGCCTCAGTTCTCTCCTCCCTCAGTTCTCTGGTCTCTGAAGCTCCCTGGTTTCCACTTTACTCTCAGATCTGCACTCTTTCTGTAACTCTGTCATCTCAGAGTTCTTACTTCTCCTCCTTGCCCTGGATTCTGAATTCTTGCTTCTGCCTTCTGAGTTCTTAGAGTTTCCTCCTCATGGGAATTGTTTCTCTTTGTATCTTCAACTTTTCACTCTTAGTTTTCTTTCTCTTTCTCTTTCTAATTAGGATGACTTCTGTTGGAGTCTCATCTTGTAAAGGGAATCATTGCTTCCTGCTCTAGCAAGAAGAGTCTAAGAAGTTTCCTATCTATATGCAGGTTTCAAAGCCCCCTTTCCTCTAGCAAGCAGTAGAGATTTTTGTTTCCTAACTGTTTACTGTCCCTGAACCATTGCTATGCTGTGATGTTCAGTTTCCATTCACTCCTTAGATCCAAGTCATCTTCTCCCATATTTTCTGTCTTTAATTTCCAGCTTTGGCATTTGATCTCTGTGATTTCAATCAGTGTTTAAAGACCTTTCCCACCCACTCAATAGACCTCAGTTGGGGCCAATTAAGGAAAGCTTGATTAGAAGTTTGTCTGTAGGCAGGACTACTCTTAACATACTAGGCACTAAGCCTCAGATCCACACCCTTTTGCTGTTTGGGTGTGAAGCCCTCATGCCCTAAAAAGAGTATATACACTCAGAAGGTAGTCATTGAGAACTCAGAAGGCTTATTCTTGTCATGTTGAGATATTGGTAGCAATTCATCATCACCTTCTTAGAGAAAATCCTCTGGTAATGAACTTTTCATATTTCACTAGGCGGGTTCTCAGACAACAACCACACGATCTCTTACCTGGCTTATGCTTGAAGGTTTCAGTCATAAGCCATTTTTAATAAGAAGATGGGTGTCAACTTGTCAGTCACTGCCTGCTCTCTGTCATCATTTATTATTTTCCAGAAATAATATACAGTAGAGAATATATAGATATGTGTGTATATACACATATAAACATATATATACATGTATACATACATTGATATGGAAAGGGGAAGAGAGAGAAAGTATACATTAGACTAGATGGCTTCTGCTGTCTCTTCTAACCCAGATCCTTCCTTTCTATAAAGCCCTCTTGTTTAAACCAGTTATGTTTTTGTTATGGCCTCCAGGAATGATGACTGGTCAATTTCATGTCAGAACTAGGCTCCCAAGCCCTTCTTTCACTGCTTCTGAAGATATGTTATTGCATCCATGTAAGCACTCCCTCTCCTGATGTTGATTATAAATTCTCCCTGTGTTAATACAGGTAATATAGTATAGTAGAAAAAGTACTGGACTTGGAGTCAGAGGATCTAGGTTTAGATCCTAACTCAGTTTTATCCTGCCTAGGAGACCTTAGGCATATCATTTTCCAGTCTTTGGGCCCCAATTTCCTCTTCTATGCAATGAGAGTGTTGGACTAGATGATCTCTGAGTTCATTTCCAGTTCTAAATGTTATGATCCTAAAGTTTTTTGTTAGCTGCTATGGCCAACAATCACAATCATCATCATCCTTGTCCTCATCCTCCGTATCATCGTCACCATCAATCATCATCTGGTGGAAATGAACCTCTACAGTGAAGCAGGCTCATTCTCAGGAGGCAGAGACACAATGTGTCACCCAGGTTGTACTTGAAGCCATACTGCCAGCTAGGACTTGCCTTTTTTGAGAACTGGCTCACCCCTTTATCCCAAAGAGGTTATCAGAGCCGTACTTTAGTGGAAAGAAAGAGCATTAGATGTATTAAAAAACACACACAAAAGCCTTCCAAGTCACAAATTACTGGGCAATTTGGGTTTGAAAGGTCTTTCATTAATTTAAACATGTACTCAGAGTCTTATTCACAGAGCACTGCCTCCCCCGCTGCCATCATTATGCACAATGAAACAGCCTGAGTGTTGAGCTGCCAACAAAGACACAGAATAAAAGCCACTCCTGGGATAATGTGCAACCATTATGGGAGCACAAACCAAGTGCAGAATGTGCTTCAAAGAGACTAAACTGCTTTGTTTTATGTCAGGTATGAGATCAGCTTTTGTAGGACTCGGTTTTCAGTCCTAGCCTGACTGAACCCTGAGAATATCATAGAATATTCATCTTCTCTAGGTGGTGCCATGGAAGAGGTCCTGAGGTCAGGAAAACTCATATTCCTAACTTTAAATCTGGCCTCAAACACTTACTAGCTGTGTGACTCTGGGCAAGTCACTTACCCATATTTGCCTCAGTTTCCTTATCTCTAAAATGAGCTGGAGAAGGAAATGGCAAACCACTCTAGTATCTTTGCCAAGAAAACCCCAAATGAGGTCACAAAGAATTGCATATGATGAAAAAACAGCTGAACAAAAAAAAAGGTATTCTGTTAAGATGACTCCACTCACCTCACTCCTTAAGCTTGTTATTACCTGGTTTACAATAATTTAGCGCCAATAACGAAGGAAAAGAAGAGAAGAATTCAGTAATGTATTCTCCAAATCGCAAAACAATT
>CM053625.1:178972518-178993548 GCA_028646595.1 Phalanger gymnotis
GAAGGGAGGGCAGATGGGGATGAAGATAATCAAAAACAAACACTTTCGAAAAGGGACAGGGTGAAGGGAGAAAATTCAATAAAGGGGGATAGGTTAGGAAGAAGCAAAATATAGTTGGTCTTTCACAACATGAGTATTGTGGAAGGGTTATACATAATGATACGCATGTGGCTCATGTTGAATTGCTTGACTTCTTAGGGAGGGTGGATGGGAAGGGAAGAGGGGAGAGAAGTTGGAACTCAAGGTTTTAAAAAAATAGATGTTCAAAAGTAAAAAAGTTTTTGTTTTCATGCAACTAGAAAATAAGATGCACAGGCAACGGGGCATAGAGATTTATCTTGCCCTACAAGAAAGGAAGGGATAGGGGGATGGGAGGGGAATGGGGTGACGGAGGAGAGGGCAGACTTGGGAACAGGGCAACCAGAGTGTATGCCACCTTGGAGTGGGGTGGGGTGGAAATGGGGATAAAATCTGTAATGCAAACGCATGTGAAAATCAATGCTGAAAACTAAACATATTAAAAATAAGTTTAAAAAAAAATAAAAATAAAAAAAGGAAAAAAAATAATAATACCAAACGATAGAGCAACCCTATTTGTAACACAACACACCAGAAATAACACCCTCAGTTTCTACAATAAAAGGCCAGCAGGCCCAAAGGGCTCAATTGGCCACTGTAGCTCAGAGAGCTCCAAATCTCCTAACCAAGCACCAATGCAATGCCCTTTCTTTTTTCTCAATAATATTTTATTATCTATTTATTTTTGACATTCTTTTTAAATTTTGAGTTCCAGTTTTCTCCCTCCTCCCCCCATACACTGAGATGGCAAAAAATATTATATCAATTATATATGTGAAATCATGCAAAACATATTTCCATATTAGTCACATCAGAAAAAAAATAAAGCAAAAAGTATACTTCAATTTGAACTCAGAGTTCATCAGTTCTTTCTCTGAAAGTGGATTACATTTTTTTCATCCTGAGTCCTTTGGAAGTGTCTTGGATCATTATATTGATAAGAGTAGCCAAGTCCTTCACAGTTGATCATCATTACCACAATGCTATTACTGTGCAAAATGATGTCCTGGTTCTTTTCACTTCGCTTTGCATCAGTTCAAATAGGAATTGCCATGTTTGTGTTTTGTTTGTTTGTTTTTCCTGAAACCACCTCCCTTGTCATTTCTTATAGCACAATAATACTCCATCACAATCATATATCACAACTTGTTCAGCCATTCCCCAATTGATGGGCATTCCCTAAATTTCCAATTCTTTGCCACCACGAAAAGAACTGCTACAAATATTTTCATATAGATAGCTTCTTTTCCTTTTTCTTTGATCTCTTTGAGATACAAAACCAGTAGTGGTATTGCCGCATCAAAAGTTATGCACAATTTCCTTTGGGCATAGATCTAGATTGTTCTCCAGAATGGTTGGACCAGTTCAATACTACACCAACAATTCATTAGTGCACGTATTTTCCCTCATTTTCTCCATCATTCATTATTTCTGATAGGTGTGAGGTAGTACCTCAGAGCTGTTTTAATTTGTCCTTCTAATCAGTAGTGATTTCATATAACTATAGATAGCATTGAGTTCCTGTTTTGAAAACTTCCTGTTCATACCTTTTGATCATTTATCAATTGGAGAATGGCTCTTATTTTTATAAATTTGACTCAGTTCACTATATATTTAAGAAATAAAGCCTTTATCAGAGAAACTTGCTATAAAACTTTATATATTAATTCATTGTCTATGTAATCTTTTAGCAAAATTTTGTTTCCTGATTATCTCTTTCAATTAGGTCTATTTTTGCTGTTGCTTTGTCTGAGATCATGATTGCTGCCCCTGCTCTCTTCACTTCAGTCAAAGCATAATAGACTCTGCTCCAGCCCTTCATTTCAACTCTTCGTGTCTTTCTGTCCCAAGTATGTCCCTTGTATACAACATATTGTTGGATTCTGGTTTCCAATGAGGGCATGATACTTCACAGAATGTAAGATCCTTGAGTGTAGAAGTGACATTTTTGTCTTTATATCCACAAAGCCTGTCTTCTAGCACATAGGGACTTAATAAATAAGGGAGATTCACCATTCCTGAAAGTACTACAATGATGGGTGGACAGGACAAGTTCCTATTCCATCTACCTGTTCCAAAAGTTCACTTAAATATATTGTCCTTGGATAGAGAATGTATCAGATACTAAACTATGGGGTGTTTAGGGAGGACTAGAACCTTTGGTGTGACTGCTTGCTGAGCCCTTTACAGGGCTGCTCATCCACCTTGGGTGTCTACCTTCACTCAACTCTTACCTAGAGCTCTAAGAAGCTGTGGACAGTGCAGCTGCCACACCCCCGTGAAATCATCTCAACAGATGAGCACTAAACCAGATTGAGTGAAGTGTCAGTGAGTTAGGGGATGTCTACCCCAAATGTGTGAAGATTTCCCCGGGCTGAATGGGCAGATAAGAACAATTTGTTCTAACAGTCCTGAAGATGGCTGAAGTAGGTACTGTGAAGTACTTAGAGCTTGGTTAGACAGTACAGAAGCCAAGGTCAACTGTTGCATCCTGGGCCATTGTCAGTAGTCCTGACTTTTGTCTTGTCTCTAGTCTTTGATGACTCTGGCAGAGAGAGTAAGGTTGATGACTTTGTGCAACTTTGCCTCACTTAAATCCAATTCCCTCACTAGTCAAGACATCACCCTGGGATGTTATTGGTCCTCTTTGAAATGTTTTATTATATATTTATTTTTATTTTGAGGTAGATGCTCTTATGATCACAATTTTATAGTTGAGGAAACTGAGGCAAATGAAAGTTGTGACTCACCCAGGAAGGTGTAGCTAGTGAGTATCTGAGGCTGAAATTGAACCCAGATCTTCTTGACTTTAGGATCAGCCTTCTATCCATTTCACTTCCTACTTACCTCCAATGGGAGAGTTACAAAGATGAAATTTTAGACTTGACATAAGAAAAAACTTGCTAACAAGAAGATAACTGAGCTCTAGTGAGCTAATGAAATCACCAAGGGAGACAATATAGAAAGAAAAGAGAAGCGGGTCCATGACAGAGCCTTAGATGACACACATGCTTGGGGATGAGAGAGAGAGAGCTCATGATAATGCAGAGACTGAGAAGGAGCAGGCAGAGAGATAGGAGAATTCTAGACCAAAAGAAATCACTATCACAGAAACCAAGAGAGCATAGAATATCCAGGACTGGAGACTGAAGGTCAAATACAGCACAGATGACCAGCAGATTGAGGACCAAGAGAAGGCCTTCAGATGTAACAAACTGATTGGCAATCTTTGGGAGAAGTTTCAATAGAGTGGTAGGTTAAGAAGCCAGATTGCCAACAGTGGCAAAGTGGGTGGATAATGTGGCAATAAATGTAGATAGTTCCTCCTAGAAGTTTGCACTGAGAGGAAGGAGAGATTTAAGATGACAGCTTACAGTGAGGAGAGGGTCAACTTCAGGGACTTTTTTTGCTTGTTTTTATGAATGGAGAAGACTGATAGGCAAGATAATTGGCTTTGGAGTAAGGAAGACCCGGGCTCAACAGTGACTGGGTGACCCTCACTGCCCTAAGCAAGTCTCTAAAACTGTAAGTTACAGAGGAGGTAGTAGTCTTGTAGAAAAGAAATTCCATCATCCTCACTGGAAATTTTCTATACCTATGAAATCACATACCTAATAAAAACAAATGAAGCCCCTGAGCATGTTTATAGAGAGGAAAAGGTTAAAGAGTTTAAAGATTAGGAATGATGTGTGGGACAAACCGCCAAAGGGGTAAGATGAAGGGCATAAACGGAGGCATTAACCATGAGAAAGATTAAAGACACCTCTTTCTTTGAGACTGAAGCAAAGGAAGACAGGACGAGTAAAGATGTAAATGGATTTTGAGGTGTAGGATGAAGGAGGTAAAAGAGCTTAAAGCATATGGTCTCATTAACCTTAGTAAAGTGGGGGTGAGGTCATCCATTGAGATCCAAGGGGTTGGAGTAGAAGCAGAGGCTTGAGTAGAAGTTTGGGATTAGCCATTGTGAGGAGTGTGATACAGTCCATCAGAAAAGAATCAACAGTTTTCATACAATTATGAGCATCTTTTGATATCAACCAATAAGGATCTGCAGCAGAACTAGTCAGCACAGCTGCATTATGTCCAGCAGTATTCGGAAGCTTAGTAGTAGCAGAAGAGAAGGCAGATGTTGGGGGTAAGGGAACAGGGAAGGGAATGATGATCCAGGCTTGAGGAATACACATGCATAAATACTGGAAGTTTAAGAAAGTGGTTCAAGAGAAGACCAAGCAAAGTTAGATTGGTTAAGTATGTGGTCAAAAGCACAAAGAACAGAAAGCAGAGCAGGAGAAGGGAATAAGTTCCTACTACATGCCAGGGAATATGCTCAGTGCTTTACAAATGATATCTCATATCCTCACAACTCTGCAAAGTAGGCACTGCTTTCATCCCCAAGAGGAAACTGAGGTTAAGTGACTTTCCCAGAGTCACACAGCTAGTTAGGGTCTGAGGGAGGATTTGAACTCGGGTCTTCCCAACTCCAGGCCCAGCTCTTTAACTACTCTACTGGTCAATACTCCCACTTGACTGGGAGAATAGAGAAAAAAGAGGAGACAAGAGGTTATAGTGAGGAAAAATAAGTTTAAGAGGAGTGGAGGGAAATGGAGTGAGGCAAGAGATTACATAGCACAATAGAAAGATCCTTGGATTTTAGATCAAGATCAGGTTTCAAATTCTACCTCTGCTCATAGTGACCTTAGACAAGTCATTTGACATTTCTTGACCTTGGTTTCTTCATCTAGACATGATTTTACTAGATGACTCAAGGTCCTTTCCAGCTTTGACTGTAATACTGAGGCAAATCTGGAGAGGTTAAGTCAAGGCCAAGTTTACACCTGAACTACTTTCTCTTTCTGCTAGCTGATGAATGCTTATCAATATTTTAATAATCTAAGCACAACAAAGTAAAGGATGAGCACCTAGGATCAGAAAGGGGAAATTCAAAGTTCAAAACCATGGAAATGGAGCAGTTTCAGATGACCATCTTTGACGTTTAAGGTATGACCACCACTGTAGTTGTCTAAGGAAGAAAACAATGATTCTGTTGGTTGGTTCTTATCCTTTGTTCCCAAAGAGGACCAAAATGACATCACTATATCTGAGGAAGAAAAGAATGTGTTGATCATGGCAGCTGAGGAGGCTGTTGAATTAAGAGGCCTACCGTCTGTGTGCCAATAATGTGGATACTAAGGCCCCCGAAAAGATGGCTTGGGAAGATGGAACCAAATGTTATGCCCTAAAGGAAGAGGATAGAGTCAACTGGAAGCCTGTAGATGACAGGAACCAGCATCTAGATAGGGTGATATAGATGGAATGAATGAACATCAAGGAAGGAGAAGTTGATGACTAACTGACAGATGGAGGGTAGTAAAGTGGCAGTAGGGAACAAGTTATATACTGATACATTGGACACAGGATAAGAGCACTTCATTTGTAGTCAAACTATCTGGGTTCAAATCCCAGTTCTTATTACTTAGTTGGGCTGCTAAGTGGTACAGTAAATAGAGTGTGGGGTCTGGAGTGAGGAATACATGAGTTCAAATCTGGCCTCAGACACTTCCTAGCTGTGTGACCCTGGACAGGTCACTTACCCCTGTTTGCCTCAGTTTCCTCATCTGTAAAATGAGCTGGAGAAGGAATGGCAAACCACTCCAGTATCTTTGCCAAGAAAACCCTAAATGAGGTCATGAAGAGTCAGATATGACTGAAGCAACTCAACAAAAGCAAAAACCACATCTATCAAATGATAAGTTTCTACCGATTGTCCTCTAATGTCCCTTCCAGCTCGAAATCTATGATCCTATCACCCTCTTCTGGCCCAGAATGTCATGGAGCATGAAAGAGGAAATAACCACATTGGAAAGTATAAATATGAATGAGATATATAAGAAGAACCCAGATTTCTGTGAATTCAAGATGTCGAAGGAAAAAAAAATGTGAAAGGAAGAGATCTTGGATGATTTTGTCTGTGTTGAAGGAGCAACTAGGCGGTTCAGTAGATAGAATGCCAGGCCTAGAGTTAGGAGGACTGGAGTTTAAAGCTAGCCTCAGACACTTACTAGCTGTGTGAACCTGGGCTAGTTAGTTAACTTCTGTTTGCCTTAGTTTCTTCATCTGCAAAATGAGAATAATACCAGCACTTCCTTCCCAGCATTATTGTATGGATCAAATGAGGTAATAATTACAAAGCCCTCAGTACAGTGCCTGGAACATAGTGAGTATCTCAGAAATGTTAGCTGTTATTATTGTTGACTAGAAAGCGGGAGTTCCATAAAGCACAGTATAAAGGGAAAGGCAGCAGAGGATAGAGATTATGGTGGAGGGGGTCTGAGAGAGAGAAGAATACAGGGAGATTTACAGCAAAAGAAAAGGACTCCTACTTCGTCAGGCAATGACTTTGAATCACAGGCTTTAGGGAGTGTGTATTGACAGTTTGTTAGCCATAGAAAAGAGAAAATATCAAGTAATTATTGATTAGAGCAAGGTGGATGATGATGGATGTTGGGGAAAGGATTGTGAAGGATACCACTTCCCAATCCTGTCATGGGATCACAGAGTTAAATCTAGAAGGGACCACAGTGCCCTTTTATATTCTAGTTCTCAAGAGGGATGGGTGCTAGGGATAAGCACAAAATATAGGTAATAAGCAGGGCGAATTGGAGATCCTAGTGCAAGAAGGCAAGTTCTTTTTTAAAATATTATTTTATTTTTCCCCAAATTACATGCTAAAACAATTCTTAACATTTGGTGTTTTTTAAGTTCTGAATTCCAAGTTCTATCCCTCCTTCAAGATAGAAAGTAATCTGATATAGATTATAGATGTACAATCATTTAAAACATTTCCATATTAAGTATTTTGTATAAGAAGACTTGAAAAAGCAAAAAAGAAAAAGAAGGAAGAGAGGGAGGAAGGAAGAGGGGAAAAGAAGAAGGGAAGGAAGGAGGGAGGAAGAGAGAAAGAGAAATAAAGAGAAAATAATATGCTTCAGTCTGTATTCAGACAATATCAGTTCTTTCTCTGGAAGCAGATAGCATGTTCGTGAGTCCTTTGGGATTGTCTTGCATCATTGTATTTCTGAGAATAGCTAAGTAATTCACAGTTCTTCACTGTACAATATTGCCATTACTGCATTCTCCTGGTTCTGCTCACTTCAGTTTGCATCAGTTTGTGTAAATCTTTCAGGGTTTTTCTGCAATCATTCTGCTTGTCACTTCTTATAGCTCAATAATATTTCATCACAATCATGCCACACTTGTTCAGCCATTCCCCAAAAGAGACTTGGGGGATTGAGACACAAGGCTGAAGCTCTGAAAAATTGTATCTTACTCAAAATGAACTAGAGGAATAAAAGAAAAGTGAATCAAGCAGCATTATCTAGTAAGATGATAGATTCATATTTCATGCAGAAATATATTTTGCGTGACTTTAGATTGTATTTCTTACCTTCTCAATGAGTGGGGGGAAAGTGGAGGGAGGGAGAGAATTTGGAATTGAAAACAAAATAAAATCAAATAAATAAATAAACCTCTCCCTCCCCCCCCACCCCACATAGACACATACACGTACAGAGGCACGTAATGAGTGATTCAAGAGCCGGAGGGAAACCACAGTGGAGACCATTGGCTGAAGATAGATGGAGGGAGAAATAGAAATGATCCCGCCATGGGACCATACTTCAGGGTATCTGAAGAGAAAGAGACAGATGAGGAACTCAGAAAAATAGATCACAAGTGTGTCCCAGGGCTTGGTATGTGGTCACTGATGGGAATCTTCAATTATCCAGATGTTTGCTGGAGCTTTCCCTCTGTCAGAAGCAGAACAGCTAACTGATTATCAGCTTGCCTTAATGATCATTTCAGCCTTCAAAAAGTGAAGGAAGTGACAATGGGTTAAAATTAGCTTCAGAAAGATAAACTTGTTGCTAAAATAAAAACAGTGAGAAGCCTGGGAGGAAGTAAACATTCCATTTTAGAATTCATAGTAGAGGAGGAGAGGAAATCTGGACATAGTCTAATATGTACCCTAGATTTTTGGAGAGCATTATTTGAAAGGGTTCAGAGAAAGGGATGTAGCGTCCCATTGACTACAATCCTATAGCAGAAGCTAATTCAAGAGGTATGGTAAACTCCAAAGAACACAATCCTAAAGCTGCAAACTGAATTAATTCCAATGTGGAAGAAAATACAAACCTATCCTCTATTTGGGCATAAGGAATTCACTGGTCAATTGAGTTCTTTAAAAGTCGTGTATATGCTGAGAAACCAGACTGGGATGTGTTGCTGGGGGCAAGCATACTAAAAGTCACCAACTTTTTCAACCTTCCTAGCTAGTTCAATTGCTATTTGCACCAAGCAGAGGAGCATGATAGAAGAAAGGTAAAATCACTCAGCTCATTTTCTAAGTAATTAAAACCATAGGGATAATTGCCTACCCAGGAGAAGGTTGATAAGACCTCAGTACTAAAATGGGTTTCTAAACAAAAGTTAGATTGCAATTGAACTAAAGGACTCAGACTAAAAAAGAATAATCAGGTAGTTCAGTTCATAAGAGTCAAACAAAAAGGTTCCAAGAAATATCAAAGAGTAGAATTAACTTTAGCCTAGACTTGGTCACCTTCTGATGCAGATTGGCTGAGACGAAGAATTTTTTTTGTCCTCTCTGTGTTATGTGACTGGGGAGAGGGAAGGAAATAGCCTTTGGCTGAAAGGGCTGCTTGAAGGGAACTTACCCTTTGCATGGAGAAAGGCTTTTAAATCACAGAGCTCCTAGTAGATGGAAGAATGAGTAGCAGACAGCTTTGAAGGTAGCCAAACGAGCCACTGGGCCATTCAGTCAACAAATAACTGGACTGTTTCCTTGGTCTCCCACTATCAAATCTACGCCTCAGCGGTGGCTTAGTTCCTCAGATTTAGACCTCAGCTAAGGACTATAGCTGAGGCACAGTCAGAGACTAATAGAGCAGGCAAGAAAAGCTACAGTCCTCCTCATAGGAGAGAGACTTTCTAAGCACAACACTACCTTATGAAATTTGCTCTCCAAAAATCTGGCAGGCATGTCAGACTATGTCCAAATTCCCTCTCCTCTATTATGAAATCTAAAATGGAGAGTTTACTTCCCGCCCCACTCCCCTCAACCCCCCTCCCACCCGAACTTCTCATTATCCATGGTGGAGTATCCGAAAGAGCTACTTAAAAGATCTGTAGCACTCTTGCTAAGGGAGGAATTCTAGCATTTCTAGTTAATATTAGACAGGACATTGAGTGATTATGAACACAAATGGACAGCTGTGGAACAGCTGAGGAACCTGGAACAGTGGACATGCCTAACAGGAGCAGCTGAAATGCCACAGCTGACAGGGAGCAGTGGCAAACAACGCTTGGTGGGAAACAAGTCCAACAGGAAGCAATGAGCAGCAACTTTGTAGCACTGAAGACATGAGGTCCTAACTTAGTGTTTCCCCATCACTGTGGTTCCTGGTATGCACACCACTTTACATCGGTACTCAGAACACATTGTTGCTCAGGTGTCTATGCCCCATGTATGCTTCCTATGCAGATCTACTCTTCCGGCAGAGTATATATGCATGTTTGTGAGAGTGATCTTGAGGTGTGTGTATGTGTTGTGTATGAAGGATGTTCTGTTTTTATAATATTACCATGTTATTAATTCTTTCGTTGTGAACTTGAATCTTCTGACTGAGTAGTAAAAGTACACACAGTAGAGGAGGCTTCTGAGTTATGGTTTAGAGAGGATTCTGACCCACAAAGTACCTAGAACTTAGAGTAATCAACTGGAGAACCAGGAGCAAGAGAGTCTTATGGCTGAATACAGATGAAAACAAAGGCAGGTGATGGAGGATGAATGCAAAAGTAAGGCACGGTTCTGTAGTGCAAAACTCAGAAGAGCTGAGATGGGTGGCAAACTTGAATGATTAGAAAAAAGAGGTTTAGCTATCCTGGCAGAAATGAAAAGAGTAAAAGAAAGTATGGAACAACTGCTCACATAGATGGGAAAATGAGAATGTATAATGGAATAATAATATTTAATAATAACAACAATAATAGCATTTATATAGCACTTTACATGTTCTCAGGTGCTATCATTATTTAAAATTATTTTTATTTTGTTAAATATTTCCCAATTACATGTAAAAATGTTAACAATCTTTTAAAAAAAAATGAGTTCCCAATTCTCTCCATCCCTCCCACTTTCCCCCTCCTGGAGAAGGCAAGCAATTTAATAGCGATTATATATGTGAAGTCATGCAAAACATATTTCCATATTAGCTATGTTACCAAAAAAACAAAAACAGAATAAAATAATAAAAAATAAAGTTAAAAAAAGACAAGCTTCAATCTGCATTCAGAGTTCATCAGTTCTTTCTCTGGAAGTGGATAGTATTTTTTATCGTGGGTTCTTCAGAATTGTCTTGGATCATTGTCTTGATCAGAGTAGCTAAGTCTTTCACAGTAGATCCTTACAACATCATTGTTACTATGCATGACGTTCTCTTGGTTTCTGTTCACTTCACTTTGCATAAATCCATGTAAGTCTTCCCAAGTTTTTCTGAAACCATCCTGTTTCTCATTTCTCATAGCACAATAGTGTTCCATCACAATCATATACCACAACTTGTTCATCCATTCCCCAGTTGATGGGCATCCCCTCAATTTCCAATTCGTTACCACCACAAAAAGAGCTGCTACAAGCATTTTTGTACAAATGGGACCTTTTCTCTTTTCTTTGAGTTCTTTGGGATGTAGATCTAGTAGTAGTATTTCTGGGTTAAAAGGTATACACAGTTTTATAGCCCTCAGGGTGTCATTCCAAATTGTTCTCAAGTCTCAAGACTAGTTTGCAACTCCACCAAAAGTGCATTAGTGTCCTAATTTTACCCCACCCCCTCCAGCATCTGTCATTTTCCTTTTCTGTTATGTTAGCCAATCTGATAGGTGTGAGATGGTATCTCAGAGTTGTCTTAATTTGCCTTTTCTAATCAACAGGGATTTAGAGCATTTTTCTGTGATTATTGACGGCTTTGATTTCTTCTGAAAATTGCCTCTTCATATCCTTTGCCAGATTCCCTTACTGTCTCTGGCTTGACAGCTCCTGAAGATGCTGCTGCTTCTGTCACCACCACCTAGTCCCACCACTGCTGGTTCATCCATGTGGGCTCCAGGCCAGCCTCCTTCCCCACCCCATATCACAGATCTCTCTTTCCAACCTCCTATGTTATCTTGGGCTGGAAGAATATCTCACTCTGACCTTTTGTTGGCCCTACTACTCCAGAATTCAGTTTGATTGGCTGAATTCATGATTGACTAGAACTTATAGTTCTAGTCATAGAACATACCATCTATTGGAGAACATACCATTGGCTCTGGTCTTTGCAACTCCCCTTAGGGCCCTGAGGGCTTCATGCCCAAATGGGCTTATTACCTGGTAAGTAGAGGCTTTAGGTCTACATACAAACAAAGATATAATCAAGCTTTCCCACCTAGCCCCACCTGAGGTCTATTGAATGGGTGGGGAAGATCTTTGATCACATTAATACTATAATGTTGGCTTAGCCCAGTGCTTTCCCTACTCTGCTGTCTTGGCTCTGGCCCCCAGGTGCTATCATTATTCTCATTTTATAGATAAGGAAACTAAGGCTCTTCTTGTCACCACCATGACAGTCTCCCCTTAAAGGAAACTGTAGATTGTAGAATCTATTAATGGAAAAATACAGAAATATTATTTTTTAAAGTTAGTACAGATGTATATCCAAAAATATTATCTTTGCAGCAGTAGCTTGGCTGTTTTCCCTGTATCTGCGTACCCCATAAACCCTGACATGCAAAATGGCCAGCTCCAGGTGGCCATCAAAGTCAGGGTACAAGTATCCTACTCTCAGAAGAGTACCTTGGAGCATACCTTTCCAATTTAATGGACTCATGTCCAGTGTCACCCTTACATGAATTACACTGTTAGTGTGGGTTCTGGGTGGTATATTGGGTCCCTCTCTCCCATTACCCTTATCCCTCTTCCCCAGTTTTTGCCAATAAAGTTTTGTGTTGAACCAGCTCCCATTGGTTTACGCGTTATTCTTAGCATCCAAACTTGTTAATGGGTTGGTTTTTTCCCCTGGTGTTTCTACCTGGCGCAAGGTCCTTTCTTTAAGCATAAATCAGTACCAGATAAGGATTTAGTCACAACTACACTGAGAGGGACCATGGTACTGTAAGCCTGGTTATAGAAAGCAAAGATCAACAGAGGAACCCCTATGTCCTCCCTATGCCAGAGGACTGTCACAAAACACACAGCTAATAACCATTTGAGATTTGAACTTGAGATTTGAAATCAAGTTTTCCTGACTTAAAGTTCATCACTCTGTCTATTACACCTCACTTAAGCCTGAGGTCTAAACTGCTCAGCTCATATTTTGTTTCTCTTTTCTCCTGCCAGGAACGATGATCTCTGGACTAGAACACACATAATGAAAATGGTTAATATCAAGTTGATGCTTAAGATTAATGATAAGATGTCAACAAATTACCTACTTGACTACAATGAGTTCAATTCATCTTGCCCCAACAAACTATACCCCAGGATACTAAAAACAAACAAGCAATCTAGAAGTTGTGACTGCTGAGACCCTGTCAGTGATCTCTGAAATATAATGGAGACCTGGAGAGGTGCCACAGTAATAGAGAAGGGAAAATATTATAATTTTCAAAAAAGAAAAGAGGATGGATTCTGCAAACCATAATCCAATGAATTTAACTTTGATACCTGGTAAGATCCTAGATACCGGTAAGATCCATCATTGGAATGATGATTAGTGAATGTCTGTAAAGGTTATCAGTTATCACTATGGACTTCATCAAAACAATAGGTTTTATGGGTTATCCCCAACCCCTATTTTCCTTGGTAATTCATCTGGTACTTTTGCATTGCTTTTTTATCTCTTTGGGACCCTTGAAATCCAGGAAGTTTCCACAGAAAGAGAGATAGACAAAAAATTGAATTCGTGACATACACCAGAAATGACTGCCCTAATTCTCTTTAGGACAGAGAATGGAAATTTTCTGCTTAGATAACCTCTGCAGTGGGGGGATAGCATGCAACATTAGACAGTCAATATGCTGCAATTTCAAGAATTGGCTTTCTTCCTTCTGCTATTCTTGGATTTGGACTACCTGGCTCCCATGATGGCAAAAGGGGGTGACTGGAAATCTGGGTCATATAAGGAGTCCCAGAGATCATGATTACCTCTTCTTTGAATTCACAGTACCTGGAGAACAAAATTACTGGGCACTATGAAGAGAGACAATCACTTGTTTCCCCCACTCATGCCTAAAATAATTTCTTTATCTCTATAGCTTCCCTGGTTTCCCTTGAGTCTTAGCTAAAATCCTAACTTCTGCAAGAAGCCTTTTCCTGCTGTCTTTAATCTTAGTAGCTTCTGTCTGAGATTACCCTTACCTTATCCTGTATATGTCTTATCTGTGCATAATTGTTTGTGTATTATCTCCCCTATTAGACTGAGTTCCTGGAGAGCAGGAATGAATTTTTTTCCTTTCTTTGTATCTCCTGCATTTAGTACAATGCCTGACACATAGTTGGTATTTAATGCTAGTTAACTGCCTAATTGAGAGATTGCTGAGATTGCTAGCTATTGTGAATCCTCCTAGACTGGTGAGTAGGAGAAGGGAGACATTTCCTTCACCAACTTCCTGTTTTCTTTTGTTTCTAGTCTGTGATCCTGAGATATGGTACAGACATGCCATTCCCTTATTCTTTTCTATGAGGTACAGATATACTTGTTCCAAACTATTTCTACCCACACCATCCCCACCACCACTGCCAACCACATTTAAAGATACAGAAGGGCAACTAGAAAGAGGTTTAGGAGATGGTTAAGTTGTTACCTCCACATAGGAGCATTCAATTTAGTCCTGTGCACTTCATTCTATGACAAATAAACTATATGATCACAGCATGGTAAAAGTCTTAATTTGTAAATACATAAGACTGTGGACTTAAAAAGGGGAATCTAGATAGGGTAGGGATTAATAAATAACAGTAAATTTCTTTTTCTTATTATTTTGGCCAATATTTTATTTCATCCCCTAGATTTATTTTAGACCTGGTCCTTGAGGACCAATCCAAACTTGAAGGACTAAGCCACCACTGCAGTGTGGGCTTGATAGTAGGAGAGCAAGGAAACAGTATTGTTACTTGTAGGCTGAATGGCACCTGGGCAACTACGTGGCACAGTGGCTTGATTAAAAGATTTGGATTAAGAAAGACCTGAGTTTGAATCCTGCCTCAGATACTTACTAGCTATGTGATCTTACTTGAGACACTTAACCCCTGTTTCCTCATCTGTAAAATGGAGATAATTATAACATCTGTCTCCCAAGGTCGTTGTAAGGATCAAATGAGTAAACACATGTAAAATGCTTTGAAAATCTTCAAGCATTATATAAATTAACAATTATTAATTATTATATATCATGTTGTGCAACATACCAGATTGTCGCCAGTGGCTGTGCATCAAAATGGCCGAGTGCTGCGGAGAGTGAAAATAAAACACCAGCCAGGCCGAAGAGTAAAGAACAGCTCTGTTTATTTCAGAATCAACAAATCCATTGGCGCATAATGCGTGACTTCCTCGGTGCCTTTGTTCTCCTTTTGCTGTAAACAATATTGTGTTAATAGCCCACAGATGGTATTTAGCACGAGTGTGCCCTGGGGGTTTTGGAGAGTGTACCTGTGTACCATGGAGGCTTGAAGAACCTTCATCCTGAGCAGCATCTCCAGAGGGGGATGGAGAGCTCAAGTGCGGAGTTATCAGCCCAAGGGCAAGAACAGGCCTCTGGCCTGTATCTTATCCCAGAATGGACTTTCTCAGAGCTGGCCCTCTACACCAGATCATATGATTAATTATATATTTACATAGAATTTAAAGAGTAATATATGATTCAGAATAGTAATATTTTATATTTTTACATTATACTGTATTAGTATATTCATCATCATCATCATCATCATCTGGTGGTCAGCAGAGATACTACCTCTTAGGAAAATAACCTCATGCATGTTCCAGAAAAACCAAAAAGGTCATAGAACTGGTGCCTCAAGTAGAGTATCATCTGGTGAACAATTCAGATATCGCACTCCCTGTTTGGGAAATTAGTGCAATGACACCCTATCTTCCACTGATTTCAGGAAGGTAGCACTGAAACGATGTGACCAATGGTGGGGAAGGACACAAAGAGTCACAATAATATCATAGTTAATAATGGATGCTTTATAACTATAGCCCTTACTGCATTCTCCCTCCAGATGTCATAATTAATGTCACAATAATATCATAGTTAATAATAGATACCTTATAATGGTACCCCTTACTGCATTCCCCCTCCAGATGTCATAATTAACAACTGAAACTTTCTAGTTACATGAATGAGGAGCAGGCTGTAAATAAGCCTATTCTTCCCCAACTTAGCTCCTGTCAAAATAGGAATATTCCCCAGAAAGATAAGGGATTGAGGTGGTAACTTTCCATTGACAAATAGGAAAGGAACCTCTTTTTTTACAGTTTACTGATATCTTTTGTTTTTATGTTACCTATATTTCCCAATGTATCCTCCTCCCATCCCCTTCCCTGAGAACTATCCCTTATAATTAAAAACTAAAAGTATTTTTAAAAATTTAGTTCAATAAAACTAGCCAAGTTGTTAAAAAAAAAAAATCTTGTATTTCTGTTGTGCTCCACACCCATAATCCTCTACCTCTGCAAAATAGGACCTTCATGTATATCTTTGTATTCCTAGCACCTAGGACAGTGCCTGGCAAATGCTTAATAAATGTTGTTGGCCGATTGATTGATTGATTGATCGATTGACTGACTGATTCAATGAAGTGGTCCTTGAGGTGTCTTATGTACTAGATACACTGGACTGAGATCTGCTGCCTTCTGTTCCCTTTAATGGAGTCCAGACACCCCCTGCCCACACCAACACACCCACATCCTTCTTTCCAAACTGACTTCTTCCACTGGTAGAACTCACAAAAAGTTTCATAATGCTTGGTAGTAGAGCTGTTATTTGGTCTTAAGTCCTATCAAGAGAGTAAATAACTGGAAGCATGTGACCAAACTTAATGGAAATTAGTTGGAGTTTAGTCTTTGACCTTAATTTTTGCCTTGTTCTCATGAGTGCCCAGCACTCTATCCACTGAACCACCTTGTTGCCTTCTTTGAATGTTATCTCCCCTATTAGATTATGAGCTCTTCGAGGGTAGGAATTACCTTCACTTTTAAATCTTTATCCCCGTAACACTCAGCCCAATTTGTTGTACATATGTGCCTGCTAAGCACTTTTTTCATTCATCTATTTATTTACCATACGTCTCTCATATCTCAGACAATTTAAAATATCAAGGCCACATAGACAGTACATTTTCTAAGACATAGATAGAAAGATAGGTAAGCAAATCTTTAGATAAAGCATTTATTAAGTGTTTACAATGTGCCAGTCACTGCACTAATGGCCAGAGATACAAATACAAAAAAAAGACAGTCCCTGCCTTCAACAACTTGCATTCTAATGGGGAAAGTATAAAAGAGATCAGGAACATTGCCAAAAGAGAACTGTACATGGATGGCCTGGGCCCTTCATGAAATAGTGGTAAAGGTCAGAAATTCACCTTGTATCTATTTGTTCTCCGCTTTACATCCTGGAACCACTGGAAAGGCAAAATTAGCCAAGTGAGATTCTGTCAAATTCTCTCCTGTATATGGTGACTTGGCACTATATGCTGCTATTTCTAGGTGCTAATAACTTTAGGTTTTATGATTATTTTCAACCTTCAAAACAACAGCTTGGGTGTGGCTCACTTTATTTTTAAATTTTATTTTGAATCTTATTGCATATGACTGAAACATAAGCAGAATGAGAAACTGCCAATTCATTTTCTGTCACTAAAATTCCATGCATGAGCATGATGTAGTGTGGAGAGAGCCTTGCGTTTGAAGTCAAAACATATGGGTCTAAATCCCAGGTTTGACCCTCACCAGCTGTATGACCCTGAGCAAGTCTCTTTCCTTCATTGGGCCTCAGCTTCATCAGCCATAAAATTAAGTCATCTTTTAATAAAGGAGACTTATATTGTATAGGTCGTGCAAAACAAGCAATTATTTATATTAGTGACTATTGTTACTGTAACTGGCATTGGTTCATTGGTTGGGCATTCCAGGCATGAGCTCATCTATTGCTGTTTATTAGAGGACAATGACAACTCCTGGTTGGTTTCCAGCAACTGGTACTAACCCCAAGATTAGTCCTTTCCCCTACCTTCCCTTCCTTCTCCAATTTATCACGCTAGCTTGCGTGTGTGTGTGTGCGTGTGTGTGTGTGTGTAGAGAGAGACAGAAAGAGACTTTGTACATTGTTATTTTCTTTTCCCCCATTAGATTGTGAGCTCCTTTAGAACAGAAACTTTTTTACCTTTCTTTGTGTCCCCAGTACTGAGCACAGTGCCTATGTACCACATAGCAGGAGCTTAATAAACGTTTATTGACTGATTCACTGATTGGGATTCTGGAAAAGAAGGGCACTTGTCAAAGGAGCTGCTTATCTAGGTTGACCTGTAAAAGTGACTTGACAGGTTGATCCACCTTCTTTGCCCTTAAGTGTGTTTTTTTCATAGTTTCCTTTGCACCTTTCTTCTGTGTAAAAGTATATGGGGGGGGAGTATAATAAGGGGAATTTCTCCCCACCCTCCCTCACCCCTCCAGAAGTAGTTAATGGCAACTCAGAAGAATATGGTAATATATAAGCTATATGTGTTTGGCCAGATGATCTAAAGAGACCTTCAAGTTCTGGGCAGAACAAATCAGAGACAGGCTTTTCAAACCAGGATATGGTAGCAGCTGGGGCAATGGTTGAATTTCTGGAGAAGCATGGAGCAGAAGCAGACATGCTTGCCCTCATGGAGTTTATTCTCAAGAGATGAGTTCAAGTATAATGTCCTTGAACCCTAATATCCTATTTAGAGGGAGGAAGAGGTAGAATTTTAATTCCTAAGTATTGCCTTCCCAGAATCTTGCTTTGTAGTCTAAGAAGAGTTATTTCTTTGGCAATCCCAACCTTAGGCACTGCACCAGGAATAAATCCAAGTTTGAGAGTTAGGTATCTGGCCTTTTAGGAGAAAGAGGGGGAACTCCTGAGAAGCACATTTCTTTAAGAAAGAAGATGATATGAGAGTAAATCTACCAGTATTTTCTCAAAACATAGAAATACAATTATAAAATACTGTTTATAAAAATAAAAGAAGACTTATATTTATGGCTCATAAATGGGCTGCACCAGTATTATAAAAATGATGTAATTACCTAAATAAATTGCGGTTTCAATGCCGTAAAAACCAAACTTGTAAGTCATTACGCTATAGATCTAGACAAAATAACAAAAGATTATTTGGAAGAGCAAAAGGTATAGAATTTAACTGGAAATAATGGGGAGGGGACTAGAAATAAAGACTAGAGGCTAAAAAGATAAGTGAAATAAACCTGATAAGCAAGAATCACAAACAGATTCAATAGCCCAGTATTAAATAAACCCAAGAAGATAAACTATTTGTGAAAGCACTCACTACTTGACAAGAACTTCTGGAGAAATTGGAAAGAAGTTAGGGATGGGGGAGAAATAGACTTATATTAACAATTTAAACATATGCCATATGCTACAACAAGCAATAAGTGGATGTTTAACCTAAGCATTAAAAGACCTATCACTTTTTTAAATGGAGGAAAATGAAAGGAGGTACATTTCACAACTATGGCTAAGGGAAGAAACTTTAATCAAAGGGTAGAAATTTTTTAAAAAAAAGTAAACATCCAATCAATTTCAAATATATTAAATCCAAAACTTTTTGCATGAACAAAATCAATACAGGTAATATGAGAAGGGAAGCTTTTTTGGAAACTTTTTGCATTATATAACTCTAATAAAAGTTGAGGAGAAGAAATGTGGCCTGATGGCTAGAGAAACAGGAAAATATGTTCAAGTCCTGTCTCTAACACACAGTGATTATGTGACCCCGAATAATTCACTTGACTTCTCAGTGCTCTAGGAACCTTTAGGACTAGTAACTGAAGAAAAGGTGTTGACTTGAATTGCTTCAAGGAGTTTTACCATCCATGAGTTCTCTATATCAATGAAATCATAGGTCCAGTTTATAGTCTTAAAGGTCTGAAATCCAAGATATATGGCCTATTAACATAAATAAAATGGGCAAGTACCATTCCATAATACATACATGGCCAAAGGATATTTTCAAAAGAAGAAATTAAAACTATTAAGATGAATACTAAGGTTGTTCCAAATCACTAATAATAAGAGATTACAAATTAAAACAACTTGAGGATTTACCTCACAGTCAGTAAATTTCCAAAGATAACAAAAGACAGAAATAGTCATTGATAGAGGGGCTAGAGGAAGACAGCATACAAATACATTGTTGCTGGAAGCAGGTAGGTAGCACAGTGGATAGAGTGCTGGGCCTGGACTCATCTTCCTGTGTTCAAACCAGCCTCAGACACATAGTAGCTGTGTGACCCTGGGCAAATCACTTAACCCTATGTGCCTCAGCTTCCCTATCTGTAAAATGAGCTAGAGAAGTAATGGCAAATCATTTCACTATCTTCAGGATCTAAGAAAACCCTAAATACAGTCACAGAGACTCAAACAGGACTGAAAAAAAGACTCAACAACATTGTTGGTAGAGCTTATGAATTGGTTCAACCCTTCCAGAAAAGATTTTGGAATTGGGGGGGCAGAGCCAAGATGGCAGCTGGAAAGCAGGGACTAGCATGAGCTCCCCGCCAAGTCCCTCCAAAAACCTATAAAAAAAGGCTCCGAACCAATTCTAGAACTGCAGAACCCACAAAATAGCAGAGGGAAGCAGGACTCCAGCCCAAGACAGCCTGGATGGTCTCTGGGTAAGGTCTATCTTGCACAGAGCTGGGAGCAGCAGGGAGCAGAGCAGAGCCTAGCGTAGGTGACACAGACCAACCAGACCAGGAGCCGGGTGGAGCAGGCCCTACCGCCATGAATCAGTGAGCCGTGGCAGTTGCCAGACTTCTCAATTCACAAACACCAAAGACAACAGAGAACTGCAGAACACACAAAAGAGTGGAGGGAAGCAGGACACTAGCCCAGGACAGTCTGGATGGTCTCTGGGTAAAGTCTATCCCGCATGGAGCAGGGAGGGGAGGGGAGCAGAGCAGAGCCCAGCGTGGGCAGCGCAGACCAATGAGACCAGGAGCCAGGTGGAGCGGGCCCTAGCACCCTGAATCAGTGAGCTGTGGCAGTTACCAGACTTCTCAACCCACAAACACCAAAGACAACAGAGAAGGTTAGTGGGAAAAGCTGCTGGGGACAGGGAGTTTGCAGTCTGGCCACCACCCCAGGGGGCAGCAGAGGTGGGGCAGCTACAAAACTACAGGTGCAGTTGCTTCTGGCCCCAGGCCCACTTGGTGGGAGAAATTAAGTGGCAGATCAGAGCAGGAGTGCAGAGCCTGCTGAAGATCTAAGTCCAGTCCAGGTTGGGGGTTCTTGGGGAAGGAGGAGTGCAGGTGTGGCAGAGCTGGCGCATCCCCCCAAGCTTGGAACATAGAACTCTGTACTCTATAAGCAGTCATACCCGGCTGAAAAACTCAAGGGTCAAGTAAATTGGCTGGGAACATGGCCAAGCAGCGAAAATGCACCCAGATTCAGTCTCAGACTTTGGAATCTTTCTTTGGTGACAAAGAAGACCAAAACATACAGCCAGAAGAAATCAACAAAATCAAAGAGTCTACAACAAAAGCCTCCAAGAAAAACATGAACTGGTCTCAGGCCATGGAAGAACTCAAAAAGGATTTGGAAAAGAAAGTTAGAGAAGTAGAGGAAAAAATG
>CM053625.1:179000512-179064318 GCA_028646595.1 Phalanger gymnotis
AAGGGAAGGGAAGGGAAGGGAAGGGAAGGGAAGGGAAGGGAAGGGAAGGGAAGGGAAGGGAAGGGAAGGGAAGGGAAGGGAAGGGAAGGGAAGGGAAGGGAAGGGAAGGGAAGGGAAGGGAAGGGAAGGGAAGGGAAGGGAAGACCAGGCCAGGCCAGGCCAGGCCAGGTTTTAAGGCATTTGTGGATGGTATGGAATAGATGGACAGAGAGGAAAGAGAGAAGCAAAGTATGATGGTTGGAACTATCTTGAAACAATGGTCCGGGAGGGCCAGACACCAATCAGGAGAGGGAGACTGCAGGACAAAAGTTGCTCTAGGGCAGAGATTGATATTGTTTCGGTCCCATAAATCCCTTGGATTAAAACTGAAATACAATTACCAAAATATTTTTTAAGACAAGACCCTAGACCTTAGGTTAATAACCCCTACTCTAGGGCATGGCCTCTCGTATGAGTGGCAAGGTGGTTGGCAAGGCTGTCAAGGAAGTGGCCAGAGAGGAGGGATCTGATCCAAGTCCAGAAAAAAACAGAGGATTTTTCATTTGAATATGCAGATGAAAAAAATAAACTCATCAGTTCTGTCTCAATGTTTGGGAGGATTGGGATGAAGTCCATATTTTCCTTTTCAGTTCTGCAGCCAGGACTTAGGAATCATTTTCTCAATGTGTCTTTTGTTGGCTAGTCCATAAATGTTAAAGTCAGTACCAAAAAGAATCCTTGAATCTTAGAATTCTTGAAGCTTAGATTCCTCAAATCCTAAATGATTAGCGTCCTAAAATCCTGGAAGCATATACTATTAAATTTCTAGGTTCACATAAATTTAAAATCTAAAACTAATATGTAAGAGGGATGTGAGCATGCACTGGTTTCTTGGGATTTTTAGTTCATGGAAATAAGTACTCCCTTTTCACCCCTGAGAAGTGGCCAGAAAATGAGAAGTAATTTGGGACTTGTAATCTCTTAGCTGGAAGGCACAACTTAGTCATGCACCAGAGTTCTTTAATACCTGGGTAGCTGAGCAGCAATATTAGGAATAGTGGTGTCCTCCTCAAATCTAACCCATCATTTAAAGAGCTGTCGCACAATGAATTAATGGCATTGGGGCAACAGATAAAAGGAGAAAGAAAAAAAATAGAACTGAGATGCAACAAAGAAGGGAGAGATCCAGGAGATTGATTAATCCTAAAGGCAGCTCAGAGCAGAAGATAGACTGAAGTCCCTGGCTGTACCCAACTCTTCAAGAACTTAGGGGAGTTTCAAGAAAAACGTCTTCTCTTTTTCCAACTTCCTCTCCCTGTGCTTGACCATTAATAGAGGCTGCATAAACACACTACTCACTTCTGTAACTAAATATTTCTAATAACCTGAATTTTGCCTCAACCATAAAGAGGCTAAGGGATAGCTAGAGATATACATAAATTTGAATTAAAGCAGAAACAATCTCTGCACAAATGTTAGGAATTTTCCTACCTTGGGGCTCTCAGTAATTGTAACTCTACCTCTGAATTTTCCTTTTGTTTAATAAAAACTCCCTAAAGCAGCAGAAGTGGGAATCATGGGGACCTTGCGGCAATTATCTTGCCCCTAGGATAAAAAAAATGAGCTGATTATTATAACAGGAGTGCCTGATTACATTTTCACATACAAAGCAGGTAGAGAGGAAAGGATAGTGAGGACACTGGTCACCTATATCCTCCAGAAGCATAGAGACACCTATATATAATGGTGTTACAAATAGAATTATAAAGCAGCATGGTATAATATAAATCAATATAGTATGATGAAAAGAAGGCTGGGCTTAGAATCAGGAAATTTTAAGTGGGTTTGAATCCTGTTCCTGGCAGTCAGTCAGTAAGCATTTATTAAGTATTTGTAATGTATCAGGCACTGTGCTAAATACCGAGAATACAAAGAAAGTCAAAAAACCATAGTCCCTCCCCTGAAAGAGCTCACCTTGTAATGGGGGAGAGAACATATGAAAAACTATGCAAATATAAGATATGTACAGAATGGATGGAAGCTCGTCGCAGAGGGAAGAAACTAGCAGTCAAGTACCTGGGAAAGACCTGTTTCAGAAGGTGAGATGTGAGCTCAGTCTTACAAGAAGCCAGGGGAGCCAATAGGCAAAGCTAAGGATCAAGAGCATTCTAGGCATGGGGAAGAGCCTAGAAAAAGGAATAGAATTTTACGGTGTAACGTAGTGTAAGAATAGCAAAAACATAGATATTTCTGGATCATAAAATACATGGAAGGTAGTAAAATGTAAGAAGGCTGGAAAGGTAAGAAGGGACAAGGCTGTAAGGGCTTGAAATACCAAATGGAGAATTTTCTATTTGATCTGGAGGTAACAGGGAGCCTATCTGGTAGAAGGATGACGTGGTCAGAGCCGCACTTTAGGAAAATCACTTTGACCACTGAGTGAAGGATAGACTGAAGTGGCAAGTGACTTGAAGCAGTAGAGAGACAGACCAACTAGAAGGCTCTTGTAATAGTCCAGGTGTGAGTTGAAAAGAACTTGTGTAGCAGAGTATTGGTTATCTGAATTGAGAGAAGAGGATATGTGAGGATTATTGTAAAGGTAGAAACAAGAAGACCTAGCAACAGATTGTATGTATGAAATGAGTGTGAGGGAGGATGCCAAAGAGGTTGTGAGCCTGGATGGCTGGGAGGATGGCAGTGTCCTAGCCAATAACCAGGGAATTTGGAAGCAGAGAGGGCTTGAGGGTAAAATAATAATTCTTTTTTCGCACACAGTGAATTTGAGATGCCTATGGGTTACCTAGTTCATGATATTCAAAAAAGGCAGTTGGTGATGTAGTACTATAGATTAGGAGGGAGAGTAGGATTGAATATATACTTCTGGGAATATCTGCATAAAGGTAATTAAAATAAAAAGTAGCTTCTTAGCTCCCTAAGTGAGGTAGTATGGAAGGTGAAGAGAAGAAGGTCCAGGACAGAGCCTTTGGAGACACCCATGGGTATGACCAAGAGGAAGACAACAGAAAAGGAGACTGAGGAGTAATCAGACAGGTAGGAGAACCAGGAGAAAACACGGTCATGAAAGCCTAAACAGAGAGAATATGCAAAAGTTTTCAAAAAGGCTAAGAATTGAAAAAAGGCCATTAGATTGGTCAATTAAAAGGTCACTGGTGGCTTTGGAGAGAGCAATCTCAGTCAAATGATGAGCCAGATTGTAGAAGATTTAGATGAGAAAGAAACTGAAGTGGAGGCACCCAGATGGTTTTCCCTAGGAGCTTAGCTGAGAAGAGAGGTATAAAGTTGTAGCTAGTAGTGGTGAAAGGATCAGGTCAGAGATTTTTTTCAAGCTAGGGAAGAAATGGACATGTTTGTAGGCATTTGAGAAGGAGCCAGTAGACACAGAGAAATTGAAGATTAGAGAGAGAATGGAGATGCTAGAGGGGACAATCCGCTGGATAAGACAGGAAGTGATGGGATCAAAGAGAAGGGCCATTTCTTCATGAGACAAAGGATGCAACCATCTGTGTGACCATGGAATCTTGAGTTGCCTTCAAGGCTCAGATCAAATGCTGTCTCCTTCACAGGACCTTCCCTGGTTCTTCCAGTTGTTAAAGCCTCCACTACCACCACCCCTATCACTTAGTATTTATTTTGTTATATATCCTGAATTTATCTGGAAACTGTTGCATCTTCCTTTCCCTACTAATGAAATGTAAACTCTTTGAGAGACCATATTATTTGTGTATTTGTAATCCCAGGGCCTAACCCAGTGCCCAGTCCTTAGTAGCTGTTTAATAATGCTTGTCGATTGAATGACTGGTCTGAGCCTGTTTCCTCATCTGTAAAATTGGGACGATAACTGCAATACCTACCTCACAGGGTTATCGTAGGAATAAAATGAAATAATGTATTAAGTCATTTTATAAACCTTAAAACTATATAAATATCAGCTGCTTGCATTCCAAGCTTTAGAGTAATAACATAATATTCATAGGATAATAGAATCTTAGAGTTTTAAAATCCTAATGTCATAAAATCTCTGATTTGGAAAGGATTGTAAAAGTCATCTGGCCAAATTTCACCTTGTACAAAGTTCTTCCTTGTGAGCTCAGATATTAATTAGTTGCTTTCATCAGTCCCCATTTGCCTAACTAGCCCCTACAAGATTCTAGTTTATTACATCACAGTTGACAGAGATAGACAATATCAACTTTAGAGAAGTTGTTAGCAATTTAGGTGCAAACTCCAAGGCATATCTCAATGTCTCCCTTCTGCCTTGAAAAGAGAATGCAACAATTACATGTATAACTTCAATAATGCAATTCCTTACCTTCAAATAGCCTTTCATAGTATACAAGGTGCTTTAAAAATTGTATTTCATTTTATCTTAACAGCTTTATCAGATAGAAAAAAGGACTGTTACCTCCATTTAACCAATGAAGACACTGAACCTCAGAGAGGTAAAATGATTCATCTTGGACAGAGATTCTTACCTTTTTTTTGTCAATCATAGACCCCTTTGGCAGTCTGATGAAGCCTGTAGACCCCATCTTCAAATAATGTTATAAATGCATAAAATAAAATATATAGGGTTACAAAGGAAATTAATTATTTTGAAATAAAGATTAATTTTTCCTATCAAAGTTCAAGTACCCCCTTGGGATCTGTCCATAGACCTTTTAGGGGTTTGTGGACCCCAGGTAAAGAAAGTCCGGTCTAAGGCTACACATCTTGTTAATAGTTGAACTGATGCTCAACCTTGTTTCTTCTAACTTCCAGTAGGGTAGTCTTTCCTCTCTCCTACAGTGCCCAAGGCACTAGCATGATTAAAATCTCATTCCATCATGATGTGTTTTTCCCTCTATTTTGGTTTTTCTTGGATGGAGGTCTCTAATTGCATGCCACAAGATTCTTTCTATGGTTTCCTTGGTCTGTTTACCAATGACTTGAATTAAGGCATAAATGTGCATGCTTATCAAATTTGAGAATGATATATAGCTAGAAGGAATAGCTAAGATACTGGATGACAAAAGAGACATTTAAAAATTACTTCAATGGACTAGAATGATAAATTGAATTTTAACAACATGAAATTCAATAGGGATAAATATAAAGTTCTACCCTTGGGTCCAAAAAGATCAACTGTGCAAGTATAAAATGGAGGGGAGGGATATAGAGCAGTTCATGTGAAAGTGGTCTTGGGAGTGTTAGTGGATTACAAGTTCTATATGAACATATGAACTATATGATTTGCCAGTCAAGAAAGCTAAAGGACCAGGGAGGAGATAGTAACATTATACTTTACACTGGTCAGACCACCATGATACCTGAAGTATCATTTTCAATCTGAGGTACCACATTTTTGGAGGGAAATTAACTAACTGGGATATGTCTAGAGGGCAACCAAAAATGGTGGAGGGACTGCAACACATGCCACATGAGGATTGGAGGAAAGAACTGAGACTAATTAGCTGAAAGAAGAGAAGACTGGGAATGGAGAGTGTGCTTAATTGTCATCTTCAACCATTTGAAAGGTTATTATTTGTAAAAGAGATTAGACTTGTACTGCTTGACCCTAGAAGCAGAACTAGATTCAACAGGAGGAAGTAAAAGGGATACAAATTTTGATTCAATACAAGGCAAAATGTTTTAATAATCAGAGCACTCGAGATGGGGGATGGGTTGCTTCATGAGATAAGGAAGGAGCTCTCAATCGCCAGAGATCTTCATTTGGAGGTTTGATGATCAGAGCAGATATTTCCTCAGTGTCATTCATTTCATCTGAGGAACCTAGACATTTTGACATAGAGAAATAGAATTTGTGAAACACCAGGAAGCTGTATAGACCTGATTTGCCCACAATAGAAAGAAAGCCCCCCGAGAATGTTAAGCAAGTACTAATGGAGACACTCCTAAGGGAGCTTGCTGAATATGCCCATATCTCCTAAGATGGAGGCATCCTTAGTTCCCTTCCACAGTGGGTGGAGGTAGCCTGCTTTGATTGGCTGTGTAACTGGGAGACAGTGAGTCTTTAAAGCTAGCAACACTAAAGCGTTAGTCACTCTGTTGCTGTGACCAGAGGGCTAAAGATATCAATTCACTCATAGCATAAATACCATGAACTGAACCAGTGAGAGAGGAAAGACTTGCTTCCCTTCTATTTTACCTTGACTCCTTTATGTTCATTTCTTAATCTCAGTTCTAGGTGCAGTTTTAAGTCTAGACCAGATGAAGTTTGAGTCATGTTAACCTTGGAGTCAAGATTGCAGGTAGGATGATGCAGCCAGTCATCCCAGAAGGGAAGCCTTAAGAAACCAGGGTGCCTCAGACTCAAGCTCAAATGGGGTTTTAGATTTGGAATTTTGGACCGTGCTCTCTGACAGGGATACTTAAACTTTTTCCACTTGAGACCCCTTTTGCCTTTTGGCAGCTTTAATTGGTGTTGTGTGAACGTGATGGCATGCACAGTGCAAAGTGCACATGTGTGTTCAGAACCAAGGTTGCAGTGAAACTGTACCTTAAAGCACAGGCAAGTGCTGCCAGAAACACCTCAGATTCATTGCTTGTTTGATTTTTAATTAATTTTTGGTCGTTGGGCACTCAGAAAGTTTTTCTATTGCCAAATTTTTCATGACCCCATATGGAGTCTGGACCCACAATTTAAGAAACATGCTCTGAGCTATGAACTTAACTTGCTTCCCCTCCTCAGAGCCTGAAGTAGTGCAAGCAGGAAGGGGATTATGCCTCCCACAAAAAGGGAGAGGGAGTTCGTACATTTGTGATTACATCTTTCATTGGTTTTAGAATGTTCCAATAGAATAAATTTTGTTGTTGTTCAGTCATTTCAATCTGGTCCAACTCTTCATGACCCTTTTTTGGGGTTTGCTTGGGGTGGTTTGCCATGTCCTTCTCCAACTGAATTTACAGATGAGGAAACTGAGACAAACAGGATTAAGTGACTTGCTCAAGGTCACACAGCTAGTAGGTATCTAAGGACAGATTTGAATTCAGGAAGATGAGTCTTCCTGACTCCAGGGCCAGCACTCTATCCACTGTGCCACCTAGCTGTGGACACAAAATTTAGATGCTGGCATCCAGGATTTTCTGCCTTCCTCTTTCAATCCATTGCCTACTAGATTTTGTACTTCCTGCTCACAATGTGGGGAAAAGTAGCCTTTGACAGTTGGTATTAAACCAGGCCCACTGATCACCACGTATACCTTTATACGTGACATACCTTTAAGTTTATTCTGTGTTAGTAACATCTGTTTGATCACTTTCACAAGTCTAGACAATTGTCAAAACAATAAATCAAGCCCTGATTTGTAGCATTGCTATATATTCTGACATTGAAAACTTAACAATAGCTCTTCACCATAATCCTGGGTAAGAGGGACTGTTTTTTCTCACTGCTTTTCTCCTACTTTTCCTAGCTATAGTCCATGATCTGCAGTGGGGATCCCAGATCCAGACCTCCTTTTCCATAATCTGCAGATGTGAATTCTATGGACACACCCAGAGAGTTGGGGAGACACCTGGAATGAGGCTTTGGGAGATAGCTCCTATATGAGTGCTTAACCATTTTTCTTCTATTTTTGCTTGTTCTATATATTATGTGGCCACAGTTTGTCAAGTATCTAAAATCTGTGACTATAGGGTAAGGGGCAGGGAAAGAACAACAACAGAGATGAGAATACAGATGTGAGACTGTAGAGTTGTAGACCTTGCATTTTTTGTATTCTGAGCAACATCCAATATCATCTCCTAGTTAAATTCTTAACCTAGCAAGCACGCACCTAAACTGTCCAATGCTGCCACTTTTCAAATCATGCATTCAAATCATGAATGGTAGTGGTACAGTAGTCTAAGCATTTGCAGACTGAATGTACTCTGATAGTAGACACGTACTAGAGAGATACTGAGATGGCTACTGGGCATGTGGCTCAAGGAAAGTACCACCTGTGAACAACTCAGATATTCTGCTTCCTCGCTGGATAATTAATACAGTGACATGCTTACAGAAGACAGCATAGTGCCCCAAGGATCACAAGCAGGGCCATAAGATGTTAGATCAATATATTGTAGAGGGCATAAGGGATTCAAGTAGATCAAGGATTCTTAACCTAAGGACAACAAACAACCAAGAAGTCCATAGATAGATTTCAGATGATATAATAACTTGGATGGGAACAAAACATCACATCTTTATTTATTTTACTTTACTCATTTAAAAACATTATTCTGAGGAATCCATGACACACACACACACAAAAAAAAAAAAATTGAGAACACTTGTAGATGATCTCTGAGGGACCTCTTTCAACACTATGACTTTTCCTCTCGTATTTCTACATTGAAAGGCTTTTCTCTCTTACTCTTGTTGAAATGAACAGTGGAAACATTCTTTGCACCAATAAGATGTCATGTGAGAAGAGCCCAGGGTCAGCACCAGCTTAGTAGGGAGGCATGGTATGGTGGAAAGGGCGTGGAATTTGGCATTGGGAAACCCAGTTTCAAAACTAATCCTGCCACTTATTGTCATTGTGACTTTGGGCAAACAAGTTAGCTTCATTTTCCTCATCTCTGAAATGAGGGGGATGGACTCAATGTACTCATGACGGGGTGTTTGGGTGCTTGTGCTTGGACTCTAATTCGAACATTTCTCCTTAGCCTCTGCTTGGGTGCCTGAACCCCAATTCTGAAACCACATCCAGTTCGAAAATCACATCTCTCCCTAGCCTCAAAATACTGTCTCAGGCAGTCCCTCTCCAGTTCAAGGGCAGCATGCCTTAGCAAAACATTTATATCTCCTCCTGGTACTGTGGCCAGCTGCACATATAGAATTTATTGGTCCAACTCCCTCTGTACATGCTAATTGACTGTGCACTGGGCCATAATGATATTTACTACTTACTGACCTTACTGATGTGCATCCTAGACATAGTCAAATGTATACTCCTTTACATTCATCTTGTCTAACAAGACATTTGATGAGAGCCACCTGGATATTCCCAGTCAGCCCTGACCATTAGTTGACTTAGTGACAGTTCATGGTCAAAACCACACCTCCATGTTGCCCGCCCCCCCGCCACTGAGCTATTTCCCAGGGAACTCTGGGTAAGATACCTGTGCAGTAGATACAAAAAGTGCATGTTCCCTTAAGAACTGACCACCCCTTAACCATTCCCTAAACCCACGCCAAAACACCTAATTGTCGTGTTTCACCCCAAAATCTTATATATAAACTTTCCCTGCACCCCTATAAGATTGCAGGTTCCCTAAGAACTCTTATCTGCTATAAAGCATAATCAATCTTTACCACCTCGACTTGAAGAATGCTTGAGGTCATAAATTCATTCCAGACAGCCCCAACCCTCTTCAGTACTCGGGTCCTTGAGGGGCACTCCCCTACAATGACCCCATCTAGGAACTCCAGTCTTGGGGCTCCTGGACCTCATCTCCCTCAACCCTCAACACTCAGAGATCCCTTCTAGTCTTAAACCTACAAACCTATGAGGCTGGGGGTCTAGAATAGGTTTAGCACATGTAGCCAAGGACTAAGGATTCTTGTTGAGAAAAGGAGTCAGTGTTGGGATCAGTATTGCTAGAAAAACACTAGATCAGGCCTGATGTCATGGGTTATTTCTTCTCCCTAGAAATAGGCATAAGTGAAATTGGGACCTAGCGAAGTTTGTCTTGGATACTTCCCCCTCATCCCCAAGTCTACTTTTAAATGCCTACTTTGACAATAATCTCCTACTTTACCTGCAGAAGTGTTGATCAGAGTCACCTGTAATTGTGTTTCCCCATGGCCAGGGAGCCAACCTCCTTGGAGTGCTGTGATGATGTTGAATGGAAGTGTATTTGAGGGGCTTGAACATGCATCAACATTCTCCAGCTGGTTCTAAGCTGCCAACCACATGGTTAGGAAAAGATTTTTCAATTGTCTGGGTAGCTAGAAATATGGATATCCTCAAAAAGTACTAATGTACTAAAGTACTAAAAAGTACTGCCATTTTCCTCAACCTCATGCTCTGGCTACTTTCTTGGTTTGACTCCTTTGCTGACAGTATCTGGTGAAAGACAATGCTGTAAGATGAGACGTCTTGGGCCTTCTCATATTTAAGGCTGACATGTGGCCCTAAGAGGTAAGGTAGGGGGTAAATGTAAGAAAAGTCAAGAGAGTAGGCCTTCAGGAGCCTTGGAGTCCATGCTGGACTTTGAATCCAGCCTAAAGCATCATTACCTTAAGGAGCGACCTTCAAGTGACTTTCAGAGCACAGCTGAGACAATGACCCAGCCTGTGGCGATGCCTTTGGATGTGAACTTTGAGTGCTATGTAGGAACTGAACTAAATTTACGTCTTCAGAGTAAATATCACTTTATAAAAGGTAACTGACATTAAGTGGTTAAACAGAGATAGATGCGAGTGCTATCTACAGGGACCTGACAGTAAGGGAAACACAACCAGTGAAGGCTCAAGCCAATAACATTAGGGAAGAGATACCCCCAAATGCATCAGGGTATCCCTAGAATCCTTGGGGGGGCACTGTAGCTGGGTTGGCTCTGAAAGAGTGCATCAGAGCATCATCACTGCATATATAAGAACCCACCACACATTAGAAATTGATGAGTCTGGAGATGGGCTAGCAGACCATACATGTTCTTGACCATACCGCAACAGCAGGTTAGCTGGTGATAGAAGACCAACAGTCACAGAACATCAAAAGCTAGCAAAAAATGAGTGACCCTTTGGGGAGACAACTTTGGCCCAAGCAAACTGTCAGCCCTTCAGATCCTTTGCTGTTCATTTTCTGATCTCAATTGGACTTTCTGGCCTGAATCTCTACTCTAATAACTGTTTTTCTCAATCATCAGTATGCTCCACAGACACCCTGGTAACTTGGTAACTGGGTTAAAAAAAAAAAAGAAAAACCAAGCCTGGTTGTTCAAGTTAAGATTCTTTCCCTCCAAATGAATGCCTAGCCTCCTCTACCCCAGGGAGAGGTTTCCCCTTCCCCACTCTGAGATTTGCCTAATCATTCATACCCTTGGGCAGGATATAACAATTTACTGTCATTAAGAATGTCAGAGACTGTCTTTCCCTAGACATGTTTTCATTTTAAAACTGAGCTCTCATTGTGCGTGAAAGACTGTGGCCCCTGTTGAAGGGATTTGGGGCAAAAGCAAACAGGTCAGAGAGGGCATCTTGGGGGGTGCAAGATAATACACCTGAAGTCTGACCTCATCATTGGCCTCTAATTCTGCCTACTCCTGTTCTCTCCTTTAGACACAATGTCTGAAATTTCCATGCCCCCTCAAAACTGGCCCAACCTCAGTGAAAATGTAATACTGGATTTGGAATCAGAAATTCTGGGTTTGAATCTCAGCTCTCCGACTTCCTGCAAGTGTGACCTTAGCTAAGTCACTTCCCTCCCCTCCACCTCAGTTTCTTCATTTGTAAAATGAGATGGGTGGAATAGATTATCACTAAGGACCCTGTCAGCTCCAAATGCAATGGTGCTATGATTTATTCTTTTCTCAGGGGCTCCACAGCTGCCTCCTTAAATCATTACAAATAGTTCATTCACATAGTAAAGGAACCTTTCTTAAATAACCTGTGCATAGCGGATAGACTGCTAAACTTAGAGTCAAGACTTGGGTTCAAATCCTGCCTTAGTCACTTATCCTCTCTGAAACTCACTTCATCTGTAAAACAAGGAATTTGGACTAGAAGGCCTCTAAAATCCCATCCAGCAGCAAATCTATGATCATGTAATAACTCAACTTCACTTCCCCTCTGAAAATCTCTTCCTCATAACTCTGGGCAGTCATATATAGAAAGCAGGAAGAAGGTCAGATACTCAAGGACTATACTTGGGTTGGGTTTTTTTTAATATTGGTGTTTTCTATAGGCTCTATCTTCCTATCAACCTTAAATAGGGAGGATGGCAAAGAGCTTGCAGACTGCTTAGGGAATTGGACACATACTGTGTTTCTTTTTTCTCTTTTTCCTGGTCCATTTAAAATAGATAGTCATAGATTTCCTATGAATAATGGTATAGGATGAACTGCATAAAGGACATGATCGGAGTGACATATATGACTGGAAAAAGAGGTAGGTCATGGTCATGTAATGAAAGGGACAAGTGATGGCATGGCCAATGCCCTAGAATCCCCTGGGGAGGGTATTTATGGAAGGACATGGATAAGTAGCACACAGGAAAAGATGCTGTAAAGATACAAGATTTTTAGGGTGGGGGCCAGACTATCCTGCCAACTATGACAAATGTAAGGGGACAGATCTGTTCTGCACCAATTATACCAATTGTAGGGTGGCATTCCCTCTAAGAGAATACTGACATACCAAAGAAAGAGGGCTCCATGCCAGCTGGGTTATTAAAAGGTTTATTAGGGTTGAGTGGAGGAGCTTGCTCACAAAGGCACAGTCCTTGGTGTCCAGCAGGCAGGAAGATACAATGGTGGCTCCCCTGCACCACCCTCAGACCAGGTCAGATACTATACAGAAACAGAACAAAGAAAGCATTGTGCCAGGGATGGCCCTGGGTCATGTGCAAGTTCTTCCATGAGATAGCTGGAGCTTCTTTTGCTGTTTTCATTTACTCACGGTATAGTTATCCCTTCCACATCATGGGGGTTAAGAGCACAATGTCTCCATCATCTGAAAAATCCATGTAAAATTTTTTGGGCTTCCTTTCATACTACAGAAATCTAAATTATTATGGTATTAAAAGATAAATTATGTTGATATTACATAAAGCTATGCATCTATTTTATGCATTTCTGAGTTTCTAAACTTTTTCTGTGTTACCTGCTGGCCTTTGTGTGTTGTCTGAGGCTTCTGCAAAACTCCCAAAAAATTCCCATTTAATCTCTAGTGCCAACCAGTGGTATATCGAAACCACAATGGGGAAAGTTGTGATATGGAAGGGATAAATGTAGTTTACATTCTCTGTGAAGTCATAGGTCACATTCCCAGGGTCTGGCTACCACTGTACAGGTGTGACTAGGTTGGAGGAAATAACAATGTAGAATCACAGAACTAATAATGATAATGATAATTAACATTTACATATTGCTCAGTATGTGCCGGACGCTGTGCTAAATGCTCTACCATTATTGTCTCATTTGGCCCTCGCCATAACTCTGGGTAATTATAGGTGTAATTATTATCTCCATTTTACTAAGGAGGAACCTGAGAGCAGTTAAGTGACTTGTATATGTTTGAGGTCAGATTTGAACTCAGGTCTTCTTGACTCTAGACCAAACCCTCAACTATACTACCCAGCTAGAGCTAGAAGGGACCATCCAGTCCAACCCCTTCATTTTACAGATGGGGAAACAGAGGAATGAAGTGATTCTCCTGAGATTACATAGCAAATGTCTCTCATTTTACAGATAAGGAAAATGAGACTCAGAGAATGCAAGAGATATGCCTAAGGTTGCACAGCTGGAGTTCAAACCCAGGTCACCTAGATGCTAAATCAAGCCCTCATTCATTGACCTATAAACCTGTTCGGTCACGAAAGTAGTTCTTCCTGGATTTGATCTTACCATCTGAAGATGAATCCAAAGTCAGCAGGAGCCTGATGAATACTGAGGGAGGAAAAAAAACACCTTAATAAAACATGTTTGTCATCATGGGTCAGGTCTGAGTCCTTGGACTCAGGCATAAATATCTAATCAAATTCATCTCATTCTCCTGAGGACAAAACCTATTATAAAATTCATGCCTTGTTGATTTGAATGAGATTTTTTTCTTCATTTCTTCATTTTTCTTGTGAGTTCATTTCCTTACAATTTTAACAATCTTTCCTAGAACCAGGGAATGCACTCGTTCCCACTAAAAGGAATCAGGACTTGTAATGAACATCTCTAGGTACTGAGCACTGTCCAGAACAATCCAGGCTATGACCTGGTTGCACAATAATCCACATAAGGATGTGGATGTGTAATGATCTCCACTAGAACCTTGACATGAAATTATCCCCACCAGAATCTGGGGAGGAATGATCCCTCCTGGAACCCAGGCATTGTATACTTGGACCTACAGGTGATTTTCTCAGTAGAATAAGTTCAGTTGGGGCAAAAAGTATTTGATTTTGTCTTTGTATTCTCCATGCCTACTTAGTGGAGGGCCTTAAACATGCTTAAATATGCAAAGGTTTTTTAATTTGTCGGCATGGAGAACTCCTGGTGTGGGAACTCCCTCCATCAACACAGATTCTAATCATAATGCATTTACGAGACAGTACAGTGCAATCAAAAGGTCACTGAGTAGGGGGCAGCTAGGTGGCACAGTGAGTAGAGCACCAGCCCTGACGTCAGGAGGACCTAAGTTCAAATGCGGCCTCAGACACTTGACACTTACTAGCTACGTGACCTTCGGCAAATCACTTAACCCCAATTGCCCTGCCTTCCCCCCCAAAAAAAATAAAAATTAGAAAAAAAAGTTACCGGGTTTAGAAACTGTCCAAAGCCTGCCTCTGGTGCCTACTATCTCTACAATCTTATTGAGAGGCATTTAACTTCTTGCGGTCTCAGTTTCCTCATTTGTAAAAGGACTGTAAAACAAAAAAAAAAATTGGAGTAGATGACCTCTAAAGTTCTTTGCAGCTCTAGATACGTGATCTAATGATTACTTAGCAGATAAATCCTGGGGAGCTATTTGAAGCATGTAGAAATTAAGGAAATTACCCTGCCTCACCCTATAAATGAGCATCATCAACATGCAGATTCTAACCAGGTCTTCCTGACTCTAATTCCAGAACCCTATCCTCCCAGGCCACTGGTGCTTCTGATTTATACAAAATAGATAATTAAGGAATGTTAAATTGAATTGGGCAAGATTTTGTGAAGACCATGTTGACTCCACAAAGAGGATTTCCAAAACGTGTGCTTATACCCTGACTTTTCTTGCCCCTATATAGAATCTTTTAGCTTCCCTAGAAAACTCTGTGCCTTCCCACACAGGAGTGTGTGGCTTTTGTTACTTTGCCAAGCCTTGCCACTACAAGTTTTACTATCAGAAACTTCACCCGAAGGCTGCCAGATGAGAGTAATATGAGAGCAAAGGGTGATCATTTCACTTTCTTCAGACTTTTGAAAATGCTTAAGAGGAAGAAATAATCTCTTCTAATTCTGATCAATGGGTCCGTAGAGATCATTTTCCTCATTTGTACCGTGTACTTCAACAGGGTATTTTTTAGAGGGGTGTAGGATGGCGAAGGGCTTTGTAAATGTTTAAGCGGCATAGAAGTGTGAGCTACCACGCTTACAAAAGGTTGGGGGTGGGAAAGGGTTGGATGACAGACCCAGCCTCTGGCTTCATCATTTTCCAAAGGCAAATCTCAGGAAAATACCTACTGCTTGACTTCTCTCCACCTCCTGTCCATCTTCTAATCCTTCAGCTCCCTACCTCAGAGGATGGCTTTAAGGAAGGTGCTTTCCAAACCTCCAAGTGTTGTATGAATGTGAGTTATTGTTACTACTATTTGAACGAACAGACAGCTGGGTGGTGCAGTGGATAGAGTGCTGGGCCTAGAGTCAGGAAGACCTAAATTCAAATATAACCTCAAATACTAACCAGCTGTGTGAGCCCTGAACTTCACCTCGTAAAACAGGGATGATAATAGCACCTATCCCACACAGTTGTTTTGAGAATCAAATGAGATAATATTTATAAAGCACTTAGCACAATTCTTGGCATTTTCAGTGTGTCGTTCAGTGGTTTTTCAGTCATGTCCAACACTTTTGGGACCCCATTTGGGGTTCCCATGGCAAAGATACTGGAGTGATTTTTCATGTCCTTCTTCAGCTAATTTTACAGATGAGGAAACTGAGGCAAACAGAGTTAAGTGACTTGTCAGGGTCACACAACTAGTAAGTATCTGAGGCCAGATTTGAACTCAAGGAAGATGGGTCTTCTTACCTCTAGGCCTGGCATTCTATTCACTACACCACCTAGCTGCCCCCGCTTGGCATTTAGTATTTATTTAAATAACGTTTCTCATCTTCCCCTCCCCTTCCACTCCCCTATAGGTTTGCTTGGCCACTCTAGTTTGATTCTATATCATGGGCTAACACTAAAGATATTTAATACCTAGGACCTTCAAGTATGAATGGCAAGTCCTCCATTTGCCCCTTCTTACATGAAGCAGCCTCTGATAATTCTTACAACAGGATTAAATGCCAGATTTTTTTAAACCAGCACATATAAAAACCCACACACAAAATGTGCTTTCCCAGCAACCTTATTTCATTGCCTACCAAGCCAGTATAGATGTGGATGATTGCGGAAGTCTGTCTTGTTTGTTGATAGTTGTTATGGTGTATCTTCCTTCGCCCCAACAGGGTGTGTGGGCGTGGAGTGCATTTATTTAGAAGAATGCATGGAATTGTATTCTTTGGTGATTATAGCTATATTGAGACCAATTACAATGTGCAACAAACATCTGAATCATTACCAGAAACCTAGAGCCTCAGATTTAAATATGTATGAGAAGCTGTCCAGAAATTACTAAATATATATATACATACATAGACATATACATATATTAGAAAAAGTAAAGCAGTATTTGACTTAAGAACACAGAACAATGTTTTTGTAGACTCTGATGAGCTCTATGAACAATGAAAAGGATTGATGATAAATCAATTACTGAAAATATCAAGTTGTGAAGCATTTTTAATGATCTCAAGCTGTTCACTACCTCAAAAGCTCGTCTCTTTTAAGCCAATATTCTCTTCCAGAGAAGCTATGTGGCTATAAATCAGGGAACACCATGATGTCTGAACAATTAAAATGACAAGTAACCCAAGGAGAGATGGAAAAAAATGGGGAGTTACAGAGGACTGAAAAGCTTAATACAAACCAACAGTATGCTACTGTAGCTTAAAAAAAAAAACTAACACAAGCTTTACAAGAACAACTCAGTGTCCAGAACATGGAAGGTGATGGTCCCACCGTGCCCTAGTCAAACTGTGCCTGAAATATTCAGCGCCATAGTTTAGGAAAGACCTTAATAAGCTGGAGAGCATCCAGAGAACAATGAAAATAGTGAAAGGCCTGGGGATTATGCCAGATGAGGATGAGTTGAAGAAACTGAGGAAATTTAGCATAAAGAGAAAACTTAAGAGAAAACCTAAGAAAAGAAAACCTTCGATGATTTGAAAGGCTGCTGAGCAGAAAAGGATGTAGACATGCTGTGTGTAGCGCTAAAGGGCAGAACCAGGAGAAGTACGTGGAAATTACAGGGAAGAAAATCTTGGCTCAGTGAAAGAAAAAAAACTTCTTAATGGACAACCCACTTTTCTATGTGGTAAAGAAAATTCTTGTTCAAGTCCTGGATGGACTAAATGCCCCACCTGAAGTCTCTTCCAACTCCAAGGTTTTGGACCATTCAACTTAAAGTCAGAAAGATCTGGGTTCAAATTCTGCCTCAGTTTCTTCATTTGTAAAATTTGGTGGCTGGACACTATGACCCCTGAGATTCGTTCTAGCTCCATATCTAGGATCCTATTAAATCCCTGTCTTCCACTGAATTCCTCTAGGAATTCTACATCTTCAGGCAGTGTGACCTTGCAGTTGAAACTAATGGGAGGATAGCAAATTTTTGTGGGATGTAAACTTTGCATATAGAAGGACTCATGAATGTTTCTTTATTGTAGTATAAAGAGTTTCGAACTTAACCTGGGTTCAAATACTGAGTCTGATGTTACTAGCTGTGTACTATATCTAGATCATAACCTCTGTGATCCTCAGTTTACCATTCTGTAAGATGGACATAATAATACTTGTATTGTCTATTTCACATAGTTGTTATAAGAAAAGTATGTTGCAAACTTTAAAATGCTGTAAAAATACTATACAATATCATAATTAATAGTTAATATTTAGCAAAAAAATAAATAGCACTTATACCACTCAAGAAACCCCAAACATCTGATTTTCTCTTGGGCTTTAATAAGGAACAAAAGTGTCCTGTCTTTGTCCTTTGTTGCTCATATCAGCTAAGGAATTTTGAAGCCCTTTCTCTCATGAAGACAAATACTCAAAAACAAAACCCCAACATGAGATCCCCTGTGGTATAAGATCAGCCTTCCTTGTTCTAAGTTTACAAGAAAAAAAAAAAACATTGTTTTCTCTATCAAGGTCTGACCCTGGTATCAGAGCCTGGTTGCATCAGGGCCCTTCAAAAACCAGAAGAGACCGGGCACAAGAACTATGCAAGACCTTCCAAAGGTAGATACAGCAGCAAAGCACCCATTAACCTCAATTGTCTCTGACTTCCCTCTATCTCAAAGCCTCTGCACCAACCTTCCTTCTGCTCAGTTGTAACCTCAGACTGGAACTTCCCTTTCCAGAGCCTTCTTTCTGCATTTTGGACTTTGGGACCCACTGTTTCATTCCTGGTTTCCTTGGTTTCTCAAGAATGTATGGTTTGCAGTGACTATAGCAATGTACGTGAAAAGATCACCAGAAGGAAATTGGACTCTGTGTAACTGAAAAGCCAATAATAGTTTCAGAGAACTGTGAATTAAGCATGCCTCCATCCTTTAGGTTTCTTTGGAGGGCTACTTGGTTAGTGGAGTATGCATGTTGTCAAGCAAGGTCCCTATGTAGATGGTTGTGGCTTAGTTGTCTTCCTTTGTTCCAAGATAGGGTTCAATTTGGGAAATGCTAGGATATAAAAACAAGAAACATCAACAAGCTTTATGTTTAAAAAAAAATGAATAAGGTCTTTGACTCTTATCAGCATGTGGTAATTAGCTCCCTTTCTGATGCCCCTGCTCCCAACACTGCACCTTTGCACATGGTCCCCCTGCTCCCCCTTGTCCTCTCTGCCTCTTATCTTCCCTGGTCTCCTTCAAGACTCAGCTCAAATCTTATCTTCTACAGGAAGCCTTTCCCATTACCACCAAATGCTGGTGCCTTCTGCTCCAACATTATCTTTCATCTTACCAAGATGTTTATATCTACATCTATAGATATACATGGAGATATATGTGCATATGCTGTGTGTGTATGTAAATATGTGTGTATATATATACATATGTATGTATGTACACACACACACACACACACACACATACCTATATAAATGTCATTTACTTCCAAATCACCCCCAGCCTTGGGCAGTTTAACCAAAGAATTTACCTCCACCCAGACCTGAATAGAACTCTCTCTCTGTCTCTGTCTGTCTCTCTCTCTGTCTCTCTATCTCTTTGTCTCTCTGTCTCTCTCTCTCTGTCTCTCTCTCTATCTCTCTGTCTCTCTGTGTCTGTCTCTTTGTCTCTGTCTCTCTTTCTCTCTCTCTCTCTCTCTCTCTCTCTCTCTCTCTCTCTCTCTCTCGTGTTTGTGTGTGTGTGTGTGTGTGTGTGTGTGTGTGTGTGTGTGTGTGTAGTTCTTTACCCATTAGAAAGTAAAGCTCCTTGAGGGAGAAGCTGTTTTCACCTTCCTTTGTATCACCAGTGTTTAGCATAATACTTGGCACAAAATAAAAACTTAGCAAATACTTGTTGCCTGACTGATTTGAGACACCCACAATTTTGCCCCAAGCAGTGAGACCTTACACTCATATCTCTATGCTATGTCAGTCCAGAAGAGTACTTTACTTGCACCATTTGTCACATTCTAGGCTCTCTTCAGCACCACCAAACCCCAATCCAGATTTAGCAAAGAATTCCTTAAAACCAGAATAAAGGATTTCCTCTGTTCTTCTAAATGGCTTCCAAAGGAGTCACTAAGGCAAAGTGGGAAGATCTCTGGCTTTAGAGTCAGGGGATTCCCGTCCTAGCTCCCACACTTACTAGTTGAGTGACCTTGGACAAGTCACTCCTCTGAGACTCAGTTTACTTATATGTAAAATGGGGATAATAATATTGGCACTACCTCTCTCATAGTTATTGGAAGGCAAGAACTTGCTAAAAAAATAAATTTAAGATGGTATTGAGAGAAACGATTATCTCTCTCTCATACTGATAATCAATTATTGAATTAGGACCAGGATTTTTTTCAGAAGCCTGGAGGTTGTTCAGTCTCTGAAGGACATTGCTGATAATGAGATTGGATTAACTTTCTTACAATCTTGTTCAGACTCCACCTAGGTGGGGAAGCCCATTGTGTTCTACTCTGGTCTTGGTGGAGGTAGATTCTTTGATTAAATTGCCCGAGGCTGGGGGTGGTTTGGAAGTAAATGACATATCCAGCATCCCTTCATTAGAATAAGTCCACCTCTCATTGTCTCTCATTACTTGTTAACCAATCAGTCAATTGCCACCCTCAGGAACACCCACCCTTCCAAGGGCATATAAGTGTTCAGAGGGTTCCATGAGAGGGTTTTGGCATTCAGGAGTGTCATTGACTGTTTTGTTAATAATATGCTAGGACTATTAATAAAATGATTACCCAGAAACTATGTCTCTTGAACTTTTTAAACATCACACTATTAAATGCAAGCTGTCGTCATCATCACCATGATTTTCTGCCCAGAACCATCATGTCTTTAGAGCCAGGTCTTCCTGGCTCTAAGATCAAATCTCTATCCACTAAGCCAAACTTCATCCCTTTATGTGCACAAAGTAATTTTGAAGAGGGTAATGGTACTAGCAGCTGGTAGGGATCAGGATAAGGCTTCTGTAGGAGGCAACTCTTTGAGCTGAGGCTTGAAGGAGGCTTGGGATGCTGAGACCCAGAAGTGGAGAGGCAATGTATTCTCAACTCTAGGAATGATCTCTTCAGATTCTAAGTCTTATGATCTATGACCTACAAACCCAATGATGCAGCCATCTGAGATTGTACTCATATCTCATTCACTCTCACACTGGAATGTAGGGTGCCAACGCCCTCATTCATTTCTCACCTATACCCCACATACAGTGACACATCCATCCAGCACCAGCATTTCAAAGAGAAGAAAGTAGTAGGCAATATGCATCTTACTGCCAAAAAAAAAAAAACCTATTTACAAAACCCTTTTCTTTGGCCTCCTCTATTCTACTTTTGTCTTCTCCAGTAAAATCATGTTGCTAAGAACACTTAAGTGAAATCCCCAGAGGATTATTCTTCACTGGGTGGTAATTACCACTCTTCTTGCCCTTATATAAACAATCCTGCTTTTGTGATTCTTGTGAAATGTTCCCTACATGACCTTCACTTGCTTGATCTCCTAGAGACCCACAGCTATCGACTGGTGGCTTCCTTTTCCATTCCTTTGACTACATGTTCACTCCTTCCTGGAAACAACAAAACTGGGTGGCAGGCTAAAGGGAGTGTTCTTCAGGCTGAAGTATGTTTCCCCAAACCTTTTGCAATACTGAAGAGGCCTTCTACTGAAGAGAGGGATCAACAGCCAGCTCCTCTATGCCCTAAGGCCTTTTAAACGGGAAGATTCCAATCTTAACTGAGGAAAATACAAATTCCATGGACTAGTGGTTCCATGTTAACTATAGTTAAGCTATCATTCTCCAAGAACTGTATTAATTCCCAGAAAATAGGAGGAATTCAGTAAATATCTGAAGGAGAATCCAAAGGATTTGTTGTTGTTGAATCACTTTTCAATTATGTCCAACTCCACATGACCTCATTTGGGGTTTTCTTGGCATGTGGATTGCTTTACATTTCTTTCTCCAGTTCCTTTTACAGTTGAGGAAACTGAGGGAAACAGGGTTAAGAGATTTTCCCAGGGTCACACAGCCAGTAAGTGTCTGAGGCCAGTTTGGAACTCAAATCTTCCTGGCTCCAGGCCTGGCACTCTGCAGACTGTGCACCTAGCTGCCCAAAAGTATTCAAAAGAATACTATGGCCCAAAAGAACACTGTAGTCCACTGGCTGCTTAAATTGTAGGATACTGCTACTGGATTTGAGGGTCCAGGAATTGATTTGACTCCTCACTATTCCACTTATGACCTGTATATTAAAATGTAAACCCCTTTGAGGACAAGAATTTTTTTTTTTGTATCCTGCAATGCCTAGCACAGTGCTGGCACATAGGAGGTATTTATTAAATATTAATTGAATTGATATGAATCTTGATCAATGTACTTCAATTCTCTGAGCCTCAGTTTCCTCATCTGAAGATGAAGAGGTTGGACAAGGTAAAGTCTAAGTCCCTTTATGATCACAGCATCATAGATTTAGAGCTAGAAAGGACATTACAGCCCATCAGATCCAACCACTTCATTTTACAGATGAGGAAACTAAGGCACAGAGAGATTGAGTAGTTTGCCCAGGGTCATGTGGAGCTAACAAGTGCCTAAAGATAGAATTTGAATTGGGTTCAAATCCTGGTTCTTTCCACTATATTGTGCCAGCCCTAATCTACATTCTCATACAGTCTCCTGATGGCCGGTGATGCACATTTACAAGACAGCTATCTAGAGTTTGAATGGCAGCCCATGTGTGATACTGGAACCAAGCCAAGCTACTCACTCACACCAGCTCTTCAGGACTTCTTAAGCAAGGGCTCTCTACACCCATCCAAACAAGGGGAATTATTGCTGAATCATTTAGAGATGAAAAACAGCCATAGCCCCAAAGATTTCTCTTTTGCTAGCTATGCAAACATTATTTTTCTCCAGCTTTTAGAAAAGGCAGACAGTAGAAAAGAAAACATCTGTGGGTCAGACAAATAGATTTAACATCTTCTGACTTTCATTTAAAGGTCAAAAGTTGGCAAGAATATTATTTCAGGCTTCCAACTCTGTATTTTCCATATGCTTTGTGAAACGCTATTTCAATTTAATAATATGGTCCTAATATAGGAAGGCAAACGCCAATACCTTACTCTGGTTCTAGCCTTCTGTATCTTAAAAAAAAAAATACAAGGTGGTTTCAATGTTCTAGTTTTCAATTGATGAAAGACTAAATCATCCTCCTGACCCCAGGCCTAGTGTTCCAACCACTGTACTACCTAGCTGCCCATCAATTCTCTTACTATGCTTCAACTACTTCTTCTGTGAAATCAAAGGGATAGACATGGTGTTTTCTAAAGTCCCTTACTACTCTAAATTTTATAGGCCTATGATCGGATAATCTCTACTTCGTACTCAGCTCTAATTATTCCATACTTTATATTCTAAGGCCCCTTCCAACTTTGGCATTCTATATTAAAGACACTCATTAAAATTTGTTGGAATTCTTTGCTAATGAAAATAGAAAAAAAATTACGTATTACTTTAAGGTTTACAAAACACTCTCTATTCTCTATTTCACTTGTTTCTCACAACAATTCTGTGAGACAGTGGCTATCAGTATTGTCATTTTCCAGATGAGGAAAATGAGGCTCCAAGATTTTCCCAGACACATGGAGCTAGTAAGAAAAGAGGCGGGATTCAAACCCTGGTCTCTTGATTCTGTGGTCAGTACCCTTTCCACTACATCACACTGACAGGGTTCTAAGAACCCCCAATTCTAATAGTCTATGTTCTCTAGTCTAAGCTCCCACCCCACCCCCACCAGCTCTGAACTTGTATGTTCTACTTTTGAAGATGCTTTCCAGCTCCAACATTCTACGTTTTATATTCTAAAGCTTCTTCCAGCTCCAATATTCTGAGTCTTCAGTGCCCTTTTCTCCCATGTTCGGTGCCATTTTCTTTAAAGAGATGCACTCTAGTGAATTCATCATCTAAAGCAATTTCCTTCCCTTGGGCCTGTCCAATATGCCCCAGACCCTGAACATCCTTCTTAGGGACTACATACAGGGCCCCAGGGCGGAGAAATCTGCTTCCCCAGCCTCTGATGTCTGTCCTTCAGGAAGCAAGATGCATCAGCTGAGTTTCTCTCCCCATTCTGAAAGGGAGTGAGGCAAGTCATATGTGGCAAAGACAAACTCCTTGGCTGCAAGCATAGCTCCCAACAGCTTAGCCAACATATGTATGAACAGAAATACTGCGTGTATACATTAATATTTGCACCCTTCCCTTGGATCCTAGTCATTACTACTGCAATCATAAATTCCATTTTCTCAGCCAAGTCCTTGTCAACAGACACAATATTGTGCACTCAGGTTGAAATGTCAAGGGGATATTCTGACAAAGGGCACAAGCAGATCTCTTCCTTTTCACTATGGCTATCTTCATGGGGACAGAAATGAAAGGCCAAACAGAAGCTGTCTCACCTGGAACAGAATCATAGAATCACAGAACTAGTAGGAATCCTAAAGATGTCTGTGTCCAGCCCTTTCTCCATGTAAAAGTCAAGTAAAGTCCAGGGAAGGGAATTTCATTTGCCAAAGATCACACAACAAATTAAATTTAATGCCTTGTCTGAATTCTATCCTGGGAAATCCAGGAGTCTGTGCTTTTCATTAACTCACTCTCCAACTACAGCTGAGGTTTCTTGTATTTCATAGGATTTTGAACTGAAAAAGACCTTAGACCTCATCCATAGTCAGCCAATGACCAAGATCAAGGTACTGGTTTGTCCCTATTGTCTATATAGCCAAAGTTGACTTTGGTAGAAGGCAGAACATATAGCTAGGCCCCTGTATGTTTTGAGGATCAGGAACCTCTCTCCCAAAAACATTCCATTGCCCCTCATTCTATCACTTGGGTCATAAAAGTGCTCTCCAATTCAAATATCTCCTTTTAAAATGCAAATATCACTTCTTAAGCTTAAAAAAAAAGGAAAAGCAATAGAAGCTATGAATGGAAAGTCCTTAGTCTCCTTTCAGATTTCATCACTAACTTTCCCTTCTACCTAAAGTTTAACATTTAACTTCTTAGAGCCTCAGTTTCCCCATCTGCAAAATAGAGAGGTAAACATTCTTATTAACAACTTCTTTTCCTGGAATGTGGTGAGGATGAATAAAACTAAGCCAGAAAGAAATAAGAAATCTTTGAAACCCAAGAACTATTTATTAATAATATAGCACTTTCAGGTTCATTGTCTGATTTCCCCTTCACAGCAATCCCATGCAAAAAGCAGGTCAGTCAGACAACAAGCCATTATTAAGTATCTGCTCTGTACTAGGTGCTAGGAATACAAAGGAGGGGAGAAAAAAAAAGCAATCCCTTCTCACAGTCTAATAGGGGAGACAATGTACAATCAATGAGGTAGAAACAAGATATATACAAGATAAACTGGAGATAGTCTAAGGGAAGGCACCAGCATTAGAGGGATTGGCAAAGGCTTCTTGCAGAAGGTGGGGTTTTAGCCGGGATCTGAAAGAAGCCAGGAAAGCCAGGACTTGCTTATGAGTAAAGAGAAAGTTCTAGGCATGGGGTACAGACAGTATAAATGGCCAGAGATGAAATGTCTTGTGCAAGAAGGCCAATCTCACTGAATTGGAGAGTATGTGGGACAAGAGGGAAGGGGAAATAAGGTGTAAGAAGGCTAGAAAGGCAGAAAGGGGGCAGGTTATGAAGGACTTTAAAAAACCAAACAAAGAATTTTACATTTGATCCTGGAGGTAATAGGGAGTCATTGGAACTGATTGAATAGGGAGGTAGTATGACATGGTCAGACAGACTTGGGCTTAAAAAAGGTCATTTTGACATGGACTAGTATGTAAATTCTGTGAAAGCAGGGATTATCTTTTGTTTTTCTTTTTATCCCCACTACTCAGTGCAATGCCCCCCACACACACACACACACATACCCTAGACATAGATATAGATATAGATATAGAAACAGATATAGATAGACATAGATGTGTATGTATATGAATGTGTCTATGTGTGTATGTGTATGTGTATATATGTGTGTATACGTCTGCATATATGTATAGATATATACACACATCAATATATACATGTGTGTTCATAAATACATGTGTGTATAAATACATGTGTGTAAATACATATATACATATATGTGTATGTGTGCGTATATATGTACATGTGTAGGTATTAGGTGCTTGATAAAAACTAGTTGACTGACTAACTTGGGAGAGAATTAAAGCAGGAAGACTAGCCAAAAGGTTATTCCAATAATCCAACTATAATATAATGAGGTTCTGCGCCAGGTATCAATAGCCCTGTTTTCCAAATGAGTCAATTGCCTTGCCCAGAGCCACATAGCTATTAAATGGCAGAGCCAGGACTAGAGTCCTGGAAGCTCTAACACCAAATCCAATGCTACCTCTGCTACTGCCCATTTATACCTAGGACAAAATGTTACAAATTCCTCCTTACCCCCACCTCTACTTTTGAGGCAATCAGACTTAAGTGATTTGCCCAGATCACACAGCCAGATGACACAGAAGGTCTAAGGCCATGTTTGAACTCAGGTCCTCCTGACTCCAGGGCAGGTGCTCTAACGACCGAGCCACCTAGCTGCCCCTCTCCCTTCCTTTTTCAAAACAGGGCTTCCACCTTCCATCTGGGTAGGCTGTGCTTCAAATTATGACTATTGGAGGTGTTCCCTACCACAGGTCTACTTGAAATATGCCTTTCCCAGGAATACACCACACGCAATTGCCTTTTTCTCTGAGAGTAATGAGTAGGTGGAATCTCTGAAGCCTCCTCCTCTCCCCCACTTGCCTTTCATCTCCCTTGGAGATAGCAGGAGGCTAGAGAGATATTTAATTATCCCATCCGAGTGCAAGATGGTTCCTGTTGCTGAGGGGAGCATAAGCTGGGACTAGACCTAAGCACAGGTAGCATAGGCAGCCACCCCTACGATACTATCTGAAGGCTACCACAAGATGCTATGCAGGATTCATATATCAGCTAGAAGAGTGTATTAAATTATTTTTTGGAGAGGGGGCAAGGCAATTGGAGTTAAGTGACTTGCCGAAGGTCACACAGCTAATAAGCGTCAAGTGTCCGAGGTCAGATTTGAACTCAGGTCCTCCTGACTCCAGGGCTGGTGTTCTATCACTGAACCACCTACCTGCCCCTGGATTAAATTATTTACAGAGGTTCATTCTAATCCTGAGGTTTTAGGGTTCTAGAACTCCCTTGCCTCTGCTCCCCAACCCCTGCCCATCTGAAATTGTACTATTAGACATACTGCTTTAAGCTAAACTGTTGAAGATCCCTGTTAAAACTTTGGAGTTTTTTGGTTCAGACCTGTGATTTCATTGTCGTATGTATGAGCTGGGGCTTGAACTGAAAGATTAAATGATGTGGCCAGCGTCACACAGCCAGCATGTGTCCAAGGGAGGACTTGAACCCGGGTTGTTCTGATTGGCACTGCCCACTCTTCCACAATGCTCCTCCAACTTAAAACATTATAGCTTCCTTTTCTTGCAAGGGGTAACACATCTCCTTGTACACAGCAGGTGATTAATTACTAAATATTTGAGGAGTTGAATCAAATATTACCTGGTAAGGGTAGCATATTAAGCCACTACCTGATATTTAAAACCTTATCAAGAATTAACTTATCCTCAAAGGAGGAATCTAGTGCCCTCATTCTAGTTGTAGTTCTGTACCTACTACAGGTATAGCTGTACCTACTACCTATGTGACGCTGAACAAGTTAGCTTGTCTGGATCTCAGTTTCCCTCCCTGTAAATAAAAGAACTGAACTCAGGGCTATGATCTTAGCGATCTTAGTTCTGGATTTTTATGATCTCTGATCTAAGTACTATTAGCCCCAGCTTAGAAAAGGAGGATAAAGTCTTGGACCCCAACCCACAACATCTCTATCTCCTTGAAAACACCATCAGTTACCGCCAGTACCCCTCTTCCTACTACTGACCCTACTAGAGGGACTTTCATCTCAGGGACTATCACAGAGGCAGGATTTGAAACCAGGTCCTCTGACTTCCTGTAAAGCAAACTTTCCACTGTACCATGCTTCAGAATGAGAACTAGAAATTAGTTTATCTGCCTCATAATCAAGAGGTCATAGACACCATATTTAGAAAGGCCTCTCTGGCACCCACCAAATCCTGCTACACAAGTACCTACCAGTTCCTCCAAACCTTCTGTGTAAGGGAACCCACTGGACCTGTCCTCTGGTCAGGCTCTGCCTATGGGGACATACTTGGTGCTGGCTCAGGAGAAAAATTCCCTTATAGTAGTCAGAAACACACCTACAACTTTTCCTCCAAAACCTTGCTACATCCTAATCTACAAATCTAAAGGCTTGGGAAAAACCATGATCCCTGTTTTAAAAGACCACCAGAGAGGGAAATTCTACAGCCTTTCTCTAATAATGTAGGTTCACATTTCGATAGCATTTTATAGGTTACCAAGTGTTTTCTCCTAACAATTTTGTAAAGTAAGTAGTAACACCCAGACTATGATTCCCATTTTACAGATAAGGAAAATTGAGGGAAGGAAAGATGAAGTGATTTCCCACAGTTAATAAGACACTTCAATCCAGAGTTTCTGACTCTAAGTCTGGTGTTCTTTCTGCTACATTACATCTCCTACATTACAGCTCCCTAACTCTGCTGGCTTATGCCACACAGTTGGGCCTTAGAGTACATCATTTCAGTGCTCTAACCTGAGGTGCCCTGAGGGTGTTACAGATAGGATGCTCACCTCTGGAACCATAAAATCACACACACACCCCCATGTCTCCAGAGGCCAGGCTGCTGAAGATGCCCAGTGACTCAGGTTGGGAAGAAAAGGAAGCAGCAGCAATATAAGAAAATATAATTAACAAATACAATTAATGTCAGCAATGTCACCACCTCCCCTACTTCCTGTCAGCAGAGCAACACAAGCAACTCTTCCCCTTTCCACACCCACATCTACAATCCTCTCCCAACGTGGTCTTTTAAACACAGTTCATGGATACAGAAATATCGCGGGCTGGGGGAAGCAAGAAGGCAGAGGGGAGTCATAAGAACAACTGGAGGCCTGAAGCACGCTAGGTATCAGAGTATTTAGAGCTGACGGACACTTAAAAGATCATTCAGCCTCCTTTGCTACCCTCTCATTTTATAGGCAAAGAAGCTGCAGATCAAAAGAGGGAAACTAATTTGACCATGGTCATATAGGTAATAAGTAGCAGAGTCAGGGAGGGCAAGGTGACAAAGTGGTTAGAGTGCTGGACCTACAGTCAGAAGACTCCTCTTTCTGAGCTCAAATCTGGCCTCAGACACTCACTAGCCATGTGACCCTGGGCAAGTTATTTAACCCTGTTTGCCTCAGTTTCCTCGTCTATAAACTGAGCTGGAAGAGGAAATAGCAAATTACTCCAGTATCTTTGCCAAGAAAACTCTAAATGGGGTCACAAAGAGTCGGACATGACTGAAAATGACTGAACGACAGCAGAGTCAGGATCCAAATCTAGGCCCTCAGACTCCGAACCCAAGGTTCTTTCCATCGTGCTATGATGCCTCTATTATGCCCTTTCTCATTAATATGGGTGACCCCAAGGTCTTTCCATGAATTCAATATCTGAACAAACATTATCAATCATCTACTAGGCATAAGGCACCCACAACACGGCAGCAGAATCTTGGAGTCCCTGCCACAGCCTGTCTCCCTCAATGCCAGGGGCACGAGTAGGGCTGGCAGTGAGGAGTTCTGATCCAGACTGGAAGGAAGATCCATAGGAGGCTTTTCACTGGACAAGTGCTCTGCTCAAAGCTTTGTGCATTAGTAAGATAATTCCCATGGTATATGATGGGTAAATTGGAAAAGTATTGGAAGGAAGGGAGATGGAAGAGCATTGAACTTGGAATCAGGAAAACCTGAATTCAAAATCTTCCTCAGATTATTATTATTTTTTTTTATTATTAGCTTTCTAAGCAAGTCACTTACCTCTCAGCCTCAGTTTCCTTATCTGTAAAATGGTGTTACTAATTAGCACCTACCTCAGAGGATAGATGAGACGACGGGTAAAATGGCATTGTAAACCTTAAGGCGCTACAAAAATGTCAGTTATTTTTATTACTATTATTATTATTTAGAAGAAGGGGCTTCAGAGATGTAATGAACCTGAGAGCCTATCACCTATTCTCTTATTTTACAAATGAGAGAGTTGAGGCCCAGAGAAGGTAAATGGTTTTCCACATGTCACACAGGTACTAAGTAGTAGAGCCAGGATGTGATCCCAAGTTTTCTGATTCCAAATCCAAAACCTCAAAGCAATACTATAGACCCTTGAGGAAAGCATTCTGGCCCCAGATCCAGGCCCCATGCCAGCTGAGTTGGCTTGCTATGTTTCAGGCTATGGGGATGCCTTCCCTTCCTCTACATAAAGCCTGACTAGTAGCAACCCCTGGCATAGGCCTCAGGAGACCACTCTCCTAATATGGACACCTATTTCACGGTCTAGCATCATTAATGATTTAACCTGCACTCATCCCACTAGTCACAGCTTTGATTATTATGGTTGTTGTTTAGTCATGGCCAACTCTTCATGACCCCATGGACCATGCTATCCATGGGGTTTTCTTGGCAAATATATTGGAGTGGTTTGCTACTTCTTCCTCCAGCGGATTAAGGCAAACAGAAATTAAGTGACTTGCCTGGGATCACGCAGATAGTGTCTTTTTTTGGATTTGAACTCAGGTCTTCCTCACCCCAGGCTCAGGGCTCCATCCACTGAATCACCTAGCTGCCTCACAATGACAAACCCCATCACTAAAAGCTAAGAGCTATCCTAGACTCCCAGAACAAAGACCAAACCAACTTCCCCAGAGCCCTGGAGCATCAAATGCCTTCTTTTATTGAAATTTTTCCATCCGAAAGAACCAAAAGATTCATGGAATCCTTGAGAGTTCATTCAATCTTCTGTTATTCCTAACTGTACCACTGCTAGCAAATCCACCTTCAGTGCAGTTGTGGGAAGTGTGAATTTGGGCTGAAAACTTCAGCTTTGAGAAGAAGGCAGCAAAACACCTCAGAATAGTTTGAATAGTTTGGCTCACCCTATTATAATACAGCTAATTTGTATTTATTTTAGCTTCTCCATTTGATCAATCAATTCAAATTCTCTGAAACATAATAACCATTGACAGTAAGAGAAGAATATAATATAATTAGCTCATAAGAGGTTTCAGCCAGCCCCTATCCCACCCCTAACAATTCTAGCATTCTACAGAAATTCCAGTGATGTTATTAGCAAGAACAATGTTTCCCTTACTGGTTTCCACGCACTCATCTCCCTACAAAGATGATTCAGAGAGCTACATTAAAGAATGCTTTATACTGACAAGGCAATGGGATTTTTGAAAGCAAAAAAATGTGTCCATATTAGAAGCAAATCTTCAAGCTAGAAAGGTCCTTAGCAATTATCCAATCCAACACCCCCTCTTTTAGGGTTATCTGATCTTAGAGCTGGTTAAGGACCAGAGCAATTATCTAGTCTAACCCTGTCACTTTGCAGCTGAGGAGAATGAGTCCCAGAGAAAAGCAGTCCCTTGGCCCAGAACTCATGGAGCCAGGATTGAAGTGTGTTTCTTCTGATCCCAAATTCTGTATTCTTTCCAGTGTACCTCACTGCCTCCCTCATCAAGGGATCATAAATTTAGAATCATAAGACCAGCAGGGTCATCTAGGCCTTTTGTGTGTCATGGACCCCTTTGGCAGGGTGGAAAAGCCCACAATGCCCTCTTTGGAATAAGATTTTTAAATTCATAAAATAAAATACGTAGGATTACAAAAGAAACTAGTTGTACTGAAATAAAGTTGTAAAAATAAAAAACTAAGTTCACAGACCACAGATTAAGAACCTCCGATCTCAAACAACACCTCATGTTATAGATGAGGAAACTCGGGTCCTGAAAAGTTAAGTGATTTGACTAAAAGGCAGAGTTGGAATTCAAACACAGATATTCTGGCTCCAAAACATAAATATTTGGGTGAGAAAACCAGGTACAGAGAAAGAAAATGGCCTCTACACATCGAGTCAATGAGAAAACCAGGATGTGGACCCAGGTCTCCAAGTCCAGCATTCTTTCGGCTACTATCTATATAGAGCTGTCTGGAATGTGGCAAACCTCCTTAGCTTGACATATCCCTCCAGTGTGTGCTCACATCTTTAATTAGATCTGGACTAAAAATACTCCCCCACCCCCTGGCTCCACACCTACTGCACACAACTCAGGGATGACAGTCAGCTTTGGTGTTTGAACCAAGCAATGTCTTTTGTGGGTAAAAGTCCAGGGACAGAACCCAAAACACAGGTTTGCGGTTTATAGAGTTGGAGGCTTTATTAGACCAGATACAGAACTCAGAGTTGGTCAGATGGCACACCCAAATTATTTCACATCTATTGCCTGATGTGTAACTAACACACCTCATTTTCTCATCAGGGATGAGCTGGCTTTCTAATCACCCCTTAGACCTTGATCTTTCCTGAACTATTGGCAGGTAATAAAAACAAAGTCTTACCCAAATGGGGCCCAGAAGTAATTAAGATTTGTATTCAGGTGGAGGAAGAGGGAAAGGAAAGGGAATGGAAAGAAGAGAGAACAGCTTTCAGGAACCCAAATGACAATTCCTGCAATATCCTTGGTGGCAGCTCATCAGTCTTGTGTCCAAGTAGGAGGGCCAGAGCCCCCCAAACCCTGCTGTTCACTTGCAGCTCTGAAGCCGGGTCCTATAATGTTTCTCATCTGACAAGAGGGGGATGAAGGTGTCACTGTGGGAGACCTTTAACCTGCTGCTCCACAAAGGGACCTCCTTCCCTTCCTGCTGCGGCTGGAGATTGTCCAGGTCACTCCGGGACCCCCCGGCTCTCCCCTCACTGGAGTTGAGTTCCATCAGCTCCAGCTCATGTTTGGCTGCTGTCTCTAGCACCCTCTGTTTATTGTAATACCTGACAAAGTTGTTGATGATGGGGTGAATGGGAAGGGCAATGGCAATGACCCCACAGAGGAAGCTGATGGCAGCATTCAGCTTGCCTAGAGTGGTCTTGGGGTAGATGTCCCCATACCCCACTGTCGTCATGGTGATGATGGCCCACCAGAAGGATTGGGGGATGCTTTTAAAGAGTGTCTCTGGGTGGCTCTGCTCCATAGTGTAGCCAAGGGCAGAAAAGACAAAAATCCCCACAGCCAGATACATCAAGAGCAGCCCAAGCTCCTTGAAGCTCCGTTTCAGAGCATAGGTCAAGGTCTGCAGCCCAGAAGAGTGACGCGCCAGTTTGAAGATCCTTGCTATCCTCATGATGCGCAAGGCTTGGACTGCCTGCTGCACATTGGTCAACTCCATCATCCGGGCCCCAAAGTGGGTCAGAGTCAGGCTTACATAGAAGGGGAGGATGGCCAAGACATCAATGATATTCATGAAAGACAAAGCAAAGTGGAGCTTGTTGGGAGATGAGATGAGCCGAAGCACATACTCAAGTGTAAACCAGCCAATACAAGCAGTCTCAATGTTGTCCAGTGTGGGATGTTCCACATGGTTCCCCTCATCGTCTAAAATCTGAAGCTCTGGGATGGTCCCCATGCACATGACCACCGATGAGATCAATATCAAGAGAAAGGACAGAATGGCCACAATCCGGGCTGGGCAGGAGGACTCTGGTTTCTCCATGAATTTCCAAATACACTTTTGGCATCTTTTCCAGCGGTTTTCTGAGGCATCCACTCCCAAATCATCCAGGATCAACTGGACCCTGCGGGCGATCTCCTCTAGCTCTTCTCGTTTCTCACTCAGGTGACTTTTACAACAATCATCCAAGAACTTGAGGTCCACTTTCCAGAATTCCATTTCATTCTTGAAGCAAATGGGACAGATCCCTTTTTTCATGTGAACCTCCCCAAAGTAATAGACCTCGATAACACATTTGAAGGCATCAGGGTCCCTATCAAAGTAAAATTCCCTCTTCCCTGGGTCATAATCATCACACAGAGAGAAAATGGTATCGTAACCCCCAGCCAAACAGTTGATTAATTCAGCCAGCCGGGTTTCTGGATACTGGCTCAGCAGATCTCCATACAGGACCTGCCTCACTCCTCCGACGTTGACCACAATCTCTATGTCTTCAGTGTTTTCTGACCCGTTACTGTCCAGCTCTAACAGGCTGGAATCCCCTGCCCCATTCATCCTGCCGTCTTGGCTGCTCCCCGCTTCTACCCAGCCCTCACCAGGCTGCCGTCTCTGTGAAGACAAATGAAAGCACAAGTCAGGGATCATATAGTGAAACACTGAATGACTCCTGGGGGGAGCAGGAAGGCTCCGGGCAGGCATTTACAATCTGTCAAAGCTTACAAGGTATGTAACAGGCTGCTGGGGAAGGACTAGGCTCCTGGAGGGAGAGAGGGAGGGAGGGAGTCAAGAGGAAACTTGAGCCAGGAAAGGCTACTTTCGTTTGATTCAGATGGAGGAAAGCAGCAAAGGAAACTCACCTCCTGCGTGGGTGCTCCTGATATTTGAGGTCCCTGGTTTTTTTCTTCCTGAAGTGATGTCTCTTCATGGACCCAGAAGCACTGCCAGTTGTCTTTTGCACAGATTAACAGAAAGAGGAGTCATCGGCAGGCTTCAATGGGTCAGATGATCCAAACCCTCCTCACTGGGGGCTGTCACCCCCATTGGCCTTGCGTGCAGCTCCAGAGCTGCTGGCTGGGGCTGCTGCCTCGAGGTCCTCCTGAGTTGACTTGTGGACTCCTACGAAACAGTAAGTGGAAGTGTTCAGAGGGAGAACTTGATCAGAGGGGTTTGTTTTTCCAATGCTGTTTCTAAACAGAATAGGAATTCCTGGCTGACGTCAAGAGCTTTCAAAACGGTACCCTCTTCTGGTGAAATCCAGCAAAGCACAAGACAGCCTCAACTCACCGCTGGGAGCCAAATATGAGCGAGGTTTAGGCTGCTGTTGCTGCTGCTGCTGCTGCTGCTGCCTCCTCTCTGGCAGCTGTGGGCAAAAGGGAACCAGCCTTGAGTCTAGAGTCAGAGGAGCTGACTTCGAAAGCTAACTCTCCTCTTTACTGCTGAACGGCAGCTGGTCACTTCTCTTGGCCTCAATTTCCTCTCCTAAGGAGGAGGTGGGACTGCCCGGTCTCTAAGCTCCTTCCTAGCTGTAAATCCCTTCTATGAGACCCTTGAATCTCACACCTTCTGTGTCCTTAATGAAAGGTCATACAAAAAGAATGTCCAGCTTTAACTGCCAGAACTGGAGGAACAAGGGACTTACTGTAAAAATTACGGAACTGGCAGGTAAAAACTTGCCCCAGCTCTGCCATTTACTGGCTATATGATCTTGGCCAATGATTTTTTTTTGGAGGGAGGAGGAGGCAATTGGGGTTAGGTGACTTGCCCAGAGTCACACAACTACTAAGTATCTCAGGCCACATTTAAAGTCAGTCCTCCTGGCTAGTGGATGTTGTGGAAATGCCTGTTGTATTCTATAAATTAAAAAAATATATTTTTGTTGTTTTTTATTATAAATTAATTTATTTCTAGTTTGCAACATTCAGTTCCACAAACTTTTGAGTTCCAAATTTTCTCCCCCTCTCTCCCCAAGATGGTATGCAATCTGATATAAGCTCTACATATACATGAAATTGTTTTTTTTTTTTAATTTAAAAGAAGAAACATGCATTGTTTCAAATAAAACCTCATACACTCAGCTGAAAATTTGTATCTCCTTAACCCAAACCCCTACTCTCAGTATTTCAATGCTTCCCATCTTTCAAGCTCAATTCAAATGTTATCTACTCCAAGAAGCCCATGGTTCAACTGCCTGTTAATCGTGTCCACCTGGATGTCCTGCTATAATACCTAACTTGGTAAAGGTCAGAACATCTACACACTACAAGGAACCTCAGAGAGAATACAGGTTCTATTCTATTATTTTAGAGAGGAGGAAACTGAGTCCCAGAAAGGGAAAGTAATTTGTTCAATGTCACATTGCTAGTTAGTAAAGAAATCAAGACTAGAACTTGTTTTTTGACTGAAAGTCAAGTGCTCTTTCCACTACGCTAATCTGTTTTTCCACCACATAATTCAGCACTTAATTACATATAAACTCCTTTGTGTTGTTTGTTGTTGCTTTCCTTGTGTTCATCTCCTCTCTAAAATCAGCTCCCCCATCTTGACCATCCTTGCTGTCACACAAGTGGGAAACCTGAGTCATCATTGACTCCTCTTCTCTCTCAACTACCACCCACACCCCACTCAGTCATCAAATCCTTTAATTCTTACTTCACAATGTCCCTTTCAGCCATCCTTCCATTCCCATGCCTTCTACCCTAGTTCAAATTCCCCACTTTGGAACTATTTCAATATATCCTAACTGATCTCTACACTTCTAGTCAAGTCAACAAGTCAATAAGCATTTATTAAGCTCCTATTTGTTGGCCCTGTGCTAAGTGCTGGGGATACAAAGAAAGACCAAAAGCAAAGACAAACAAAAAACAGGCCCTGCTCTTGAGAATCTCACAGTCAGTTGGGGGAAGCAACATGAAATCTATTATATGCAAACAAGATATATATGGAATAAATTGGAGATAACCACAGCTAATGCTACCAGAATAATCTTCATAAGACATCACTTTCATTATGTCACAGTCCTGTTCAAGCATTTTTTATTGTGTCCTCACTTACTAACTGAATACGTCCAAATCCTTTAGCCTGATAATTAAAGCTCTCCACGACATGGCCCCAGCCTACCTTTCCAAAGTTATCTCCTACCGCCTATAAAACGATTGTCGTGGAACTAGAGGTCATCTTAAAGGTCTCTGAATCCAAACTCCCACCCACATAGGAATGCCTTCTACAATATTGCTCAGAGGTAGTCATTCAGTCTTTACTTGAGGTAACCATGGTAATATCTAAGAATACAGACACCCCTAGCCCCCCCCCCCCAGTTTGGGATCGTGGTTCTGCCACTTTCCACTTTTGAAACCTTGGACAAGTTCTCTATCTGGTTCCCCCGTTTCTTTGTATGCAAAATGATGAGGTGGACTAAGGTTCCTAAGATCCATTCCAGTTCTGAATTCTTTATTCCTATTAGTTCTTCCAAGGATGGGAAGCTCACTACCTTAAGGTAACTCACTGCATTGTTAGACAATCCTAGTTATTAGAGATTTTCCATGATGTCCTTTTGCTCCAGCCAGATAGGTCCACTTACTGTCTCCCTAACATGCTTTGCCTTTTCCTGACTAAACCTTGTACATAGGATAGAGTGTGTTGGAGCCAGCTAGAACTGGCCCAGGAGAGCCAACTGTTAAATTTTTAGTGTAAATACTTAGACCTCAGAAATTGGTAAACAGTACCAATCAGGACAGCTAAGTGTCCCAAGGGCAGCTAGATGGCACAGTGGATAGAGTAGAAGAGTTGGACACTACTGAAACGACTCAACGACAACAAAAATTATTGTCTAAAGTATTTTTCTAGTTCTGCTTGGTATCAGTTCATATAAATTCTTCCATATTTCTCTGAATCCCTCATGTTCTTAGATGCAGCTCAGTGGTACAGTGGACAGCGCACTGGTCCTAGAATCAGGAAGACCTGAGTTCAAATCCAGCCTCAGACGATTACTAGTTATGTGAGCCTAGGCAAGTCTTCCTTAACTATAAAATGGGGACAACAATACCACCTTCCCCTCAGTCCTACCAGAGCTGTTATGAGGATAACATGAGATAATAACTATAAAGCACTTTGTAAACTTTAAGGTGCTATATAAATGCTAGCTATTAGAAGCACCATGTTTTTTGGTAACTTTAACATCCAATCCTTTACTAATACTTCCCTTAAAACTGTCAACAGTTGTCCACCCCTTCCCACCAAATCTTGACCCTTTTCATACTTTTCTAAATAGCTCTGATTACATTGATTAGAGTATTTTGATCTTATTCTATGTTAGTTCCAGAAAATGATTTGAAAGCCATCATATATTGAAACACAAGCAGTAACCCAAGCATTGCACCTGAAATTGTAGACCACCATCCCCTTCTAGGTAGTTAAGTGGCTCGAGGGATAGAGCACTGGGCCTGGATTCGGAAAGAGCTGAGTTCAAATCCAGGCTCAGACACTCACTAGCTGTGTGACCCTGATCAAGTCACTTAACCTCTGCCCTAATCCCCTGGAGAAAGAAATGGCAACCCACTCTAGTATCTTATTAGCTAAGAAAACCCTATACAGAGTTACAAAGTGTCGGACACTGAACAACAATCCCCTTCTAGAAACTCTCTCCTTTGACTTACATGACATGGCTCTCTTTTATTTCTCATTTGTCCTCTATCTCCTGTGCTGTCTCTTCTTTCTCTACCTATCCATTGATGCTTGGCTCTCTTCTCTTCTCTCTTCCAATGATCTCATACACTCCCAAAGTTGAGGCTCTCACCTCTATGCAAGTGAGCCTCAGATTTCTAGCTCTAGTCAAGACTGAGCTGCCTGTATCAACTGCCTAATGGGCACAATTGCCACAAGACTGGTATGATAATAAATACAATCAATGTTCACGGTATGAAGAAATAGGTAAGTTGTTACTCTTAAGGAGGACTTCCTACATGTGGGAGGACTTGAACTTGTATTTTTACTTTATTTTACTTGATGTTTGTTATTAATGCCCTTTGTCGTTACATCATATTCCCTTCTGAATATAGCTCTCTTCTTTCTCCTAGCCAAAGACTTCAAAAGAAAGAGAGGGGGAAAAAATGCAGTTCAGCAAAACTGACAAACAGCATCTTGTCTGATAGAATATGCAATATTCTATACGCATAGTCCTCTACCTCTAAAACGAAGGTAGAAAGGGTCATGTTTTCTTTTCTTCTCTGGGGCCAAGTGACTCCTCTTGAAGGGTCTAGATAAATGAGAAAGAGAGGGCATTCCTAACAGATGAAATGTAATGTTAGGGGCAGCTAGATGCCTCAGTCATGCTGGTCAAGTCATTCAATCTCTATGGATATCAGTTTCCTCCAATATAAAATTGGACTGAAAGGCATCTAAGGTCCCTGCCAGCTCTATGTCTTTGATCCTATAGTCCTAAGCAAATGTGTGCTTTTAAAACCAGTGGCTCTCTGAAAAAGAAGTGCCCACACAGTTTAAAATTTTAATCTATGCATTGTTAACATTTTCTTAAGTCTAGATAATGAAAAATAAATCAAGCCCTGGTTTGTTTGTGTTTGTTTGTTTCAGACTCTTCGTGGCCCCATTTGGGGTTTCTTAGCAAAGATACTAGAGTGGTTTGCAGTTTCCTTCTCCAGCTCATTTTACAAATGAGGAAACTGAGGCATACAGGGTTAAGTGACCTACCCAGGGTCACACAGCTAGTAAGTGTCTGAGGCCAGATTTGAACCCAGGAAGATGAGTCTTCCTGACTCCAGGCCTAGAACTCTATTCACTGTGCCACCTAGCTGCTCAGACAATAATTATAATAATGTAAATGAAAATAATGCTCAAAGAAAGCCAAAATTCTGACTAACCATATAACCAGTCTTGGTCATGAATGTACCTCCCTCATCTTGACAGAGAAGTAGGGAACCAACAGGCCAGAAATTTGTGCATACTGTCAGTCACATCACTGTGTTTGGTGGTTTTGATAAACAATTTCTCTTTGCTATGGGAGAAGGCTTATTTCTGGGATGTGGTAGGGTAGGGTTAGGGGAGTATATCCAGAAAAAAAGTTATTTTATAAAAATAAAAGATATAAATACTATTTTTAAAACAACTTGTGGCTTCTGCAACCGAAAAGAATGAGCTTCCACCTCAACAGGGGGTAATAAACAGTAATCCCTCCACACTCACTCTCAGACTGTTGGACTGGCAGCAACTCAGAGTCAGCATTTACTCATATCCAGTCAAATAGAACAAGTCATATAAAGAGACAGTGGTGAGCCCACCACGATTCCTCCTAACACACACACACACACACACACACACACACACACACACACACACACACACGTACTTATGTGCTGAAAATATTTGAAACTAAACATCCAAGAGCCATAATCATAGAATATTAACATTGGATTTAAAATCAAAGGACCTGGGTTCAAATCTCATCTCTGCCCCTTCCTAGCTATGTCATCTTTGGTGGTCCCCTTTTCCTTGGCGGGTCTTAATTCCTTTAACTGTAAATGACGCAAAGTAGAATTAAATAATCCCAAAGTACTTCCTGGATCAAAATCCATGAATCCTAGATCACCTAATCCATTGGTTCTCAAAATGTGGTCTGGGGAACCATGGGGACCTCCAAGATCTTTTCAAAGAGTCCATGAAATCAAAATGATTTTTGCTATAATTAAAATGCCTTGATGTGGTAAATGTCGATAGATATGAGTCCAGTGGTGGAACCAGCACCTGCTCAGTGACAGCCAATTGCACATTTTCAGTGTGAGCATTTGCACCTCAGAAATCAGCAAACACTGCAAATCAGGGCTTGATTTTGTTGATTGTCTGGATTTAATTAAAGTTATACAGAAAATGTGAATAATGCAGATTAAACTTAAAAGTTTGTTGTTTGTTTTCCGAGAGCAGGTTGTTAAACATTTACCAGAACACCCCCAAGATATCTCACATTAACAAATCTTTTTGAGGGTCCTTAATAATTTTTAAAAGTGTAAAGAGATCCTGAGACCAAAAAGTTTAAGAACCACTGATCTAGCCCAACATTCTCATTTTCTAGATGGGGAAACTGAAGTCCAGAGAAGGAAGGAGTCTACATAGATTCTCACAAATGGAAGGGACCCGGGTCCACCGGGTCCAACCCACACCTGAATAAAAAGACTCTATAGAACAGGGGCGCAGCCTTGAGGCTACACATGGCCTTCTACATCCTTAAGTGCAACCTTTTAAAAGAATCCAAATTTTATAATATACAAATTATTAAAAGCATTTGTTCTATAAAATTTGGATTCAGTCAAAAGACTTCACTTAAAGATCTAGAAGGCCACATGTGGCCTCAAGGCCTCAGATTCCTCACCCCTGCTCTAGAACATCACCACCAAATGGCTAAACAGTTTTGGCTTGAAGACCTCTGCAATGACCTCATTAAAACCATAAATTTAGAGTAGAAAGGACCTCAAAGATCGTCAAATCCAATACCCTCCTCTCTCATTTTACAAATGAAGAAACTGAGGCCCAGAGAGTTTAATTGGCTTATCAAAGGTAACATATGACAGAGCCAGGATTCAAACCCATATCATCTGACTCTTTTTTCTTTCCAACACTCTTTCTTTCATATCACACTACAGGGAAACCCTCTGCCATGAGACAAATGAGAATGTTCGTTTGACTTCGAGGCAATTTTAATTGTTAGGAAGTTTTTTCCTACATTGAGACTGTATCAACTTCCCCAAAAGAAATTGTGTTACCTTTCAAATATAAAACAATCATGACATCCCCTTATATTTTCTTCAGGTATATTCTCTTTTAATTCAGTGATATTATAGGAGCAGAGGAAGAGATGGAAGACCAGTGGGTAGTGGTGGAGAGAGCATTACATAGATTTGGAATTGGAAGATTTGGGTTCAAAACACTGTACTGCCACTGAGTGTGACCTTGAGCAAATCACGTCCTTTCATTGAGCCTGTTTTCTCATCTAGAAAATAAAGGATTTGAACTACGTAATAAAGATTTTAGTCCTCGAAGTTTCCTTCCATCTCTAAGTTTATGACTCTAGTTCAAAGAGAATCTTGTCTGACTGAATGATTTTGAGACAATTGACAATGGTTAAGTGATTTGGGTAGAGTCACACAGCAAGTAAGTGTCTGAGGTAAGGTCCTCCTGAAACCAGGGCCGGTGCTCTATCCATTGCTCCACCTAGCTGCTCCTAGACTGAAAGATTTTTGAAAATTATTTGAGCCTTATTAATATATAAAGACAGTGATGTAGCTAATCATTGACCCAATTCCAATAATACCTCCTCCATAAAGCCCCTGGCAAAAGAGATTCTCTCTCCTCTTTTGTAATACTTCATTCAAACTTCTGTCATACATACTGTGTTTTATTTTTTTAATGCAGTTATATATAAACTTGTCTCTCTTGGTATAATGGAACACACACTAGACTTGGAATCAGAAGAGATCTATGTTTAAATCTTGCAGCTGATTCTCATCAGCTGTGTTACCATGGGAAAATCACTTATTACTCTCTAAGTCTGTCTTCTCATCTGTAAAATGGAGGCAGTAATATCACCTGTTTCACAGGGCTGTTTTGAGTATCAAATAAGAAAACATGTCCAGCCCTTTGTAAACCTTATAGCACTGTGTCATTGTTACAATCTCATTTTTAAAATATTTTATGTTTTTGATGAAAGTATTATTTTTGACATTGTTATTGTAAGTTTCATCAGGAGAAGGACATCTTTTCATAAAATCATAATATTTTAGAAGCTACAAGGAAATGTCAAGATCATCTGGTCTTCGTTTACAGATGAGGAAACTAAGGCACAGGAAGAAGTGATTTGCCTAATTTCATACAAGTTATCAGGAGAGCTAGAATTTTAACTGAAGCCCCCTCACCCCCCACACCTCCTACTCTCCGGCCTTGTACATAACACCTACTTAATAAATGCTGGTCGAGTGGATAAATCACTTGATCAACAAATGAATGAAATGAGTGGATGAATGACTTAATGATTGAACAAATGAATCATCTTAATTAGATATGGACTCTCTTTAACAAGATTTTTTTCCCATACTCCAACCACTGATTTTCTCTTTATTTCTCATCTGAAAAGAACACTCTGGCACCTTTTCAACTGAATAATTCAATGTCAAATGAGAGCATGGATATTCAGATAAACAGAATGCCCTACCCCCACCCCCCAAAATCAATGCTTTTGCCCAGTGTTGTGCTGGAGCCAGCTTGTACTGGCTCACAAGAGCTGGTTGTTAAATTTTTTATGTGAGCATTTACACCACAGACATCAGAAAGCTACAATCAGGGCTTGATTTATTGGTTTATTAATTGTCTATACTCAAGAAAGTTGATGGAGAAAATGTTAATAATGAAGATTAAACTTTGAAAATGTGTCCAGCCTGCAGTTTTTCCCTACGGAGCTGGTTGTTAAATACTTGCCCATTCACCACTGCTTTTGCCTCTATTTATTCCCCACAACAAACATGAACTTGGGCAAAATTTCATTTCCAATCACAACTCTAGCACAAAATAAAGATTTCCCCTTTCTCACCACATCATCTAAAGAGCTTTGCCTCACAGTCTACCGCATCCTGTCACCCCCACTAACCATTTGTCCCAATCCCTTCACAAGCAGGGTCCTTCATTCCTTCATAAGCTCCTCTACTGATGCCCCTTGCTTTCTTAGGTAAGCCCAGGTACTTCCTCTCAGCTCCTGTTTTTGAACACAATTTAACAACTGCGTTGTTTCTCAAATTAAATGAATCCAGTAGAGCTACTCCAAACACCAACAATAACAATATCGACACACTGAAAATCTCTATATAACAAATATAAACCTTAAAATGTCATTGAGAATTCAACAAATAAACTGAGCCAGAGCGTTATATCACAGGGAGAACCATTACCTACAATCACCCAGACATAACGTTGATCCATAAAATTTAATATAACATTGATCCATAAAAATCTGACAGCAACAAGACCCAGTAGAAGAAATCTAAACCCTATGGGAACAGAATGAAGCACACGTCGTCCCCGTCCTCCTGTCTGCTACTGGAGTGGTCGCTAAGATGCATCCAGTGAGCCTCCGGGAGATGAACTTACATCTTAATACTTTAACTTAATTACAATTTAAAAAAAAAAAAAGCAATTACTTTCCTTATTACATAACAGTATGCAGAATGTTAACTATTTAAGGAAAACAGCAGGCTACCAACTTGTCTCATGACTGTTTTTACCTGACTTCCATCAAAAAAAAAAGATTTAAATAATGGGGATAGCAACAACAATCATAATCATAGCTTTCCTTTATGTTGCACTTTAGGGTTACCCATTTTCTGACATGAATCTCATAAGAGGCTCCTGAGGCAGGTAGTTCAAGGATTTTTATTCCCAAAATAACATTAGCAGCTCCCATTCTTCTAGCACTTACACACTTTCAAAACACTTTCTTCTGCACAATGTCCCCTTCAAAGTGGGTAGCATAAGTATTGCGAATATTACTCTACAGAAGAAACTGAAGCCCAAGGCACACAGTTACTACATTTAGTATGGAGATTGAAACAGCTCTTTAGAATCCTAGGTCTGTGCTTTTTTCCACAGATGTTTAAAGTCAGTTTGTGAGGAAAAAGACAAAAAAAATGCAAAGACAACAAGTTTGTTTTTTTTTATAAAAGCCTCCATCATCTCAAGATAGAATTTGTTCCTACTGACAAAGTATCGCTCAAAAACTTATTGTGAGTTTTATGTGGGGGAGGGGAGGTACTGGGGATAAGGAATGTGTTGATTAAAAATTGAAGAGGATCTGGAAAGTAATGATTATTGAAATTGGCCGGTGAATTGAATTCGGTTTTTTTCTTTTTTTTCCAAGATGTCTTGACCTGGAAGGAGCAAGACAGCTTAGAAATTCAGGAAAATATGTAGATTGTGTTTTAAGAAGAATGGAGTGACTCAGAGATCCTATAGCAAGACAGTCAATTTTATTGGATCATCCTACCATACTATGCCCAATCTGCCATGAGGATTAGGGGTTAGGACTAGAGGAGAGATGTCTATAAGAGCCTCCTGGTCTATATATTCATTTTCAAATTGATTTTTTGGATCAGTACTCAGTCGCAACTATGACTGGGGAAAGTTTAGTTGGGTGGAGAGGAACATGATACAGAGAACCGTTGCAAAGTGGCAGACATAGCAACACAAGGAACGGTCTCACTATGGGCACACTCACATAGAGGAAAGGACACCACTAAAAAACCTGTGGAAAGAAAGTACACACCCATCTAAAGAGGAAGTTTACTTCTCCCCAGGTGGGGAGTGAAGCTGTTAACCCCATGCTAGTGTGATATCATCTTCAGTAACCTCTCTCTCAAGAAACTCTAGGCACTGTTACTGTATCTATAAGAGGCAATTATATTTTGAACTGTAGCAGTACCATCATCCTTCTCCAGAGAATCAAACAGAAAATTAACAGTTTAAGTGGCATTCTTGTGGTTGGTGTTTATCCTGCGTTCTCAAAGAAGACCCATAATGTTATGAGGGTGATGCCTTGGTCATTTGGGAGATATTGTTACTGTAACAGCTGATTAAAAAAAAAACAGAAAAAATGACCAAGAGAATTTACATCCTGTGAGAACTGAGTTTTAACCCTTATCTTGTGACGAAACATGAAAAGAATTGAGAAGGGGCTTTAATTAAGATCCTAAAAGAATTGAGTGGTAGGATTGTGCTTCCAAAACTGAGGAGTAACAGAGCCAGGGTTTGAAGGCGGGTCCTGTGACTTCTAATTTTTTGAAACTATGTTATACAATTCTAATATATAATTCAAATATATAATTCAAACTCTATTATATGATTACTTTTTCAAACTATATAATACATCTTGTCTCTTTTTCCTATTCTTACCCTTCCTTCTCCTGTCTCTATGTATGTGCTTGGCAGCTATGGCACAGTAGATATAAGCACCAAGCCTCAATCCAAGAAAACCTGAATTCAAATCTGACCTCAGACACTTACTGGCTTCGTGACCATTGGCAAAGCACTTCAGCCCTGTTTACCTCAATTTCCTCACCTATATAATGAGGATAATAACAAAACATTTCCCCCAGGATTGTTGTGAGGATCAAATGACATAATATTTGTAAAATATTTAGCCCAGTGCCATAGTAAGCACTATGTAAATTAGCTATTATTATCGTCATTATTACTGCTCTCCATGCTGGAATAGACACCCCCCTACCTTGTATCTCTTTTTGTTGAAGTCTCTCCTTCACGAAATCCAACTCAGATGTACCCCTGCCTCCACCCCCTTCTTTGTGGAACAGTGAAAAGGGATTTTCGATTTTGGAGCAAGAAGATGTAAACCCACACCCGTCTGCCACTCCTTATGCGGGGGCCTTTGGGCAAATCCCTTAATCTCTATGGGCCTCAGTTTTCTGGTCTATAAAATGAGGAAGTTGGATATTAGATTATCTCTAAGATTTCTTCCAGTTCTAAAGTTATGATCCTTGATCCTATGATCTTTGATGCCTCAAATGAAATCCATCTCTTCTCAAATTTTTCGCTGCCCTACATTTGTATCTCTCCTCAAAGCATACTTATTTGCTTATATGTAGCAGACCCTAGTAGATTATGGAAGCAGGAACTCTGTGGCTTCTCCTTTTTTAATCCCAGAACCAAAAGCCTTGCACATAAAAAGTGTTTAATAAATTTGTGTGAGCTCCTTGAGGGCAGCACTGTCTTTTGCCTTTCTTTGTATTCCAAGTGTTTAGTACAGAGCCTGACATGGTAGGCATCTAATAAACTTTTATTGATTGAATGAATGAATTGGTTTATTTCCTCTTTGCATCCCTAGAGCAAAGAAGAAGGCATTACCCATAGTAGGCATTTTAATAAATATTCATCAAATTAAATTAAATACTTACAATGGCTGGGATTTTATGGCTAAAAATGGAAATTCTCCCACAGCAAGTGACATTCTTGCTCAGCCCTGCGTATGATTTCTATTAGATGCATCCATTCTGTGCCATGCTCTTGGGAGGGCTGAGACATAAAAAACTTCAGTTTTGTCCCCAGAAGAAGACTCAGCTGTGTGAGATTTCTTCTTCAAAATAAAAACATTGTTTGTTCTGTAAGCACAAGCATTATTGAAACTCCATACTGAAGCTTTGTTTTTTTTTTATTATTAAATGTGTTGGGGTTTTTTTTTAATGGCTAAACGATAGCATTTTGGGCAACAGAACATGCTGTTACCAAAGAGCTAATTAAAACCAGCACCCGAATGCCGTGTCGAGGTGATTTGTCTAGACATTAGATGAGTCAAACTATAATCTATTCTTTTTTGTTGGGAGGAAAAGGCTGAGGGGAGTTATCAGTTCTGCTTAGTTAAGATTCCTTTGTATTTTACTAAGTGTGATAGTGCCTTTCATCAAAATGAAGTTAACCAATCAATCAGAAATTTACACTTCATCTTTTGTCATGTTACCTAGAGGCTTCTCAGAAATAATCAGGGAGGAAAGCCAGAAAGGCAAAGCACCCAGAAAACCCTGCTTGAAATTGTGACTCTGATATCTCACAGAATCACAAAGTTGAAAGAGACCTTAGAGGTTGCCCCATTTAGCCCCAATATGACCAACATTCTTGTCTATGACATCTTCAAAAAGTGTTCAGTTGACCTCTGGATGATGACTCCAGAGAAGGCCAGAGCCAGAGCTAGGAATTTTTGTACCTAGGGCAACTGACATAAAATTCATGGGAAGCCACATTTGGGAGCAAGAGGATGATTACCACTACCTGGCAGTAGACAGAGACACCAGTGATATCTGTGATCAAATATCCAGGGCACACTATGAGGCCTCTCCTGAAAAAAGAGAAGCAGGCTCTGTGGTCCAAATGTAAGATCTTCGATGGCCAAGCACTGTCTTCCTTTTATATTTGTGTACTCAGAACCTAGCTCATGGTAGGGGCTTAACAAATACCAGAGTGAATAACTTTGGTTGCTTCCTACTTTAACTAATTTTTCTAGGTGATAAGTTTTGGTGTTTCTTCAAACTTGACATCCAAGAAGCATTTTTAATGAGGATGGTAGGGGATGAAGTGAATGGAGATACAAATATGTGATTTTCAAGAAAGAGATAAATGAGGGATTAAAGCCAGCCCCCAAACCCTTGAAGAATCTTGACAATATTAGAGCTTAATGAAGCATCAGAAGCCACCTAGTACAACTGCTGCATTCTACAGAGAAAAAAAATGGGAGGGGGGGGGGTAGTCACAGAGGAAAGTTTATTCAATTCTTACCTGAAATTGAGGTTGAACTGAGGAAGAGTCCAGTGGAGTCCAAATCTCAAAAACTCACAGACTGTTACAATTGGACCTGAGACACTTTGTCCAATCACCTCATCTTACAGACGAGGGAACCGAGGCCCAGACTTAGTGTTAGAATAGAAACTAGAACCCAGAGCTCTTGATTCCTAACTCACCTCTCATAACCAGGCTGCTAGTAGTTAGCTTCCCTATATCCCACACCAGTGCTTCCCATGAACTGAGCCCAGTCTCTTGATTCAGAACAAGCAGCTGAGGGTAACAGTGCTTCCCATGTATACTGGGGTCCCAAGCTCACCCACCCCCACGCAGAGGAGCCCAGAAGCCTCTTCCAGGGGGAGCAGAGGACTGGGCCTGCCCCAGCCTGTGGCACTTTTGTACAGACTTGGAGCAGATGTACTCCACAATCACCTCCCTTCTCCAATCTGTTCTGTTGCTAAGGAGTTCAGACCTAGTTATCTGGGAGAGTCTACTTTCCCATCCCTAGCCTAGGGAAGAAGGGATTAGGTCCCACAAGTCATAGCTTTTATCCTCTCTCTCTGTTCCCTAGGAGACCCTCCCCCCCCCACAAGACAAAATGGTAAACCACAGCTGAGCCCCTCCTCAAAGGCCTTCCTGACAATTGTTCTCAAGTGCTGGCAACACCCTATGCATTTCCCTCCTGGGACAAAGACTCTCATTAGTGATGAAGGGCAACCCACTACTTTTGAGGCAATCCATTCCACTGTTGGATATCTCTAATTGTTAGGAACCTTTCCTTGTATTGAGCTGTAATCTGCCTCTGCATCCTTTGCCCATTGATCTTAGTTTTCCCACCTCATTCATATATGAGCATTGACAAAGACAAAACATGAAGTAGTAGCCCATAGCCCCTACCATACTTATTTGGAGTTGATGCTTAGAACATCAAAATATGAAATACTTTCGGGGACTGATAAATTGGTATTTCACTTTTGCTTAGGATCTATCTTTTCTTAGCTACTCACTCAAAGTTCAAGTTTTCCAAAAAGCCAAGGAATGATTTGGGTTTATCCTTTTGGTGGTGCTCATCTTCTCTAGCAAGATATTTCAGAAGTCATGTCCTAGTGGAAACCAGCACCTAGATCCAAGAGCTCCCAACCTCTCAAGCTCATGAGTTTGCCACCTGGGCTAGAAATATCCAACTTGGGATTGTTACTCAGTCACCTATACTTGGAAAAAGAAACACAAAGCAAAAGAGGCAGCCAGAGACTTGAGGTCCAGTCTTGGGTTTTTCCAGGCTTCCATATGAAGGGCAATTGCCATTGTGGGGGAAGAGGGTATAGGAAGGGAGAGAAGGCTACGAAGAACCTTTCCCTCTCCTTACTAGAAGTCTGAGGGAGAGTCCAACACATTTGAAACACAGAAAGAGGGAATGTAAGAGAGAAAAGCTGCTCCCTTTCAAGTCTACTAAATGGGTCTCTCTTCTTGTCTTAGTGGCCACTGAAGACCAACTAGAAAAAAAGTACCTGGTTCGGCAGGATATAATCTATATTGTTTAGAGGACTTTTGGTTGGATAGAAAAGAGATAAGAAAAATCTCTACTGGGATATGTATGAGAATCGCTAATAATCCTTTTGGATGGATATTACCTAAACCAGAATTAGCAGCTCAAGAAATACATGTATTGGCTGGAGCGACAAATTCTAGTTATCAAGGAGAAATTATTGTGACACTCCAGAATTTAGGTGAAGAATCTGTACAGTTGTGTAAAAGTGATAGAATAGTTCAATTGATTATTATTCCTTGTGAAACCATACCTCTTGTGAAAACTGACCCTCCTTCCAAAATAACTATCAGAGGAAAGAAAGGATTTGGTTCTAGAATAAAATTGGGAGCTAAAGTATAGATAAAACAGAAGCCAGACGATGTTCCAAAGGCTGCAGAAATTATAGCACATAGGAAAGACAATACTGAAACAGTGGTTTACCCAGGAAAAAATGGTTATGAAATTGTATCCTTGACTCATATAGTCTATCGTGAATGAGGCTATGGTAGTCTCTTTGTTTCTTTTTGGCTTTCGTTTCTTAAATTTTTTTGTGAGATTTGTTTCCTGCAGGCTTAGTACCACTCACCTACAGATGCCTGATCACTTAAGCCAGATGTCATCCTCTGATTTGTTCAGATGTCACCTCTGGACCTGTCCATAACTGTAATGTGTCATCTCTGGACCTGTCCACAACTGTAATGTGTCATCTCTGGACCCGGTGTCAACTGAGTTCCAGATGCCAGCTTGCTAAAGAACTGACCTCTTGAATAGCACTCTTTATCTTTTGGGGCAGCGACAGCTCTACGTCCAATTTCATCAGGAAGAAGCTTTGGAGGATGAGACTTTGTCCTTTACCCCAAGATTTTAAGCCTCATTCATTCAAGGGGTAAATGATGACATTGTTTTATATACTTATCTTGTGTTATCCCGGTTACATTGTGGTATAAATTTCTGTTGACACCAGTTATCCCAGAATTCTCATTGCCCTATGTAATGGATATAAAAGATCTTGAGGCCGAAAGTAATGGTAATTAGATTTGAAGATCTCTCCCACCCATGAAGAGGCCATGTGACCTGTTTATGTCACAGGAAGCCTACATCATATGTGGTGGGAGGAGCTTCCTGACAGGAAAAGGAAGGTATGTCACAGAGAAATGCTGAGAGAACGATGTAATGGCTGCTAATGGCCGCCCTTGTGATTGTTAGAACTGAACAGGCTGACTTAGCTACACTGTGAGTTTGTTTTTGGGAAGACCCCAGGAGGGGGCCAAAGAGGAATTAGGATGAAGAAGCTCCATATTGTGATATTTTATATTGAATGCTTTAGGTTCCTTGCTGTTATGATGAAGTAGATTGACTGGCTGTGGGAGCTGAGCATTTGGTTATGGGATATAGTTCTCTGGCATCTGAATAAATGGCTTATTTCTTCTACCTTCTATGTGGAGAGTCTCATATACTTTGCGATACAGAACCACATAGGCATTTTGACAATTATCATTTACATTGTTATTATTGCCTTACTGATACAGGGCCTCATAACCATGCAACTCAAACCCATGTAACCTAGGCTTTCCCATGACTTAAGCAGGTCATCAAAGATTCCTGATTTAATCAAAGACTCTTGATTGAAACAAAGGCAAGACTCAAAGGCATTTGATTTCCTTAGTGCTGAGAAGCACTCCAAAACAAAAGACAACAAAAAGTCCCACTTTACCATTGCCATTACAGAGATGCCTCTTGTATACCTAATCAAGATCCCCAGAGAGCAATTGGAGATGTGTAGCAGGAGTTCAGGAGAGAGATTAGAACTGGATATGTTGATTTGGGAGTCATCAGCATAAACATAATAGTTAAATCCATGGGAAATAATGGGATAAATCATCCAGGAAAGAACACTGGATGTAGAGTCAGAAGCCCTGGGTTCCAGTCCTAACTCTGCAATTTACTATGTGACCTTGGGCAAATTTCTGCCCTTCCTTGGGTCAAATTTCTTCACCTGAAAAATATAGGGGTTGGGGGGAGTGCAAAAGTGGAAGAAGGTAGACTAGATTATCTACAAGGTATCTTTCAACTCAAAATAACCCCAAATACAGTGTTCGTTCCATTAAACCATCCTGATTTTTTGCTTCCACTTGGCAAAAGCACATGGAGAGGATCCCAAGCATTTTGACCCCCAGAAGTCATTGGTGCTTGACAGACAGTATAGAGGTGGTGGACCTACCACTGAATTTAAAAACAAATCCCAGTTCTGCAATTTATAATCCACGTAACCCTCAGCATATCACCTTTCTTCTCTAGGGATCTATTTCCTCCTTTTTCCAATAACTGTCATGGATAGCTAGCATTTATACAGCATCATCATCTTAGCTAACATTTATGTAGCTCTTACTATGTGCCAGGCACTGTACTAAGTGCTTTACAATTATATTTTCATTTGATCCTCACAGCAATCCTAGGAGGCAGGTGCTATTATTATCCCCATTTTGTAGAGGAGGAAACTGAGGCAAACAGAGGTCAACTGTCTTGCCCAAGGTCACACAGCTAGTCAGTTTCTAAAGTTGAATATGAATTTGTCTTCCTGACTCCGGTCTAGCACTCTATCCACTTTAAGTTTTAAAAAGGGCTTTACCAATATCTCATTTGATCCTCACACCGACCCTGGGAAGTTATTACCCCCATTTTGCAGTGACGAAAGTGAGGCAAACAGTGATTAAATGACTTGCCCAAGGTCACACAGCTAGTAAGTATCTAATGACAGACTTGAACTCAAGAAAGTTAAGCCGCAAGATGATCTCTTAAAGATCCATCCAGCTTTAAATCCCACAGAGGAATGTGTCTATGAAGCATTCCTTAGGTTTATTGCTTAGGTAATTTACTTACTACACAGACATAGATTTATTTTAGGTCATTACTATATAGGTGCATTTCATTTGGTTCCCAGAGAAGCTCTTACCTACTTTGTAACAATAAAGTGCTACATAAACATAAGCTATTATTATTAAGGAACTACTAAATTTAAGAAAATTGCTTGGGAATATTATTTAAAAGAATTATTTTCAAGTATTTCAAAAGCATCCATTTGCATGCAATCATCATCCCAATATACATTATTCCATTGCAAAAGGGAAATGAGCCTTTACTGTTGCTGACATGGTCACCATGGTCTCCATGACAATCATGGGTCACCAGCTCTGAGCCTCTATTTTCAGAATGCACCTCTGCGCTCAGTGTTTCTTAGAACTGTCTTGATGCTTCCCTGAAACTCAGGGTGATTTTCATGGCCCGATATGGTAGTAGGGGTTGGGGAGACAGGAGAAATGATAAGAGTTGGAAAAGCAAACGGAAAGAGGGTGCCAAGTGTTTTTCGTACAAACTTGAGGTCTTGGAGGAGTGGTAGCAGAACAATGGAATGAGTTCATCAAGTAGGGGATCTTCTGGTAAAGCAGGAGAGTGCTTGGTTCAGCCTGGGAGCTACAAGAGCCAAAACCAGGGAGAAAGTAGGCCCAGATCCACAACGAAAGGGTTAAAAACCCAGACCTTGCCTTTTGCTGCTATTATGAATCATGTAGATGTTGAAGGCATCTGGAGGGGAGCTGACTCAACACTCCCTAGAGTTTTTTCTCCTCTTGGAGCTACGGAGGAAGTCTGAACACCTGGTTAATTCAATAAGTCTAGACTAAATATAGATCTCCTTGGGCAAGGGGGAGCTCACCAGATAGGAATATTTCTTTACTCTCCAGGGACATAGACAGAAGTCCTTTCTGTATCCTTTGGTGTATATAGTCTATATACCCCTTCTGCCATCACTCCCCCAGTTGGCACTTGTACTCTCAAGTTGTGGTGCCCAGAAACTTGGTTGACTACTACCTCTACTCATAGTTCAAATGATGACCCTGAAGGGATAATTCTCTATACTGTCAGTCATGTGCCCCCACAAGTATTTTTCCTGTTTTCAATAAGCCAATTGAACTCCCTTGACTTCTAGAAAAGAGGTTTATGGAGAAGGTATAGTAAGAACAGTTAGTACACAACCTTACTCCCATCTGAGAGTACAATTTCCCCTTGTACACACAAACTAAATTGGGAGAGTGAGCTCAAACTTAAAGTATAATGGTAGTGAGAAATACACACAGAGAACACATGTGATAGAAGACACTGCATAGCTGCTGGTTACTAGAAATCTTTTTGTCTCTTCATGGAGTCCTCATGAAGTTCCCCTTGGGTATAGCTCTCTACTGAGCTCCAAGGGTTGGTGCCTCTGTTGAGTCGACAGCTGGCACTTGTCTGCCACAAGGAGTCTCGCTGATGCTGCTTTTGTCCTTGGGTGACTGTGTTTCATTTTCTATCTGCAGGTATTTCCTCTTTCATTGATCACTGCCACTTGCTACCATCTCCAATTGCTAGTGGGTTCTGTAATGAGATCTCTAGATCTTCTGAACTCAGCAGGTAGTTTGAGCACTATCATTTTGGAAATCTTGTTCACCTAAGATCAGGAAAGAATGAACATAAAGAATCATTCCTCTATGAGCTCTACTCCTGACCTTCAGGACTTCTTTATCCACCATTATCCACACCTCTTTCTTCACTTCGTACCAGACTTCTTTGATCATCATGGCCCAGACTTCTTACTACACCATACAATAACAGCCTTCTAACATCTATGGAAGATCACACCTATATGTGCCTCTGTGGCCGCTCTTTCTGACTAGTCAGTAACTCCAACATCCTCCCCATCCCCCATCTCAAAAGTGATTTCTTCTCAAAGGCTTGACTCCATCTTTCTGGTTTACCACTTGACTTACTCTCTGTTCAGTTGACTTCTTGTTTTCATATGTAATTCAAGAGATGTGACTTGAACTTCTCAACCATCTGCACATTTGATAAGGATGCCATCTATACCTTCACTGGAGCTCCTGATTAAAAAATGCAAGCATAATACTGGATGCTGAAACAGCTCTGAAATTTCATCAATGTGGATATTCCTCCAACATTGCATTTGCAACCCATTCATGCCTGCCCATCTCAGGTTACTCTCATCTGTGACCTCCTATAAGTATTCCAAAAGGAGGCTTCCCAACATGCTGAGGGCCTTTCTCAAGCTATCCTGGCATCACAAGGTTATCAAGAGAGCAACTCTGGCTACCTGTTTATTATCCTTCACTCTTGTCATAGGACTGACAGTCTTTTTCATTCTTACATTTCTTTGATAACATACCTTACATAATATCTTCTCTGTGCCTCCTTATTTTAATGTACTTATACCCTCTTTACATCTACCATACATCTTTCCACTGCCCCTCAGGTGATACTCACCTTCAACTCTTTAGATATTGTTGTGTTCTATAAATCACAACTAGATACCATCAATGGAAGAATATTGGTGTTAAAAAGATGAGCCTTTGTTTCAGGGAGAAATTTGAAGCAATTACAAGAACTTTATAATTTCCAAAAGACAATCTTACCTGCTCTTCTCTTCCTATTCAGTTATGAGTCCAATTTGTTGCCATATCTGTTAAAGATAAGCACATAATTCAAAGACATATCCAAAGGACTCATGATGGAAAGAGCTAGCTACATCCAGAGAAAGAACTACAGTCTGAATGCAGATTGAGGCAAACTATTTGCTCTCTTTTTTTTTCTTTTTTCTCTTTTTTTGGGTTTTGTTTCTTCTTTCTCATGATTCATTCCATTGGTCATAATTCTTTACAACTTGACTATTATGTGAATAAGTTTAATGTGAAGGTGTATGTAGAACATATATCAGATTCCATACCATCTTTGGAGGAAGGGGGGAGGGGAGAGGAAGGAGGGGAAGAAAATTTGGAACTCAAAAACTTGTGAAACTGAGTGCTATAAACTAAAAAATAAAAAATCTAATTAAAATACAAAAAAGATAAACACATAATTACACACACACAATTAAATACACATTCATACATATACTGATAAATAAGCTCTGTGGGTTATTTGTCCAATAGCATGTCATATAGCCTGTACAATAGGAGTTCTTCATCTATTTGTTTGTTCCTGTGTACTTAAGTTAAACTCTTCTGTTTATTACGGATCTCATTGAGGAGACTATCTTATGTTCCCCAGTTTGGTGCAATTAGTAAGATGTCATCTACAAATAAAGGAATCTGAAGGACTTCTCCTTTTCACCTTGGACTCTGCACTGGATCTCCCTTATGGTAGTGGCAAATACCACACATTTTAGGTCTCACTCAATATTACTGATCAGATAGTCATTGAACAATGTTATCTTTATTGGTATATCTTGTATTATCTTGTTATATCTTGTATTATCTTGGCACACATGTAGATGACATCTTGTGCTACCAAAGAAAATGTGTCCGTTAGCAGTTCCAACAGAGGTGATCTGGGGAAACTGAACCAATGATTCTCCTGGGTAGGTGGTCAACTGGGTAGAATATCTATGGTCAATAGACAGCTTTATTGCATGGGGAAGACCATTCCCTAAAGAAAAGATGCAGAAATCCCTTTCTCGGGAAAAATTGCAACAGAAGATATGAGAGTTCTGTCTTATATTTGATAAACATGGAGATCTGTTTGTCATTCATTATAACATGATGCTGGTACATATGCCGAAAATGGTGCTTCTCCATGTGGAGAAGCTGGAAGGCTGCTTCCAGGAAAGTCATGCTGATTTTAAGGAAGGGCCTTAGAAAGACTTGCATGGAACGTGCATAGGCATTCTGTAAATGGTCTCAGGATGCTAACCACATGCTGAAAAGGACGCTGTGATTGTTGGTAGAGATGTTTTTTAAATCTTGTTGCTGTTGTTCAGTCATGTCCCACACTTTCTAACCACATCTGGGATTTTCTCAGCAAAGATACTGGAGTGGTTTGCCATTTCCTTCTCCAGGTCATATCATAGATGAGGAAACTGAGGTAAACAGGATTAAGTGATTTGCCCAGGTTCACGCAGCTAGGAAGTGTCTAAAGTTGGATTTGAATTTAGGTCCTCCTAACTCCACTCCCAGTGCTCTATCCACTTCACCACCTAACTGCTTTTTTAAAAGGTTTTAGGCCACTTCTACCAGGCATGTACTAGTGAATGTTTAACAGCCAGGCTCTTCAGCTGAAATATGTGTGTGTGTGCATGTGTACATATATATACATACACACACACACATTTTATATATATATATATATGTATATATATGCATAACATATACATACACACTAAAGTTTACTTCATTTTTAATACTTTCCTAAGTCTAGAAATCAACAAAACAATAAAGCAAGCCCTTATTTGTAGGATTTCTGAAGCGTAAATGTTCAAACTAAAAATTTAGCAAAAGCTCTCTCAAGCTGGTTAGAGTTGGCTACACACCCCTATTATCTCTCTCTTCAAAGTTCTTTTCAGCTTTCCTTTAAGGTACTTATTGACTATTGGGTTCCTGCCAGTATTTAGCCTTAGAAGGAATTTGTCATCTACTTTGGACTGTATTCTCAAATAACTTGACTCCAAGAACTGAGGAGGGAAAGGAACAAGCATTTACTAAGTATGTGCCAGTCAGTATGCTAAACGGAATACAAATATCATTTCATTTGTTTCTCACAACCTGTGAGGCAGGTGCCATTTTTATTCTTATTTAACGATGGAAGAAACTGAGGCAGACAGAGGTTAAGTGATTTCCTCCATCACACAGTTAGTAAGTATCTGAGGTCAAATTTTAACTCAGGTCTTCCTGGCTCCAGACTCTGTGCTCTATATACTGTGCCAACACCAGCATGTGAAAGATTGCTACTAGCCTCAAACTCTCCACAGTCCTGAAGTCTCCACCCATTTATCTTTTGTTGATTTCATATTCTTTCGAATTCTCCTCTAAGTTATTTTCTTGGGGCCAACCAAACTATAAACAAAAGAGCCAAAAGGACTAAAACAAAAGAAAAATGACAAAAGCTGATAAAGATTATGAGAATGCCTCTGTAGCCAGTTTCCCATTTGCTAAATGTTTAAAAGACTGGGACCAGTTAGAGAATGTCTACACATCCTCTATAGCATCTCTGAGTCAGTTTCCTTACGCATCATCACAAGTCTACTGGGAGCAGGCTCCCAGCCTCTCTCTGTGTAGAGATGTCATTGGAGGCCGTCTGGTTATGCATAAGACCCCCATTACAATAGAAATAACACAGAATAAGGAGTTAGAAAATATAGATTCATATCTCACCTTAGACATTAGCTATATTACCATCTTAAAGTCACTTCGTTTTCCTGGGCTAATTTATTTATCTACAAAACTGGCATGATAATACTTGCACAACTGTTAGTTGTGAGGAATGTGATTTGTAAATCTTAAGAACACTATAGAAATATGAGCTACATTTATTATTACCATGAAATGCTGCTGAGTACAAACCAAGACGGTTGATGAAACCATGTAACAACGGAGCATGAGGAGAGGAGTTTACTTCATCGTAAAGAAGACAAGGGGGGTGAGGAAGAAGGTTAGGGAAAAAGCTGGAGTTGGGAAGCAGAAAATTTTGTTTTCTTCCCCCCAAACTTGGAAACATTTTCCAACATTGGGAAGAAAATGTCACACCATGCAAGGCTTGATAATCATTGTCATTCATGGAATGTTTCATAACAATCGATATGAATAATTATAATGTCATGGTCCTATGTGTCTTCCTACAAATCAAATCGAGAGAGACATAAAGCATATGGTTCACACTACTCAAAAAAAATTGACTCTCCCCAAATTCCTAATATCTTAATCATGATATCAATAGCACAATTATTCCTATCCATTTAGAAATAATATTCTCTTTCTGACTGCAACTATAATGGGTGACAGGGAATGTATGAAAAGAAATTTTGATGAAGCTGTTTACCAGACATGCTGCATGAAGACTTCAGTCTTCTTACCCGTTAAAAATAGAGAGCAGAGGATTGAAGAAAAATTCTAAGTTACCTTCCAGCTCAGGTATTCTATGTTCTAAGATCTCTTCCAACTATAAGCATGTTCAAAGGGTCATTCCAACTCTGACATTCTATGTTCTATGTTTGCTTCCAGATCTAACTTTCTGGATCCTAGGTTCTCTTTTACCTCTGAAAATCTATGTTCTATGTTCCTTCTACCCTCTGACATTTTGAGTTCTACTGTCTCACACAGTTCTGACATTTGGTGTTCTTTTTGCTTCCAGCTCCGAGATTCTAAGCTCTATATTTTTTAATTCTCTTCTAGTTTTGAGAGTCTGTGTTCTATATTTTCTCCAGACTCTGAAACTCTGTATTTTTGGGTCTTTTTCCTGTTAAGTCTATGAATCTTTATTGATTACTCACTTTTCCCCAAAAATATACTTTATTTCACTCCCTAGCAACTACCTGTAACTGGTTCTATGCTGATAGTTAAAGCGAAGATAACCCAAAGAAGGAAATAATTTGAGAATTTCAGATACCATGACAGGCCTCAGCCTGTCATATTTATATATTTATTTATATTTATATTTATAATATTTATAATATAAATATTTATAATATAAATTATAAGTTAAGATAGATAAGTATGGGAAATCAGAAAGAACTTTATGTAACAATGTAAAGTTGAGGGAAAAAGCATAACTAAAAACCAGAATATAAACTGACAATGGCCATATAAGAAAGAGGAGAGGAAGAGGAAAAACCATATTCGGGGAGCAAAAAAGGACTGCTTGACACGTGGGTGGCCACCTACTCTGCCTGTACTTAAGCCCAGGCCTGCTTAGTTAGAACATAGACCATTGGTGCTTCTACTTTTCCAACACAGCAAGGATATGCAAAGGCTCCTACACAAAATGGAATAAACACGGAAGGTGGATAAACCTTCCAATTGATGTGACAAAATTTTAAGAAACAATGAAAGTAGAATAATGAGACAGTTTTTGAACAGGGTGGAGAATAAGAGAATGGAGATGGGGGAGTATCAGTCCAGATGGTCTCTCACATTCTTCCAAATGTAATATCCTAGGATTCTAGAATGCTGAAGAATCTAATTTATCCAAAAAATAGAGAGCTCTCTGTTCAAAGATTTTTATAGTAATGTTATTTGTGATGGCCAAAAAAACTGCAACAAAAACATTACATCCAACAATTGAGGAAGGTTTAAATAAATGAGAGTACTTTAATATGATGAAATGTTATAATTTAATATAAATTATAAGTTAAGATAGATAAGTATGGGAAATCAGAAAGAACTTTATGTAACAATGTAAAGTTGAGGGAAAAAGCATAACTAAAAACCAGAATATAAACTGACAATGGCCATGTAAGAAAAAGACTAAAGAGAAATGAATGAACAAAGAATTCTGATGGAACTTGAAAGAATGATTTAAAGAGTTATGGTGTCTTAATACTAAAAGTCACTTATTTAAATTTAAGTAGTTACAAAGGAAGCCAAATTGATTATATTCTTGTTTAATGTTATAACAAAACATTTAATTTTTTAAAAAAGACATAATTATTCACCAGATAAAAATGTGCAACAATACTGCTGGATTAATTCCCTAACTTGGCACTCATCCACTGGGGCACAGCACAAGGAGGAAGCAGTTGGGTTTCCAGAGGATAGCTGCTTCAATTACAGGTTCTAGGGTATCCTGTGAATCAGTGCTCCCACTACTACATAGTTCATGAGCCCCTATGAACGAGGTTCCCAATTACAATCAGCCACTAGATATGATTAGCTCTTAACAAAGGCATTTACTAAAATAGCATAGTGAGTTTGTGAGTAAGTATTTATCAAGAACTTACTATGTTCCAGGCACTATTTTAAACTCTGAAGATTCAAAGAAAGACAAAGCACAATCCCAGATCTCAAGAAACTCACATTCTAATGGGGGAGATAATATGTAACTAATTACATACATAAATGTACATAATTACATACATATATGTGTATATACACATATATAATGTAATTGCAAGATAATCTTAGAGGAAAGCAACTATCGCTAGGGATGAGACACTGGGGAAGGCCTATTATAGAAGGTGGGATTTAAGCTGAGTCTTGAAGGAAAACAGGAAATCTATAATTTGGAAGTGTGAAGGGAAAGCATCCTAGAAAGCATCCTCCCATGGAGTATAGCTAATGAAGAGCCATAATCAGGAGATGAAGTATTATGTGTCAGGAAGAGTAAATAGGAGAGTAGAGCTAGATTGTAGGTACATGGAGGGGAGTAAAGTGTAAGAAAAATGGAAAGGTAGAAAGGACCCAATCTGTGAAGGGCTTTAAATTTCAAATGGGATTTTATATTTCATTCCAGAGGTAATAGGGAGACACTGGAGTTCATTGAGCAGAGGATACTTCTCTGTGTTCATATCCATATTCCAAATATGTTTTTCTGCTAACTGATGGATGCAGTGTATCCTATTGCATAAGTAGCTTTACTTTAAAACTAAACGGCTTATGGAAGAGAGAGAGGAGTCAGCAAAGCTCTCCTCCACAAGAGCAACTCTTTCTTTGGGCCATTTTCCTCCTTCCAACATAAAATCACCCAAACTGCTCAATCTCCCAGAAGCTTAGCTATTTAAAGCCCTGAAAAGGTATATACAATTTTTGGACACCTAATATGATTGCTCCCTTTAATTCTTTTAGAGAAAGGTGTCCACGTTTTTTTTTATTTATTTTTAGCTTTCAACATTCCCTATAAGATTTTGAGTTCTAAATTTTCTCCCTCTCCCTCTGCTCCCCCCACCCAAGATGGCGTGAAATCTGATGTAGGTTACATATGTACAATCACATTAAGCATGTTTCCACATTAGTCATGTTGTAAAGAAGAATAAGAACCAAAGAGGGAAACCACAAGAAAGAAGAAACAAAAAAAGAGCAATGGAATGAATCATGAGAAAGAAGAAACAAAACCAAAAAACAAAAAGAAAAAAGAAAAGAAAAAAAAGAGACCAAATAGTATGCTTCAATCTGCACTCAGAATCCACAGTTCTTTCTGTGGATGTGTATGGTATTTTTCATCATGAGTCTTGGAATTGTATTAGATCCTTGTATTGCTGAGAAGAGTTAGGTCTATGAAAGCTGGTCATCTCACAATGTTGCTATAAACTGTGTACAATGTTCTCCTGGTTCTGCTCACTCCACTCAGTATCAGTTCATGTAAGTCTTTGCAGGTTTTTCTGAAGTCCACTTGCTCACCATTTCTTTTGGAACAATAGTATTCCATTACAATTCATATACCACAACTTGTTCAGCTATTCCCCAATTGATGGGCATCTCCTCAATTTCCAATTCTTATCTCTTTGGGATATAGACCTATAAGTGCTATTGCTGAGTCAAAGGGTATACACAATTTTATAGCCCTTTGGGCATAGTTGAAATTCCAGAATTGCCAATGTGAGAGATTCATTATTTAGCTAAGATATTTGTTTCCCAGCCGTTATTCCTGGGCAAAGGTCACATTCTAAGCTGTTATCAGTCCCTCAGTGTGAATGAAGACGCTAAGAGGAATAATTTGATAAGAGAATGAGAGCACCAACTGAAAGGATATCCAATAATGGGGAAGGGAGTTCCTCAAAGGCAGAAAGAGATCAGAAAAGGGTAGAATGGAAGCTTCAAAGTTTTACCTTTTGAACCCACTAAAATATTCAATTCAATTTAAGACATTTATTAAATGCCAGCTTTGTGTAAGGATCTGTAATAGTCAATGGAGATGTTAAGATGAAAAACAAAACTCTTCGTACTCTCAAAAATCTTTCAATTTAATTCAGGGTTCATGCCCACAACTAAATATGATAGAAGGAAGACTGTGATAGGAGCAAAGTGATTTGAGAAATTTGAAAGAGAAAGATCACTTTCATCTAAAAAGTGAGGTTATCCAGCCTCTGCTTAAAGACTAAGTGATAATGACCTCACTACTATCTGAGAAAGGCCATTTTCTTTTGAGACAATGAAAACATTTAGAAATTTTTTCTTAACCTTGAATAGAAATCTCCTTTCAACTATAAACTCAACAGTTTAAGTCAAAATTCCAATATCTCTCCAAGGTAATTTTTCCTATAACCATGCTTTCTTCCTTTACATGGTATAATTGGATAGAGTTATGGACTTGGAGCCAGGGAAACTTGGATTCAAATTCTGCCTCTAAGACTAGCTCTAGGATTGTGGCGAGGTCACTTAGTCCCTCTGAGCCTCTTAAAAATAAGTTTTTGTATTTAAAAAAGCCAATGCAACAAAGATTAGGAGGGAAGCAGAAAATTGGGAGAAAATCTTTGCAACTAGTATATCTGATAAAGGCCTCATCTCTAAAATATACAGGGAACTGACCTAAATTTATAGGAATACAAGTCATTCCCCAATTGAGAAATGGTCAAAGGATATGAACAGGCAGTTTTCAGAGGAAGAAATTAAAAATATCTATAGAAATATGAAAAAAGGTCAAGATCACTACTGATTAGAGAAATGCAAATCAAAACAACACTTAGGTGCCACATTTCTCCTGTCAGATTGGCTAATATGACAACACAGGAAAATGATAAATGCTGGAGAGGATGTGGGAAAATTGGAACACTGTTACATTGCTGGTAGAGTTGTGAACTGATCCAGTCATTTTGGAGAGCAATTTGGAACTATGCCCAAAAGGCTATAAAAATGTTCATACCCTTTGACCCAGCAATGCCACTCCCAAAGAGATCGCACAAGTGGGAAAAGGAACCATATGTACAAAAATATTTATAATGGCTCTTTTTGTAGTAGCAAAGAATTGGAAATCAAGAGGATGCCCATCAATTGGGGAATGACTGAACAAGTTGTGGTATAGGAATGTAATGGAATACTATTGTGCTGTAAGAAATGGGGAAGATGATTGGCCAGGGGGCGGCGCCAAGATGGCAACTGGAAAGCAGTAACTGGCGTGAGCGCCCCACCAAGTCCCTCCAAAAACCTATAAAAAAAATGGCTCTGAACCAATTCTAGAACTGCAGAACCCACAAAGTGGCAGAGGGAAGCAGGGCTCCAGCCCAGGACAGCCTGGATGGTCTCGGGGTAAGGTCTGTCCCGAACGGAACTCCCAGCCCCCAGCTGAGGGGAGCAGAGCTGAGCCAAGCAGAGCCCAGTGTGCGAGGCCCAGCATGGCAGACCGCGGACCGACAAGACCAGGAGTGGAGCAGAGAGTGCGCTAGCATGCTGAATTACTGACCTGTGGCATGTACCAGACCTCACAACCCATAAAGAGCAAAGACAACACAGAAGGTTAGTGGGAAAAGCTGCGGGACTGAGTTTGCGGTTCGACTACCACCCCTGAGGCAACGGAGGTGGGGCAGCTTTAGAAATTCAGCTGCAGTTGCTTCTGGCCCCAGGCCCACCTGGTGGGAGGAATTAAGTGGCTGATCACAGCAGGAGTACAGAGCCTGCTGAAGATTTAAGCCCAGTCCAGGTAGGGGGTTCTTGGGGAAGGAGGAGTGCTGGTGAGGCAGCGCATCCGCCCAAGCATGGAACATAGAACTCTTTAGTCACACCCCGTTGAAAAACTCAAGGGTTAAGTAAGTTGTCCGGGAACATGGCCAGATGGCAAAAACACACCCAGATTCAGTCTCAGACTCTGGAGTCCTTCTTTGGTGACAAAGAAGACCAAAACATACAGT
>CM053625.1:179064818-179110133 GCA_028646595.1 Phalanger gymnotis
ATACATACTCAGTTGTGTATCTTACCCCACAGGAAAGAAGGAGGAAGAAGATAAAAAAGGGGGGGGGGACAATGGAAGGGAGGGCAGATGGGGATGAAGATAATCAAAAACAAACACTTTCGAAAAAGTGTTCTGAGGTGTACACTGCCAAAGGGGTCAATAACACACAAAAAAGAACCCCTCATGGAGACTATAAGTGTTGTGAGAGACAAGTATTATACTATATATAAAGGGCTTTGCAAACTTTATAAATCTTTATCATCCTTGTGATCATCATTATCACTTATTATTATTACTTCATCATCATCGTTATTGTTAGGTATAAAATATCACAACGCCTATCAAAACAACCCTTATGAATGTTTCCCTTTGAAGTATAAGGATGATAGCAGGGAGCTTTCTCGATTTGATGAGATTGAAGGTTTATCTCAAAGTATAATAGTCTTTGTGATTCTAAGTGAGATAATAAAGTGAGGATAATTCCTTCCTCACTCTCCATTCCCAATCCCACTTCGCCTCCTCCCCCAGCCCCAATGAGTCAGGGTTTAAGTCTGCTCTGGACTCAATCTCCCAATGAGTAGTCTTACTCAGTATCATTCTCTTAAGTGCCATTTTGTCCTCATCTTTATCCTTCGTCATGCCCCTGCAAAGAGGGCCCATTGTAAAACCAAAGACCAAACAGTCCTAAATCATACGAAGGCATCACCTCAGGTCTGTAAATTAAAACCTGGTGTCAGCAGTGACAAATGGCAGGCAGGAATCTAGCAGAGAAGTAGCATGAAGAGCCAGGAGCTCCTATTTCTGAAGCTATATTTATTCCTATAGATGTAGCTATAAATAATCTGTACATTTAGAGCTATAAAAAGCCCACATGTATTATACAAGCAAGTATGCTTCACATATCACCTCTCTCTTGACACAAAAGGGGCCTGTGCTTCATTACGGAATGAAAAAATAAAAATCAGACCAAACAGCAGCTTTCCTGTCCCTCACCTTGAATCAAGCTCTCTTTGAAAATAGGAGCTGCCTCTCCAGACCAGTGTCTCTTCATTAGGACGTGAATACATCCCTGTAGCCCATGCAGTAAAGCCTCTGATTCCTCCAGATACGTGAAGGGCACAAGAAACTAGAAACATACGAAATAACAGTGGCTGACATTTCTACTATGCTTTAACATTTATGAAGCACTTTACCTCCATTATCTCATTTGATCCTGATTTTGACATTTTATATTCAATCTCCTTATGAAAAAGAATCATAGAGCTAGGAGGAAGCTTAGAGATCATCCAATCCAATAAAAATTTGGAAATTGGGAAGAAGAAAAGTGAATCACCTTAGGTGACTCAGGCAGTAAATGGCAGAACTAGGGGTTGAGCTCAGTCCTGGGTTTCCTAAGTCTCCATGAAAATATCATATTGCCTCCTAACTTCATAGCAGCCCTGTGTTATTAGTACTGCAATTTTGTAGGTGAAAAAATTAAGGCACAGAAATTAAATAATATTTCTTAGGTGACCTAACTAGCAAGTGTCAGAGGCAAGATTCAAACCCAGGTTTCTCCTGACTTAGGTCCAGTACTTTTGTACTTTTTCTACTACACCATGTACTTCTCTATGCAGTGAATAATAGGAAATAGTATATTGAGTTGTATATAAAATAGTCTCCCCTCTGATTAGAAAAAGATAGGAGATGAGAGGACTTGGAGGTACCAATCCTAGTCTGTCACACTAAACATCTACAGGGAGAAAATCATCATGAGAGGCCATGTGGTATAGAGAAAAGAGTAAGATATTGCAAGTCAAGAGATCTAGGCTTAAATCTTCTTTCTGACACTGAACCGCAAATATGAAGACAACCAAGTCACTTTTCTTAGTGAGCCAAAGGTCCTTAGCAAAAAAAAAAAAATGAAATAATAATAATTACCCACTTCACAGGGTTGATTTGAGGAAAGTATCTTGCAAAGCTTTAAAACACTATAGAAATGTATTATTAATATTTGTTCCAACTAATTTGTAAAGTAAAAGAGTTGTATGGTAAAGTCTCTAAGATCCCTTAGAATATCACAAGGAACTTGAATGTAAGATGTCACAAACATGATAAAATGGATGTAAATTTGCTTAGCAACATGAATTTACTAGATGAAAGTGGGCAATGGTCCTTGCTTTCTTCCTCTATAAAATGAAAGGGTTGGAGTAGTCTCTAGATCTAAAATTCTATGATCCTTTGACTCTCTTGGAGGTGAGGGATGAGATAACGCTTCAAAATGCTACCTAATCACTGATCATATTTTGATACAGCTTGTAGTTGTTTATGGAGCTACTATCTTCCCTGAGAGATTAGTTGGAGAGTTGAGGTGAGGCATATGATAGACTGAAATGAGAGTCCTGGATTTGGGGTCAGGAAACCTGGCTTTTCATTTCAATTCTGTTGAATTTCTAATTTCAGTTACTGGCTATGTGATGTTGGACAAGTATCTCTCTAAATTGTGAACCTCATCTTCCTCCTTCGTAAAATTAGGAGTTTAAAGGTCAGAAACTCTATGAAAAATTCTACATCAAAGCACTTTAAAATGTTAAAAGTTATGTGCAAATATAGCTTATGTAAGGACAGCGAGATGGTATGGTTGGATAGAATGCCAAATTTAGAATCAGGAAGACTCATCTTCCTGAGTTCAAATCTGGCCTCAAACACTTACTGGCTGTGTGATCCTGAGCAAATCATTTAACCCTTTTTACCTCAGTTTCTTCATCTGTAAAATGAGCTGGAGAAGGAAATGCCAAACCACTGCAGCATCTTTGCTGACCCAAATGGGGTCATGAAGAGTCTGCCATGACTAAAATGAACAGCAACAAAGCTTCGGAGATTCTTAAGTACCATTCTCATTAATGAGTTAAGTTTCAATAACGAGCTATATTTCTCTAGGGAGAAAAGTTCTAGAGGTTACCTTAAGGGGTAAGGGATAAGCAAGTTCTCACCAGTATGCTTGCCTCCAAGATTATAAATTTTAGTCTCAGCTCTGGTGTTACCTTGGACAATTCACTTTACATTTCTGATCCTCACTCAACTGTCTTCATCCTAAAATAAGAGCATTCAACTAGATCTTCTCTAATGTCCCTTCCAGCTCTGAAATTCTATATCTCATATCCAAAACACTTCTTACTGGAAGTATCATCTGTTAGGGCTAATATTTAAAAAAAAAAGCTTGCCTGTTGTTCCATTCAGACAGACACTAAGACACAGGAATAAACTGATGTTCAATAATAGCAGAATGTACCACAGATGTTGAGAGAGAACATCTGATATTTATATTAAACTTTAAGTCAAGTCCTACAAGAGTTGTTCCTTAGGAAGCTGCAAATAATTTTCAGAACAAATATTATCCCTGTATCCTAGTTACAACAAGAATGACTTAGCCAGGCTTTTGAATAAGGCAAATGAAGATGGAATAAAACTACTTTTCTCTTTGGACTTTTAAATTTATCTGCTAGAGTTGGGGATAAGGAGAGAAAAGAATAACTCACTGGCATCCAACATCATTCTTTCACCAGGGTAGTAATCGAAGCAGAGATCTCGGACTATCAGTGGTGGCTAGGCCATGTTCCGGTCAGAAGGACTTGTTTCTTTTTTTAAGTTTAATTTTTTTGTTATTCTGAAGTTAACAGAGACTAACAATTATGAACATTTTAATTTATGAAGAAAAGATCAGTTGCATATGAAACTATAAATCTCTCCTAAAACCAGCTTACTTTTTTTAAGTATATAATAAATCCAACATGTTACTTTCCCATCTATCCAACCTGCCTATGCTGTCTTTTGTACTATCTTCCAGTCTTTTTTGTGCTTGCCTTAAAATGCTTCATTGAATACCTTTTCTTTCTTTTTTCCTTCATTCACTTGCCTCATTTCCCCTAATCTCCTCAATTTTTTTAAATCCTCCCTTGGAAAAAATAAACATAGTCAAGTAAAATATATCTACACATTGGCCCTGTCTAAAAATATAGGCCTTATTCTGCACCTCTGCACCATTGCCTCTCTATCAGGAGGAGGGAAGTATGATTTATTATTAATCCTCTGAAGTCATGGCTGATCACTGCATTGGTTAGAGTACTCAAGTTTTTCAAAGCTGTTTTCTTTACAATGGTGCAGCCACTGTATGAATTGCTCTCCTGGTTCTGCTCACTTTATTCTGAATCACTCCATACAAGTCTTCCCAGGGTTCTATAAAATAGGATCTTTCTTCATTTCTTATGGTACAATAATATTGTGTTATATTCATTTACCATAATTTTTCAGCCATTCCCCTATTGATGGGGAACCCTTTGGTTTACACTTTTTTGTTACAGCAAAAAGCCCTGCTAAGGATGTTTTTTGTAAGCATGGGGTTTTTTCTCTCTCTTATCTCTTTGGGGGCTATGCCTACTAGTGATATTGCTGGTCAGAGCATAGGCACAGTTTATTAACCTTGAATACAATTCCAAGTTACTTTGCAGAGCAACCAAACCAATCCACAGCCCTTCTAACAGTGCACCAGTTCTCCTATTCTCACAAAGCCCCTCACAATTTTCACCTTCCCTCTTTGTCATCTTTGTCAGTCTGATGGGTGGGAGATAGAACCTCAGAGTTGTTTTCATTTGTATTTCTGGTATCACAAGTGATTTGGAACATTTTGTCATATCGCTGCTGACAGCTTGCTTTTCTTCTTTAAGAACTGCTGCTCATATCCTTTGGCTTTCTACTGGGGAATGACTATTATATATTTGAATCAGTTCCTTATATCTTGGATATCAGACATTTATCAGAGAAACTTGCCAAAATGATTTTTTTCCTCAGCAGTCTGTTTCCCTTATAATTTTGTTCATGCAAAAGCTTTTCAATTTCATATAATCAATACTGCCCATTTCATCTCCTGTGATCCTCCCTATTACATTTTTGTATCAAGAACTTTTTCCCAATCCATAGTTGCAAACATATCCTTTCTTTTTCTTCTAATTGTTGTATGATGTGACCTATTATATAGAGGTTTTATTATTTACGTGTATGTGTATGTGTGTGTATGTGTAAGTTTTATATGGTGTGAAATGCTGGTCTAAACCTAGTTTCAACTCTACCTCTTCCCAGTTTTTAACAGCAATTTTTTTTTTCATATAGTGACTCCTCATCTCAGTAATTGAGGTCTTTGGGTTTATCAAACACTATACTACTATGTTCCAATGCTTCTGGGGTGTGCTAGAACCAGTTCATACCAGATAGAGAAAACCAACTGCTAAATTTTCAATGAGAATGTTTATACCTCAGAAATTAGCAAACAGTAGAAATCAGGGTTTGATTTATTGATTTGTTGATATTGTCTAGATTTAAGAGAATGATGGAAAAGATGTTAATTAATAAAATATTAATAAAGCAGGTGAAAAGTGTGTTCTACATACATTTTTAGGAGCCAGTGGTTTAACATTTAACAGCACACCCATGCTTCTATATCTTGTGGGCCTAATCTGTATCACTGATCAACTTTTATTAGCTTGAAATCTGATACTTCTAGACTCCCTTTCTTCTGACTTTTAAAAATCAATTCCTTTAAGTTTCTTAATCTTTTGTTCCTCCCGACAAATTTTGTAATTTTAGCAACAACTGGACTCACTCTTTCCAAGTGAGAAAGGCTACATCTCTCCCTCAGGATCTAGTGTGCTCTAAAGGACTGGAGTGTTCCTCTCACATTGTGAAATCAAGTCCTAACTCTGGTGTCGGTGCCCAAGTTCCATTTAACCAATTAAAATTAATCATCTTCTCCAGAATCATGTATATTCCAAAGATATAAAGAAGTATAAGCATTTTGCCACCCTTCAATATCTGGAGGTATCATCTTGGTCCCTTGGGAGAATGGGCTGAGAATTAATGCATTTTCTACAGAGCACTGGTCCCACCAAGTCCATGTCCAAATGTGGCAAAGCCCCTAGATGAGTTCAGGTCTCAACTATTATTGGTCTTGGTCCTTCCAGTCCTTAGTACTAAACAAGTTGGCCAAAACACCCAACACAGTTTTCATTCCTGGACCTCCTGATGGCCTAGACTCCTGATCAATTAAAGTTCACAAGGTTGTGGTCGTCTCCAATCTCTGTCACATATAAAAACAGGAAGAATGAACACAACAGTGATGGAAGTAACAACAGTGATGGAAGGCCATGCACTCTTGGCTTCATTCTGACTTTCAGGGAGAAAGGTCCTGAGGTTCTTCTTCCACTTGGAGGACTTCAGAAACTCACCCTCCTTCTTCAGTGCCAGTGAGTCTGGAAAGATCCATGCAAAAGTTTGTTCCTGCCTTTTTTTTTAATACATTCCATTTCTGGTTCCATAACCAATTCTCTTCCCCATGTGATTAGCAGTTATAGAATGTCTGTGACCATTACAAATGATTTTTTTTAAATAATGATGATAATGATAACAATACCTAACATTTATATAATACTTACTATGTGCCAGGCACTGTGCTAAGCATTTTACAATTATTATTTCATTCATATCATAATGCCTTTCTGAAAGGAAACAGATTGCTTGACTTCTTCTATGTAGAGGATTACATCAGCACCTTGTTAAATTATTATTTTTTCTAGTTCTATGGTAGTTTCTAATTCTGTGATAGTTTGATAGTATATACCTTACATTTTTCCTGTTATTTCAATCTTTTGATTTTGTTTTGATAATCCTTTGTCTGTCATAGAGTCATTCATTTCTGTTTAATCCATGCTAATTTCCAGAAAGTCTGTTAACTTTGGTAAAATATTCCACCTTCTGTTCTAAGGTGTTTATTTTCCTTCTAATTCTTTCTTCCAAAATTCTTATTTCACTTATAATTTCATTTCTTACCTCTTGTTTCTTTTAGTCATTGTCATCAAGCTATTTTTCTTTGAATTTTTGCTTAGAATTGTTGTGGAGTTATTTCTTTCTTCTGAGTTTACCTCTTGGATGTCTCTAGACTCATAATAGTTCTCCATAGGTTTGGATGTCTTCTTCGGTTTATCATATCTTCAGTCTCAGTTCCTAGTTTGAGACTAGGTGTCAGGGCCAGGCTCTATGCTTTCTCACAGTTTTGAATGGGTCGATCAGTCCCTGTTTGATTCTGACCTCAATTTTCGGGCTTCTGACCCTGAATTCTACCTTCCCTGCTGTTTATACTCAGAGCACTGGCAAGTTTCAGGTGCCCCCAGGGTCATAATCCTATTGTCTTCACTCATTCATGATTCCTCATTTGAACAGCCCAGTTTTCCTGGTTATCACCTCCTCAATTCCCTATCCCCTCATGCTCCAGGAACAGATCACCAAGAACAGACACAGCAGGTTTCAAATGTTCCTGGAGCATTTCTGATCAGATAATTGGCAAGCTTCTTACTTATTTATCTGCATGCCTTCTGGCTTCCCTGGCAGAGGGGTCCTACAGGCTTCTGGCTGTCTTTGGGGGTTTTTTAATAGTCCTGGCTGGATGAGGAAGCTTGTTATTGTTATTGGTGGTGATGTTTTCTTTTCCTCAATCAATTTTTTTTAAGCTGGTACCCTATTCATATCTTTTCTAGAATACATGGGAAAGATCTGGGCTCTGTATGACCTTTTATATCACTATCATAACCGGAAGTCCTGTAGGACTTATATCCTCCCAATCCCTCAAGGTCCTACTCAGATGCTGCCATGAAGCCTATCCTCATGTCTTTATCTCAAAATGAGCTCCCTCTCTTCTAGTCTCTTATGTCACTTATCATTTGTATCACAATAATTTATGTACCTTCCATCTTCCACGCTAAACTGTTAGCTCCTCAGGGATTAGATCCAGATCTTAAATTTCTTTGTTAACCCAGACTTAACAATCTAGCATAGCGCCATATACAGAGTAACCATTAATACTTTAGTTCAGAGAGTTACACAATTTCTAATTAGGATGAACCCTCAAAAGCCTTTTAATCAATACCAGACCTGAATAAGAACTCATACCCTAGAGGTATCTAGGTTTTATTAGAATACCTTCAGTGAGGGAGAGCCTATTCCTGCCCAGGGGGTCCTATTTTATTCTTTATTTTTAAGCACTAATTATTTTTTCTTTCATTGAGCCTAAATCTATTTCTCTGTAACTTTCACCCATCATTCATAGTTCTAACTTCTAGGTCCACACAGCACAAATCTAAACCCTCTTCCAGATAATATCCTTTCAAATACTTCTCCCTCAAGTCTTTTTTTCACCAGGCTAAGTTCCCCTATCCATTCAGCCAGTCCTCATACAACATGATCTCAATGTCCTCTACCATCCTGGCTGCTCTTCCTATGGACATTCTCCAGCTTATAAACATGCTTTGTAAAATGGGACACCCAGAACATAACACAATGGTATGATCACGGAAGAGTAGACTGGGAATATAAATCAACCGATCAATTAATCCATAAACATTTATTAGGTGCCTAATATGTGCAGGCTACTATGCTAGGACCAGAAGATACAAAGACAAAAATGAAAAAATACCCATCCTAAAGACCTTACCTTGTAGTGGAAGAGACAACATGTACACAAATATGTATGTATACAAATACATATGTGTGTATTTGTATGTACACACATATACATATGTATATATTGAGAATATGTACATGTGTGTATAGAGAACATATATATACCTATGTGTGTATGTATATATATATGTATATGTATATATACATATATATATATATATATATATACATGTATATGTAGTAAATGTTTGGAGGACAGACCACTAGCAGCTGTAAGGAACAGGGAGGGCTTCAATAGAAGGTGACATTTGAGCAAATGCTAAGAGACCAAGTTAAGGAGGTACATTCCAGGTATGGGAGCAGTGATATGCTCGTTATTGTTTAACAACTGGATCTCTGGGGGAGGGGGGGTTATGTATGCATATGCAGTTTTAAGTTTAATTTGCATTATTGACACTTTCTTAAATCTGCACAATCCACAAAACAATACATCAAGCCTTATTTGTTGTAGTGATGCTGATTTCAAAGTATAAACGCTCATAACAAAAATTTAACAATTGGCTGAGGAGTTGAGTTGGCTCCAGCACATCCCTGTGTGGGGCACAGGCAGTGCGAAGGCACAGAAACAGAAAATGGAATGTTGTGTGTAAGAAACACTGAAATTAAATGTAGAGTGAGCAGAGAAGAGTATTGCATAATAAGGTTGGAGAAAGCATCTGGGGCTGAGTTTTGGCTGGCATATCACACACATATTGAACTTTAGCCCACTATAAACCTCAGGCCTTTTTTTTTAATCAGATGAACTTTTATATAACCATATTCCCCTTACCTTATGATGGCAAAGTTGATTTTTTGAGATAGCTTAGGGCTTTCTATTGATATCTATTAAGATTCACCTTTTTGTATCCAGACTTTATCATCCAACTTTTTCAATATATCTGTGACTTCATCAAACAGGCAAGCCCTTGAATACTGCAAACCACAACCCATCTATGACTCTCCATATGGTGGGACTCTTATCTGTACCCTCCCGTAAATTCTCCATAGACGTTCCACTCAACATGGTGGCAGATTTCTTCTGGTCTTTTTTTTTTAAATAATATAAGGTTGGATATTGAACTATTCATCTGTTCTCTCTCTCTCTCTCTCTCTCTCTCTCTCTCTCTCTCTCTCTCTCTCCCTTCTCTCCTCTCCTCTCTAATTTTATTTTATTTTTAAGTTCAAATTACCTTCCTCCCACCCCACTGAGAAAAGAAAGAAAACAAAACCTAACGTAGATATGTATATTCAAGCAAAACAAATTCCCCCACCAGCCATAGCCAAAAAAAAATCCAAAAACATAAGCCTCAATCTGGACTCTGACCTTATCACCCCTCTGTCTGGTGAGTAGGCTGTTTCATCATGATCTCATCCTCAATATATGATCAGCCCATCCCCTTTTTATTCAGACATCTCCAAGATAATCTCTTCTACACCAACTTCTTAATATACGTTTATTTAATTAAATTGAACATGAGGTATAAAGGGAAGACATGGCAAACTAAAAAATGTAACTAACTGCTCAATTTTTACTGAAAATAAAATTTCACTCTCAAAATATCTGCAGAAATGTAGCAGTATCATATTGCCAGCCCAGACAAAGTTTTCTGAAATAGAGTCAAAAAACTTTAAAGATTGTTTTAGAAACACAGTTCTTCATTTCACAAAGCAGTGTCTGCCAAGGAAAATGAAAAAGGAAATCTGTGGGATTACAATGCATTATAATACAACCTATGCATCCTCTATGATAGCTTGATCCAAGAAGTTGTCTGGGCTAATGCAGTCTGTGGATTCAATTCCATGATATAAACATTTTTGTTATTAACTGTCTACATGATATGGTAGGTAGAACGCTGAGCCTGAAATAAGGACTTACTAGCTCTGTGACCCTGGGCAAATCACTTAACTAAATTTTACCTAACTTCTGTCTGTCTCAGTTTCCTCATCTGTAAAATGGAGATAATAATAGGTACAACCCAAAGTTGTAAGAATAAAATGAGGTAATATTCGTAAAGTATTTTGAAAACCTTAAAGTACAGTGTAAATGGCAGCTATTGTTATTGTCATTACACTCATTAAATGATATATACAAAGCACAGTGCTAAGTTCTGGGGGTACAATGAAAAAATAATACTTACTAACATTTATGTGCCACTTTTTAAAATTTTAAAATACCATAAATAAAGAAGGCCAAGCAATGCTCTGGAGTCAGAGGACTTGGGTCCAAATTCTGCCTCAGATACCTATGAGATACTATTATACTACCTGTGTGATCTATGGTGAGTCAGTTAATCTGGGCCTCAGTATCCTCATGAGTAAAACAAGGGATTTGACTAAACAGCCTCTAAAGTCTCTTCCACCTCTAAATTTATGATCATTTAAGGCTGATAACAACTCTATGAGGTAGGCATTATTTTCCCTATTTTACAGATAATGAAACTGAGGCTCAGTAAAGTCTGAGGCAAGCTCATCTACTAATAGAGGTATCTGGGAATAGATTTAAGGACTTAAAGAAAAGATTTTGAATAATGTGATACAAAGTAAATTATCCACAAGCACACATTTGAGACAAGACTTGAACCTAGATCTTTCTAACTCCAATTCTAATACTCTAACCACTTTCTCATATCACCTTCCAGACCTTATACCTATGACACAATCTAAAATAAGCTTACAATTTATCAGCGTAATTATGACATGTATACAAATAAGTATGATACAAGATGGAATGAGAGAGAGGCAAAAGAAATACACAAAGTGCCCCAGGAAAGCCTTAAAAAGAAGAGATCATTTTCATGTGTCAGGAAGGGGATGGTTTCATGGAAGAGGTTATGCTTGAGCTAAGCCTAGAAGGAAGAGAAGAGTTTCAACAGGTAGAGACAATGAGAGAATATATCCTAGGCATGGGAAATAATCTACACAAATTCATGGAGGATATTGACTATCAACCGAAATGGGAAAGTTTGGAAGAGAAGATGTCCCAGGCAAGGAAAACTAAGGAAAAGTTCTTTGATAATAGGACCCACCAGAGCAAGTCCACAGGTAGCCAGGAAGGAAAAGACAAGGGTAAATTGAAGATGAGAGAGGAAAAGCATGACAGGTTGATTAAAGTACTAAAAGAGGCAGGAGGGATGAGATCAAGGACACAAGGGCAAGGAATTATACTGATGATGAGTTAGATGACTTCATACTCTTAAATTGGACCAAAGGAGAAAATGAGTGAGAGGAAGGAGTTTTTGATGTATAGAGGAGAGATGAAAAGGGAACTCACAGCCAATGGGCTTGATTTTAAGAGCCAGGCATGTTTATGGAACAATAAGAAGACTGGTCTCACTAGAACAGCGGGTGCTTGTCAGAGAGTCATAGCAGACAAAAATGGAAAGGCTTCATGGGACCAGACTACAAAGGCCTATGAAATCCAGGCAGAGGAGTTTGGACTGGATGTGATAGGAGGTAGGGAGCCACTAATAGTCTCTCCAACTAAACAGCAAAAACAAAAAAAGCCTGAGGAAGCTCAAAATCTCCCTGACAGGGAAGCTGAGTCACTTTATCTGAGCAAGACTAGCAGTAATGGATGGACTCAAATCCTCTTTTTCCTCTGACAAGGAGTTTGCATATTATGTAGTAACCAATAGCCCAGAAAGCTTCCCTCCCCCATTATAGTAGAAATCACCAATCTCCCTGTCCTGGCTCTTCACTCCCTTCTCCCAATGTCTTTTCCTAGAAAAGAACCGTATAAAAACCCAACAGACCTTATTGACTTAGGGAAAGGGATGCCCAATTTCCTGCAAGGCCCAGGACAGTGTCCAGTTCTACCTGAGGATACAATAGACCTGATCTATTTCCAACCATTCTCCCTGACTGCGCTTTGTTTTGTGTGTATTTACCCTCCATGAAACTGACTTGTTCTATTCTCTTGACATAAGCTTCATGTTTCCTTTTGTTGGATTTTGGTATTCTGAACCTCCTAGAATCTGTTAAGAGGAATATTAGTGGTGAGAAATATGTTAGAGGGATGGGGGAGAAGAGGTGCCAAGGGAGCTGCAAGGGCCTCTTTTCTTGGAAACCCGGCTAGGTTTTTTTTCTGGCCATAGGGATTAATGTTCTCTCTGTCTGGATGATTTCCAAGCAAGGCAAATCACTGGCTGCTCTTGTTCTCAAATAACAGAGGAATCTGCCTGTACACCATTCAATTATGGGTACACCACAGAGCACTAGTCATAAGTCTTCTATGGCCCCCCGAGATTCAAAAGTGTACTCACTATTTGGGCAAGCCTAGCAAACGCAAATTCGTTATAGAGATTTATGTATAATATATGATATTTAAATACTAGATATCTCAAAAGTCTTAGTACAGTTTTAAGCATTAGTAGCTTACATGTAATGCAAAATAATGATATTTGTTGATTACTCTGAGACAGCCTGATGCAGTAGATATTGTGCTGGCTTTGGAATAAGGAAGACAGGCTCAAATCCTCTGATTTTAGTTATGTGGCCATGGGCAAGTCATTTAACCTCTCTGTGCTTTTTAGGCAAGACCGTAGGATGTATTTAAGTCATAGATAAACGTATTGTTGTGCTAGGAGCAGTCTCTGCTAGTTTTTATTCCCCTAAAAGGCAGGGAAGCTGTCCCTGAGACTTGATTGGCTCAGGCTGGAGCTGTTGATTTGGCCTCCCAGATGCCTAGGATATATGCCAACCTGGGAGAAATTAGCACCCCTCAGATTTGGCACATGTCCCATTGCCATGAGAATCATCATACTCAATACAAATCCGATGATCACATTTTAGGGGCAGGGGAGAAAGGAGGACGTGGTCTACCTGACCAAGTGCCATATCATGCTGAATGTCCTTTCCACAACTATGACAGTGTAAACTTCTCTTTGTTATCTGTTGGATGGTCTACAAGTATCTCACTTTCCCCCAAACCTAAACCCAAAGCACCAGATAGACCCAAATCAAATCTACTCTAAAACAATTGGTGATACACAGTGATAGAGAAAGCACCCAAAAGCAAAAGTTTCCCATGGTGACAAAAATCACAGATCCTATGCCACTTTAAGCTGATCAAAGCATAGATAAGTCAGTTCTCCTCTCTAAGCCTCCATTTCCTCGTCTCTGAAATAAGAGAGTTGAATGAGGTCATACCTAAGGTCCCTTCTGGCTCCAGATCTTTTGATCTTCAGCTTGCCCATTCATCTAGGTTGGGCCCCCTTCTCCTTTACTAGGCTCTCTTCCTCTCACTGACTGACCTCAAATTCTTTCCTACTCTGTATAAAATGACTTAGAACAGCTTAGAGTTTAAATCCTAGTGAGGGAGGTTGGGTGCATTTGAACAAGGATCAAAGTTTTAAGCTTAAGGAATAGGCTTAATACTGAGCCAGACGGTATAGCACTGAACTAGAAAAAAACTTGAGTTCATATCTTGCCACTGATATTTTCCATTTAATCATGGACAAATCATTTAATTTCTTTATTTTACTTGTAATTTAATTTTACTTAATGTCATTTGCAAAATGATGCTAATAATAGCACCTTACTCCCAGGGTTGTTGTGATGAACAAATGAGATAAGGGTAATAAAGAACTTTGCCAATCTAAAGTCAGCTCTATCAAAGTCAACTATGATTAGCAGTCTTGCTCTTAGGTGGCCTAGCAAATAAAATGCTGAGCCTGGAGTCAGGAAGGCCTGCCTGAGTTCAAATCCACCCTCAGATACTTACTACCTATGTAACTCTGGGAAAGTTGTTTAACCTCTACCTCAGTTCCCTTGTCTGTAAAATGAGACTAATAATAGCACCTCCCTCCCAGGATTGTCGTGGATCAAATGAGATGATATTTGTAAAGTCTTTTGCAACCTTAAAGTGCTATAAGATGGTAGCTATTACTATTTTTAAACAGATTTTTGTTGACATCTTTTGTTTTTGTATCACCTAGATTTGCCTCATATCCTTCCACCCCCACCCTTTTGATATTACCAATAGTAGCAGTGACTTCTAAGTTTTTTGAAAGTTTGTGAGGTGAGTCAAGTCAGAGGATCTGGGCTACAAATGGCCTGAAAGAACAGGTAGTATAACTCATTCATTTTACAGATAAGAAAACTGAGACCCACTCAGGGGCACACAGAATGACCTTTGGACCCAGCAGATTTGACCTCATTTCCATCATTCTCCCTTACTGCCCTTTGTTTTTTGGATATCTGCCTTCCGTAAAGCTGGCTTGCTTTACTCTCTTTGGAGCTCCATGTTTCCATATATTGAACTTCTTGGTATGCCAACCCTCTTTGAGTATGTGTTTCAAAGAGTATTGGTGATAAGGAGTGTGTTGGAGTGGTTAGTTACTGTAGGAAGATTAGTTAACAGTTAAGTAGCAGGGCTAGATTCTCCAACTCCAGGGACTGTATTCTTTCTGTTCAAGTAGCATTGTCCCCATATTACAAAAAAAGGATATGAAGGCTTAGAGAGGCTAAGAGAATTGTACCATTTCACATAGCTAATGTCAGAGTCAAGGTTCAAACCCAAATCTTCTAAAACTAAATCCAATGCTCTTTCCATGTAAGCATGTAAATGCAAATATTGCTGTTCAGTTGTTTTCAGTCATGTACAACTCTTCATCACCCCACTTGGGGTTTTCTTGGCAAAGATACTGGAATGGTTTGCCATTTCCTTCTCCAGCTCATTTTACAGATGAGGAAACTGAGGCAAACTGGGTTAAGTGATCCGCTCAGGGTCACATAGCTAGTAAGTGTCTAAGGCCAGATTAGAATTTAGGAATATGCCTATCCATTCTATCTACCTTTACCACCTACTTGTCCCATACAAATATTAGCTCTAATAATTCATTTCCATATTGGAGAAAGAGACAGAAGGCTTTCTCAGCGACCCTGAAATCATTGCTTACGAGTACAAGGGACCTTGGTTTCACAAGCTGGTGGTGTTTCTGCTCTTTGCAGTTCGGTCCCAGAAGCTTAGCCCAAGAAACCTCCTCATTAAAGGTGAAAAAGAAAGCTCTCTCCCCAAGTTCCAGGAAATAAACCTGCAGCTGTTGATGAATGGTGGCCAAAAGGTGGCCAAGAGTATGACAAACAGCTTCCAGATTTGTCATTAGCATCAGAAGGGAATTCCCTTCCCTTAAGAGGCCCGACAGGATTCAAGGCTTCTGGCCCTCTGGGAAATCTGCCAGGCTTCTCACCCCACTCAGGCACTTTCTGGGATAGTACATGACCCATCTAACTTAGATTCCAATGTCAGCCAGTATGCCCATGTATGACCAAGCATCTTGAAAATTTGGCATCTACAAATATACTCAAGTTAAAACAAAACACTGACCAGGGACAGAGGGCTCTGTTAACGTTTCTCAGTACTCCTTAGGTAAAGGTAGACTTACTTAGTTTATAGCATGCTGGACTTATAATCAGAAAAACCCTGGTTTGAAACCTGCCTCAGACAATATAGTTACTATCTGTGTGACCTTAAGTCAGTTAACCTCTTTCATTGCTTAGTTTCCTGAAGGGATAAAATGGGACTAATAACACCTATAATATTTGCCTTCCAGAGTTGTTATGAGGACTAACAGAAATAATATATGCAAAGTGCTTTGTAAACCCTAAAATGCTAGATAAATGTCAGTTTTTCTAATTATTCAAACACTATCCCATATGCAGATTTAATTTGCTCTGAGGCCTCTGAAAATCTGTGTTCACAAATACTGATCCTTCAAAGAGAATCTTCCCCTCATTCTTTTGCAGAACTACTATGAAGATAAAAGAAAAATCAGAACAAATAATAAATGACTTCTACCCACAGTAGTTTCTATAGTCGGTTGTTTCCTTTGGCATGAAGAATGAGAGGAAACTTCCTTGTGTCTGTTCACAAACTCAGCTGTTAATGGGTGGGCCTATTAGCCCATTATTTTAGAAAAGAGAAATATGTTTTCTGAACAGATCAAACATTTTAGAACTCCAACGTCTCACAGCCTGTTTAGCTGTTGGGCACTGAGTTTTTTCACTATTATAAATGAGAAAATTATAAATAACTTTGTACAAATAATTCTTTTTTGGCTTCTTAATTTCTCCTGTGGAGTATAGTTCCCAAAGAAATAGTATAATTCTTTTGGGGTGTAGTAGATTGGCTGAGAGGCAGTATGACCTAGTGAAAAGCTCTGCTGGGTTCAGAAAAGGAAAGACAATAGTTGTTTCTGCTACCTGTGCAACCTTGAAAAACCCATTTCTTTTCTCTGGGTCTCAATTTCTTTATCTATAAAAACAAGAAATTTGAGATTATCTAGTAGAAAGAGCATTCAACTTGGAACAAAACAAAAAAAGCATTTATTAAGCACCAACTATGTGCCATCTGTAAAAAGAGGACACACTGGAGAAGGAAATAGCAAACCGCTCCAGTATCTTTGTCAAGAAGATCCCACGTAGAGTCAGACACGACTGAACAACAACAACGTGCCAAGTGTTTCACAAATATTATCTCACTTTATCCTCTCAACCCCTGGAAAGCGAGGCCATTTTTATCCCCATTTTACATTTGAGGAGACTGAGGAAGAGTTTGGTTTTTTTTTTTAAAGTGACTTCCCCAGAATCACAAAACTGGTAAGTCTCTAAGGCAGGATTCAAATTCAGGTCCTCCCGACTCTATGCCTAGTACTCTACCCACTGCACCACCCAGCTGCCTCTCCTATTCAAATACTGGCTCTACTGCATACTAACTACGAGACTTCCAGCAAATTATTTCCTGTCTCTGGGCTTCAATTTCCTCATCTGGAAGATGAAACAACATTATAGTAGAAAGAGCATGGAACTTGGAGTGAGAAAACCTGTATTTGCATGCTGACTCTACCACTCACGAGCTGTGACTTTGAGCAAATCATTTCCCCACTCCCACCCCAGCTTCTTCCTTTGTAAAATGCAGGGATTGGACGAGGCCCCTAGAGTCCCTTTCAGCTCTTGATCCAATTTAAACTCAGAAAAATCAGTGCAAGGCAGGACCAGAAACACCATCTTTTTCCTCTTTTCATTTTGTTCAATGCCTTTTTAATTCTTCTGAATCAAAGCTATTCTATCTAGACCCAGAAAGCAGTTCAGAGCACAATAGGCTTTGGGTTCCAAGACGTGATGAAAGCATTCAGTAGAACTCCCCACCCGGGCTCGGCTTTGGGCAGGTGTTAATTATTCCCCTTGGCAACATCTGTGTACTCAGCATGGGGCAAAAAAGGCAATTTGCAGCTCAGCTGGTGGTGGGCTAAGAAGCTGCTGCTGAAGGGGGCAGACAATTCCAGCCAACTGCCAAAGAGGAGTGATCAGGAAACACACACCTTCTCCCCCAAGGAAGAAGATCCCAGCTCCCAAGGCTTCAGTGATCCATTTCTCAGGCAAAGGGAGTTTGAGGGGGCAGGGAGGGGAAGGGGGGAAGTTAAGTGTTCCAGACAAAAACATCCTTCTTCCAGTCTGTGTTTAAGTTCTTTCTAATGCCAGACACTCTCCAGAAGAGTAGTAGGCAGTGGTAAACACCTCCAACAAGCAAGTGAACTGGGTCTCCAACCATGCAGTTATGCAAATGGCCACCCCTTCCACCCTAGCTATGCTGCCCTATGGCAGGGACCCAAGTGATTCCTTAATAGGCTGTGGGATTAGCAGCGTGTAAAGTACAGCAGGGCCCCCTTCTTGTTTCTAAAAGGCTTCCCACAAGAGCAGGCTTCGGCTATACTAGATTCTAATAGTAATCCTTTCAATTTACAATATTCTCTGTAGTTTACAAAGCATTCTCACACCCATTATGTCATTTGATCCTAACTAAAACCCTGTGACACAGCCCAAAAAACACCAATTACTGTATTTTTTAATTTCTATAAGCATTATGTTTTACAAAGCACTTTTCCATCCCTGTAAGAGCTTTGTAAGGTAGGTAAGTATTATTATACTCGTTTTGTAAATGAAGAAACCAAAGTTCAAAGAACTGATTTGAAGTCTGTACCAGAGCTTCAACTGGGCCTTTTATTGAAAAATTCCAAGTCCAGTTCCCTTTCCTCTTCTCCAGACCACTTTGAAACAATCTGGTAATGATAAAAAACATTTATATAGCACTTTAAGGTTTGCAAAGCTCTTTACAAATATGATCTCTTGATCCTCACAAAAATGCTGTGAGGGGTTAAACACATGCAATATACATGCACATACACATGCACATACACTTATACATGCCACCATCCAAGGGCACTCATCAAGGGTCTTTATAAGCTGCTCCTGTTACCTGTAGGATACAATATGTACTCCTCTATTTGGCATTTAAAGGTCTTCATAACCTGACTGCTTCCTATCTGATCTGATCCTTTGCTCTCCTCCATGCACTCCAGCCACACTGGCCTACTTGCAGTTCTTTGACCATGACTCTTCATCGCACCGCTCTGTCTATATCTTTGCCCTGGCTGTCCCCCTTGCCTAGAACACTCTGCCGCTCACTTCAGCCTCTTAAGTTCCCTGGCTCACTTAAAGGCTCGGGTGTAAGCCCACCTCCTGCAGGAGGCCTTTGTCTAAGTTGCTAATGCCTACCCTTTCAAGTTACTTCATCTATTCTGTATATATCTGGTATGTGCATAATTCTTTTCATGTTAATTCCCATTAGAATGGACGTTCCTTGAAGTCAGTGACTGGGGGGAGAGGGGGAGGGTTGCCCTTTTTTGTATCTCCAAAAACTAGAACCATACCTGGCAAAAAAAGAGTTGGGCTTAATAAATACTTACTGAATTCTAATTCTTCACATCATGACTAATACGAAAATGTTTAATATGAATGTATAAGTAGAGCCTATATCAGATTGCATGCCATCTTGGGGAGGGGGAAGGATAGGGAGTGGGAGAAAATTTAAAACTCAAAATCTTATGAAAGTGTATGTTGAAAACTAAAAATAAATTAATTAATTTTTTAAAAAATAAACAAATACTTGCTGACTTGTTGACTTTAACTTCCCCAGCATTATTTTCATAGCCCTGTGTTGCTGCTTCTTCCTCAGTTACTTTCCCCTGTTTCCATCTTCTGCACACATTTTAAAAATCTAAATATGGCAATTCGGCTGTATCAGTCTCCTTTGATATTTCCTTTTTCTTCCTGTCAAAATTACTTGTGCTGCTCATCAACATAGGCATGACTAGGAATTTTTGTCCTTAGGGCAAATTCAGGTGTGGAGGAGGGTGGCAAGGAGTCCATCCCAGAAGCAACATTGCCAGAAGGTCCACTCTGTGCCTGTACAACATGGCTGACAGCCTCTGAGACAAGGTAGAGGTTGGGGGAAGACAGCAGGTGTAGGAAGGCAGGTCTTAGGAGAAGAACATAATAAGGGAACCATGGGTAGAGGCTTGGGACTGGACAAAAGGATGAGGGCTCAAGCTGGAGGACAACTGGAGAAGAAACATCCTGCTCCAGTTAGAACCGTGAACCAAAGCTCAGTTACTCTGCACTAGACTCTCAACTAGAACAGGGTTTTGGTCTCAGGGGTCTCCCATCCCCCTTGTGGTGACTTTCCTGTGGAAGCTCAGGCTGTGGGCTCCTACTTATCCTTTTTCTGAACTCTGAAAATTAACTCTCCCAAGGGCGAGGCTAGAGTAAAATGTTAAACTTCCTGGGGACACAGTTCAGAAGAACTGAGCACAGGTGACTTCAACAGGAGAAAAAGGACGAGATGTCAAAAGAGAGTGATGTTTCTGAACCAGCAAACTTCAGTGGAAATAGCAGGCATGTACAGAAGACGAAATCAAGAGTTAGCAATTGAGGTGGAAATACAGAGACGAGGCATGGCCCTTTAAGTGTACTGTGGGTACTGCTAAAGCTTAGAGTGAACTGAGATGTGACAAATGCCAAGGACAAATTAAAAGGACAGTTTTTTTCTCCATGTTGGTAGCAAGAAGAGAACAAAGAAAGGATAGGACTTCCCCTACTCAGGGAAGGTGAGACAAGGAAAGGGTTTTCCCAATCCCCATTCTCCTTGACCTCTCTGGAGTCTTTGGCCCTCAATCACTATCTTCTCCTTGGTATCTTCTTCTTTAGGTTTTTGGGTCACCACTCTCCTGCCTTTCAGACCATTCCTCTGTCCTCTGATTCTCCAGATTACACCCTCCAACCTCAACCCTGATCCTCAGGGTTCTGTTCTGGGCACTCTTCCCTTCTCCCTCTATACTGCTTCACTTGATGATCTCATCAGCTCCCATTGATTTAATTACTTTCTCTATGCTGATGATTCTCAAATATACTTTTCCTGCCCCAACCTCCCCACTGACCTCCTTCCAACTGCCTTTCAGTCATCTCCATCATGTCCAGTGGACATTTTAAACTCAACATGTCCAAAAAGGAATTATCAGTATCATTATTATATAATTACCATTATTCATTATCTTTTCCCCTAAACTCCCTCCACCCTTAACTTCCCTATTACAGCAGAGGGAAACAGAGGGTCTCTCCAAGTCCCTCAGGCTTGCAACCTAGGTGTCATCCTCAACTCCTCACTGCCTGCCACATCTAGTCTTTGTCAACCTTTACAACATCTCTCAAATATACCCCCTTCTCTCCTCTGACATTGCCACCACTCTGGTGTAGGCCCTCATCACCTCATTGCCACAGTGCACTGGTGGTTCTGCCTACCTCAAGTCTCTCCCCACTCTAATCTATCCTTCATTTAGCCTCCAAAGTGATTTTCCTGAAGGACAGGTTCAACCGCTTCACTTCCCTACTCAATAAATTTCAGTGGCTCCCTATGGCCTCCAGGATCAAATACAAAATTCTCTGTTTCATCTTCAAAGCCCTTGATATCTAGCCCCTCCCTACGTTTCGAGGCTTCTTATACCCTACTCCCCAAAAAGTACTCTTTGATCCAGTGACACTGGCCTCCTGGCCATTACATGAATGAAATATTCCATAGCTCAGCTCCAAGCATTTTCTCTGGCTGTTCCCCATGCCTGGAATGCTCTTCATCTTCATCTCTGGCTTCCTTTAAGTCCAAACAAAAACTCATCTTTTACTGGAAGCTTTTCCCACCCGTCTTAATTCTAGTGCCTTCCCTCTCTTAATTATTTCTTATTTATCCTATATATAATTTGTTTATATGTATCTCTTTCTTCTTGTCTCTCCAATTAGATTGTGAGTTCCTTGAAGGTAGGGAGGGACTGTGCTTAATAGTTCTTAATAGAGTGGCTGGTACATGGTAGGCATTTAATAAATATTTATTGAATGACTTACTAATTGCAGATGATAGGAAAAAAACAGAAATAATGAGAGCCTTCTTTGCTTCTGTTTTCTCTATCAAAGAGAATCATCTTCGTATTCAACACATGGTTAGGCAACTGGAACCAGTTACAGAATGTGTGCTCCACAGTCTTGCCAAGATACTTCTAAAACATGTTGTTTCCTACTGAAAAGAAAGGGAGTCAGCAGAGAACTGGAACCCAAGATTGGTATTGGTATTAGCACATGTTAAAGTGCTTTTGATACTATTCACCACATGGAAAGCCGAGGTCACCTGGTTCTGACACAGTCATGATGATATATAATGTAACTTCCCTAGAGAGACTGGAATATACATAGACATTCTGTAACTGGTTCCAGTTGGCTAACCGTGTGGTGAACAGGAGATTCTTCGACCAGCTGTGAAGACATTCTGGTGGAGGAGATAACAAATAAATATATGTGTATATGGAATAAATATAAAAAGAACACCAAGAAGGGAGAAAGGGAAGGCGCTAGGAGCTGAGGTTTCCTATAGAAGGTGTTGCTCAATCTTTGAGAAGGTTTTTATAAGTAGAAGTGATAAGGGAGTGCATTCCACACATACAGGATATCCAATACATTGTCCTATGTAAGGAAGAGAAAAGGTCATTCGGCTAGATCACAGATCATCTAGGATGAGGAATAACATCCACTGGGGCTGGAAAGATAGATTGGAAACAGGTCATGCTGATTTTATCCTACAGGCAAGAGGAAGCTACTGACATTTATTGAGTAGGTGAGTAACGTGGCAATATAAAATTGTAAGATCTGTACTGAAAGAAAATCACTTTGGCAGCTCTATGGAGCTCTATTAAAGCAGAGAAACTAATTACCTTAAAAGACCTCTGGTTAAAATGATCATCTGAATCTAATAAGACATAATTTAGGGTCATAAGATTTAGGCCTAGAAAGGACCTTAGGAATAATCTAGTCCAACCTCCTTATTTTAGTGTTGAGGTCATGGAGGCCCAGAAAAGCTTAGTAACTTGCTCCAGGTTACACAAGTAGCAGAGTCAGGTTTTGAACCTAGATCCTATAAATAAATTTATTGTCATTTCTAATATGCCAAGTATGAAACTTTACACTTGGGCCCCAAAAAAAGTCAATGGCACAATTATAGGATAGGGAAAACATGGCTCATATGAATAGGACCTGGGGGTTTTATGGGATACAAGCTCAGTGTGACTCAGTCATGCAAAAATAGTCATTACCATTGTTATTATTATTATTAATTACCCTTAGGCAGCATTAATAGAAGTATGGTGAACAAAATGATAGTCTCCGGGTTGTAGCAGACCAGGAGAACAAAGAGCATGGGAGCCTACGGAACTTGATTTGGACAGAATATCTCTGTTTCAGTACCAAATTGTCCCTGTGCTTCAGCTAACCTTATATCCCTGAAATTGTTTCTTACTGTGTTTGCACAGCTCAGGTAGGTACTACCCCACTCAGCCCTAGTTAAATAGTCCCTGATTCTGCCGCTGTGATAAACCAGGCCTTAATACTGTCCATGGTTGGTCATGTTGCAGGGCTTGATTCTGATTGGGCCAATCTTCAGTGTTGTGAGAAAGGTGGGGAAAGGCCTTGAGTTCATGCCATGAGGAGAGCCTCACCCAGTTACCAAGAGTGCCCCACACAGCCCTGCCTTGGCACCAAGGAAAGACTAATAGGAATAGAGGTGACACAAGGTAGAAGATGTTCACATCCTACAAAGAAAGACAAAAGGCAACAGGAGGAATTAGAGGGAAGAGCTTGACTGGGACTTTCAAAGAGGAGTGAATTCCCTTCCGACCTTCATCAGTAAGGAAAGCAAAATATGCTGTGGCAAATCCAGTTGATAAACGTGTGCACTTGAGGCTAAGGAGGGCAGCATGTGCTTAGTTACTAATCACAGCTCATTTGAAATACAAATAGCTCAGACCAAGATTGATAGTAGGCAAGCAAGAAGATACTGACAAACTGAGCTGGAAAGTAGTCTTGTTCGACAAACCGACACACCATTCACCTGCAGTGGAGAGGAGCTGCCAAGGAGGCACCATTTATACCAAGTCTTCACACAGGAGTGATTTCCCTAAAATAGAAAGAGATGTGTCAACTCTGTGAGCTAAGGGAGCAGAGCGGAGCAATGTTGCTTTGGAATTAGAATTTTTTTTAGTTACAGTTTTACTTTTCAATTGGAATATAAATTCCTTGAGGGCGAGGATGGCCTCACTTTTGTATCCAAGGTGCTTAGCACAGGTCTTGGTGCAAAGTAGTTCTTACAAATGCTTTCCATTCGTGAGGATTGGCCAAAGGAACTGGAGGTATTTAGCCTACTGAAGAGAAGACCTAGAGCAGGGGTTCTTAATCCAAGGGGTTCATGAACTTAGATGGGAAAAAATTACCATTCTTTTAACTAATCTCTAACTGAAATTTTGTATTTCCTTTAATTATGAATTTTGTGTTATTCTGAGGAATCCATGGACTTCACCAGACTGAAAAAGGGGTCTATTACACTAAATATTTAGGGACCCCTGACTTAGATGGACTATGGTAAACCGGGAGAAATGACTAGAAGTTGCAAAAAGACAAGTTTAGGCTTGATGTCAGGAATAACTTCTTAACAATCAGAACTGTCCCAAAGTGGAATGGGCTGCCTTAAGAGGAGGCAGGGCTCCTTTCATTTGAGGTCTTCAAGTAGAGGCTTACTGGCCATTTGTCAGATATTCATAAAAGGAAATCTTATTTGGGTACAGGTTGGACTAAATGGCCTTATAAGATGCCTTCCAACTCTCAGATTCCATGATCTGAATTCTTTTACCCAGCATCTTACTTGTGCCAAAAGCTCAACCTCCCCTCTCTACCCCCCCCCCACTGGAATATCTGAACCTCCCATTTACTTGAGTAGATTGACTTTTAAAGGAGGCAGTTGAATACTCAGGTATCTGCATCCTGTGCTAAGGCTGGAAAAATGTCTCCTTACATCACCACCCACACAAGGCACTGTAATTTCCCAAAGATGTTTCTGTCAGGCAATTTGCAGACAGCTGGAACTGAACCCTTTCCTATCTAAGGAGGAGCAACAATAGAGCCCCTGGGACTGTTACACAGATTACAGCTGGTGATGGCAGAATCAGGAGAGGTAGAGACAGAGGAGGGGAGGGGTGCTTGCCTGATCGGAGCATCTAGAAATATAATGAAGATAGATTTTTGCTACTGTCATTGTCTTTCCCTTCCTCCCCCACATCTCCCATACACTTATCCACTTTTTAAAAAGGGAAGAGAAACAACCACCAGTGGCTCTCCAAAGAGGCAGTGTGCTAGAATGCAAAGAGTAGTAGACCTGGAATAAGATGAGACCTGCCTCTTCCACTTAATAGCTGTATGACTTAAAGCAAATCGTTACCCTTCTGTGGACCTCAGTTTCATGAAAAATGAAGGAATTGGGCTAGATTAACTCTTTGGTCCCTTACATTTCTAAATCCCAGAATCACAACTAGGGTGAAGTGCCCAGGGGGTTTTCCATGGATCTGTGCATACAGGGAGGCTCACTTCCTTCTCACAGTGGTCCTCCAGCCCTGTGCAAAGCCAAACAACTGTACCTACTCCCTTCCCTGGCCCTAGCATAGTATTTCCAACAAACCATCACTTTCACATCCCTCTCTCAAGGTCGCCCTTTAATCAATCAATCAGTCACCAAGCATTTGCATGAACTAATGGAAAATGAGATAGCAGAATCAAAAAACCAATATACACAATGACTATCATGATGAAAATGGAGAGACCACCTCAAAACAGCCAAAAATGAATGTTGCAACATGTTTACAAAGGGGGAAGGGGAATAGATCTGTGGAACATTGCATGGATTATCAGAGTTTTTTCAAAGTATTGATATGATTTGCCATTTTCCCCTTCTTCCTCTTTTTGTTTCATTTCTCTTTCTTTCTTTCCTTTTTGTTTGTTTTGGTAAATTAGGCTTTTCTCTTTCCCAGGCTAAAAAGTATTGTAGCCATCAAATGGCCTAATCCCAGTAATGATTAGCATGGGAGTTTTGGACTGGTCTCTTTCTAACTTGAACCAGTTCACCTCTCCTTAGGCAGCCTGGTAATCCCCTAATCAAATGGGCTCACCATATTTAAGCTGTACTTAGAACAACACCTGATGTACTTAGTTCACTGTACCTCAACTCCCCAGACCAATTAATCAGCTAGCATCACACTCCCCAATAACAGGAATCATAGGCACACACCACCAATTCCTGACACCTTTTAAAAAATACTATGAGATTATTTTTTTTTCTGAAAAGGAGAAAGGATAGAGAGGGAAATTTGGGTGTTAAAAAAAGATCAATAAATTTTTTTTTAAAAAATAAGCATTTATTAAGCACCTCACATTTAAGAAAAATGCACAGACTATCCAGGTTCACAAATTTTTTTTCTCCCTGGGCTCTGCTTCTGACTCTCTGGACTTCTTTTTCCACCATTATCCAGGAGCTTTCTCACTGTGGAAGATCACTCCACCCCTGTAGCCAGCTCCTCTGATTGACCTCTGAGTCGACCTTTGAGATCCTCTGAGTTGAGGACCTCAATTTTAAGAAAAGGTGCTTAAGCCAGCCATGTTTGATTCATTCCATTCCACTCTGGCATCCACTCCTGACTCTACAGACTTTTCTCTCCGCCATGCTCCAATATGCAGAATCCCTCTTCTATCTTCCCTCTCCACTCCCCCTTTCAATTTCTTTTTACTGTCCTCTCTCATTAGAATGTAAGCTCTTTCAGGGTAGGGACTCTCACTTTCTTTATTTTTGCTCGTATTTGTATTTCCAGCACTTAGTAAAGTGCTTGGCACATAGTAAGCACTTAGTAAATGTTTGTTGCCTCGTTGGCTGCTTGCCAGACTGTCCCCAGCCATGTCTAATTCAATCTAGTATGATGATTCAATATCAAGGGGAATGGATGAATGAATGAACAAATGAATAAATTTTTTAAAAAGCATTTATTTAAGCGCTTACTACAAGGAAAACACTGAAATACAAATAGAAAAGCCAAACCGTGGCTATTCTCAAAGAGCTCGTATTGTAATATGGGAAGACAGCACATTTTGGAGCTATCAGCTACATGGCATAATGTTGCCTTTTGTCTTTCTTTGTAGAAGTGAACAAGCTTCTCCTAGTCATCTTCCATCTTGTGCCACCTCAAATTCCTTAGTCCTTCTCCATGCCCAGGCAGGGCCATATGGGGCACTCCTGGGACAGAAATAGGGCTCTCCTCATGGCATGAACTCAAGGCCCTTCACCATGATTCTTAGCATACAAAACTCAAGCTGATGGCAATTCATATTCTTTAATGTTCTTTCTACTAATAAACCAATATGCTGATCCAATCAATAAATCCAATGCTGAACTATTTGACTATGTCAAGGACTTTAGTGGTGAAAACTTTCTTTTCTGGATCTTCAATAGCCACAGCTGATAGGAGGCAGTGGCTATAACACCTGCAAATGGCAGGTACCCAGTGTTGATTCCATGACACTGGGGTGGAAGCAGGGCAGATGGTATGGGGATATTAATATTCCCAGGGTTCTTGGGCAATGAATGGCAGATGATCAGTCATTGGTTTTTGAGTTGGTGCTGATGGTGGGTTTGTTCTCCTTAGGGTTTGACTCTGGTGGGGAGGGGGGGGCACACTGGAAGAGATTACAGCAAAGTCAAAGAATAGTGGACCATCTAATAATTAGGAAAAGGAAATTCATTTAACCATAGCATGGAAAGGATATTCGGCAAGGACACAGCATTGATTCCATTCCTCCATTTTGCTGGGCACTATGAGCTACACGGAACATGAAGCCTGTACTGATGAATCTTTGGTCCCTTTCGCGGATCACATCACTTCTTTCTCTAAAAATGACCATTTATTATTTTTCCCTTCACTGGGGTGACCTTGGGCAAGTCATTTAACTTCTCTGGGATTCACTTAATTCATCTGTAAAAAGGTGTCGGACTAGATCAGCAGTTCTCAAAATGTGGTCCAGGGGCCCCAATGTGGTCCCTAAGGGTCCCAAGACCCATTTAGCTTGTCTGAAAAGTCAAAACTACTTTCACAATAATACCAATATGTTTGATTCAGCAAATACTAACAGATATAATAACCTTCACAAACAACAGCTCTTTGGGGTCCCAAATAATTTTTAAGAATGTAAAGGAGCCCAGAAACCAAAAAGTTTGAGAACTGCTGGATTAGTTGATTTCTGAGGTCTCTTCTAGTTCTAAATCTTTGAACCATGGAGTGTGAACTTGTCCACACCAAAATTCTTCTGCCCCTTTTTGCTCTTTCACATGGTCCAAAACAGGTTTTCCTCATTGGTTCAAGTTTCATAACCTAGAGGAGCTGATGAGCATTCTATTTTGTAGTGGAGACAGTCCTTATAATCTGTTGGCTTTCACCCAGAGAGGCAGTGTGGACGTTAATATTGTTGTATACATCACTGAATATTGGCATCCGCCAGTAGATGTGATATCCAATGACCAGCAACAATGTAAGTGCTGGAGGAGACATGGGTTCAAGTTATATTTTGGCCACTATCTGTGTCACCAGGAGAAAGTCATTTAAGAATAATAATAATAATAACTCACATTTCTATAGTGCCTTCAGATTTCAAAAGTACTTTTGTCTCATAACAGTAGCTACACTGTTATTATACCCATTTTATAGATGAGGAAACTAGCTCTGAGAGATGACATGACACATGCTCACATGGCTAGAAGGTATCTAGAGTCAAACCCACATCTCCAAATTCCCAGACCAATGTTCCATCTATGTTGCATCATTGCTTTTCTGAGTATCGGTTTTCTCATCTATAAAATACAAATTACAAAACCTCAATTACCTGCCTCCCAGGATGCTTGTGAGATCAGTTGAGATACTATGTTTTCTAAACCGCCTTATGAAGCTTAAAGCATTATAGAAATGTCAGCTATTATTAGGTTGCACTCATAGCCCTACCTCCTTGCATCTTAATTCTTCCTTTTTTAGAGGACATTTTACCACTAAAAAAAAAACAGCAAGAGATTATCTTGCCTATAACTTGTTCCTGAGAAATACGTCTAAGTATGGTATTTCCATGATAAAAATAAATAAGTTGAGTCATAGGAATTTAGAATTACAAGGAACCTTTGAAGTCATATTGTTCAGCACCTTCATTTTAGAGATGGGAAAACTGAGGCCCAGAAAACACATGACTTGATAATAAGTGGGTGGCGGGGGCAGAGTTTGAGCATGGGTCTGTTTGGTAGCATTGCTCCTTCAACTATTTCTCAAAATAGTGGAAATCTGTTTCCATTCATTTTCTTCCATTTGCTCTCAAAGATCAAGTTTATGAAGCACTGGGGATGATTCTTTTGGAGAAGAATACATACCAAATGTTCAAACTAGCTGGGGGGAAACCTGAGGATCAGGAAGAGGGAGCATCTGTAGGACTATACTCAATAAATAATTATTAAGCAAGGCTCCGAGCCGGACGGGGAGGGGATAGCAATAAGATTAAAGAGTGGAGAAGGGAAAGAGAGGTACAAAGAAAAATAACCCCTTTTAGGGAGTAGCAATCTAATAGCAGTCATAAGACGTGGAGAAAGGAATATCATACAGTAGAAGTAAGGCCAATCTTAAGAGTCAGAAAGAGCTGAGTTCAAATCCTATTTCTGATTTGTACAAGATGTGTCACACTAGACAAATCATCGAAACTCTTAGTGCCCCCAAACAACCATCTAACACTGTAAATTACAGGAGATGTGCCAATCTGCTAACGGAGTGATCAAGGGAGTTTCCACATTGGGAGTGCCCTTATACTTGTGAAATCACATGTTCAGATCTCACTCTGCCCTCAAGATATCTGCAGACAGAACTATAACACAAAATAAAATGTTATAAATGTATAAGAGGGATAAAAAGGACTATGAGATCTAATAATGAGGTAATTGTGAGACAATGTCCTCTAGAGGAGCCCAGATCCCCCATAATCCCAAAGAAAAGCTATGACAAGGCACCAGAAGGAACAATGAACAGCCCAGTGGAGGACTGCCCCAAAAGTGCTGAAAATCGGTGAATGTCCTGAGATAAGCCTGGCCAGGTAAAAAGTAAAGACTGAGGGGGGTAGACAAGGCCAGACCAGTGGCCAGACTCCACTTAGGCAGCCTGGCCTGAGCCACAACAGAAAACAGGGACAGAGTAATGGCCAGGCATTGCAGCTAGGCAGTCCCACACAAGGCAAAGCAATGAGGAAAAAAAAGGGCCAACAGTGTGGTGTCCAGGCATCTCATGACCCAGGCCTGGGCTGCATGGACCCAAGCCAAAGCAGGAGTCACAGTAGACAAAGGGACAGGGAAACAAAACCCCTGGGGCCTATCAAGAAACCTTGCTAGCAGGAAAATCAACAATATCTGCCTTGGGGCCTGTCAGGCTCTCAGAAAGAGATAGAGCCAACTCCAGGTTGGAAGCCCAAACCTAAATGGAGTCACCAGGAGACTGAACTGAAACCCAGGAATTCCTACAGAAGGTGGTGCCTAGTCTTCACCACCACATCCAGGAAGAAGCAGGGCCTGCTCCCATCATCCAACAGTACAAAAGAGAGCAGAATCTGATGCAGGCCAAAAACCCCATTCAAGAAACTGAAGCGGGAGATAGGGGGAACCAGACAAAATGCTGAACACCTGTATTGGTAATTAAGGAGGGCTTTTAGTACTTATTCAATCAAGTACCTTTGAAGAGTTTGACCTTTGTTTCCTTGATTAAATTAGGAGTCCTTGATGACCCCCTTGCCTCAAGGGAAAGCCTAGTTTACATGGGTTTGAGTGACATGGTTGTGACATCAGAGGCTTTTAGACCACGTGGGTTTAAGTTGAATTTTTATGACACTTTTAGGGCACGTGGGTGAGTCACACGCATGACTCACCTTTGACCCTGAACAAGATATGTAAACCCAGAGGTTGGCGTTCTCCCTGGAGGCTCTCACTTCTTTGGAGGAGTGCTGGCACAGGACTCTGGGCAGCCGCTCTAAGAGCCTGTTGGCTCGCCCAGATGTTAATGATTTCTTGGTAACTCTGAATTGTATTTGTTCTGTTTATAATGTATCTTTGTAATTTGTTTGTATTTGCTCTGAAGTTCAAGGTGCTGGCTTTTTCCCCTGAACTAAGCTAATGATATTTGTATGCTGGATTAAAGTAAGATTGTTAACCCCTTAATGTTGCATTCCTTAGTAAAGCAAATCAAAAGAATCTGTGCTGGCAGCCTTCTCGTTGTTGGGCTTGTGTTAGTCTTTCACCCCCCACAGCAGCTGCCAGCCGGATTGTTGAAACAACACCATGAAGGGATATATGGATTGAGAGAAGCCCAAGAAGTAAATGTAAAAGAAGAAAAACTCTACAATAAGGATAAGTAGAGTTTCAGAGAAACAAGAACTCTAGCCACAACGACTGTCAGAGTACTTGGGAACATTGAAACAAGACAAAATGTAAGGTTAAAGGAGATAACAGCTAGAGAAGAAAGAAAGGCAAGGAGAAATATCATTGTTGTTGTTTCTCCTTCATTATTGAAGAGGACCATGACATCAGGGAGGTGATGCCTTGCAAGTGGATTGGATTTAAGTGAGGGAGGGCTGTGCAAAGTCACCAGCCTCACTTTCTCTTCTGGAGCCATCTGGGTCCAGTGGCCAGATATAGATTGGAACAACTGGAGATGGCCCCCAGAAAGGAGAAATAAGGGTTTAGATGGATGGCAGTCAACCTTATTCAAGAACTGAACTCCTTGAAAATTACAAAGGGACAAAACAGAAAGCAATGACTTCATGAGACAACAAGAAATACTAAAATACTTTTTAATATTTTTTAAATTGAGAAGGTACATATTACCAGAAACAACTGACCTGGAAAACCAAGCAAGGAATGATAATATAGGAAACACTAGACCACCTGAAAATAATTCAGTCAAATATTTAGTAAGCACCTACTCTGTGCTAGTCACTGTACTTAGTGCTAGAGATATAAGGAAAAGAAAAAGACAGTCTCTGCCCTCAAGGAGCTCATAGTCTAATGGGGTAAATAGCATGAGACAATTAAGTACAAACAAGATATACAGGGTAAATTGGAGATAACATAGTGAAGGCTCTAGAATTAAAGGGGATTGTGAAATCCTACAGAAAGAGGGGTTTTAACTGGAACCTGAAAGAAGCCAAGTAAGCCAGGAAGCAGAGATAAGGATGGAGAGTGTTCCAGGAATAGCCACAGCCAATGAAAATACATGTAGTTGGGGAATGAGGTGTTTTGTTTGTCATGGAGGCTGGTGTCACTGGATCACAGGGTCTGTGGAGGGTGGAGGGTTAAGGTATAAAGAAGACTGGAAAGGTGTAGGAGGAGAAGATGGGTTATGAAAGGCTCTCAGTGCCAAACAGGATTTTATATTCGATCCTGGAGGTAAAAAGGAACCATTGGGGTTTATTTAGTAGGGGGGAGGGAGTGACTTGGCCAAACCCAACCTTTAGGATGATCACTTTGAAAGCTGAGGAGAGGATGGATTCAAGTGGGAAGAGACTGGCAGGAAGACCAACACTCAGGCTATTATAACAGTCCAGAGGTGATGAGGGTGGTGGTCACATCAGAAGAGAAAAGAGGACATATACAAGAGGTGTTACAAAAGTAAAATCCGTAGGTCCTGGCAATAGATTGGATATGGGGGAAGGAGGTGAGACAGAGTGAGGAGTCAAAGATGACAAGCAGGTGAGACCTTAGCCCCAGATGATTGGGAGGATGCTGGTACCCTAAAATATAATGGGAAAAATAGAAAAAGGAGAGAATTTGGAGGTGGGGGAAGATGAGTTCAGTTTTGAACATACTGAGTTAAGATGTCTACTGGACATCCAGTTTGAGATGTCCAATAGGCAGTTGGAGATGCAGGACTGGAGGTCATCAGACAGGTGAAACCTGAATAAGTTAATTTGATAGCCATCAGGATGGAGACAATAATTGAATCTATGGGAACCAATGAGATCACCAAGTGAGGTAGCTAAAGATGAGGACCCAGGACAGATCCTTGTGGGATACCCACAGTTAGCAAGCATGACCTAGATGAAGATCCAGCAAAAGAGACTAAGGAGCTGTGAGATAGGAAAAAGGAAAACCAGGAGAAATTAACAAAGGAGGGAAAGGACTCATATATACAAAATTATTTATGGCAGCTCTCTTTGTACTGGCAAAAACTGGAAACTAAGGAAACTGCAAACAATTGTGGAATGACTGAACAAATTATGGTATATAATATGGTATATATATGGTATATATTAGTGTGCAAAAAGAAATAACAAAAAGGGCAGTTTCAGAAAAATCTGGAAAGATGTACGGTAAAGTGAGAAGAAACCGGACAATTTATGCAATAACAACATCATTGTAAAGAAAACATTTTGATCAGTGACCAACCATGATTCCAGAAGACTGACGTAGCATGTGATCCACATCCTGACGAACAGATGATGGACTGAAGGTTCACAATAAGGCATATGTTTAAGATGAGACCAACATGGGAATTTGGCTTTCTTGGCTATTAATGTGTTACAATGATTATCTTCTTTCTTTTTTGTTTTTTAATGGAGGTGGGAAGATAAGAAGGAAGATTAAGGCTAGCAATTGGGTCTTTAAAAAAAAGAAAGAAAATCATTGTTCTATAGACTTGGACAAGTCACTTCACTCCTCTGCTTCTGTTTACAAAACCACATTTTCAAGTCCAAAAATCAAGATACATGGTCCAAAGAAAGAAATTTCTTTTGCATTAAAAGTGATCTCCTAAAAGTAGAGGGGGAAAAAGTTTAGATATACATAATGCTTTGAGGCTTACATAGCACTTTCCTTTAAGCAAGTCTATGAATTATGCAATACAGGTATTATTATTCTATTTTACAAATAAAGAAACTAAGTACTCTTTCTTAACTTGAAATTGAGCTTATTTAAGCAAATCCAGGCTGTCTGGTCAGGCAACTAGATGGTGAAGTAGATAGAATACCAAGCCTGGAGTCGGGGAGAATCATCTTCCTGAGTTCAAATCTGGCCTCAAGCACTTACCAGCTGTGTGACCCTTAGAAAGTCATTTAACCTTGTGTGCTTGAGTTTCCTCTTCTGTAAACTGAGCTGGAGGAGGAAAAGTCAAAACATTCCAGTGTGTCTGCCACAAAAAACCCAAATGAGGTCATGAAGAATTGGACTTGACTGAAAAATGCTGAATAACAACAAATGTGTTGAAGCAAATAAACAGTTATATGGCACGGTGGATAGAGCGCCAGGCCTGAAGTTAGGAGGACCTAAGTTCAAATCTGGCCTGCAAAATGACTGAAAAGGTTATCTAGTCACTGCCACCATACAGAATCATTAGAACATAGAATGTCAGAGGCCATCTAGGTCTACTTTTTCAGTTTACAAATAAGGCAACTGGGCTCAAAGAGTACCTTATTTGACCCAGATCTTGTAGTTACTTGGTGGTAAACTGGGGCTAGGAGACCAGAGTCCTGACTCTGTGTCCAGTGCTCTTTTCTTTATGTCAGACCTCTCTTTGTCTAACATGATGGGGGTTGGTCTACCTGGTTCATCTCTTGTTGTTCAGTCATTTTTTTCAGTCATATCTGACTCTTCATGACCTCCCATTTGGGGTTTTCTTGGCAAAGATACAAGAATACTTTGCCATTTCCTTCTCCAGCTCATTTTGCATATGAGGAAAGTGAGGCAAACAGAATCAAATGACTTGCCCAGGGTCACACAGAGAGTGTCTGAGGCCAGATTTAAACTAAGGTTTCCATGACTTCAGGCCCAGCACTCTGTCCACTGCACCACCTAGATACCCCTAGTTGCTCTCTAAGAATGCTTTAAGCTGAAAGATTCCATACTTTATTATTCTAGACCAGAGGCTGTGGGACCATTTATTCCACCAGATATTTCTGCCTTACCCAGGAGTGAATAATTCCACATGCTATGTTTCACCTGAGCACTGCCCTGTAAGATATTTCTGTTTCCTTTGGCTATCCAAGTTTTTGTCTGTGTTTGATTGATCTAAAGTACACCTGTGCTTCCTAGCATCCTACAAGTTAATTTCAGCTGCCAAAGTAACAGTCTTAACTTATGGTCACTTACAATGGCATCCTACGGGAAAATTCCCCTGAGTGTTGTTACCATTGGCAGAGAATTTCCTATTATTTTGATGCCCAATTCCCTAAGAAGGGATATTTTTGTCAACAAAGAATGAAGCTAATCAGAAAATGGATATGTAGAATAGTAGAGCTAGAGGAAACTATAGAACTTAGAATGTTAGAACTCTAGGTGACCTTAGAACAAAGAACATCAGAGCTGAAGGGGACCACAGAGATCATCTCATCAAACTCCCTTATTTTATAGGTGATGAGACTGAGAGTCATAGAGATGATGCTCCTGGACCAAAGTCACCCAGGAAATTAGCAGCAGAACCAAGACTTGAGCTTATCTCATGACATCTAGAACAATGCTCGTTCTTTTATACCATAGTGGTATACTTGTTCCCAATCCCTCGCCATTGACTCCATCACTGAGTACTCTGGTCTAGTACCCACCTCTTTTCTTTCCCTTCTCTACCCACTGTGTACATACAACCTAGCCCATAAGCATACATTTCCAAGTTTATTAAAAAAGGAGAACAATTACATACATATTTAGAAATAGAGCAGTGTAGCATAGTTAGATAGATACTAGATTTGATGATGAAGAGGACATGGAGATATGGAGATGACCTAATCCAGGGGTGGGGAACCTAGGGCCTTGAGGTCACATGTGGCCTTCTATGTCCTTAAGTACAGCCCTGTGATTGAATCCAAACTTCACAGAACAAATCCCCTTAATAAAAGGTTTGTTCTGTAAAACTCGGACTCAAAGGCCACAGCCAAGGACTCAGAAGGCCTTGAGGTGGCAGACCCCTAACTAATCCAACACCATCATTTTGCAGATGAGACAACTGAGGCAACAAAGAGGAAAACTTACCCAAAGTGACATAATCAAGTAATTTGAACTCAGATTCTTGCACTTCAAACCCATTCTATTATATCACTCTTCCTCCCAAGGACATGCAGGAGAAAGCTAATTCATCCCATACTAGGTGGCCCTAACAATTCCATGGTAAAAATTTCCCCAGTCTAGTTTGACAATCTTGATTTTTTCCTCCATTGAAAGTGATACCACTAGGGGCAGCTAGTAGCTTAATGGATAGAGCACCCACCCTGGAGTCAGTAGGACCTGAGTTCAAATTTGGCCTTAAACACTTGACACTTACTAGCTGTGTGACCATGGACAAGTCACTTAACCCCAATTGCCTCACCAAAAAAAAAAAAAAAAGAAAGTCAAGACACTGTGACAGCTCTCTCATATCCCCTAGAGAACAGTATCTCTTCAGAATATAACAAGTTAAATTTGGGATTTACCTACCTTCAGCTCTTTAGGCTAAGCTCATTAATTCCAATTTTTCCAATCCCAGGACCATTCTCAACCAGTCAAGGAGCAAAATGATCTATTAGTACCACTTATAGTAACCAGTTAACTAGATTTCTAATTTCACCTCCTCCCAACAAGGAAGAGATAAAGATTTCCAAACAGGCCAGTAGAACAATTCCTGCCCACTTCAAAGAAGAAAATTCAATCTAACACACGTCAGCTTCAAAATTCACAAAAGATAACCCTATCCACTATACACTCTGATTTTACATATGGGGAGGCTAAGAAATAACCAGAGAACAATGGTGTTCTGAGCTAAGAAGAGCTAAAAACCAAACCTATGAGAGGTAGACTGGATTGAAGCTAACCTTAGAGGTTGTCTCATCCATCTCTTCTCAATTTACAAATGAAGAAACTGAGTGCTAGATAGGTTTAATTATTTGCTCGATGTTACATAGAAAGTTAGGGGGAGAAACAGAACTTCAGTCTTCTGATTCCTAATCCAGTGTTCTGACCATGATATCACTCTTTCTCAAAGGAGTAACCACTGGAACTTAGAAAATGGTCAGGGAAGACTTCTAGGAGGAGGTGAGGCCTAATTGCTCAAATCTTTTCAGAGAATTCATACTGCAGAGAAGCTTTATGAGTATAATGAATGTGGAAAGGCAGTCAACCACATGCATCATCCTTTGAATCCCATCAGGGAATTCATACTGGAATGAAACATGATTAAATTTTATTGCACATTATATTCATTACCATGAATATAGGCTAGGCCTTGAAGGAAGAAAATGGAGATGGGGGAGAAATAAATTAGGATTTCAAGTGTGAGAAGCAGTACATATAAGGAAATAGTTTGGTATGCCAAAGGCTAATAAGGAAACCAGAGGTCAAGGTTGAATAATTCACCAAGAAAACATAATTTTTGCTTAAGGCAAGACTACTTTTATGGAGCATTTTAAGTTTGTTCAGGACCCTTGTCTCCAGTTCAGACTGGTATCTGAAAGAACTCCCATTTGTATGGCATTTCAACTTTCCTCATGTAGGCATCAGGTGGCACTAAAGAGCAAGGTAGACCAAGCTTCCAGGGTGTGGTAGAAAGGAAACTCAATTCTTAGTGGTGGTGTGAACTTTCTTCTCCCTCAGGGGAATGGTTTTCCTTTCAAACCCAGCTCACCAAGAAAGGGCAGTTCATATTTCAAAAATTAAAGTAATCTACCCATACCCTATCTGCTACTCTCTCTCCAATCCTGATTTATTTCAGAGTAGCTGAATCCAAACTCATATGTCCAGCTTGTATATCCAAAGATTGCTCACTCACTATGCCTGAGTAGTTCCAAACCTCCAGATGAGCTCTTTCTAATAAAACCTTTGTTTTTCTTAAATAAGATTTTATTTTCTATTTAAATAAATTAATGAATGTTTTTTACTGATTCTCCATTTTTTAAATCTTAAATAATGTGTTCATATAGCTTAGCATTTCTCATTGCCAGTAGGGTTTTGCAAATGATAGAGAAACTGCAAGTAACATATTAAGGAACCCACAAGGTTGTCCACCTAACCAACTCAAATTGGGAGTGGAGAAAGCAGGAGCAGCTTTGCTAGAAAACAGAAAAGAGTCCCCGGATCTGGTCTGTCTCATTGGCCAGCTCCCACCTTGGAGCTGCAGATCCTTGACACTGTCATTATCTATGTATCACAGGACAGGATATGTCCAGATCTTCTGATGGGCTTTCATGGCTTATTTCTTGGTAACCATTAGCTTCCATGTTCAATTCTCATGTCTCTTCTTCCTACTTGCTTAGCCCTGGCATCTTTTTCCTTTCTTTTTCCAAAGGTACATGTAGTAAAAAGAATAGGGAGGAAGAGTAGGTTTAGAATTCAAGGTCAACCCCTCTCTCAACTCTCCTTGTCCTAAAGACAGATTATGTTGCCAGATATTTCTTTTATAATACTATGAAATACAGAAGAGAATAGTGAAAAGAGCCGTACTTAGAAAAAAGACCTGCTTTTGACGTATATTGTCTGGGTGACGATCTCCCACCCCAGCAAGTCATTTAAACTCTTAGTGGTCCAGGCAACTCTCAGACTATAAATTACAGAGCAGGAGTTGACTTACACTGGTAAAGAGAGTCTCCTATACCAATGAAGTCATAGATTCAATCCAAAACAAAGACAACAAAGGAAAACTTGTGAGGCAAGCAGAGCAATCTTGTTTTACAGAGAGGGAAACCAAGGCTAAGACAAGTGCAATAACCTGCTTACAGCCTAACAGCCAGCAAGTACCAGAGCCCAGATTTTCCAGGTCCAAAGGTTTTCTGCCATACCAAGCTGCCTTTCTGGGTTGGAAAGCCCCAGAGGATGACACAGTGAAAGCTCATGAACAAGTATCCTTCAAACACAAAAAGAAAGGCTGAAGGCCCTGTGAGTCTCTTCTCACTTCAGAGAGTTCAAAAGAATTCTCTCAAACAACTATAAAAGTAGAGTCCCACAGTATGATAGCACTTGTAATGGTTTTCATGGCACAATCAGTCAAGTTTGTCATGTCCCTCCAGGAGCACAACTCTGACCATGGAAGAGCCCATTGGTTACTTAATGTACTAATAATTAGTGCCCAGCGTCTCTTCCAAGTTGAAGCATTTCATTGAGAATTCAGAGCTGTTATGACTTCAGCCACAGAAGCAGATGCCTTCTGTTTAAGCTCATGATAAAAATGCCTCATCATTTGCTTTAGCTAATTGGAAACTAATGAGCCAGATTTTTTCATAAGACAACCCAGTTGGGAATACAGAAGACAGTTTCAGATATTGTGTTATTATAACTGTTGTTAGCAAAGTACAGGCATTGTGAGATAGAGAGTAGAGTGCAAAGTTTGGAGTCGGAAAGACCTGGTTTCAAATCCTGCTGCTCGTATTTACCAGTTGTGGGACCTTGAGTAAGTCATTTAACTTCTATGTATCTCAAGCAATTCTCTAGGAATTATCTACTAAGTCATAGATGGATCACAATCTGCTTTGTTGGGGGGATGATTAAATCACAGGATCATAGGTTTATACATAGAAGGAACCTTAGAGGACATTGAGTCCAATTCCTATATATTACAGATAAGGAAATTGAGGCACAGAGCAGTTAGGTGATTACTCACAAATCTAGTAAGTATCAGAGCCAGAATTTGAACTCAGGTCTTCCTGATCCCAAGACCAGTGCTATATCCACTGCTCAACCTGCTGAAACCACAGCTCCTTTGCACATTTGTATGGACAGCGATAACAGTAACTCCTATGTCTATGACTCTCTAAAAATCTACGAAGCATCTTCCTCACAATCTTCAAGGTAGGTAGGTTAGGTGAGTGGTGTTATCCCCAGGAAATAGATGTGTAGAAAGAGGTAAAGTCAGTTTTCCAGGGTCCCACAGCTAATAAATGTTAGAGGCAAAATTTGTAGGATTTAGACATTTAGGACACTGATAGGAGAAGCCTAATACCCCTTTTAAAGCTTGAAGATCCTCCTCTGGTTGAAGGGGCAGGAAGACAGAGATTTTACCAAAGCCCAGGCTTCTTCTTTTCCACCCCTGCCCCCAACCCCGGGTACTTCTGCATCAGAGGTGTACTGAAAAACCACAGTTGTTCCAATCTCTGGGACCCCCAGGCCTTCTCAATTCACTTGATAATTTATAGATGATCCCTAGAGCTATGACCAAATTTCCAAACCTATTTTACTTTAGTGGCTTTCAAAGGCTTTTCACATTTATTCTAAGGTCTTCAGATTGATTGATTGATACACCATCAATCTAGTTAATATATCAGAATGAAAGCAAAGTGGCGGTGGTTTGTCTCCACCTTTGCACTTCAGCAAAAGAAATCAGCAAAAAAAAAAATCATATAAGAAAAAAGAAAAAAAGCAGCAAGTTTTGACAATTTTTCAGTCTGTCCTTGTGGGGCCCTGGAATTAACACTCATTTCTTAAAACAAACAAAAAAATGGCAAATAGCATGAGTCTTTATAACACCCTAGGCGACAACAAGCTACTCATGCAGGTCACCTAACAAGTGGAACAGATGAGAAATGCATTCACAATCCAGTTTAGACTCAGTCTGGAGATCATCTAAATATAGCCATGAAAACACTTGCTTTCTTGAAATGTCAAGGGATCCTAAAGAATACGACACTTTTGCAGTATTAGCCTTTTAGTTTCTCTCATAGGGCACACAAGGACTCATAGCTAGCTCCAGATTTCATCTTTTATAAGACTCATGGTATTTGGAGCTTCAAAGGGCCATAAAAGTCATCTATTCCAACTCCCTCATTCTAAAAATGAGGGAACTGAGCCCCAGAGAAAGATGACTTGCCCAAGTTCACACAACCAGCTGGAGGCAAAGCCAGAGCTTCTAACTGCAATAAAAAGTTCTTTCAACTACATCTATTTTCAAAATGGGTTGGAAAATCTTTGTTGCTATGATTTTTCAGCTCACACAATGTGTTTTAATACGAATAACATTACACTTCCTATTCTTTTCCTTCCCTTTCCTTCCTTTTTCCTTTCTTTTTTCCTCCCTTCATTCTTCCTTCCTCCCTAATTCTTTTTCCCCTTCCTTGCCTCTTTCCTTCCTTCCTCTCTTTATCTCAAATTTTCCTTCTCCTTTTTTTCTCTTACTTCCCTCCCCTTTCCCTTTCTCTTCCTCCTTCTTTTAAACACTAATGTGAGCCTACTATATGAAGAGTCCTATGTTACATAAGCCCAAACCACATAACCTTTCCCTTCCCTCCCCTCACCCCACACTCACACCAAAGCAATCATGGCTTGTGGCATGGTCCACATTTGTCTGGGCAAGTCATCATGTAGTGGAAAGAGAATGGGGCTAGTTGTCATTAGACCTAGTTCCCAACTTCCCACTCTGGCACTCATTAATTCTGGGAGTGACCCCGAAGAAATTATTGATCCCCAGAGAGGTGAAATGGATGCTTTCCTCCATGTGAAAGGAGAACAATAATATAACACTGCTTATCTGACAGAGAGGATGTGAAGAAAGACCCTTGTAGGTAATAGCACTCTGTAGAAATGTCAGTTCTAATTGCTATGATATCACATAATTTAAGAAGTCACGAGTTTCATTAAAAAAAATCGTACTGTGTGTCATATACATCTCTCCTTCTATCTCCCTCCCACCATACACACAGATTTGTAACTAGGTGACATAATGGTATAATGACCATTCAAGGAAGCCTTGCAAAGGAAAAGATGCCACGAAGGGAGGCATGAAAGACTGGGTAGGGAGGTTTGCAGAATAGGTATCAAAGGAGAGGTTTCATATGAAAATCCTTGGAGATTTGGGAAGAAAAAAATGCTATGTAAATATATGTTAGAGCTGTTAGTTTTACGAAATGATTTTCTGTTCATAAAAGCATAAGATTATTGTTCTCGAAATTTTAGGTTGCGAAAGTCCAAGTTTTTGGTGGCTGTTGTTTTGAAATTTTGAAATGCAGAATCTTAATCATAAAATCCTAGAGCTCAGAGGGACCTTAGAGATCAGCATCCAACCTCCTCCTCATTTTACAGAAGAGGAAACTGAGGCCCAGAGAAGTGACTTGACTTCAAGTCACAAAATCTCAAAGTTGGAAGAGACCTAAAAGATCATTTTATCCAGCCCTCAGCTCTCTGGAGGCATCTCCACTACAATGTTTCCTATTAATAATCGTCCTTCCTCTGCTTTAAATGCTTCCAGTGAGGAAGAGAATATAATTCTAATTATTAAAAAATTCTATAAGATCCTCCATAACCTAGCATAGGTCTCTTATCTCACCTCACTCCCCTTATGGTTTGCTAGATTAGACTACCAGCCAATCCTCCAAACATTCACTGAACACTGCAACTTCAATACTTTTGTTCATGTGGTCCCCTTGTCTAGAATGCCCTTTGACCCTTAATACATGGCAGTGAAAAGGCCTGACTCAAATGCCATCTTTTCTATATGAAGCTGTCACTCATTCCCCCAATCAGAAACAACCTTGCCCAAGACGTCAGAAAACATAGTTAGGTACTTCTTTAAAGCATATATCATGCGTTTTAGTTTTCTGTATTGATGTCTTAATTTCCATAGCACCAGAGAATACTCTCCAACTTACACGGTGGATCCTCCTGACAGGTTATCTCAGGTTCAAAGTACCTAGGAGGCTGTATCCACTCAAGCTGTATCTCACAAGTCCCCATCAATGGATTTATTTTTGCTAGTAAGCCAGTGGATATAATTAGTTCAAAGCAAAGGTTTTTACTCAGATAGTATAGTAAGAAAAGCAGGAAAAAATATTTTCCACTTAAATCTAGAACACATTTTCCTATAATTATGATACCCATCATTAGTGAGAATAGTGGACACGCTTAGGAAAGACATGTTGCCTTGTCACATAATTATTCTGGTGGTATAATTGTGTTGCTCCCACTGGGCCTTCTTCTCACTGATTTTGCATGGTATGCAATTTCCGACAAGTGTTTAGTCTCTACCAGGTGTGTGCCAGACACATGAACATGGTGTCTTCTAGATGTGGTTCCTTTCTGGTATCAAATGACTACCAGACTGGCTATTATTCAGCATTATTCCATGAGTGCCAGGGTCATGTCTGGTTCTTGCCCAGAGCAGCTGCCCTGAGCTTGAGATTGTAGAAATTCTCTCTGCTTCTAGCTTTCAGCTTCAGTTGGTGGCCCTGAGCAAATAAAAAGCTCTCCATGTCTTTTCTCTCCCTGGACAGCTTTCTATTTCTCTGAGCCTAGAATAAGCGTTTTCCCTCCAAAATATCACTTGTTCCCCAGCTAATTAGTGCCTTCAGGCTTGTCTATTTTCCTTTTTTACCTGTATTTCCTGAGCACCAAGGAAAGCATTTGTGTGGGAAGCCTCACTCTGACTTGGGGTTAGAAATTCCATTTAATTATCTGTTTAATTCCTCAGGAGGATTTGGTGCTTCCAAAATGGTTTCAGGATAGTTGTTTTTAAAAAAACACCTCAAAGATATAAAGAAAAACAACTTTAAATCACTTAAGAACTTTGATCAATATAATGACCACCAGCAATCCCTAGGGATTGGTGATAAAACATGTTATCCTTCTCTTGACAGAGAGCTGTTAGATTAAAGATATAGGATGTCTTATATTTCCAGACATGGCCCATGTGGAGATTTGTTCTGTGTCAGTATGCATTTTTGTGATAAAAGATTTCCTTTTCTTTTTTTTCCACTGGGCACAGGGATGAAAGGAAGAAAGGGGTAGTAGACAAAAGAAAAGGAAGGAAAATAAAAAAAGAATAGACACTCACTGAAGCATTTTTAAATGCATGGAAGAGATCAAAAGGAAAGCCAAAAGAAGTCACAGATAATCAGGATAGCACTGAAAGTTGAACGTTATATTATTTTTACTGAAAAAGAAAAGCAAGTTGTACCCAAATGAGTTGAGTCAATTCAACAAGATTACTATGCGTTTGACACTGTTGCGGTCCTTGTCCTTGAGAAGCTCACATTCTAATAAGAGAGACAACATGCAAACCCTTTGCATATAGAGGATATATGCAGGATAAATTAGAGGTACTCTCAGACAAAAGGTGTTAGCATTGAAAGGGACTGGGAAAGCAGTTCTAATTGCCTGACCTACTTGCCTTGAACGACGGTCATGAGGAAGATGCTTTGCAAATCTTTAAAGGTTTAGGGAAATAGAAATTGCTGTTATCAATGTCCGTACAAATATGCAAAGAAGCTGTGATTTCAACCAGGCTGAGTAGCAGATGCATCATTGGCTGAACGAGTGTGTTATGCTGAAAGAAATGAGGAAATAAATAAATAAATGAGGAAATAAATGAATACCAAAAGATGTAAAGAGACTTGCACAAATTAATACAGAGTGAAGTGAGCAGAATTAAAACAACATTTACACTGTAACATCGATATTATAAAAATGAACCATGTTGAGGACTTTTGCAAAATGATAAAGAATAAAATAAGCAAAACCAGAGAAACAATTGATAAAATAACAACACTTTTTAAAGAAACAACTTTGAATGTATGATGGATACAATGATCATTTATGATTCTAGAGGATGACGCACTATATTGTCCGTTACAGAGGGGTGATGGATTTAGGAGGCAGAATGAGTTATATTTTTGTATCTAGCCATTGAGGGAAATTGTTTTGCTTGACTATGCAGATTTGTCACAAGAAATATATTGACCTTTTCTTTTTTTCCAATGAGGTGAAGGGTAGGAGAGAGGAAAAATAAGATTTTTAAATTCTTTCTAAATAAGAGGTGGGGGTAAGGTGTGCTACAGATGGGAAATGTCATCACATTTAGATGGAGTCACTGTATTATTCATTTTACTTGTATTATATTTGTTACAAGAGACCTCTCTGGAAATGGGAGTAATATATAAATATTTATCATTTAAAAAAAAACACATCAATAGAACTGGGAGCTTTTACTTTAAATGCAACCAGTACTAAAAGGGGTGTCCAGGATTGCCATGTCATCAGAAGGAAACCAGGTCTCAGTGAGTTCCAGAAGATGAAAGGAGTGCCAAAAGGAAAGATTAAAATGGAAAGCAAGCTTGTTACCTGTAGAACAAGCATTACGGAGTGCACAGTGAAAAAGCTGGGTAGATCTGAAGTGGGACATGGGTTTGGGGGTTCTGGGGATAGAAGGTTGGGAGTTAGGGAGTGGGCAGTGGCAAATCGACAGAATTTATACAGTGAACCAGGGGTTCAGAATCACTGGCATGGGGAGAGTATGATAGAGTGGGTATATGCTAATCATTGATTAGATTACCTGGCACTTAGTACAGTGTCTGTCAAATAGTACACATTTAATGGATCCTTGTGGATTAACTTGTTTATCATTGACACAAGAGAAGTCCATTTAGAGAAGAAACTGGGGGGGCGGAGCCAAGATGACAGGTGGGAAACAGTGACTGGCGTGACCTCCTGTGTTGTTAAGCAAAATTGTCTCATTAGCATGGCTTTTGTTTCTTTTGAGTGGAAGTACTTTCAGCTGTTAAGTGCTAAGCCCCAGGCCCAGGGCCCTGTCAGGTGTGAAACCTGTG
>CM053625.1:179110633-179162043 GCA_028646595.1 Phalanger gymnotis
AGAACCAAAGGAATGAAAAAATGGAAGACAATGTGAAATATCTCATTGGAAAAACCACTGACCTGGAAAATAGATCCAGGAGAGAGAATTTAAAAATTATTGGACTACCTGAAAGCCATGATCAAAAAAAAGAGCCTAGAGAAGAAACTGATTAGACTCTTAAGAGCCCTCCCTCAAGATTTCTTCAGGGCTGAATCTTGGGGCAGTTGATGATATTGAGTCCTATGAGGTCCAGGAGGAAGCCCACCACACAGCAAGAAATAGCGGGAAAAGGTACTGCCTGAAGGAATAATTGCCAATTCAAGGTGAGTCGGGTCTGAAAATGTCATCTGGAGAACTAGAGTAGACCCTGGAACAAAGAAGCCAGAAGCCTGAGGCCTGGAACAGGGCCTGGAGGACAGAGGAGCAAGAAGGCTACAGTAGAAGGGCTGGATCCAAGACTTTTACAGGACAAAGGGGTGGGAGGAAGGGGGGAAGGGGGAAGGTCTAGTGTTCCAGGGAAGTCCCAGGAACAAAAACAAAAGGCACAGAATTGCTGGCTGGCTAAGGGGTGAAGCAGCACTCCCTCGGAGGTCTCACTGGCCAAGACCAACTGCCTAGATTGGGGAAAGGTAACACAGGGACAGAAACAGAGACCACAGGATATAAAATGCATAGTTCTTTTCTAACACATATATGGAAATTCCAATTTTATTTGATGCTCAAGTTCAGAATTTGAAAAAAAAAATTAACTCACAACTCCATAGGTCTGATCCCTTTTATAGTTTTGGAAACCCAAAATGTTCTGTATCTACTATTCGAACAAACTTGAACAAGTACAAAAGCTAAGCTTACAGTGTAAGGTCATTGCATTCACTTTGTGTAGCTGCATTCTTGCCTGTAGTATGGATGGCAAAGTAGATGTGTTTGGCTGCATTCACTTGCATGTCATCCATAAGCCTGCCACTTGACTTGCTATAGTTATATTTAACTTTACCACCCAGAGCTCTAAGGCAATCCAGGGGTTTTATAAAATTGTAATCGTTCTCAATTAATTAATTAATTAGCTCAAGTCCCTGCCCCAAGTTTACTAAATGATACTTGTTTTAGAAATGAGAAAAACCTCATTTCCCAATAATAATAATTACTTATACATATATGTGTATATACATATAGATACTATATATGTATATCTATGTGTGTGCATGTATGTGTGTATAATACATGTATGTATCTATATATACACATGTACATATATAATATAATATATATTGCATGTTATCTATATTTTACATATGTATTCATAGGAGTTCCCTATACTGATGAAGTTAATTTCATCAATATAGTGAACTCTTAAGAAGGAAACTTCTTCTACTCATGCTCATAAGTACCCATTTGGTAACTGATACTCCTAGAGAGCTGCTTGGACTCTAAGAAGTTAAGTGGTTTGCCCACGGTCACATTACCAATATGAGTCTGTGGTAGGACTTGAACCTGAGTCTTCCTGACTCTGAGTTTGCCTCAGTATCCATTAGGCCATGCTGCCTCTCCATGCACAATTTATTAATAACTGAAATCAAAAGTAAAGCAAAAATAGATAAGATTTTAACTATGGAAAAGGTCACAGCAAGTTACCTCAAAGCCTCAACATAACAGTAGATCATTTCGGAGAACACAATTTTATTCATTCATTTCTTTCCAGATACTGATGGTTAGATCTCTTAAGAATCTTCTTCATAGTTCTTCATTTGAGACAAATTCAGTGTCCTAGGAAATTGGCTAGATTTGCTTATTTTTCCCCTTTTCCCCTTCCTCCCCTCCTTACCCCTTCACCCTCCCCTCCCACCTGTCTTCAACTATCACAGAAAAGTCTTTTCAGAATACATTGTTCTTACCAAGTCCTCACAGACTCTTCAATGAATTCCCTACAAAGTTTCTTTATAACAACAATTAGGATAGTTCTGACAGGGAAGGAAATTTATCCTCACCTATTTCCAATCTCCTCTACAGATTCCTTAAAGATACTTAGAGATCGAAGACAAAATACACACTCTCTCTTTGGCTGCATGAGAACTACTTCACATTAAGACATTTTTTTCAATTGACTCCCACCTACCTATACAAACTACTTCATGCAATATTCTAGTTGGATCATAAAAATACAGTAACTGGGAGAGGGCTGAATGAGTTACATATGTACCAAGTGTTACATGTGTACATGTGGCTAATGATCTTTCTAGTCTTTGAATATAACCTATACCCCTACTGGACTATGAACCCCATGAGGGCAGCGATTGTTTCTTATATAAAGATAGTATCTCCCTCAGTTTGTATCATACTGCTATGTGCAGTGCAGCCATTTAGGAAATGTTTGTTGGACTGAATTGAATTCGAAGTTGTCACGGACTCCTAGCCTTGACCTTATCCCATACTACCCCCTGCCTCCAAGCTGAATTGCTCTCAAAGTAACAGACATATGTAGACTTACAGAGACTGTCAACCAACTCTACATATTATTTTAAACATGCATTCATCTTAAGAGAAGCCCAAGGCAGTAAATGTTAGTTATGTCACCTTTAAATATCTTTCTCTGAAATATTTATCAAATAATTCAGCAATTTCAGAAGTCTCTGTGGTGCCCTAACCCAAAGTAGACCCTGTGCTTAAGGAAAAGTGGGGGTTGGTTCAAAGAGATGGTCACGTGGTTTATTTGATTACAGTGTTTCATCACTCAACTGAGCTCAAATGTTTAGCCCCAGGGCTGAAGTTTCTTTTTTCACTTCATAATAAACGCTGTGTTCAGATAATAATTACTACCCTGCTAATAAAAGGAACAGCATTTCCTAACACTGACTGCGTAATTCTGATCCCATGCATTTCACCCTTAGAAAACACCATTTTTCTCAAATTCCTTCAGTACAAAATAATAGGGAAAATGAAGCTCTGAAATGGATGCAGCGACTGTCAGAGCTGTCACAACTGAGAACTGGACCTGGAAAAGGATTCTATAAGCCATGATAATAAATAAATATAGAAAGTGCTGGTTTGTTTGCTCTTCCCCTTCTTTATCCCATCTGAGTAACAGAGAGAAATGAAACACAGCCACCCCAGGAGAGCAGGACAAAAAGTGGGGGCTGAGAAGCAGGAGGAATTTTAACAAAGCAGAGAATAAGATGCTACCAGGAAAGAGTGGTAGCAAGCAGAAAAGAAGAAATGAGAAGGACTTGGGAGGGTTGATTTTTGGGTTGAGTTTGTTTTATGTTTTGTTTCGTTTTTCTATCTTACCCTCATGTTAATGAAATACCCTTAGAACAGAGATTCTTAATATATGGGCTGTGAACTTGTTTAGATAGACCGAAAGACAGAGAGATAGACATGGATATGACAGATTTGGATATGGAGAGATAAAATTTAAAATGTTGATAACTATTTCAATATAAATAGTTTCCTTTATAATCCTACATATTTTACGTTATATATTTTAAAACATTATTCTAAGGAAAGATCCATAAACTTCACAAGACTGCCGAAGGGACCGTAATGCAAAAGTGTTTAAGAACTCCTGGCATAGAGGATTTTAGGCCTGGTCTGGGAAACTGGAGCCTTGGTTTCCATGCTGAGAAACCATAAAGAATGGAAAGGAAAGGAGTAAGAGAGATGAACAAATGCTCTACTCTCCCCTCCATGGTCCATTCTAGTCTTGCCCCTTAAAGTGATAGAGAATAATGTGCCAAAACAGGACTTCTGGGAAATGTGTCTGCTAGATCACACATTCTCAGGACTATAGATGACTCTGGGGAACTACACAGCTCTTGGGTCTAATGGTTGCTCATCCAAGGATTTCTGTTTTGCTTTCCTTCTTTTAACAAAACTTTTTTCTATAATATTGCAAACTGCATAATTGTAAGAACAGACTTACTCTCAGAATGCTTGTGAGTATCATACATAGATTTTTCCAGGTTTTCTGGGTGAGAACCATGGACCAAAACATAATGAATATAAGAATGCTTTGTAAGCCAAAAAGTACTACAGAAATATACAGCATTGTTATTATTACTATCGTGGGATAGACAAAATGGAAAAGAGACATGGTAGGCAAAAGTAGATTTGCAGCATATTAATGACAATGACTTACGCTCCAGAAATGGAATAAACCATTACTTACTATGCAAATGACTAGAAAAGAATCTAGTCCAGTGATAGAGCAAGAGCCAAGTTGAGCAGATGGATAGCTCCTGTGTTATACCATTATCATGAAATGTTAAGTGACCCACGGGAAGGCCTTCAGTGTATCAGGTAGAATCTTATGAGGGAATTGCGGGAAAACGGGAATAAGAATATCACAAGATGAGAAGATATTTATGAGTTGTGATCTGTTCCCATGGAAGGAGCACTTACCTTTATGAGATCACTGTTCTACGAAATTATAGAAATTAAGCTAGTGGCTACAATGGTTTAGATAAGCTTGATGGAGGAGGAAGGAATTTATCTGAGGTTTGAAGAACAAGATAGATGGTGAGCTATGTATGTTAGGGGCATTTAAGGGCAGTGTTAGCATTCTTTATTTATCAAATAATCAAATAATAATATTTGGCAGTGATTTTAAGGTACAATCTGTTCAGAATTGCATTGCAGTAGTAAATGTCAATCATATTTAAGTCCTTTGCTCCTTGCACTAAGACCATCACTACAGGTTAAGATGTGGCTAGCTGGAGAGGAGAGAAATTTTAGTAATAACAACTATTTATATAGCACTTTTATAGCTTATGTAATGAAGTTTGATGAACGCCCAGACTACCCAAGATGGAGGCATTTACATGGGAGGTAAAAGGACCCTGCTTTTCTGAGACAAGAAACCTGGAACAAGTGTGGATATTCTGTGTAGACTGACCACGTGGTTGGAACAGTCTCTTTTCTTTAGCTGGGTAGTCAGAACCGTATGCAACTTTAAATCTACATCATGCTAGGACAGTTGCTGCAGGGAAGCATATGGTGGCCATTTTCCCTTCCCTTAGGCCATACGGCCCAAGAAATGTGCTTGGTATTCTAGTCTGTTTTGTTCATCATTTTCAATTCTTGGTGTAGAGTAGTGTCCCATACTTAAAAGAATAAAGCCACGGGATCTAGGAGCCCAGGATTACAGGTTGAATGTTGCCATCAGCCCAACAAGAAAGCTTTGAGAAGCCAGGGTCCTGGGATGCAATCTGAGGTGATGGGTAGGAGACTTGGACTTGGAGTTTGGTGGGACTAGGGCTATATAGGAACTGAGCTAAATTTTGAACTTCATTCACTTCCTCTCCCCAGAGACTGAGGTGATTTAAGTGGGATTATGCCCCTGGATATTGGAGGAAAATGTACATTTGTTCTGGCTATACTTTTGAAATAAATATTCCTCTGTAAAAGCTAATCAGACTGTTGGGTGTCTAAATGGAACTGGGCTGCTTTGGAGCCCCTAAAATTGGCAAGAACGCAATTGATAGAGGCTCAAGCCAATGACAGAGACAAGAGAATCCTCCCTGCCCCTCAAGGATACCAGAGATCTCTGGGGAAGGGGTGGCAATATCATACATTTGACCCTCTGATAGTGGGGGCCAGAAAATCACTGTTACACTTACAAAGCATTTTTATGTACATTTATCTAGTGTGATACAATTACTCTGCGAGGTAGGTAATATAATATTTAATTGACAGCAATGCAAGGTTCTAAGACAACTCCAAAAGACTCATGATGGAAAAAGCTATCCACATCCAGAGAAAAAATTACAGTCTGAATGCAGACTGAAGCAAACTATTTGCGCTTTCTCTCTCTCTCTCTCTCTCTCTCTCTCTCTCTCTCTCTCTCTCTCTCTCTTTCTCTCTTTCTCTCTCTCTCTTTCTCTCTCTCACTCTCTCTCTCTCTCTCTCTCTCTCTCTCTCTCTCTCTCTCTCTCTTTCTCTCTCTCTCTCTCTCTCTCCCATCTCTCTGTTGTTTTGTTTCTTCTTTCTCATGGTTCATTCCATTGGTTGTAATTCTTCTTTATGATCTGACTATTATGAAAGTAAGTTTGTTGTGAAGGTATATGTAGAACCTATATTAGATTACATACAGGGGGGCAGGGGGGAGGAGAGGGCGAGGGAGAAAATTTGGAACTCAAAAACTTGAGGAACTGAGTGTTGTAAACTAAAAATAAAGGAAAAAAAGAAAAAATATTTAATCGATCAACTTAGAATAATGTAAGCATAGGACTTAAAGCTGAAAGAGACCTTTGAGATCATCTAATTTGATTATCTAATTTTATTCATGAGGAAACCAAAATACAGAGGGCAAAGGACTTGTTCGAGGTCACACAAGTTTTACTCAGCAGAGTTGAATGTTTAAGCAAAGTCCTTCCTCTGATTCCAAATCTATTTTTTCTTTTTTTACTGACAGACTTCTCATGAAATCTAATTCCCATTTATCAGATGAGGAAACTGAGGAAGTGAACTGTTCAAGGTCACACAATGAGTAAGTGACAGAGTTGAGATTTAAAGGCAGGCCTTCTGACTCCCAGGCCAAGACTCTTTGAAATCTCCCTCATTGCCTATAGCACTCCAACCTTTCTTAGACAAAGTCAGTTTGATTATTTCTCTTGGGCTGTTTTCTCTCTATGTAACCTATTAATCAGATGGTGATTGTTGCTATTTTTTCCTCCTATGATTCTTTGAGATCTGATTAAGCCTGGAATAGAATTATGAAACTTCCTTAGGATACTAAACAGCTTCACTGAAGCTCCTGACATTTTTGTTTATAGCCATAATAATAAAGATGGTAACCTTCACAATAAAGCTACAAAGAAGCTCATAAACATATATTAGACATGGAATTAGACTGACACTTGGGTCCCTGAACTTCCCATCTTTCCAGCAAAACTGCTGTGAAGCATATCTGCATGTATCTTAATGTCAAAGACTAGCTCATGACGCAAGGAGACCAGGCACGTTCTGAGAGATCTTTCTCATTCTCTTGGCATACAGCCAGGGAGTGTCCTGAGGCCAGCTCACAAGAGCCCAGTGTTAAATTGTCAGTGTGAACATTCACTCAGAAATCATCAACTTCTACAAATTAGGGCTTGGATTATTGTTTTATTGATTGTCTTGACTTAAGAAAGAGATGGAGAAAATGTTAATAATGAAGATTAAACTAAATGTGCACCCTGCTTATTTGGAGTTGTTATTCAATCGTTCCAGTCACGTCTGACTCTTTATGAGCCCATTTGGTGTTTTCTTGGCAAATATACTGAAGTGGTTTGCCATTTGCTTCTGTAGCTCATTTTACAGATGAGGAAACTGAGGCAAATAGTTAAGTGATTTGTCCAGGGTCACACAGCTAGTGTCTGAGGACAGATTTGAATTTAGGAAGATGTCTTCCTAACTCCAGGCCAGGTGCTCTATGCCACCTAGATGCCCTTGCTTATTTGGAGAGCCAGTTGTTAAACATTTATCAGCACACCCTCCTTGTAGCTCTCACCCAGGACACTTGGGAAAATATATGTATGGCCACACATAGTGGTGCACGCCTGTCATCCCTGCTATCCAGAGGCTAAAACTGGTGGATTGCTTGAACTCAGGAGTTCTGATCTACAGTAGGCTAGAGCTGATGAGGTATCTGCATTAAGTCCCATGCCAAAATGGTGAACCCTTGGAAGTGGGAGTCAGGGAGGGAAGTGCCAACCAGGCCATCTAAGGAGGAGCAAACTAAAATATAAACAGAGCAAACTGTTAGAAACAGAGCAGCCAGGCCAGTAAGTAGGAAGATCTGGCCTATGAGGGACCATTGCACTTCCAATCTGGTCAAAATACAAGATCTCAATGTCAATAGATAGATAGATAGATAGATAGATAGATAGATAGATAGATAGATAGATAGATAGATAGACAGACAGACATATGTGTACATATATGTTAATGTAGATATATATGTATAAATATGGGTATGTATATATATGTGTATATACATGCATATTATGTATTATGGAACCCTACTGCCACCGCCAAACCCTCTACCTATTATGCAGACATATCCTAACTTTGTTCATTAGTTCCGTAAAAACATGACTTTGGAAAAAAAAAACACTATGGAGAACAGGTAGTACTATGGCAATAAGATGATAAGTGAGAAACCCACTTCTGAGAATAAGGAGGAACTGCCAGTCCTGGCAGTTCAATGAATCATTTAACAATCAATTATTAAGAAACTATTTACCCAGGCACTGTCCTAAGTGCTGGAGATGAGACAAAAGTGAAAGTGTCTGTTCTCAAGGACCTACATTCTAATGAGTAACATAACATGTACAAATGTGGCTATATGTGTAAATTGAACAAATATAACCTCAGTATGGGCCCAAGGTGCTGGGCTACTGTGCCCTCTCCCTCTCCACCAACAGACCATTCTGATCTCTACCCATGTACACAATGATCTAGGTCAGTGCTGGGGGAGTCTGGCTACATAAAAGAGAGGTCAGACTTTTTCTCACAATCTTCAGCTCATTACCCCCACCAGTACCACAGTACCTCAGGGAAAATTACTTAAAATTTACGTTTGGTTCATATCTAGCATCTCCCCAAAGTGGGGGATAAAAAGGTACATAATGTACGGAATAAATCAGATATGATACAACTATTTATTTCCTTTAAATAAAGGAAATGCCACATAAGAGACCAGTAATCATGCACCAATAAAAAAAGATTTTTAAAAGGTTGCAATAAATAACTTCTATTATGCTCTCCCAAAAAGTTGGAACTTCAAACCTTAAAAACATCAAGTGTTTTTATGGAACTGGTAAATTAGCACTTAACCTTTAATCTTGGCTTCGAACTATCCAAAAATTCCCTGCAGATCTTTGTCTTCTGGCAAGTCTGGACAAGGACTGAGGTCTTCTTCCTGTTGATGGAATCATCTCTTTGATGAAAAAACTCCCTCTGCCACAAATCATCTCCAACCAAAAGATCCAGGACCTTCAGACCTCTTGATCTCCCAAAATGGCCTCCAAATGTCCATCTCAGAATTGCTTCTCAGTCAATGAGCATAAAACAAAGAAACTCAAAGAAGAGACAGCTAAGGCTCTGGGTTTCAAGCTAGTCCAAGCAGGACACATGCTTTGGCTATCATATGCTTGTGACTACCATGTGCCTTAGGTGAGGGAAAAGGCAGCTGACTTCTGTTCCTTTTATACATTGAAACATACATCTATATCAGCAATACTATCTCACATCCTTAAATTGATGACTTAAATCTTTTCCTTTGCAGAAATTTTTTTTCCTGCCCTTTTCATCTGAAAAATTGCTTCATCTGAAATATATCTTAAGGAGACCTCATCATGGCATGACTCCAGGTTTTAGAAGAATTGCCAAGCTAGAAAGTCTTCAAGCACAGTGACAAACTATGTTTTTTCTTGACAGACCAGCCTAACTCAATACCAGAAGCTTGGTCACCCTAGCAGTAGAGGGTGAGAGAGAACAAGGGATTGTTACCTTTTGCAGATAACAATAATTAATAACATTAATTATAGAAACTGATACTTATACTTCACTTTAAGATCTGCAAGGCACTATATGTATGTGTATGTGTGTTTACACACATATATATATCTTGCCACTGGAAGCAGATGGCTCCAGAGGAGAAAGTGGGGCTGATGACTGCACAGCCCTCCCTCAATTAAATCTAATTCACTTGCAAGTCATGGCATCACCTTCCTGATGTCATGGGCCTCTTCATGAACAAAGGACAAACCTGTGAGTAGCATGAGCTACCCCACTGAGGACCCAACTGGCCAGTTCCAGTTGAGCAATGCAGCTCCTTCCTTTCTTCTTTCTTCCTCTCCTCTCCTTTCTCTCCATATAGAGTATCATACCCCTACCTGTGGGTACTATACCCAAAAGAATGTAAAATTGATCACCGAAACCTCACAAGTTATCTTGGGGTTTATGAGCTAGATTTCTTTCTTAAGAACCATGCCTTAAATCCAAATCACTCTGGCTCTCATTGATTGGCCAAAAATAGGTCCCAGCCCAAGCCCACAGGTTCATTGCTTGGGCCTAGGTTGCTCAGAGTGAATATAAATAGCAATTGTTTCTGTTTTGGAAGGAAACCTTGAGGGTCTTCCCCTCCCAGATTGATATTTTTTTTTGACTAGGTAAAAGAGGCCATTTTTTGCCTCATTTCTTTCCTAGCCTTAATAATGGAATGGGAGTTGTGTCAGTCAAACTGAGTCCTGGGAAAGACCTTAGCTTAAAAAGGGCATGGTCTCCCACTGCATCTGGGACCATCTCCAGTTGTCCTGATCTATATCTGGCCACTGGACCCAGATGACTCCAGAGGAGAAAGTGAGCCTGGTGTCATGGTCCTCTTTGAGAACAAAGGACAAACAAGAAATACGTATGTATGTATGCACACATATACATATATTGATAGATGCATATATGTATATGTGTGCATGTGTAATTTTATATAAGGTAGGACAAGATGAGAGTAAAGGAGGAACCCAGTCAAGGTGATAGTGGGAAAGTAAAGGAGGCAGGACACTTTCAGGTGATCAGGTAGAAACGCTTGCAAAATGACACATGAGCTAAGCCTTGAAAGAAAAAAAAAAGGATTCCTACAGGCAAAGACGAGGAAGGACCAAATCTCAGGCATAGGAGACAGCCTATTCCAATGTAAAGCAGCAGGAGATGTTATGCCAAGTTAAGAGAACAGCAAGAAGTCCAGTTGGGTTGTATAATATATTAGCAGCTATGTGACAGATGGATTGAAGAGAGGAGAGGTAAATAAATAGCTATAATATAAAATAATAAAGCACTATACGTATGTGAGCTATCATTATGTCTTGATGGCAGTTCTTGATTACTCATGGTAAATCTGGAGGAAGAACGATTTTCTGTGCTTCTGGGTGAAGGCCAGAACTCGAAGTCAAATTTAACTTCCCAAATACCACAGTTGGAAACCCTGTATCAGTCTGACATTTGCCTCTATTCCTTTAGAGCAATATGTTTCAGCAGTTACATTAAAGGCCTTTGCTTCTGTCTTCCTGGCCACTAACCAAAGCTATTCAGTAAAATAAGTTAAACCCAATGATTATGTAGGCCATTTGGCAGGGGTCCAAAGAAACCCGTTATACTATTCTAAAGGAAATCCCTCATCTTTTAGTAACCCCAAAGCCAGCTGGTCTTCTCTTTCTTTTACCACAAAAAGAGAACCACAGACACTTCCATCCCTGTGGTTATCAAGAAAACACTGACTCTAGCCCCCACAGACCTGAACTTGGATTCAGTGATAATAGCAAGCTTTTATATGAATGAATAAATTAAAATAACAGCCACTCCGTTTCCTATGGCACCTTGAGGAAGTAACATAAAAATAATTATCTTCGTTTTACAGGTCAGGCAACTGAGTCTTAGAGAGATAAAGTGAGCTAGAATCATAGATAAAGGGATGAAATTTATTTAATTTAAAGGCCATTGAGTTTGACACCCTCATTTTAAAGAGAAGGAGGTTCAAAAGGGACTGACTGGTACCTTAGAGATTCAGGATCCTCATTTTACAGATGAGAGGCTGAGACACAGAAAGGAGAAGTGATGTCCCCAAGGTCTCACAGGTGTCAAGTACCAGAGAGATTTGAACTCAGATCCCTTGAAGCCAAGTCCCAACACTAAATCATACCAGCCATACAGGTAATAAGTGTTAGAGATGGAACTCAACTCCTATTTTCTGACAACTAGATCAGTTCTATTTTTGCCACACCTTAATGAACTGTTGCCCATTTCCTGAGGTTATAGGTTCACAGGAAAGGTTTCGTCAACAATAATAATAGTAACTAATAAAGAGAGATTTATGGTTTAGAAAACACTTTCTTCACAAAACCCTGTGAAATAGGTAAAGGAAGAATTAGAACTCCCATTTGACAGATGACAATATTAAGACTTAGAAAAGTAAAATAACCTACCCAGGGTCACAGATCTACTAAGTAGCAAGGACTTGCACACAGCTCTTCTAGGTAAAAATACATGGACCTGACGTGCCACTACATAATACTGCTACTTGGCATCAGCCTGACAACGATCACACTTGCTCTCTGGCTCCTTTTCTCCTTCTACGTTCTTGGACAGATTGATTAGGACTGGACTGGTTTGAAGATCAAAATTCTGGATGATGCAGACCTTCCTTGGCAGGGAAGAAGAAGTTACAAGAAGTCCTACACATGATGGGAGAAGTGTCAATCAATCAGTTACCATAGACTTCCATTGTGCTATATAACTTGGCCCCGATGGCCTTTCTGTTCTTTTTATACCTTAAGTGACCCCCATATATTCTTCAATTCAGTGATACTGACCTCTTTGCTGTTCCTCAAGAAAGATATTCTATCTCCCAAATTTGGGCATTTTCATTGACTGTTGCTTCTGTATATGGAATTATGGAATGCTCTCTCTCTCTCTCTCTCTCTCTCTCTCTCTCTCTCTCTCTCTCTCTCTTTCTCTCTCTCTCTCTCTTTCCTTATTCCTGCCTCTGGTTTCTTTCAAGTCCCAGCTAAAATCTCACCTTCTAGAGGAAGCTTTTCCCAATCACCTTTAATTCTAGAGCCTTCTTTGAGGTGATTATTTCCATTTATCCTATATATAGCTTGTTTGTATATTTTTGTCATTCAGTCATGTCCAACTCTTTGTGACCCCATTTGGGTTAGGTTTTTTTGCAAAGACATTGGAATGGTTTGCCATTTCCTTCTCCAGTTCATTTTACAGATGAGGAGCTGAGGCAAATAGGATGAAGTGACTTGTCCAGGGTCACACAACTAGTAAGTATCTGAAGTCACTTTTGAACTCAGGTCTTTCTGACTCCAGACCTGGTGCTTTATCCACTGTGCCACCTAGCTGCCCTTTGTATATAGTTTTATAAATACTCTCTCCCTTATTTGACTCTGCACTCCTTTAGAGCAGGGACTGTCTTTTGCCTTTCTAGGTATCTCCAGTGCTTAGCATGGTACCTGGCATATAACAAGCACTTAACAAATGTTTATTGATTGACTGACTATAAAAACGAACAACTTTGAGGACTTTTATAAACTGATGAGGAATGAAATAGGCAGAAACAAAAGAACAATTTATATAATAACCACACTGTAAAAAATAAACAATTCTACCTAACTAATCTATTTATTCAACGCCATCCCAATTGAATTACTAAAAATTATTTTACTGAGCTAGAAAAAATAACATCAAAGTTCATTCGGAAGAACAAAAGGTCAGGAATTTCAAAGAAACTCAGGAAAAAAGATGTAAAGGAAGGAGATTCAGGAGTATCACATTCTAAACCATATTACAAGGCAAGAGCATTATTGAAGTACAAAATAGGTAGCTTCGATTATTTTAAATTAAAATTTTCTTATATAAATAAAACCAATGTAGCCAAGAATAGAAAGAATGTAGAAAACTGGGGGAAAAAACTTTCATAGACAATCTCTCCAATAGGATGTGATTGTATTGGAATGCTGCTGTGGTGTAGGAAATAATGATCTGGTTGATTTAGAAAAACATGGACAGACTTGGATCTATGAAGGAAAATGCTATCCGCCTCCAAAGAAAGAGATGACAAGTGGAAATATGCATAGCACAGTCTTACATATATGTGTATGAGTGCTTATGTATATATATACATATGTGTGTGTGTGTATGTTTATAGATATCTATTTATTTATATATATGATGTTTAACTGTAGCCCTCTTTAGGGCAGGGGGTTGGGGAAGAGAGGAAAAATAAAAGAAAAAGTATACAGCAGAGAACAAAAGAAAAGTTGGAGGAATTTTTAAAAAACTAAGTAGCTTTGAAAACAATGTGTAGTTTTATTATATAGGTCAGGGGGTCAAGGCCTCGAGGCTGCAGGTTCCCCACCCCATACAGATTTTCTTCAAATGGAAATTTATTGTTTTATGTTGAATCCTCTCTTATGTTCTGCTGTGTACATGGAAATGCTCTTTTTTTTTCCTTTCTAGTTTTGTATTTAAATTTAAAATGAATAAAAGATTTACAAAGAAAGAACTACAATTTTTTTAATTTTAATTTAAAAAAAATCTAATGATTCTTAAATTATCTCTATTCATCATGCTTACTAGCTCAGTTGTTTTTGTTAGCTGAAAACTCATTCGTTCTAATTTTTCAATCTTTGATTTTACTCAAATGTCTCGTTCTTTCATTGAATGAATCAATGGGTTCTATTTGCTATTCTGTCTTGGGAGATGTCTACTACTTAGGCAAGATTTTCCACCAAAGCTATTTGTTTTAAAGTATTTGAATACTTTAAAATTCATTCTTTTTTTGTTTGTTCCTTCATCTCTTCTACATACTCTCAAACTCCTGTGGCCAGTCCATTCTTTTTTTAGGGTTCTATTTGCAATTATAATAGATCTGTTTTTTTCTTCTTAGGTTTTACTTTAAGATTCTTGGTATTTCATGGAGTTTTCTTCCGTTTTCTCAAGCCTTTAGCCTCAGATTCTGTATTGGAACTTTGTGTCAGATCCATTCTCTGCCTCCTCTTAAACTCTTGGATGGGATGGTTAGGCCCAGGTACTATCTCCCTCCATAGTGACAAAGTAGGACTCTGCAGTATCAAGGTTAGGTCATCATGCTCTTGTTGCAAGCCATATGTCACTATCTCATCGGTATTCAAGAAAAGATGGCTAGATCTTGTTCTTCTATTTTAGTTTTGTTGGAAAATAATCTAGGATGAAGCCTTGATTACTTCTGCTACCCTGGCCTGAGATATGAGTAGGTGAATAAATGAATGCATGAACAAATGAAAATATTTATTAAGTGCTTGTAATCAAGACCCTGTTAAACACTAGGGATACAAATATAAGTAAGCAAAAAAGTCCCTGATCCAAAGGAGAGTAAATTCTAGTAGGAGGATACAGCATACATAAGGGAGTAGTGGTCAGGGAGGAGAATTTTGGCCAGAGAAGTCAGAGGAAATAGTGATTGGAGTAACAGGTCAATTGCCTGATACGCCCTTTCCAGGAACAGTAATGTTGATCATAGGACCATACATCTAGACCTAGAAGGGACCTCCAAGGTCATTTAGTCCAATCACCTCATTCTACAGGCAAGGAAACTGAGGTCCAGGAACATTAAATAAGTTGTCCAAGGTCACACAGGTAGAAAGCATCAGAGGCAAGATTTAAACCCAGGTCCCCTTAATCTAGAACTAATGCTTTTAGTCCTACAACTGGTGATTACCATTTTCAGAACCAGAGTTGGAAATCTGGTGTGGGAGGAGGAAAGGCAGGAAGAAGGCATGAATGAAGATAGCTAAGAACTTGTGTGGTGAACCTTGGACCGGGCAAGGTAAAGTGAAAGCTCACCAATCAAAGCTTGAGGTCACAGGGCTGGGAGCCTTAGTTCTGATATACAGTAGAAGCTGTAGAGCAGGTAACTTGCTATAGAAATTTGAAGTTTCCAGATTCCTCAAGTTGGGGCCATATCCTACTCACTGACCTTGTCTTCTTTGATTGTGAGACTAATGCATTGCTTCAACCTCAGTTTTTTGGAGTAGCTCCATTGGGTAGATAAGACCTCCGCCATCAATCAATGCAGGATTCAGGTATGTCAAGCAGAGGACTTGTCACAGGCTCCCTCCTTCTTCCCCCCCCCACACTTTTCTTCTTCATTTTTATGCCTATCTCAAAGAAAGGAGAAAGACTTGAGGGAGGCAGACCAATTTTAAGGTTACTATAGTAATCCAAGCAAGAGGAAATGATTCCAGTTGAAGCCAGCAGCTGGAAGTAAAGAAGATCTTCATGACCTTATGTCCAGCAGTACGTAGCAGGTGCTTAATAAATGCTAATGGACTGATGGACAGTGTAGCCCTACTTGGAAGTGAACTGCAGAAATGTGATCCTATGATGAACAGGACCAGTGGAGCAATGCTTAGCAACAGCCATACATGACCAGCAGAGGGCATGAGACCAACAGGGAGCAGGTCTGGCTAAAGCAGCATGATAACATCACTAGAATGTATAAGTAGCACTTCAGAAACAGAAGCTTAAGGTGCCTCCTGCATTCATGTGCCCTAGTCACACACATACCCATTCTTCCCACTGATTGGGATAGATAGATACTAAGATAAGAGAGAGAAATTGTGAGGAGAAAGAGAGAGACAAAGACAGAGGCAGAGAAAGAGGAAAAGAAGGAGAATGGGAAGAAAAGGAGGAGGAGGACAAGAAAAAGAACCAGGGGAAACAAGGAGGAGGAGGAAGAGGAGGAGGGAGGAAGGTCAAGGGAAAGTAGAAGATAAGACAAAAATTCACCCTATCAGAGAACAAGATAGTTCCAGAGTACAAGTATCTGGTAGGGAGGAAACAGGGATAAATGCTCAAATAGAAGCAGCACAGTTTGGAAATGTTGGCCAGGGAAAATATCCGTATTTGTAGAACAGTGTGCTCCCAGAATAGGAAAGTATTTTATTGCTACTTAATAATAGTAGCTAACATTTTCATAGTGTTAAAGAGTGGCAATGCCTTACTTACTGTCTTCGCTTTGGTACCTAGCACAGTGTTTTCTACATAATGGGTCACTAATAAATGTCCACTGAATCAAATTGAATGGTGCTATAGAAATGGGGGATAGGTTAGGTAAATTAGGGGGCAAAATTTTGCCCCAAAAACTTTTAAAGAAAGATGAATTCCAAAAGGAAGGGGATTGAAGCCCCTCTAGTTTCCTTCTTCAGTTTTCTGTGATTATGAATATATGATTATGAATATGCTTATTGTTGTTCAGTCATTTCAGTTGTGTCTAACTCTTTATGACCCCATTTGGGGTTTTCTTTGCAAAGATACTGGAGTGGTTTGCCATTTGCTTCTCCAGCTCATTTTACAGATGAGGCTACTGAGGCAAACAGGGTTAAGTGGCTTGCCCAGGGTCACACAGCTAGTAAGTATCTGAGGCCAGATTTTAACTCAGGTCTTCCTGACTCCAGGCCAGGCACTCTATCCACTGCACCACCTAGCTGAATACGATTATGACTAATAGTAGAAACTGTTTGCAATTTAAAACATATATTTCCAGGTTCTCGAAGCACATTTCCCATTCCTATTGGACTTTGCATTTTCTCTATGAAGTATTACTACTGGGTTTGACAAATAGACAGATTGAGGTACTAAGACTGCTCTTTAAACTTTAAAAAAACTCTACACAGGACTAGAATGTGGCAGCATCAGAAGAGAGCTAAATTTGGAAAGGAGAAACTTCATTCTAGTCCTGGCTCTCCTGGACTAACTATGCAGTATTAGAAGAGTGACTTTTCCTCTTTGGGTCTGCGTTTCCCCTCAATAAAATGAGTGAATTTGACTGAATCAGCTCTCAAGTCCTATTCATCCGTGAATCCTGTGATTCTATATAGTGTATATTGAAGTAATTTTATGATAGGATTTGGTCAGAGAAGTTTTGCAATAATACGTCATGAGGCAGCATGTTAGAGTTTTGGCCTTGAAATCAGAAAGATCCTGCCTCTGACACACAACTAGCTCGGCTTCCAAGGGCCAGTCACCTAACCTCTTAATGCTCTCAAAAGTTGATCTTCATTGCTAGAGGAATTTTCAGGTAGTTTTCCAAACAGAAAAAAATCAGAGATCTGGGACAAAAGGGGGAAAAAAGCCTGGCACATAGAAGGTCTGCATTTGTCCTATCTGGCTTTCATTTTACATATTAAAAAAAAAAAAAAACCTGAGATTCAGAAGGGTAAAGTGATTAGCCCAGTCATTCAGTTATCTTCTGACTCTCTCTCTCTTTCTCTCTCTCTCCCTTTCTCTCTGTCTCTCTGTCTCTCTCTTGTCTCTCTCTCTGTCTCTCTCTGTCTCTGTCTCTCTGTCTGTTTCTCTGTCTCTCTGTCTCTCTCTTTCTCTCTCTCTCTCTCTTTTTCTCTCCTATACCACAGTGTCTCACATGCCTTATCCAAATGCTTTATGAAATAAACATTTCATAAAGCATTAGGGAGTCTTACTCGTGTGGAAAATATTATCCCCAATAGTTACACTATTGCTAGTAACAAACTAAACCTTCAAATATTGCACTGAACCCAATGGGAACAGAACCACAGACAGTTCTAAACAAATGGAAATAAAAAATTTATTATGATTATGAACAATTATGGATGTGATCTAAAACCAGGTCACTTGTTTGTATTTCTGAAAGAAACTTAGTGATAAAATTCTGCATGAATTCACCTAACTGGCCAACTTGATGAGACTAGTACATTAGATGGATAATGAATCTTTTATATCATTGCTAACAATTTTCTAAGCCACTGACTTTCAAATGAACATTAAACCACTGCACATACATAGCAATATCCAGATCCTGTTTCCTGTATTGTATAGTAGAAAACATCAACTGCCAGCAAGTAACAGTCACTCTGAGTCTCAGTTTTTTCATCTATAAAATGGAAAAATGCCACTTTCCTTTTCAAACCCACCAGATTGTGCTTGGGAAAGACATTTCAAAATAATAAAGTGCTATCTTGACATAGTTCAATCACATTATTGTTATTAATACTTCTTGACTTAGGGAATACTTTTAAAAGTACAAGTGACACATAAGGAAATACATTCATGATAGACATCAGTAGGCTGAAACATTACAAACTTAAACATGAGAATCTTTTTAAAAGGCATAGGATTTTTAGATTCCACAGATTAACATTTTACAAATGAGAAAACTGAGGCTAAGAGAAGGAGCATGACCTGCTTTGAATCATGCAGATGACAACTAATAGAGTCAGAATTCAAATACAGGTCCTTTACTCCCAGACCCACTGCTTCGTCCAATGTACTATATTTCCTCTAATCAAAGATATATGTAACTGAGAAAGGAAGTAGGTCAGTCACATAACAAGATGAGGGGTGTCAATTAGGGAATAGCTAAAAACAATTGTTGTATAAGAATGTCATAGGATGTTATTGTGCTGTAAGCAATGATGTGTAATAGGCAAGGGCTTAATCTTTAGAAAATGCGTGGTTTCCCCTTCCTCCCGATGGCTTATACAGACCAAATTCTAATGATTGGCCTCTTCCTCATTAGGACTATTATAAATACAGAGAAGCATGGGAAAGTTTCTATGAACTGATGCAAAGTAAACAAAACATAATTAGGGAATCAACATATATGACTACAATAAGTAAATGGAAAAAACAAGAACAAAAAGAATTGCATATAATGTTAGATTCTCTAATGTGTTCATTTTGCAAAACTTTTTTTCCTTATTCCCCTTTCTTAGTCTTCATTATAAAGAATGTCTCTAAGAGAAAAGGAAATGGAAGGAACACATTAGTAAATATAAGTGATATAAACCAAAAAAAGTAATAAAATATATTTCTTAAAAAGAGTAAAGGATAACAAATAGACAGCCAAGTGCTACACTAAGACCCATAACAGATTTCAAGAGGAAGAAGAAGATCTTCCTCATTTGGCATAGATGCCCTATGGAGAATTTAAAGAAAGACACAGATTCACACAGGAAGATAAGGTACGAATAGGACAGAGATGGACAGAATGCCTAATCCACCGAGATAGTAAGTTCAGCGCAGTTTTAAAATATCTATATATTTATGTTTTAACTCCCAAAGTCTGACTCCACAAACTGATCTTCTGTCATATACCATTTATGTCACTCAGAGCCCAGGATGGTACAAGTTGAAAAAGAATCAGGTCTCCTTTCTTTCTGTCTCTGCTCTTTTGTTAAAGATGATAAAAGTTGAGTTAAACTGGCTGAGCAAATCATCCCAGTCTCTATACTCAAAGATTGAAAACAAAGTAGGCTCAGCCTAAAAGATATCAATCTGCTTGAAAATTACAATAATAGCTCTCATCTATATAATGACTTAAATTTTACAAAGCACTTTCCTCACAATGACATTACAAGGTTGTCCAAGTATTGCTAACAGCATTTTACAGATGAAAGTGTAGCCCATAATTCCTCCTTCATGATAGAGATGTGGGCAATTAGAATCATAGATTTGAAGTTAGAAGGGATATTAGAGGCTCTCTAGTCCAGTCCTCTCATTTTACAGATGAGGAGCTGAGGCCAAGGAAGGTTAGGTGACTTACCCAGGGTCACACAACTAATACTCTAAATTTCTATGGCATTATTTGAACCCCGTTGATCCTAACTCCAATTTTTCACTCTAGCACTCTATCCACTATAATTATTAATTATAATAATAGCATTTACATAGTATTTCAAGGTTTGTGGGGTGTTTTACAAGTGTCATTTCATTTTATCCTCATCTGAGCCTCTGTAAAATGAACTACCTCTAAATTCCAGGCTTAAATGTAGAAACATAAATGAAAAGGAGCTGCTATTATTACTTGAATGTATTACATTCAGTGTCAGACAGGTTACTTTTGCTTGGTTGTTTTTCTTGATCACAAAAAAATAGTTCAATCTGGATGGACATGAGAAATGACTATGTGTATAAAGATTAAAAGGCATCAGTAAAACTTATTTTTAAAAAAATAAGACTAAAATGTTAATTGACTTGCTCAGGCTTCCACAGGTAGTAATAAAACTCAAATGTTGATCCATTTACCTCCAAATTACTAAGACTGTGAGCTCCACGAGAGCAACAACATGTCTCATTCATCTTTGAATCCTGCCCAGCTGCCCCAAGCCTCGAGGCCCAGCATGATGCCCTCTTCATAGAGAGTGCTTAGTAAATAAATGTTTATTGAGTAATGTACGGATGGAGAATGAATGCTTAAAATTCTAACCTTATTAGAGCTGGAAGGGACCTTTGAGATTCTCTAGTCATAGGATGTCAGAAATAAAGAGGACTTTAGAGTACATTAGGCATCTAGGTAGCACAGGGGATAGAGTACTGGGCCTGGAATCAGGAAAACCTGAGTTCAAATCTAGCCTCAGACACTTACTAGCTGTATGACTCTGGACAAGTCATTTTACCCAGTTTGCCTCAGTTTCCTCATCTGTAAAATGAACTAGAGATGGAAATGGAAAACTACTACAGTATCCTTGCCAAGAAAACCACAGATGGGACCACAGAGAGGTGGATACTACTGAAAAATGACTGAACAACAAGTTCAACCACCTCAATTTATAGATGAGGAAACTAGAGACAGAGAGGGGGAGTCAATAACCCAAGAATATACATTAAATCAGTGGAAAAACCCCTTCCTATCACTTAGTCCATTTTACTTTTCCGCATTATATGCTGCTTTGCTCAGACTTTTCAAAAAATAGTTTTAATATCTCTCTGCCCCAGCATGGAACTAATAGAGGGACTGGGATTTGCTACAGGTTCAGGGAATGAGTTGTTCCATCCTCTTCATAAAGAATTTAAGAAAGCAAAGAGAAATGAGGCTCAGAGTGCTCCCTTGGCTCCTCCTGGAATATCTTAAAGTAGTTCTTCCCCTCTGATGCTCATACATTATAAATGTGGCTCTCCAGTTCCAAGAGGAAAGCAGCAAGGAGTTCTATGTGGGCACCTAAGTTCTACTGATGACTCTCATTACTGGGAGTCCCTTCACCTTCTACACCCTCAGCCAAGTAATAACAGTAACTTGTACTTTCACTTGTTTCCACATGAAAGCCTCATCAATATCCCCATGAAAGAGGCAGCCCATTTTTCATAAGAGAAAACAGAGGATCAGAGAAGAGAAGGAATTTGTCCACACTCACATAGTTAGTAAGTTGATAGAGCCCAGACTCTAATTCAGTTCTTTCCTGCATCAGAGAGGTTTTTTTTTTTCAGTGCACCATATTGCCTTTCACATAAACACAGCTCAAAAGAGGCAATTAAAAAAAGAACAAAACTCTCTGTGGATTTGGATGGTCAGGCACACCAACCTAGAGGGGTGATGATAACAGGATTGCCAATTTAGAGCTAGAAAAGAAAGGGGAGGCTCAGATTCAATCTAGCTAGTAGATTGAATCTGCCCCACTTGTGAAAAGAGGCATCACAAAGGGTGGGATTTCTTAAGACAACCCATTATGGTGAATCCCTAATAAAATTTGTCTTTTTCCTTGGCTGAGAAGGCTTGAGTTGAATTCTTTCAGCAAGACCCGGCGTGTCTGTATTTTGGGGTCTTGAGCACCCCTAAAAACCTATGGTTCCCTACCATCATCATTTTTCTTTAACCTCTTCATTTTTGGTTCCCTGACCAGGAATACTGCTCATCTCAAGTTCTTCTCCAGCCAAGACTGGAAGGTAAGCCTCTCCCTCTCCCAATCCCCTTCTCACTCTCCAAGCATTTTGAAGGTACTTTTCGGGCCTGGCTTCCCAAGTCCCCAGTAGGTCAGACAAACCTGACGCTCTCAGGTTCTTGGTCTGGTGGATTATGTTAGAAGCCATGGACCTGGGCACACCTTCTGAAGCATAGAGGACAAGGACGGACACCCTATCTGGAAGTGCACCCCCAATTTTCTCAATTCTCTCAGTGCTAGGGAATGGGAAAACCCCAGGTACTTTTTTGTGTTTATTTTTTTCTGTCTTGCTCTGTTCCTTTTTGAGGCTTACTCTCAGATCCTCCTTGTGGAGGAAGGGACTTCCAGCCCTCCAAGCCCATAATGGGTCAATCTTCTTCAGTCTCTAAAAATTCGCCTTTGGGTTATCTTTTACAAAATTGGAAAAAATTTAGTTTCTCTAAACAACTTGAAAAATCTCATGTTCTTTTGTGACACTGTTTGGCCTCTATCACCTAGAAGGCCCATTGGGGGGACTTTATGATATAATACTCTTTTGCAGCTAGAGTTGTACTGCCAGCAAGAAGGAAAATGGAGAGAAATTTCCTACTTAATGGCCTTCATCTCAGAACCCCATTCTCAGAAAAGATTGTTAGATACTCATAGCTAGAGCCTCCCCACAAAGGGGCAATGGGGATCAACAGGACATTTTGGATAACCCCCTCCTTATGGCCCCCAGGGCTTCAACCCCAGCCTCTCCTCCTGCTCTCCAACCTCCCTAGAGCACCCTTGTTTCCTGTGCTTCCCTTTCTGTGGGCATCCCCTCTTGCCCTTGGTTTCCTGTAGTACAACCCCTCTCTTTTCCTGCCTCCTTCACAGTCCAAGTCTCCTACCCTGCATCTCTTCCCATGGCCCCTCCCCCTTTGGTGACCCCTGCTCAGGTCCCAGCCAAGGGTCTGGTTGAGGTGCCTCCCTCTGTGGCCCCTTCCCCTGAAGGGACCCCTGATCAGGTTCTGGCCTTATGGCCTGCCCCTATTTCAGGCTCTGCAGTATCTACCACCATGGGCCCTCCCCCTGAGACAGCCCCTTCTCAGGTTCCAGCCTCTGCCTCCAACCCTGCCCCCCTGGCAATATCTCCTCCCCTAGCCCCTCTCTCTGAGGTGGCACCCACTCAGGTCTCTGGGGTACTTCTCCCTCTGACCCCTACCCCTCCTCAGGTACCAGCCGATCTTCTCCCTTGCCAGCCAGATGTCCTGGCCTTGCAATCTGATCTAGTTCAGCCGGCACCCCCCAGCCCCTCCCTGACAAGAAGCGGGACTTCCTACGTCCTTCCCCAAGCTCCAGTTCAAGGCTTTTTCCCTTGAGGGAAGTGTCTGCCTCCCCTACAGGGACAAGGAGAATGTGTGTTCCATTCTCAATTTCAGATCTCATTCAAATTAAAGAAAAACTGGGGAGATACTCAGAAGATCCCACTAAATTTACTGAGGGTTTTAGGGATCTGTGCCTGCAATTTGAACTTTCTTCGGGTGATTTGCATATCCTTTTCTCTACCTGTTGTACCACTGAGGAGAAGAGGAGAATCTGGGAACATGCCCAAAAATTTGGGGGTTGTTTGGCTAGCAATGACCCCATAAAATATCCCCCAGGTACAGCTGCTGTTCCCATTAGCGACCCAGGATGGAATTATCAAAAGAGTGAGGATAGAGAAAAGAGAGACCATATGATAATTTGCCTTTTAGAAGGCCTAAGAACAGCATTCCAAAAGCAAACAAATTTTCAAAAAATTAGGGAAATTACTCAGGGAGAAAAGGAAAAAACCTGCTCTTTTCCAAGCCCGTCTAGTAGAAGCTATTAAGAAGTATACAAATTTGGATCCTGATTCTATTGAAGGGGCGGCAATACTTAACATGTATTTCATTAATCAGTCTGCCCCAGATATTAGGAGGAAACTGCAGAAATTGGCAATGGGACCCCAAACACCTCAGGCCCAATTACTGGAGACAGCCTTCGAAGTTTTCAACAATAGAGACCTGGTTGCAACAGAGGAAAGAAAACGCAGGGAAAGAGCTGGAGACAGAAAACACACTCAATTCTTGGCTGCTGCCATGGCCAGGAAAAGACCCAAGGAATGCCCCTCCAGGGCATCCCCTTGGAGGGAGCCTCCAGGATCCACACCTCCAGGACGGTACCCAGCATGTAACCAGTAGGGACATTGGAGGAAGGATTGTCCCCGAGTTTGGAAAAGTGGTAGAGTCGCCTCCCAGTACCCTGTCCTCCAGTCTTCTCAAGACTCGGAAGGAGGGGAAAGCCTGGGGCTTGGCAGTGCTCCCACTTTCTCCACCTCTCTCCAGAGCCCTGGGCAAGATCAAAGCTGAAGGTAAGGTTACCCACTTTATCATGGCTATGTTTTCTTCTTCTAACTAATGGCTCTGACCCTACATGCCCCTCGACCCATCGGGTCATGGGCATCAAGGATCTGTTGTTAGAACACTCCTTCCTTACGCTCTCCTCTGGCTCTGCCCTCTTGTTGGGAAGGGCCCTGATGGTGAAATTGGGGAGCCAATTTTCTCTAGTTAAACCTCATAACTCCCTTTTCCCTCAGTTTATCAGACCTCCCCATGTTCCCTCAGAGGTGTGAGAAAGGGTTGAGCCAATTGTTTGGGATCAGGGAATTCCTGGGCAAGCTACTTCTGCCACCTGAGCCATAGTTCCCCTCCATCACTTTCAATATCCAATTAAGCCCAAGGCTTAGGAGGAACTGCAACCATTAATTGCCACTCAAGGCCCTGACTCACTCCCTCTAGATTAGGGCCCCTACCAAGCAAAAGCTTTTAAGACTTTGAAAACTAAACTGACCACCGCTCCAGCATTAGCTTTGCCTAATCTAGAAAAACCTTTCACTGGGTATGTTGAAAGGAGAGGACAGGCTTTGGGAATCCTAATCCAATCCTTAGGACTAGACCCCAAACCGGTTGCCTGTTTTTCAAAACAATTAGACTCCATGACTGCTAGAGGCACACTAATTGAGGAAGCTTCTAAACCTCCACTTGACCAGCCCTTAGAAGCTTTGGCCCCCATCGAGTTCAGAGAATCCTAGAAGCAGATGGCCTTCAGTGGCTGGCTAGCCACAGGCCCTTTTAGATACCCCTGACCTAATTCTTCGGGTGTGCCACACACTCCTGAACCCTGAAGCAGTGTGGTACACAGAACAAGTGATTAGGGGAACTAGGTATGAAATAGTCATCTTTAATTCCCTCCAGGGAAATTGCCCTTTCTCTACACTCCTATGCTGCCTGTTTGCTGCTTGTTTGCTTAACCTCCTTGCCAAGTTTACCTCCTCCTCCACATCCAAGCCATCAATTTCCAGATGACTGCTCAGACTATGTACCCCTTGAACACGGCCCATCGAGGCAGGGACAGCTCTACCCCCCTTGCCAGCAAGAAGAAATTTCAGAAGCTGAGATCTTTGCCCCTTTATCCCAAAGACCTTGGGTACCATTTGTTTGAGGGAGAAATGATGAGGGTACACTCTCTGGGAACTCCCTTGAACCTGATGGAGTACAGTCTCTGGGAACCCTCTTGAGCTCTCCTGGAATCTTTCCACTTGATCAGGCCTTGGCCTGAGGCTATAACCTTACATTGTCATTAGACCCAAATCTCTACCTGGCCTTGCCCTTTATTGTTCAGCTACTTCCCACCCTTAATCCTGATCAAAATAGCTATACTCTAGCCCGGTTACCCTAGCCTTCTGTTGTCTTTCATCTCCCGGAAGCCTTCAGCTATTTCCTACCCTGGAGTCTGACCTCATCCCGGGAGTCTGATTTCATCCTGGTCCCATCAAGCTACTCCTTAAACTCCTCCTCAAGACCCTCCCAAAAGCCCTCCTCTAATCACCCCAGATCACCCCTCAATCCCTCCCACAATCTTTGTGTATATAAGTCTCATCTTGCCTCCATGAAGGCGCCCAGATTCAATCTAGCTCAGCAGACTGAATCTGGCCCACTCATGAAAACAGGTGTCACAAAGGGTGGGATTTCTTAAGACAACCCATTATGGTGAATCCCTAATAAACTTTGTCTTTTTCCTTGAAAAAAAAAAAGAAAGAAAGGGAAGGGGAAAGGCATTTATATAGCACCTACTATATATCAGGCTGACATCTAGGGGATACGCTGGAGAGAGTGCCTGGCCTAGAGTCAGGAAGACTCAGATTCCTGAGGTCATATCTGGTCCCAGATACTTACTAGATAGCTTACTGTGTGACCCTGGGCAAGTCACTTAACCCTGTTTGACTCAGTTTCCTCATCTGTAAAACGAGCTGGAGAAGCAAATGGCAAACCATTCCAGTGTCTTTGCCAAGAAAACCCCAAATGGGGTCACAGAAAGTCAGACATTACTGAAAAATTAATGAGTAACAAATGTGTCAGGCACTACACTAAGCACTTTACAAATATAATCTCTTTTGATCCTCTCAACAACCTTGCCAGGTAAGTGCTGTTTTATCCCCATTTTGCAGTTGAGGAAACTGAGGCAAACAAAGATTACCTGGGGTAACATAGTTATTAAGTGTCTCAGGATGAATTTGAACTCAGTTTTTCCTGACTTGCCAAGAAAACCCCAAATGAGATCATGAAGAGTGAACGCAACTGAAATGAGTGAACAATAGAACAGCATCTATTCCCACATAATGCTTCAAATGAACTCTTTGTTTAAAAAATCAAGATGTGTATGTACTTTTTATGCAATGAACATAACAATGTCAGTCAACAACGTCATGCCACCAACTATGGACTTGCTATTTGTATGCATGAAATTTTTGCAAGTTAAGATGTGCCTGCATTACACAGAATCACAGAAAAGTTGGAAAGAAAATTCAGAGACCATGTAGTCTAACTTGTACCTCGACAAGAATTCTCTCTCTAACATACATGACAAGCAGTGTTCCAGACTTTATTTAAAGACCTCCTATGAGGAAAACTCATTGTCTCCTAAGTTAGCCCGTTGTGTTTCTTTACATATCTAATTGTTAGGGAATTTTCCCCTACAAAGTCTAGATGTCCTTCTCTGCAATTTTGATTCATTGTTCCTAATTCTGCCTTCAAGGACTAATTCAATTAAATAAGCAATTATTAAGTGTTTATTTTGTGCCACATGCTGACCAAGAAGAACAGTCCCCATTCCTACAAGGCAGGCCTTGAATTACTTTAAAAAAATCATCCGGTTCAACTGGTCTTCTCTTTTCTAGGCTAAACATCCCCAATTCTTTCAACTAATGACATAATGCTGAGGACTTTGTCATTCTGATTGCCCAACTCTGTATGTTCTCCAATTTCTTAATGTCCTTCTTTAAAAAAAAAATTAAAATTAAAAAAAAGACCTGAGCATACTACTTCTGATGGGGCCTGGTTTCAGGCAAAAGATAGAGCTGAGAGGATCAGGAGCTATGTGACTTATCTGTTCTTGGCATTAGAAAAATCCAGGATGATGGTCAAGACTCACATCTAAGACTGTCCTCACACACCGAAGCATTCTGAAACACCGAGTGAGATGACCTCCCAATATCCCATACGCTTTCTGCGTCTAAAGACCTTGTCAAAGCAAGAGGTTGGAAACGTTGTCCCTTAAAACCAAAGCAATCAAATACATTGTATCAAAATGTACTCATCCTTTTATTATGCAAATTGTCCTGGTCATGCATGCTGCAATTTCACCACTGTCAATGGCTGAATTTGCATATCATCCATTTTTGGCTTTGCTTAATGAAAATCACTGCTTTCATTTTGTGCTTTTCCAAGAACTACCCCCATCTCAAATGAATTTTGATGTAGAATTCCATCAGGAGTTAAATGTGTTAATCATTGGGCTCAAACACAATCAAGATTTAATAATGGAGTAATAATACCAGCTTAATTATGCCAGTTTTTGGTGGTTATTTTTAAAACATAAAGACTGTAGGCTGTAAGCATAATTACATACCTGGAGATGTTTCAGCAGTTTTAAAACTATTTTTTTTTTTTATTTCTAGGCATTTGGTTAGTGTAATGGGCATTTTTATTCATGGGCAATAACAAAAGCCAAGTATTTTTTAAAAAATTAAATGTAGTATTGAAATCATGGATGCTTTACCATATAATTTATAGAAAATGATAGCAATACCAACACAACCTATTCTACCAGCTGCATTAACCTGCTTGTCTCTCATATTGAAGGCAGTTAACTTCAAGATTCTGAGGTCTCGTGGTGTCTAAACCTACATCCTGGCAGGAGTTTGGACATGTTCTTACAGACTATGTTTTTTGCAACTCCATAAAGCTTTTTGTTATTGTTATTAATAACAGTAGCTCACATTTATATGAGACTTTATGGTTATAACACACTTTACATCACTTAGATGATTGAATAATCATGATAACGCTGAGGAGGATAGATGCTGGAGGGATGAATTTCCATTTTAGAGAGGAAGTAGCCAAAGCTCAGGTTCACATACATTGAGTTCATGGTGGAGCCCAGACTAAAACTGAAGTCTCCTGACTCCTACTCTAGTCCTCTTTCTATCATACAACTTTAAATATTTTTATTTATTTTGACATCTTTTTTTAGATTTTTAAATTCCAAATTCTCTCTTTCCCTCTAGACCCTCCCTGACACATTGAGAAAGCAACCAATATATCCGTTATACAGGTGAAATCACGACAAACATATTTCCATATCTGCCACTATCATATCACTTTCTATATATGGTGACAGGCATGTGCCTCCATTTAAATTATTCTGTATATATCTTGTTTGTATGTAGTTATTTGTATGTTGTTTCCCCCATTGCATTGTAAACTCCTTGAGAGCAGCAACTATCTTTTGTCTTTCTTTGCCTTTCAGGTGTTTAGCTCAGTGCCTGGCACAAAGTAAGCATTTAATAAATGCTAGTTGACTAATGATTGGCTCCAAAATTTGCCAAGGCTAAGGACATATTACAATAATTTATGTGTTATAATTTTAACTAATTCCTTTCTTTAGACTTGAATTTCAATGTAGGTACTTCCCTTAAGGAAAGCAAAGTTATTCCTTTCCCATTCTTTCACCTTCTTTGTAATCTGTTGGGAAGCCAATACTCCTGGGACCACTAGACAATGGATATACAGAATCTGAAAAGCTTACCCATAGATGGGAACCATCAGCACATATACCGTAGGGGAATTTTCAAATCAGTAATAGAAATACAAGTCTGATACACGTATGTAGAGTATTAGGAGAAGCTATTAAGTCCGTGATGGATATATAAATCTATAACATGATTCCTACATAATTAAAATAGAAACCATAACAATAATCTTAAAGAATTAACACATATTTATTCATTAAGTCCAATGGAACTTGCCTGAGTACAAAGGTACCTAGCATTTTCTAACTCCTAGAAAAAAAGGGGTAGAAGGAGAGAAAGAAATGAAGTTCTGTTCATGTCTCTGCTTTCTATCTACTTTTGGCCATAGAGAAGTTGAGAAGATTGCCAGGGTCCATTTCTTCTTTATCCTTTGGCAGAGGAGGAACCCAGGACAGAGATGCCAAACAGACTGCAGCTGCTTCACGGCAGCCAGAAAGCAAGAAAGCCAAGAGAAAATGCTCCTGTGGCATTTGCTATAGCCCCACCTACTACTTCAGGACAGACTAGTACACATAAATATTATTATTATAATATTATTAAATATTAAATATAGCTTAAGAAGCACTGGGGAAGTTGCAAGTTGAAAAAGTTTAAGAAGCCCTGCTCTGTAGGACCCTTGGATATCTTTCCTATACCAGCAAGAGCTAGGTGGGGGAGGGGGATACCTACTCTCCTCATGCAATAGATAGAAACTGCTAGTTGATTGATAGTAATAATACTGCTAAGAAGGATGAAGCCAAGAATGCTCATGGCATCCCTGTCTATCATATAGCATAATGGTTAGAGTGCTGGACTTGGAGGAAGACCTGAGTTTGAATCTTGCCTCAGGCATTTACTGGCTGTGTGACCCTGGGTAAGTCATAATCTCTCTGGAGTATAGTTTCCTCATCTGTTAAATGATGGGGTTAGATGCTTAGGTCTCTTCAAGTTCTGAATCTATGGTCCCCATATCTCCTATTTATCACATTGTTCTCATGGAACTGATCTTAATAAAGTTGTCTTACCTAAAGTTGTGATTTTGAGGGCCCAACAGAGCAGGATTCCAGTTACCTATCTTGAGCAGCATGGCACAGGAGTAACAATATTGGCTTGGAGTTAGAAGAGATCTGGATTTGAGTTCTGTCTCTTATATTTGGTAGATGTGTAATTATGGGCAAGTCATTCAGTTTCCCTGAGCCTCAGTTTCCATATTTTTTAAAATGAGAGTAATTTTTAAAAGGGCAATATAGGGCTAAAAAAAAAAACGTATTACTAGTGAAGACTTGCAGAGGAACAGTGTAAAATATGTCATCAGAAAGATCTATGACCAGAAAAGCTGAGCCAGTCATGTAGTAAGGGCAAGGAATAATTTATGGAAATTGTTCATGCTCTACTGGTATCCATACATTATTAGAAGATTTAAAGCATGGCCCCCAGTGTCTTGGTTGGAACTCCTATGAAAGATTTATCAACAGATCGCTATGCTTTCAAATGTCTGCAAAAACAGGTACCTAAGTATTCTTCCAGCCCAGCATTCCTTAGGGGCCCTTTACTCCCTTCCCATAGGTGTCCAATGCAAACAAAACACTGCTTTGGGCAATGTTATGCCTCAACTTGTCAGAGACAGACAGATAGACAGACAGAGACAGAGACCGAGAGAGCGAGAGAACCAATGACCAAATAGTCCAATATCGTAGTTGTTTTAGGAGAAAGTAAAAAGTAAAAAGAAATCAGGAAAATCCAAGACATCTTAATTCTGTAGTTGCCAAGGTGACCAAACTCACAGGTCTCTTGGCAACCATATTGTGCCAAAAGTGCCTCAGAAATCCCACAGGTATCAGCCAGGAAACCAGATCCCCTGCCATGATAATTCTTGAAGCTATTCTGAGAAAAGTAATCATAATTCATAACACTTTTCTCTTTTAAAAAATATTCTGAATTTAACAAACATTAAAAAGATGAGCATTTCTAAATATGCAGTGCAACGCAAAAAAGAAGATATTATACGAAACTGTAAATCTCTATTCTATACTGCTTATTTTTTAAAATATAATAAAATAAATGCATAATAAACTATAGATGTTGTTTTAAACCTGTCCTATTTGTGCTTCCTTTTGAACTTTTATCCCTACTACTCTGCACTTTAAGAAAAATTAATGATCTTCTTTCTCTTGGAGGATTATACTCAGCTTTTCAAAATAAGTTATTTTTGGTAGTAAACCTGTATCTTTGGCCTTTTGTATTCTAATATTTAATAATGGTATTCCAAGATCTCTTCTCATTTGTAGCAGAAATGTCAGCTTTTATGTAAATCTGATCGTACTTTCTTAATACTTGAACTATTTGCTTCTGGCTATTTGAAATGTTTTTTCTTTGATATGGAAGCTCTAGATTTTGGCTATGCCATTCCTGGGACTTTTCCTTTTGGGATTTCTTTCAGATGGTGATTGATGGGTTCTTACTATTTCACTTTTTCTTTTTATTTTAGTAGATCTAATAGAAATCAGTTATGGTTTCTTGAAATACTGTTTCCGGGCTTTTTTTTTTTATCATGTTTTTAGCGAATATGATGATTCTTAAACTATCTCTCCTTGAACTGTTTTCCAGTTGTTTTTTTATCTCAGATACCTCACATTTTCTTCTGGTTTTTGGTTTGAGGTTTTTTTTTTTTTTTTGAGTCTCTGGATTTTGTTTCAATATTTCTTGCTATCTTGCCAAATCATTGATTTCTGTTTGACCTATTGTTATTTTCTTGGAATCTTTAAGTTTAAGCTTCTAATTCTTTCTTAGAACAGCTATTTCATTTTTTATCATTTGCTTAATTTCTTCTAAGAACTCATATAGACCTTGTAGAAAAACTATCTTTCCTTTGACTCTTTGCTTGCAATTGTTATAAAGTTACATTTTCCTTCTTGAAAAGTTTGGAATTTTCAGCATCTCTGGATTTATTATACTTTTTGTAGTGTTATATAGCTTCTTGTATTTACTTATCATTTCAACTTCAGTTTCAATACTGGAGCTTTGTGCCAGGGCCAGGCCCTATATGCTATTGTGCTTTTGGGTGGGGTGGCTAATGTTATTTGATCTCAGACTGGGTTACCTGAATTCCTGTGCCAACCTCCACCTCCTAGGGCTAGGGTACTTTGGAACTTTGAGGTTCAGAACACTGGATCTTCAAGGCCCTGTATGGCATCTTAGGGCAGAGTGCTAGGCACTTTGGAGTCTCTGGACCTGGGATGACCCAGTCTGAATACTGTCATACCTAGACTGGTTGCTGAGGCTCCCAGTCTCTCCCAAGTTTGCTGCTGTGGGTTTCTGATGGCACTGGTGTTTTCTCAGGGGAGCCTTCTGGTCTCACTGCCTCACCCCCACAGGCTATAGGTGTCTCTGACTAGTCTTTTGTTGCCTAGAAATCTTATTTTTCATCTGCTCTAGGGCTGACTTTTCTCATGGTCCCCTTTCCTCTTGTCCATGGACCTCCAGCTGATTTTTTTGTGCAGTTCTAGGGTGGAAGAAGTCATTTATTGTAGATTTTTCATTAGGCTTCTTGATCATTATTCATTTTGGTGTAATTTTAGGTTTTTGTTGGAGTAGGGATGTAGGAGCTGGGCTGCCTGCCACTGACCAGAAAGTGGTCTTGGCTGGAAGACACCTTTTTCTCTGAGAAAACTACCACATCAATAGCAAATTACTATACTTCAGAGGCCATACTATATGAGGATGCCTTAAGGGAACTTAGGATACTTGCCTGGAGAAAGGATATGGATGTTTTAGTCATTTTTTAAGAATAATTTTTAAAAACCTTATGAATTGGTTGGACCAACTCACAGCTCCAGCAATGGTGTATTAAAATGCTTGTCTTTCCTACTTACACGAACTGATGCAAATTGAAGTGAGCAGAACCAAAACATTGTACGTAGCAACAGCAATATTATACAATGAAGAACGGCAAATGACTTAGCTATTCTCCGCAATAAAATAATCCAGGACAATCTCAAAGGAATAATGATGAAGCACACTATCCTCCTCCAGAGAAAGAACTGATAGTATCCAAATACAGACTGAAGCATGCTCTTTTTCACTTTCTTTCTCTCTTTCATTCTTTTTTTTTAAATTTGAGTTTTCTTGTACAAAAAGACTAATATGAAAATGTTTTACATGATTGTACATGTATAAACTATATCAAATTGCTTACCATCTCAGAGAAGGAAAAAGGGAGGGATTGAATTTAGAACTCAAAACTTTTTTTAAATGCTTTAAAAATTGTTTTAACATGTAATTGGGGAAAAAATAAATAAAATATGCATACCCTTTAAAAATGCTTGTCTTTCCACAGCTCCTCCAACATTTATTATTCTCATCTTTGGCAATTTGATGCCACCACTCCCCCATTTTAAAGAGGGATGGAATTAAGGCCTAGAGGAGTTATGTCATTTGACCAAAATTCCACTGAAAATAGGCAGCCAAGATGGGATTTGAATAGAGAAATTCTGATTTTCAAACCAATGCTCTTGCTATGATACCACCTTGCCTCTGACCCAGTACTGTTGGCTCATAAGGCAGGAATTTGCTTTGCTTCCTTTCCCCTAGACTTCATTATGTAAGTCTACAGAACTGAGGCCTCTGTGGTTTTTCAAAAATTAAGGATAGAGTCTTCCTTGAATCATGGGTGGTGTCAAGAAAGCAAGTATTTTTTAATCCCCTGAGAAGTCAGAACCATTGACCAGATCAAGGGAGGTAGTTTTCTAGGAAATCAGATGTTCCCCAAAGGTGTACCCAAATAACCATTGTTCTCTTTGGTAAATAATTCAAAATGATATTGTCCTTTTCTTTTCATGAAGTTTTTCCACCTCCTTCACAATTGTTATGTTTTGCCAATTGCTTGAGGCAGAGAGTTCTCTGTTTAGCAGGGGAAACTGTTGGCTAGAGATCTCACTCCAAGCAAATTATAACTCACAAGCATTGCTTGTAAAATAATAAAGGTGTCTGTGACAGGCTTAGGTAAACTCAAAGTATAGATTGTTTTCTTCTCCACAGAGGCTTCAAAGTGTTTGGCCTGGTTCTCCTCTCCACTTCTTCCTCTGAACCACCCTCTACTTCCCCTCCCCTCAGTCCAATTCCAACCATTATTTTTTACCCCAGACTTTTAATACTACTCTCCCAAAAAGGAAGCAAGGGGTCATCATGGAAAAGCATCTCGCCCAAATGCTCTGAATAAAGTCAGCTAAGGAATGAGCAGTCTTTCTAGTTTATAGACTGTCTGTGATGTTCTAAACATCTCTTTGACACATTCTACAAAATCCAAGTGTCTAATCTTATTCTAATGGAGGGTTTTGTAGCTGAATCTGGAAAGTCTCATTATGACAGTGAAAGGATTAGCACCAACTAGAAAATTTGAAATGTCCCAGAAAAACATAAGGAAAGGACTTGAAAGTAAGGATACCCTTTGAATAGCAAAGCACAGGTGATGAAAACTTGGATTAGAGACAGTCATATGAACCCCTGCTTTTAAATGTACCTGGGATTAGGCAACAGAGCCACCAATAAGGGAAATTGTTTATGTTGACAGTCTTGGAGTGAGGTTAACTATAAAACCTGGGGGATTACAGACTCTAAGAATATATGGACTGATAGCCTGTTGTAGTAGAAAGAACGCTGGACTTGAAGAGAGAAGACCTAGGTTTAAGTCCTGGAACTGCCACTAACTGAGTGACCTTGGGTATGCCACTTAACCTCTCTCTGTGCTTCCTCATCTGTAAAATGGGGATAATACTTTTCATAGTTGTCTCACAGGGTTATTATGGGACTGAATTATTTTTAAAGCATTTAATGGGTTTTGTAAACCTTAGAGCACTACATAAAGTCAGCGGTTATTGATGTGATGCTAACCACTCCAGCTTTCATTTCCTGAAGGCTGGGTATGTTACATTTCACCTCTGCCTGAGAGTTCTCTAGTACCCTTAAGGGGTTGAGAAGTAGCGAATCTCTGCCATTGGTTCAAGCCTCCACCAATTGTTCCCCCAATTGTAGGGAGTCCCCAGCACCCCAGTTCCATTTAACCAATTAACAAACAGATCAACATTTTCAAAGTAATATATATTTCAAATGTATAGCAAGAACAAAGATCCACATATTTATCTTCCCCAATACCTGGTGGGCATAATCCCCTTTATACCCTCTCAGTCTCTGAGGAGGAGAGGGGTAGTAGGTTCAAGTTTAACTCAGTTCCTGTATAGCGTGGTCCGACCAGGTTCCGACTTAACCCCACCCCCACTCCATATGTCTCCTGACTCCCTGACTTCTCAGGGTTTCCCCCCTTTAAGCTGGAATCCAGTCTCCAAGGTCCCCATGGCTCAAGGGTCTAGGGACTCCACCCCTTATACCTAGAACTGAAAAGGACAAATGAAAGAGACCAAAGCTCTTTTCCTGGGACCATAGGACATTTATGGAAGAGGTTGGGGAGGAAGCCCTTTTCCCTACCCAGCTTAGCTCATGGCTCCTGTGCTATGGATAAATGGGACCTTCACCCCCTAAATCCTGCTGAAAAGGGATGATGAGACTGTCCTAGTCTGATGGTTTTAAAGATTCAGCTTGTTCTGTTTACACAGCCAATGGAAAGAGCTTGTTCCCATCTATGTGGTAGGGGAATGCAGAATGTGTTCTCCCAAAAGCAGATCCCTTACTTTTTCCACATGAGTGCCTCTATTTTTAGTGATCAGAGCATTCACTAAAGCCAGGCTATGTTTATTTCTATGAATCTAGGCTCAATATACATTTTTTTCCAAAAAAAACCTTTTTTATTGATCTTGTTTTTATATCATCTAAATTCCCACTCTATCCTTCCCCTAAATCCTTCCCAAAATGTCATTTTTTATAACAGATAGGGACAGAGATCGGAACTGGACCTGTAATTTCATTGGTATAAGGAACTCCCAGGTACGAAAACTTCTAGCAATACAGGCTGGTCCCTTCTCAGACACTTAGAGTCTTAAAGGGTTTCCCACAGCATTTGGAGGTTAAGTGACTTGCCCAGGATCATATAGCTACTAAGTGTCAGAGGCAGGATTTAAAGATTTAAACCCACATCTTCCTGGCTGCTCTCTATCTACCATGCCTCTCATCCTCATAAGAAAGAATAAAAGCAGAAAAAAAAGAAGAAAAGTTCAGGAAAACTAACTGACCTATCAAATAAAAGTCAAATGCTAAATGCAACATTCCCTAATATATGTCAATACCTACTAGTTATGGGAGGAGGGGTGGGAGGAGGAAGAGAAAACAGAGGAATAGTCAGAGAGGTAGGAGAACCATAATAATTATCAAGGCCAAAGGAGGAGACTGACTTCAGGAAAGTCAGGAAAGAGGTGACCAGTAGTGCCCAATATTGCATTTGGGTCAAGGAATATGGGAAATGACAAAGAAGCTTGTGCTTGGTGATTAGGTGATTATTAATGAGGTTAGAGAAATTGTGAAGGTTAAGTGGTGGTAATACAAGAGAGGAATTATAGTCCAAGTGTGGAGGTAAAAGGAAGAAAAGAGATATGACAATGTCAAGTTGAGGAGAGAGCAAAGACAAAGGAAATGGTTTCCATTTACTTATGTATTTTTTAAGGATAAAGGTGATCTAAAGCATATTTATGAGCACAATGGAAGGAACCAATGTACCTTGCTTCATTGAAGATGCGAGAGAAAATGGAAATGATCCATAGAATAAGGTCTGGGACAGTGTAAGAGAGATAGTGTCCAGAGCACAGGTCCCAGGATTAACCTTGGAAAGGAGGAAAAGTTAATGATTCTTCTGAGGCAAAAGATACAGAGAAGTTTTGAGGTGTGATGAAGTGGAATTGAGAGATCTATGCTGGACCATGCTGATTTTTGCCATAGGAGGTGAAGTCTTCTGCTGAGATTTGAGGAATGGGGTGATGAGGATTGAACTGGGACCTTGAGTAGAAAGGACAAAGTTTGGAATAGCTGTTAAGAGGGGGAAATAGGCAAGCACAGAAAGGCATTTAGTAAATTTTGATGTGAGGATGATTTTAGCCATTTTAAGAAGCTAGGAATTTACATGTCTTCAGCTCTTTGTTTTTGTTACTTTTTGGTAATTGTCTTCTTCCCTTCCCCTCCCTTCTCCCCCACTCCCCACTCCCCACTTAACAGAGTTAATGAAGCAATTCTATTATTAAACCACTTAGAAATCTAGGAGACAATGTACCATGATTTGAATGCAATCATAAGCTTCTCAGGGGGCTTGGGGGAGGGGGAAGTACATTTGTAGAATAGAATCTATTCTAAATTTCAGATAAATATAAAATATTGACTCTTGGCTCTATATTACAAAATATTCCCGGGGTACAAAACTGACAGTATTATTAGTATTTCATCAAGGTAATGTGGGTATGGTGGAAAAAATGCTAGATTTGAAGTCAGGAAAACCTGGGTTCAAAATCTTCCTCTGACACTTACTAGATATGTGACCCTGGGGAAGTCACTTAATCTCTCTGAGCTTCAGGCACCTAAATTATATGTGGGACCCAGTTTGCATGGGTGGATTACACACAGATGAAATCATAGGTCTCTGACACCTTGTTTCCTTAAAATGGAAATTCATTGCAATTTCTAGATGAATGACTCATTAATTTTTTTGAAATTTAATGCTTTTTGTTTTTAAATCACATTCATTTCTAATTATATCCTTCCCCTCCACTACCCAGTAAACCTTCCCTCATACCAAAGATTAAAAAAGAAAAAGAAAACCTCAGTAAAACCAATCAGCCAACATGTTTACTTCATTTGACAGTTTATATAGTAATCCACACTCATGCAATGAAGCTAGTGGGGAAGGGAGTGCTTTTTCTTAACTTTTGTCTGGAAATAAACTTGGTCACTACAATTATACAACATATAGTTTTGTTTTGAAGTCATTGTTGTATGTATCTTTATCCTGGTTCTATTTACTTCACTCTTCATTAATTCATGTGACTCTCTGGATACTCCGAATTCATTGATTTTTTTATGGTGCAATCATATTCTATTATATTCGTGTACTACAATTTTTAGGAACCAATTGATGGAGGCCCATTTTGTTTCCAGTTCTTTGCTGCCACAAATAGTTCTGCAATGAATATTTTGGTATATATGGAACTTTGACTTCTTTCATACATATGTGTGTATGTATGTATATATGTATGTATATATATATGGATGGATGTATATATATGTGTGTGTGTGTGTGTGTGTGTGTGTGTGTGTGCGTGTGCGTGTATTCTTACCTATGAGATCTCTGAGTCAAAGGGTAGGGACATTTTAGTCACCTTTTTTTTTTTTAGCAGAATTGCAAATTGCTTTCTAGAATAACTCCACCACAGCTCCACCAACAATGTATTAGTGTGCTTGTCGTCTCTCAAACCCTCTATTTCCATCTTTTGTCACCATTGTGAATTTGATAGTTTTGAGGTAAAACCTGAGAGTTGTTCTGATTTGCATTTTTCTTATTATTAGTTATTTGGGGCAATCTTTCCTTTGATTACTAAGAGTTTACATTCATGGCAGGCAGATTGGTACATAGAAAAAAAAAGAGCTCATTTTGGAGCCAGAGGACTTAATACTTATTACCTGTGACCTTGGGCAAATTATTTTACCTCTTAAATTGGACTTAATTTTTTCATCTGTAAAATAAGGGGGGTAGACTAGGTGGATTTTGAGGTTCCTTCCTGCTCTAATTCTATGCTTCTATGGCCCTACTATAGTGAAGCTGATGGTGCTGAAGCTGTGATGAAAATAGCCCTGAACTGAGCATTTGAAGATCTAGTTTCATTTCCTAGCTCCAAAACTTACCAGTAGCTGTATTGTCCAGATTGGGTCATTTTACCTCTCTAAACCTCAATTTCCCTTCCTGTAAAATGGCACAGTAATGTTTCGCAGATCTACCACAGGGTTATTTAGGAGAATGTCCTTTGTCAACTTCAAAATGCCATAGAAGTTGGAGTTATTGCTTTGATTGTGTTGATAAAGGAAATGAAGGTCAGGGCATCTGGGTGGCAATGAAAGATAGTAATATATGGTAGGAGAATTCCCAAGACTCCTCCCAACTCATAGAGAAAAATGGGCATTCCACATTTTGGAAATACAAAAAAAAATGAGTATCATCTTAAGATTAACAAAGAGTAAAAATTGGAGTTAATTCCTTTCCCCAAATTTTCACACTGACTATATTGTAGACATATGAAAATCGAGTTCATCTTTTTAACCTCAACATTCCCCTAGGGCTATCATATGGTCATAAATCATGGAGAGACATGATTTCAGAAGAAGCTGGTGGTAATTCAAAGGAGTAACACAGACTGGGCTCAAGCAGGATATTGACTAGAAGATTCTGAAGAGCACCTGCCAGACACTGAGCTCCTTATTCGAACTAAACTGCCAAGCATTCAAACTCCGCTTCAGAGAGCGCAACTCTGATGGGCTGGCCATGTTGTTCAAACGAAAAACATACATTTTCCAAAAAGACTTTCATGGAGAACTCACACAAGCCAAGCGTTCACATGGTAGTCAGAAGAAGCAATACAAGGACACTCTCAATGTCTCTCTCAAGAACTTTGGAATTGATTGTGTGACGTGGGAGACAGCGGCACAGGACTGCTCAGCATGGTATGCCCATATCAGAGAAGGTGCTGTGCTCAGTGAGCAAAGCAGATCTGAAATAGCTCAAAGGAAATGCAGGATGCACAAGTTTAGAGTATCTACCCCAAATGTTCACATGGACTGTTTGTGTCTGACCTGTGTGTAGAGCATTCCAAGCTCATGTTGGCCTGATCAGCCACAGTCGGATACACTCAATCTTGACTCATTGATGTCATTTTGGTCCTCTTTGAGAATGAAGAACCACAACCAACCAAGATGACATATACCAAAAATCATGTAAAGGACTTCACTGAAGACATGCATGGCTAGAAAATCCTGACTGGGCTGATGATCATGTGTTAGACTGAATAAAACTATTGGGGGGGGTAGAGGGGAATAGCTTTATTCATTAGTTTTGTATCTTTAAAAAGAGAGAAAAACTAATGAAACAATCAATCAAATTCAAATGAAAAATATTTATTAGTTTCTTGCTATAAACCAATCATTGTGCTAGGAGTTGAAGAAGTGGAAAGTTCATGAAAGATATGACTCTCACTCACATGGAGCTTACAGTCTTGCTGGGGGATAGAATTATAATATACAATGTTATATGATCATTCAGTCAGCACTGTATCTAATATGTGCCAGGAACTGTACTAAATGCTAAAGATAGAGAATAATAACTGGACCAGTAGTTTCATTGGAATAAGGAACTCTTGGGTAAGAAAATGCTCTTTTCCAATGAAGATTGGTGCTTCCACTTCTTTTCCTCTCACTTTCTTCTTAGTCTGGCTTTTGAGCTCATCATTCAATTGAAACTGCTTTCTCCAAAGTTACTACTGGTCTCTTAATTGCCAAACCCAATGGCCTTTTCTCAGCTTTCCTCCTCCTTTGACCTCTCTGCAGACTTTGACACTATTTTCCTCAATACTCTCTTTTCTCTAGGTTTTTACGACACTACTTTCTCTTGGTTCTCCTCCTACCTATCTGACCATTTCTTCTTAGTCTCCTTCATTGGATCCTTATCCAAATCATGCCCTCTAATCATAGACTTTCTTCAAATTTTTGTCCCAGGCCCTCTTCTCTTCTCACTCTGTACAATTTCATGTGGTGATCTTATCAGCTCCAATGGATTCAATTATTATCTCTATGCTGATGATTCTCAAATCTTTTTATCTAGCCTAAGCCTCTCTGCTAACTTCTGGTCTCACATCTCCAACTGCCTATTAGGCATCTTGAACTGGACGTTCCATAGACATTTTAACTCAACAAGTTGAAAAATCAACTTATTATCTTATTATATTACTTATTATACTTACTATTATATATTATTACTTATTATAGGTATCCATAGATACCTATAGAAAATGAGAAGTAAAAGAGAGCATCCAGATTGGGAATCTGGATGACTGGAAGAATGGTGGTACTCTCAACAGTAAATGGCACTAGAGAAGTACAAAATGGAGTACTGGTGAGAGCCAAGAGAAGGTTGTTAGTAACAGAGGATCCAGGGAAGACTTCGTGGAGGAAGTGACATTTCAATTAGGCTTTCTTTTCAATTCAACAAACACTTTTAAAGTGAGTACTAAGTTCTAGGTTCTGTGTTAGGCATCAGGGAGACAAAGAAAAAAATCTAAAAGTTCCTGTGCTTGAAGAATTTACAAGTATACAGACAGATAAGCATAATATAACGTCAGTTGAAGAAGGAGAAATCATTAACAAAACGGAGCATCAGGGAAGGCTTCACAGAGGATGTAGGATCTGAGCTGATACTCAAAGGAAGACAAGGATTTTGAGTAGTATGAGTGAAGAAGGAGTATACTCTAGTCATAGAGGATGGTCTGTGACAGTGTGGGATAGGAGTGCTGAGTTCAGGAATAACTAGTAGTTTATGGTGGAATGTAGACTTCTTAAAGGTCATCCTGGAAAAGTAAGTAGGAGCCATACTGTGGAGGACATTAAAATCCAAGCTGAGGACTCAGGAACAGAAGCAGCCCTCAGTTCACTTTGCCAGCTTCTCAACAACTCCATCATGTCCTCCAGTGCTGACCAGATTGCTGACTTCAAGGAGTCTTTCTTCCTCTTTGACAGGATTGGCAAAAGCAGGATCACATTAAGCCAAGTTGGTGATGTCCTGCATGCTCTGGGTACCAATCCAAACAATGCAGAGGTCAAGAAAGTTCTGGGAAACCCTTGCAATGAAGAGCTGAATGCCAAAAAAAAACTGAGTTTGAGCAGTTCCTGGCCATGATGCAGGCCATTTCCAACAACAAGGACCAGGGAAGTTATGAAGACTTTGTTTAGGGGCTGCATGTCTTTGACAAGGAGGGCAATGGCACAGTCATGGGAGCTGAACTTCACCACATGCTAGCTACCCTGGGTGAAAAGATGAAAGAAGAAGAGGTGGAAGCCCTGTGGGCAGGTCAAGAGGACTCCAATGGCTGCATCAATTATGAAGCCTTTGTCAAATACATCGTGTCCATATAAATGGAACTCTCAAGAACAAGTGATATCCATGAAGACTGACTGGACAGTAAGCCATGAACTTTAGGAACATTCACATTCAACTCTCCAGATCAGCTGACCAACAAGGCAGAAAAAACCAAAGGAATTTGGACTATACTATACTGAAGGCCTCCTCAATTTTTTATGTACCTTTCGAGTTTCCTTCGGATCCTTGACTTACAGGTCTACTACACAAGTCAAATGTTTGCAGAAGCAAACAACCTGTACAGAGTTCCTACAGGTCTCAAGTCTAAGTTATTTCTCTTTCTGTGCTATCCATCATGGGTAAATGTGTACCCTTGAAAGAATCTAACAATCAACAAAGCACTTTGGTCAGTCAAAAAAAAATCCAAGCTGAGGAACTTACAGTTTATCTAAGAGCACTGGGGAGCCATTGAAGATTCTTAAGAGGGAAGGAGAGAGATAGTGTTCCAGTCTGTGTTGGAGTCCTTGACCAGCAAGGACAGGTCTTGGTATGCAATGAATGAGGAGGGAGGCAAGGTGGAAGCAACTCTGATTTATTAGGGGAAGGCAGCTTCATTTATAGGGCTAGCTATGCATGTTCAAAAGCAGAAGTATTTCTATGCACCATAGTCTTTAAAGGTCATTATTCCCTGACCCAATCCACATGCTTTTCAGTGCTCGTGCACCACTTGTGCTGTTCACCTGCTCTCATGTCCAGGAAGACAAAAAAGGGACAAAAAAGGGTGGAGGTCCTTCCTCAAGGCGCCATTAGTTCCAGCTCAGTTAAAGCAGTCCTACAATGGCTCCCGAGTAGTTCCATCCATCCCTTACAAGACAGAGATGGAAAGACAGAGACAAAGAGAGACCAAGAGAGAGAAAGAGAGAAACCTAATCAGATCTATGCCTTAGGAAGGTTATTTTGGCAGCTGTGTGGTGGACAGATTGCAGATGAGCAAAGAATGGAAGGAGGGAGGTGAATCAGGAGGCAATTGAGGTAGTCCAGGTAAGAAGTTATGAGGGTTGTTGTGTAAGTGTAGCGAAGAGGGCAGATGCAAAAGACATTGTGAAGCAGAATTAACAAAACTTGGCAAAACTGATTGGATATGGAAGGTAGGGGAGAATGAGGGGTCTTGACTGAGTCAAGAGTGACTAAGATCATGAGCCTGAGTGACTGGAAGGATCTGGGGACTCTCAACAGAAATGCAAAATGGAAATTCTGGAAGAGGATCAGGATTGGGAATGATGAATGAATTCGGTGTTTGAACGTATTAAATTTGAGATGCTTATAGAATCTAGGCAGACATGTCCAGATGTGAGACTGGAGTTCAGGAGAGACATTAGGGCTATACATGCTGAGAAGACCTTGGGCAAGTCACTCTCCTTTCTGAGACCCATTTTTATCCTCTGTAGAATGGGAATAATACTTGTACTCCTTACTTCAAAGAGTGGTTGTGAGAAAGGTGCTCTGTGACCCTTAAAGTAATAACATAATTAATGGGAGCTCATGTGGTATAGTAAAATTAGTTCTGGATTTGGAGTCAGAGGACCTGAATTCAAATCCTGCCTCAAAGTCACCCTGTGACTTTAGGCAAGTCGTCTAACCTATCTGGGCCTCCATTTCTCCCTCTGTAAAATGAAGGGGTTCTATTTGATGACTGAAGCAGTTAGTGGTGCAGTGGATAGAGTGCTGGGCTCAGAGTCAGGGAAAACTGAGTTCAAATCGAGCCTGAGATATTTAATAACCATGTGACCCTGGGCAAGTCATCTAATCTCTAGTCTGGCCTAGATTAGGCAAGGGCCTCACCTAGACTTAATCTAATATAAACTTAATCTACAGTTGACTTTCCTCAACTGTAAAATGGGGATGAAAACAGCACCCACCTTGCAAGGTTGTTATGAGGATAAAAAGAGATTATATTTGCAAAGTGCTTAGTGCGGTGCCTGACGCATTGGTTATTCAGTGGTTTTTCAGTCCTCTCTGATTCTCTGTGACCCCATCTGAAGTTTTCTTGGCAAAGATACTAGAGAAGTTTGCCATTTCCTTCTCCAGCTCATTTTGCAAAAGAGGAAACTGAGGCAAACAGGGTCAAGTGACTTGGCCAGGGTCATACAACAAGTAAGCATCTGAGGTCAGATTTGAACTCAGGAAGAGGAGCAAGGTGGTGTAGAGCACAGAGTGCCAAAATAGACATGGCAGATGAACAATGAGTTGGACCTAGAATTTAATAAGAGGAAGAGAGTGGGGTAGGTTGCATTTGGGAAATTTCTCAGTGATTTTAATAATCCCAAAACACGCCCTAGTGCAAAGACCCATCTGTTCAGCATAAATGTTCTTCCGGCAGTATCCCTGGGCTGCAAATCTTGACACACCATAGTCTTCAAGAAATTCAAGTTATGGTGACCTAATGGACGATTAAGAGGCACACAGGGGTCACAAGCAAGCTACAGCATATTTCAATGATGACCTCTGTCCAATAAATAATGTGAGGAATATCAACGAAGAAATTCATGATTAGAAAAAGGAGATGGGCCAGTTATGGGCATGCGAGAAGGATAATAGAGAGAAAACACTTGGCACCCTCAAAATATAACAAGATCTAGACCAGGGGTTCTGTGCTATGGACCCCTTTGTCTTTCTGGTAAAGCCTATGCAGCTCCTTTACAGAATAATGTTTTGTTGTCTACAATCATAATTGAAATAAATGTTGAATTTCCAGTTGGAGGTTAGTGAAAATGAAGATGTAATTCTTTTTATACCCAAGGTAACAGATACCCTGAAATCTATCAAAGTACACCAGGTTAAGAATTTCTGATTTAAAGGAAAATCACCAGCACTTGAAGTGGATCATCTGGAAAAGATCTGTGGAAGACCATGGACAAAAACCAAATGGTAAGACAAGGTATAGATCGCACTGTGAGCCAGGCCTAATCTAGGCCAGACTAGTGATTCTGGCTCAGTGGTTAAGAGGCTGTGAGGCACTACTGGACCATACAATAAAATCAATTTTACTAATAATGAGAAAATAAAAGAATATACCTTCAAAACTTAAAAGGATGTAAAATACAATTGCTCTATGCCTCCACAGTCATGCTAGGTCAGGAGCTCAGGAAGGTATTCCTGGCAGGCAGTAGGAACTCTGATATAATCTCTAGCATCAGTTCCCACTTGGCTAAATCTTTTATGCCTCAGGCAGCTGAGAAGCCAAGCTGTTTCTCCTTTCCCTCAAAAGAACATCCCTACACAACAAGCTGCTATGTTCTGCGTCCAGGAGGGGCTACTAAAGAGCAAGGAGAAGAGCTAGCAAGGGAGCAAGGAGTCTTCCTCTAGTCCTCTTATCATTTTGGTCCCCACGCAACACTCAGGCGGCCCATCTATCATTTCTTACTCTTGTTATGGAACCAGCCCAGCTCTTTTCATAGTCATCTATGTCCTCAATAACATCTTTTCTATAGAAGAGCAGCATGGAGTAATGGAGAGAGGGACAGGCTTGATGGCAGGAAGACCTGGATTCAAGTCCTATCACTGTTAGATGTTAGAAAGTAACATTTCAGTCTCCCAGCATGGCAACTCTCTAAGACTATGAGTTTCCACGCAAAAATTAAACCATGATAAAAATTACAAATCCAAACCTAAAACAAATTTAAAAACCCTTTTATGACATTTTGTGAATATAACTCATGATTACTAATATGCTATATTCTACTTATGCCCATCGCATGTCTTTCTATTGTCCTTTTGGTAATCCTCAATTTTGAGTATACTATACAATATGGTATTACATAATTCATAGCTACATACCATCACTAGAAGGATATTGGTAGCAAAAGGGTAGGTTTTTGTTTCAGAGAAAAGCTAAGAGTTTTTTAAAGCAAGGTTTATAGTTTCTTAAAGGCAATCCAAACTGCTATGTTCTGCCTATTAAATTCTGGGTCTGACTTGCATCTATCTGTGGTGTCTTTCTGCAATATATGTAGTCATAGACTAGAGCCATGGGCTGCCCATTCAACTGCATATCATGGTCTGGAAATAGGCTTTTCTCATTCATTTGGGTTTTTTTCTATGTGACTTGTTATATTTTATTGTCATGAATCTCATTTTATTGATCATGAATCTCTTTAAGGGGGCTCTGCAACGTTCCCAGACTTGACATAATCAGCATGATAACACGCACAAGCAGAGGCATCAGGATAACTTCTAAGTCTTTAGTGAATATCTTTTCCATTTAGACTTTGCCCTATATATTCTACATAATAGTAGCAAAAAAATGGTAAGTTTATATAAGATTACATATATCGTTTAATATTAATAATCATAACCATTAAGCAGTCACCTTTGCTGTTACATCTATAAAGTATGATATTATCTTAACATAGTCATTGAGCAAAGCTAATTCTGTTGTTACATCTGCAAAGTATGACAGCATCTTAACATATGAATGGAAGGCACCATTTTGGAGGAGAGACTGTGTATAGGACAATGCTCAAAACCTTTCCAACAGAGTCAAACCTGTCAAAACTTGTGTTTGCTGGTGCATTCCTCAAGAACCTGAGGCATGCTGTTAGAATAGGACTTCTGTGAAGAGTCAAGAGAGACAAGCAATGCAAAACATATAAATGTAAGCCTCGATAGCTATGGAAACAGGGTCATTCAATTGAAAGGAAATTAGCTGAGTAAAGAAACATGCTATCTGAATTGGTAATTAAATTATGAAAAGAGAACAACATACCCAGCTCTTTGCATACTTGTTGGGAAAAATCATGATGGCAGTGGGAAATTTGACTATAATCACACTTTAGTAGCTACAGAGGAGTTGGGGGCAAACAGCACAGAAAGTACAAAGACAAGCAGCAAAAGGAATATAGAGGCAGACAGCATGGCGACAGGGGATGAGATGTTTTAGGAAGGCAGGTAGTATAGGAGAGAGGATAGGGAGGAGGAAAGGCATGGAGTATCACTCACATAACCATGGATTAGAGTTGGGAGCATTAGGCAACATGGACTTGATAGAGACGGAGGAATGATTAAGAAATAGAAGAGTTTGAAGTCTCATTTTTATAGGGGAAACAGACTAATTCTTTTCAGGGCAACCTTGGGATTAGTTCATTAACATATCAAAATCTTTCAAAGTTGTCAGTAAAACTTTAAAGTTAATAGGTCCACATCTTTTCAAATTTATCAGCACCATTTGGTGATCAGCTGGTCTTACTGCAGATGTCTAGAAATCATCTGAGATTTACAAAGCGCAGGACCAAAAATTCCTGACAGCAAAGCCTAGATGGCTTCCTCTAATTTAGCACATATTACCAGGATGTGATTTTTGGCTAATATATAATACAATTTGTAAATTATATTCTTTAATCTTTGCAACAGTTTGTATCTGACTTCCCTTTGCTATCTTACTTCCTGTTATTGCCACTTTATACCAGCTACTTATAAACTTAATATTTTGACTAGAAGAGCGAAGAAGTGATTAGGAGGACTAGAACAAGATACAACTTTAACACATGATAATCAAGGCATGAGCCTGGATTCTCGAAGTCTAAGCCAATAGCACACAAGTTCTGGCTGCTCCTATAAGGCTAAAAAAAGCTTTCAATTAGGACCAGGCTGAGCATCAAAGCCTAGCTCAAGCTAGACAGTTGGCTTTTGGGTGATTTATTTCTTCGACTATAGAAACCAACGAAGACCATCTATTTCAGGAGTGGAGGGGATTCAGAACTAAATGCACCCACAAAATCTTATATCACTGACATCTTGAAGTGTTTATGGTTTTCAAAGTATCTTCACAGCTATTATCTCATTAAATCTTCACAATCTGGAGGCAGGCAGGTACAGATACTCCCTTCACAAATTCTGCATCATCTTCACACCGGAAAACTCATTGTACCCCTGACCTCATTCTATCCTCTTTCGTCTCTGTGCCTTTCCTCAAGCAATTCCCAGTACCTGGAATATTCTTTCCCAACAGTCATCTGTTGAAATTCTTCCTTTCCTTCAAGATGCTACCTTCGCTATAAAGCCTTCTTTGTTCCTGTGCCACCCTCAAGCTATAAATTTTATCTGCATTCTTTGATTTTCCATGGCACTTTATTCCTCTTTCATGCATTTCTTTTTTTATGGGACCCATGGTTTCACTGAGGGACATTGCTCCCAACAAGGAGATTCCATCTATCAGTGCATGTTGTTATCTGCTCCAAAATGTATTAGGCTGAGGCGCTGGGGAGTTGTGATTTTTCAGGATCACATGGCCAATATGTGACAGAGACAGATTTGAACCTAGCCTTCCTTGCTCTAAGGTCAATTCTCTATCCACTATGCTTCTTTTAATTCTAATTTCTATTCTATTTATTTGAGTCTCTTTCTTATCTCCCTTAATAGAATGTAAACTCATTTTACAGAAAAAGAAACTAAGACTTAGGGAAGAAAAATGACTTGCCCAAGACTACATAGTCAGTTCAACAAACCTCTGTTTTAAACACCTACTGTGTATAAGACACAATTAGAAATTGATCATAGGAAAATGAAAGCTCTTCCCCTCCAGAAGTTTATGTTCTACTAGGGAATATTCAATGTGTACAAAGACAAATAAAACACAAGCTAAGAGGCAATAGGAACAACTCAATTCAATATACATTTATTAAGGGCCTACTGTGTGCTGGGCACTGTACTAAGCACTGGAGATACAAAAGAAGCAAAAGACAGTCCCTGTCCTCAAGAAACTTACAATCTAATGGGGGAGACAGTATGCAAACAAATATAAATAGGAAATAATTAACAGAGGGAAGGCAAAGCAGAGTTCCAGACAAAGCACACTGGGAAAATTTGAGAAAGGAGAGATCACTTTCAGAGGGGAAGATCAGGGGCTACACAAAAGAAGCACTGAGTTCAAACCCCTCATTTTACAGATTGAGGAAACTGAGGTTCAAGAAAGGGGAAATGACTTATCCACAGTTCCTTCACTTGTAAATAGGAGAGATAGAATTCAGGGTACAGATCCAGACTACAGATTCAGTGATCTTTCCATTATACTACTGAAGACTTCAGACACTCAGTCCAGCTTTCTTCTCACTCACTCCATCATCTTGCTTCCCAGTCTGGGTTGGTGTCTTACAGCTTTTAGGCAATCTCTAACCCACAGAAAGCTTTCCAATAACACTCAAGAGTGACTTCACAAGGCGCGATCTAATGAACAAGTGACAGTATAAAAGCTTAGTTTTATTTCTATGTCTTTTACTCTTTCCATTTATGTATATGAGAAACCAAGAGTATTGAGGATGAGACACTAAGAAGCCCTTAGCTGTTTGTGACAATTTGCAGGGTACAGTATATTGATCAGAAATTAAGCAAGGAATAACAAGTAATTTCTTACCCTAAGTCAAAGTGAGATTTCTGAGAAGCATTGTCTTTGGTGAACAGGAATTACAGGTGAGAAGGGAGACAGAGAGACAGAGACAGAGACACAGAGAGAGATAGAGTGTAACATCAATTAATTTGGGACTTTATTACTGTTTTAAAATGATAAGTGTCTTTCACTGATCCTTACTAGGTGCAAAGCACCAGGCCCAAACCCCTAATTACTAGGTGCTAAGCCTATGTGGGCGTGAAGCCCTCAGGGTCCTAAGGGGAGTTGCTAAGACCAGAGCCAATAGTAGGAGCCTAAGTTCTGGTCGCTCAGATGACTTTTGATGACGGGCTAAAGAGTGTATAAAAAGAGAGACCAGAGCTGTTTGCTGGGGGCTCTCACTCTCTGAGGAGTGCTGATGTAGAGACTCTAGGCAGCTGTAGTTAAGAGCCCTCCAGCTTGTGAACCCAGATGTTGATGCTTTCTTGGAAACTATGAATTATATTTGATCTGTTTATAATGTATGTTTGTAATTTTTTCCATTTGCTCTGAAGTTCAGAGTGCTGGCTTTTCACCCGCAATTAAGTGAATGATATTTGTATGTTGGTTTGAAATAAGATTGTTAACCTCCTAACGTTACTTTCCTTAGTAAAGTAGATCCTGTGCTGACAGAATATTTGTTTTTGGGCTTCTATTGGTCTTTCACCCCCACAGCAGCTACTAGCCACATTTGTTGCAACACAGAGATGGAGAAAGAAAGAGATAGAGACAGACAGAGAGGAAGAGTAGGAAGAGGTGGTGGAAAAGGAGGAGGAAGAGGGGGAGGAGGAGGTGGAAAAGGAAAAGGAGAAGGAAGTGGAGAAGGAAGAGGAGGAGAAGGAGATGGAAGAGGAGGAGAAAGAGGTAGAAGAAGAGGAGGAAGAGGAGTGATAGAAGCAAGGAAATGCTACAGAATCTCATACTTATTAGGGCAATTATAAGCCAGCAGAGATATAAAGCAGGGGGTGGAGCCAAGATGGCAGCTGGGAAGCAGTGACTGGCGTGAGCTCCCCACCAAGTCCCTCCAAAAACCAACAAAAAAATGGCTCTGAACCAATTCTAGAGCTGCAGAACCCACAAAGTGGCAGAGGGAAGCAGGGCTCCAGCCCAGGACAGCCTGGATGGTCTCTGGGTAAGGTCTGTCCTGCACAGAGCTCCCAGCCCCCAGCTGAGGGGAGTGGAGCTGAACCCAGCACACACGGCGCGAACAGACCAGATGCGGACCTGCCAGACCAGGAGATGAGCGGAGAGTGCCCTAGCATCCTGAATTACTGAGCTGTGGCATCCACCAGACCTCTCAACCCACAAAGAGCAAAGACAACAGAGAAGGTTAGTGGGAAAAGCTGCGGGACTGAGTTTGCGGTTCAGCCACCACCCCTGGGGCAGCGGAGGTGGGGCAGCTTTAGAACTACAGCTGCAGTTGCTTCTGGCCCCAGGTCCACCTGGTGGGAGGAATTAAGTGGCTGATCAGAGCAGGAGTGAAGAGCCTGCTGAAGATTTAAGCCCAGTCCGGGTAGGGGTTTCTTGGGGAAGGAGGAGTGCTGGTGAGGCAGCGCATCCGTCCAAGCGTGGAACATAGAACTCTTTAGTCTACAAGCAGTCATACCCCACTGAAAAACTCAAGGGTTAATTAAG
>CM053625.1:179162543-179192307 GCA_028646595.1 Phalanger gymnotis
AAGGGGGATAGGTTAGGAAGAAGCAAAATATAGTTAGTTTTTCACAACATGAGTATTGTGGAAGGGTTACACATAATGACAGGCATGTGGCCCATGTTGAATTGCTTGACTTCTTAAGGAGGGTGGATGGGAAGGGAAGAGGGGAGAGAATTTGGAACTCAAGGTTTTAAAAAAATAGATGTTCAAAAGTAAAAAAGTTTTTTTTTTTTTTCATGCAACTAGAAAATAAGATGCACAGGCAATGAGGCATAGAGATTTATCTTGCCCTACAAGAAAGGAAGGGAAAGGGGGATGGGAGGCGAATGGGGTGACGGAGGGGAGGGCAGACTGGGGAACAGGGCAAACAGAGTGTACGCCATCTTGGAGTGGGGGGGTGGAAATGGGGAGAAAATTTGTAATTCAAACGCCTGTGAAAATCAATGCTAAAAACCAAACATATTAAAAATAAATTTAAAAAAATAATAAGCCAGCAGAGCACTATCAAGCAGAGACCTCTTGAGACTAACAGATAACAACACCATGCCTACATGCATATCTTCACTACATAGTCAGGAGATGCTACACCCCTAGAAGAGAGTTCATCCCATGCAAAACTATGGGATGCTCCCACTGAAAGTCCATTGCGAGCAATATAATGACATTATGTGAGTATATAGAATCCTGCAGCACCTGAAAAATGAGTTGTCTTTCCATATTTATTTAGACACGTGTTCCCACACATACATCTCTCCATGTGTGTTACCTATAAGTATCCACTTGTCCTTCTGATGGCATGTATATTTATATGTAAGTTGGGGCAGCTAGGTGGCACAATGAGTAGAGCACTGGCCCTGGAGTCAGGAGGACCTGAGTTCAAATCCGGCCTCAGACACTTGACACACTTACTAGCTGTGTGACCTTGGGCAAGTCACTTAACCCCAATTGCCCTGCCTTCTCCCCTGCAAAAAAAAAAAATGTAAAAAAAATATATTTATGTGTAAGTGTACCCCAGATACATGGGGGAAATGTCTTACTGTTACTTTTTTCTTGCTATGTTATTTTATTAAATGTTTCTGCTTTGAATGTTGCAACATGATCTGACTGACCAGCAAAAGTAAATATATTAGCAAGGACACATAAGCTATGGTTTTGAGTGAATGTAATGCACTTGAACCTGGAGTAATCATTATGCTACTTGGGAGTGTCCCCCAAGTGCTAGGTATATATCCTATACATAGGATATGTTTCTAAAAGAACTAATACTTTGGTTCTTGCTCTGCTATATCTACATAGACATACATATTTATGTATATATATATATACATATATATATACACATATATACATATATATGTGTGTGTGTGTGTACATATGTATATATAATATATATATATATATATACTTTTCTTTTTTTGCTTAACCATAACTATTGAGATACAATTGACTGGAATGACAAATTGAGCCTGAAGGAACAGAAGGAGTCAGTAGGGATTGGAGGAATGAATGATTAATCATTAGATAAAAGCTAGGGACATAGCAGTCAGTGGGGGCAGAATGCTTAGTGATTTGTAGATAGGTATCTTCAGAGTTCTGACTGTTGGCAGTACCCCTACTTGTTGCACCTCCCAACAGGGATTTCTGGATGGACAAGGAACCTTTTGACTCTGTCTTTTACGCATTTTTGAGAAAGTGCGCCAAGGGAACGTTCTCTAGTTCATAGCGGCCCATACTGCTAAGAATAGTATAAAAAAAAAGAAAAACACTGGAACCTGAGTCCAAATCTAGCTTCTTCTACTATTATCTATGTGACTTTGGGGAAGCTACTTCCCTGCTATTGCAGTCTCCTCATTTGTAAAATTAAGGTGTCAGACTAGGTGAGTCTAACATAATCTCTAGCTTTAACCATTTTTAATCTGCCTATGAATCCGTGAGATAGAGTTGGAAATGTTTCTTTATAGCTAACCTAGTGATTAGCATCAGTGATTAGAATTGCTTGATAGTTACCATGGTTATAGCTTTCTTAGCCACCTGGTTAAGTCCCAAACATGAAATGAATCCAATATTGATTGCAGTTCTCTACCCACAGATGACAGACAAACTTAGAGAGAAAAAGGAAAACGTTCCAAGAGGGATCAGAAACACATCCTGAGCCAAAGCTGCAGAATTCACCATTTTCTTCTGCTGTTTTCCAAACCAACATTTTTGTTTCAAGTTAAAACAGGGAGTTTTATAGTGACCTTTGGCCCACCTACACTGGAGTATAAAGATCTTTCTCTATCACCTTAGGGTGGCCTAATTAGCATATCAGGACTAGAACCCTGTCACTCTTTGTCATCAACCAATGATAGCCCCTCTACTCCTGCCTCAGCGGGCAATTTGGTATCAGACTCTGGCCATGCCTAACCCCCTGAACTAAGGATCCTGAAAAAGAGAGAATCTCCCCACCCTATTCTAGCCCCCATTTGAATCTCTTCTCTATTGTGGCCAAACCCCTCATGCCACTTTCCACTGGAAGGTGACACATCCTAGTCAGGGGTGGGGAACCTGTGGCCTCAAGGCCACACGTGGTTGTCTAAGTCCTCAAGTGTGGCCCTTTGACTGAATCCAAACTTTACAGAACAAAGCCTAAGAGGATTCATTCCCTAAGGGGAAGTTTGGATTCAGTCAAAGGGCTGCACTTGAGGACCTAGATGGGCACATGTGTCCTTGAGACCACAGGTTCCCTACCCCTGTACTTAGGACGTCAGTCCCTTCCCCTAAATCTTTCCTGTAGTATGAGCTGCCCTTTGCATAACCCACATCTTGGCTCTGTGATTCTTGTTACTTCCTAAGGGCTAATCAGGAATTTCCCTTGACACACCCAACTTCTAGCACTGTGTCACATGACATCCTAAGCAGAACAGTAGGAAACAGGACAGGTTCTTAATCTTTTTGTGTCATAGACCCCTTTGGCAGCCTGATAAAATCTAGAGACCCCTGCTCAGAATAACATTTTTAAATTTGCAAAATATAATACATGGAATTAGGGGAAAGAGAAGAGAACAAGCATTTATTAAGTGCCTACTATGTGCCAGGCACTGTGCTAAGCCCTTTACAAATATTATCTCATTTCACAAAAGTTATCAAAAATGTTTACTTTTATGAACAAGTTAATGGACCCTAAGTAGAGAAGCTTCGACTGTGATAGAGAAGAGATGGGAACCTCAAGAACCCAACTACTGTGTTTTAAAATGCAAACTCATTTAAGGATAACTCATTGGGTTCGATCAAGTTCAACAGTGTCTGGATGTTCCTCAATCCAAAATACAGATGGATGAGCCAAGTTGCTGAGAAAAATTCAAAGATTTCTTACTTAGAGCCCAGCCACTAACAGACAAGCCAATGATGTGTCAATATGCCTCTGTAGAGGGTCCCTGGAAGAACAACAAAGATGCTGTCTATTAATATGCCAGGCAGACTGGGGCCTAAGAGGTCCTCTAATAAATCATGCCCAACATGGAATGAGCTGTTACATACTGAGTTAGAGCTCTGTGGAGCTGGAACTCAACAAAGATGAAAACATCTCTCCAGCTCTGAGTGAGGTGGTCAATAACCTGTTCCCTCAAACTTTGACTCCAGGCCCCATTACTCTACTGCTTCAGAAGAGCTATTATTCATCAGTCATGTGTGCTCCCTTCCCTGAAACAGGTCACATTCCCCCAAATGCTTTTGTAGGCAGTTTTACAAGTTATCTTAAAATTTCTTACCTGGTGGCCAACATTTTAGTGATGAGTATCACCACTCAGCAAAGATGGACCTTGGATCCCAGCCTGCACTCAAAATCTTCTCCACATGGTAGGTCTGGCCCAGGCTTTCCTTTCACTGTCATAACCTTCAAGAACCCAGGGACACTTTAACAAAATGAAGTATCAAAGGAGAATCTGACTAGAGGATGGACAAGGAAGAAAAAAATAAAAACTAGTTAAGTGGAACCCTCACTTAATGGATCTTTTCAGCTTTTCACTTGTAGAAGGAAGAAGAAATTGACAAGAAAATATTCTTTCATTCAACAACTATTTATTGAGTACCTACTATAGATGGCTCAGCAGGTAGAGCACTGGAACTGGAGTCAGAAAAACTAACCTAGCTGTGTAACCTAGAGCAAATCATTTAACCCTATTTACCTCAGTTTCCTCATATGTAAAATGAGCTGGAGAGGGAATGGCAAACCACTCCAGTATCTTTGCCAAGAAAACTCCAAATGGGGTCACGAAGACTCAGACATGACTAAAATGCAACTGAAGAGAGAAACTATATATAAAGTTCTGTACTACCTATAGGTGGAAGTGAGACTGAGAGTGAATTTACAAAGGCAAATCACATTATCACTAAAGTTTAGAGTAGAAAAAGACCTCAGAGGCAACAAAGTCTATGTGGGACCTGAATAGAAATTCCTTCTACAACAATATTCCTGGCAAATGGTCATCCAGCTTTTCCCTGGAAACCTCAAGTGAAAGAGAGCCCACTTCCTTGAAAAGCAGCATTTGCCATTTTTTCATAACTCTTGAGAGGAACTTTTTCCAGATATCAAGCCTAAATTTGCCTCTTTGCAATTTATATGCATCATTCCAAGTTCTGACCTCTAGAGTCAAACAAAATAAGCCTGATTTCTCTTTTGCATGACAACCCACCGAATACTTGAAGATAGTTATCATGTTATAAATGTCTATGTGAATATATGTACACACATAAGTGTGTGTATTGAATCCATGGAAGCTGATAAGATCACCAAAAAAAAATAGAAAGAGAAAAAAGAAGAGGGGTCAGGACAGAGCCTTGAAGCATAACTATGTTTAATGGGCAGGAGATCAATGATGATTTAGCAAAAGAAACTGAGAGTCAATCAGGAAGAGAAGATCCCCAGACTTCTCTAGAAAAATGAATAAGCAAGTTCTTATTTATTGTACATTCACCCAAGCCATCCCCTGTAGATGCATTTCCTCCTCATGTCTGCCTTTCAGAACCCTTTTCTTTCAAGGCTCAGCTCAAGCAGTACCTGAAGTAAGGGGCTGATCAGAGTATCCCTATACAATCCCTTACCTCCATAAACCCTTTCCAGGCTGCTTCTTTTCCACCAAGTAAGTGTGTTCTCTCTCCTCAAATGTTTCTAGAAGACTTAGTCCACTTCTCTTTTGCTTTCATCAGTCTGTGCTTTATATTATGTTTGTCTTGTACATATCCCATGTACATGTCCTAACCTCCACTGCTGATAGAGTATAAGCTTATATAGTCTCTTTTAAGCTTTCTACCTTCCAACAGATTGACCTGCTAGCTGAACCTCAAATTTTATATGCCATTCCTACCTTCAGTCGTCCACACAAGCTGCTTCTGCTAGGGTATGTTCTGTGTCGCTTTTATCTGTGCATTCCCAGTACCTAGCATATTGTCTTTGTACATAGTAGGACTTTAATAAACATTTCTTCAAGTTTGGATTTTTTAAGTCATCTCTGCTAAAGTGTCAATTTGATGAGGGAATGATAGTTCATACCAGGAGTGGGATGGGAAGAGGGAAGCTTCACAGAGCAAGTAGCACCTGAGGAGAACCCTGAAGAATCTCTGAAAATCAGAGATAAAGAAGCAGTGCATCTCCAAAATGGAAAAGAGCTATTATGAATGAATGAATGAATGAATGAATGAATGAATGAATGAATGAATGAATGAATGAAGGTAGGAGAAGCCACATCAAATCTGAGGGACAACTAGCAAGCCAATCTGCTGGAATGTCAAGTATGAGAAAGAAAATAGGACTAAATAGTATAGGCGAGAAGTGATTGATAGCCTGAACGGGGGTGGGAGAAATAAGGACATAGAGAACAAGGTTTTGGAAAAAAAAGAAGACAAGTTTTATTTTGGTCAGTGTTGAGTTTGACAGTTTAACTTGACAGTGAGAGATGCATATGGAGATATCCAGTATGCAGTAGAAAATATGAGACTGAAGCTTAAAAGGTCAGGACTGGGGACAAGTTGGGAGGGAGGGGATATATACCTACATATACATATATAACTACATGTGATATATAATTATAAATTATGTAATGTATAAGGCAACACCTCCATGATGTCTCTGAATGGTAGAACCAAAGATCACTAGTCAGTGATCATCTTGATTTGTTTAACCTCAGTTTGGTACTACCGAACTCCTCGTACAGAGGAAATACAGCTCGCGATCATTATCAATGCCTGTGATGCATCACTAGGTGTGTGGCTTCCAAATGACAGTTGTCCCTAACCTATATATATATACATATATATATGTAAATGCCATGCTCATATTTTTGTTCCATACATATAATATAAATTTTTAAAATATATATATATAAATTCTTCTGAGCATATATGTGAGAAATATTTCTATCTAGATATAACCTGTATCATCTGAGTAGATATAGATATATCTAAGGGTAGAGTGAGGTCTATGTGTACATGTATATATGTGTGTGTGCATATGTATACATACATATATGCGGAAATCAATTGTGTTAAAACAATAATTGAATCCATAGGGTTGGTGAAATCACCAAGAAAATAGAAAAAGAACAAAAGAGAGGAGTCAGGATAGAACCTTGAAATATAACTATACATGGCGGGCAGGAGATCAATGATGATCCAGCAAAGGAGACCAAGAAAGAACGGTTAATCGGATAGTGGGAAAAACAGGAAAGAGCACAGAAGCCAAAGGAAGAGAAAATACCTAACGTTCCTCTGTGTTGAAAACTAAAGAAAGGCCAAGGAGCCTGAGGACTAAAACAGGAATTTTGGGTTGAACAGTTAAGAAATCCTATTAACCTCTGAGAGAACAGTTTCATTCTAAGAGTAGGATTGGAAGACAGATTGCACAATGTTGAGGAATGAGGGATCTTCCCCATGGAATATCTAGAGTACTTGCCTTCTTGTCTACTTGGGGATAAATCCTTGAATCCCTCTGTTCACTGTATTAAGGACAGCTAGGTGACACAGAGTATAGAATGCCTGGCCTGGAGACAGGAAGACTCATCTTCCTGAGTTCAAATCTGGCCTCAGACACTTACTAGCTGTGTGACCTTGGGCAAGTCACTTAACCCTGTTCGCCTCATATTCTTTGACTACAAAATCAGCTGGAGAAGGAAATGGCAAACCACTCCAGTATCTTTTCCAAGAAAACCCCAAATGGGGTCACAACAAGTCAGATGCAACTAAAATAACTAAACAACAAAAATTACTAAAAATTGAGGATACAGTGTGACACAATGGAAAAATCAGTGGCTTAAGAGTCCAAGTACCTAGGTTCAAGTTCTCTCTCTGATACTATCAATATGGTTGGGGCAAGTCACTTAACTTCGTGGGGCCTCGTTTCCTCATATGAAAAATGAGGGAGCTAGCTAGATGAGATTGCCACTGAGGTCCCTTCTGTAGTATCACAAACCTCTCATGGGACCAGAGCACTTTGACCCAGAAAGAACCTTAGAGATGCTTTATTCTAATCTCTTGATTTTACAAATGAGAAAACTGAGGCTTAAAGAGGTAAAGCAACTTTCCAAAGGTCAAAAGTAGCAGCATTATCTGATGAACAAGTACTGGTGAATAAGTTTAAGCATTTTTCTAAATTCTACTACAATTCCACAATCAAAAGATCTTTGTAATAAATAAAATAATAAAATTGTAATAAAGTAAAAAAAATTGTAATAAAATTTTGTAATAAAGATGGAATGACCTTTCTGAGTAGAAAAAAAATTCAGGTTCTTTGACTCCAAATCCAGGGTTCTTTCTCCTGCACCCCACAAAGTGTCTCTTGAGAAAAGATTATTCTATTATAATCCTCTAATACAATAAAAGTTTCACTTTTCATAATAAACCACTGTTACTAATGTATTTGGTCTTCTTTTTTTCAAAATGATTGTCTATGTAGGAGGAGATTGATTTTCTGAAGAAAGAGTTGGCTATAATAGCGGCTCACTTTTCTATGCCTTAACATTCATGACATAAGTTTTGCTAGTATTATTCCACTCATTTTACAGGTGAGGGAATAGGTCTGGAAATGCTAAGTGACTCACCTAAACTAACAGGCCTCATGAGTGGTAGAGCTGGGACTCAAAACCAGGTTCTCAGATATCAAATCCAGTTTTCCTTCCAACTCACTACACTGCCCTGTGTCATCCAATTTCATTCAGTGAAGCTGCAAAAACAAATTACAATTAATATGGTGGTGTACAAACAAAGGCTGTCTGATCCATGACAACAGATGTAATAATCAGAAGAATCATCTCACCAAATTTTAGTTCAATCCTGAGCCAAATATCAACAATCTAATTTAAATGGCATTCAATGCTATCCTTAAATTTCAGATGTGAAAGGGACCTCTGGCCATCCAGCTCAACTCAGACCAGAACAAGAATCCCCTCTACCACACAAATGGATTCTCTAAAAGTGATTATTAAGCCTTTGTTTAGAAAAATACAGTGAGAAGGAATTCACTACCTACTAAAGTAGCCCATCTACTTTTGGATAACCCATTTAACTTTTTTTTCATTCTCATGTAAAGTAGGTTTACCTGGCAATTCTCTTGTCTTTTACCACTGAAGATTTCTTTAATTAAAAGATTGTACATTCTCTTAAAAAGCAAAGCACAAAGTGAAAAGTGACATACATACTGTTTTTCAAAAGTGAAAAGTGATGTGTACATGGTTTTGTTTAACTGCTTTGGCAGCTGTATTTTGTGGAATGGGGCCAGGCACATTTGGGTATTTATTGGAATATGTCTGCAGTGTTGAAACAAAATGTTTCAATAAAAAAAAATTCAAAACACAGGGAAGAAGAGAGACAGCTCACTGTTGATTCTGCCAAACAAACCGGCCAAGCAAGCAAGCAACAAGCATATATCAAGTACCTACTATGTGCTACTGGATTTCATTGTCTAAAAAATGTTGGCATTCCCTCCTTGACTAAAACATCTCTCCCTTTAGAGCCTCTAATGAGAACACACTGCTCCCAGCTGAGGTCAGTACTTCTGGCCCTTTGGGAAATGTTCCCAGCCTCTCATGTATCTAGAGATAGATTGTTGCCTACTAAGGCCTCCAGAATGGTCTTCCAAGCCACCTGGGAACAAAACTCTGGCCCTCTTGTCCTCTATCCAATCTCCAAACACACCCCTGTCCCCTTGTCAACTTGCAGGACAAATGCTGGACATTCGATTAAATATATAGACAGTTTCCTATCTTCTGATATACTGCGCTTTGAAACATAACACTCACTCTTCCCATGTGCTCATTGATAGCTTTCCCAGTTTCTGGGGAAACAGTTTCCTGACCTTGTGTCATGATATCACAATGGAGAACCTAATTTTGAATCACAGTTGCACCATTACTTAACTTATGTGACATTGGGTAAGACATATCACCTCTGTGAACCTCAGTGTCCTCACTTGTCAAATGCGGGAGCTGGACTCAACCTTCAAGGTCTCCTTCAGCTCTGTTTCTATGACCCTATGATAGAGCAGCCCTCCTAATGTCCATGGTGTCCACTAAGTGATTTCCTTGATTCTCCTGGTCACCTAACCAGTGACCACTATACATATATTCTATCATGATACTCTTTTAAACTCTGGTCACTCAATTACATAAAAGAATAAAAGGATAATCCTTAAAAAAGGATGAAATGGCAAGAAGTTGCATAGTATACTAGTATAATCAGGAAAATCCCTCTTCCTGATTGGCTCTTGCTAGAGTATACCCCATCAAGCCTGTACAGAGCTGGGACCTTTCCAGTGCCACATGCACCCTATTTACACATATGCCCAATCTGTTTCTGGTGGGCCACTTAAGAGGAATATGTACAGTAAGAGTTTCTGTTTAGATGCCACTTGTTGACTTCTCCTGGCCACTAAACCAGGAAGAGTCAGACAGACATTTTAAAAGGAGTGATTCTACTCTCTGGAGCATTCTCTTGTTCTTCTCTCCTGAACATCTGGCACAAAACACTTCCAGTGTGATATGGTGGATTAAAAACCATTATCAAGGGACAGCTAGGTGATGCAGTGAATCGAGCACCAGTCCCCGAGTCAAGAGGACCAGAGTTCAAATCCAGCCTCAGACACTTGACGCTTACTAGCTGTGTGACCTTCAGCAAATTACTTAACTCCAATTGCCCTGCTTTCCTCCTTCAAAAAAAAAATTATCAGCAGCAGGAAACCCTGGGCCCTGCCTTAGATATAGATTTCCTACATGGCCTTGGGCAAGGACCTTAACCTCAATGTACCAGGCAACTGTCTAAGACTGCAGATTATGGTACAAATGATTTGTTGATCTATATTAGTGGAGAGATTTTCCTCACCAAAACAAAAGTCCCTTTATGCAGAGTATAACACTTGTGTAGTGTCTTGTGTGAATGGCAGCACCAAAGATTGCTAGGCAATGAGCTCCTTGATTTGCTTAACTTAAATTTGGCAGTGCCACACTCCCCTTCTAGGGGAAATAGAGCTCATGGTCATTATTGATGCCTCTGACTGCTTTCCCGGGACAGTAGATACAGTGCTTCCAAAAGGACAGTCTGATCTGACCTTGAGGTAAAGTAAGGATAATGGTTTACTGGGAAAAGACAGAGCTTTCCCCAAAGTTTCTTGCAGAATTGCTAACAGTCAGAGAAATTTCTAGTATAGTGTTTAGATCAAATAGACAAAGGGCCTCTTCTAACTAAAACTCTTCCCATGCTGTGGAGGTATGATTAAAGATTGGAAAGGGGACAATTTTGGAAATGCAAAGAATCTGCTCAGTACATGTCCCTATACATTATTACTTCTTTTTAGAAAGTAATGTGGCCATCTCTTCTTTTTTTCATCTTAATTACTTTTTCATCATAGAAAAATTCTTGGACAAAGATCCTAGTCCAACTTCTTCCTTTTACAGACAGGGAAAGTAAGGCCCAGAGAAGGGAGGTCACACCAGTTAGTAAAGTGACAAAACCATTTACTTCTGATTCTCAATTCAATTTTCTTTGCCCTGATACACTAGTGAAAGATGCCTGGTTGGTTTGGAAGTTGGAATGAGAAAAGAAGGAAAAGTGAACACTAAATCACTGCTGTCCAAGTAACACATACCATTCATTGCTAAGTTCTCAAGAATATTTAGTGATGTTTAATTAAGACTTGACAAAGTACGGCTTACATCTAACTTCCCAATAGAGAAATTTTCTAATCCCTCCTCTACCTTTTGTACCTTTAATAAAGTCAGGAAGGTCACTAGAGCAGGGCATTTAAAGTTTATTAGGCTAATAAATGTCTGTTATTAACCGCCTGGAAATTTAAAGAACAAAGGATGATTTTTACCCATCACCTAAGTGCATTTAAGTGGAAAATAAGGCTATAACAAATGTTCTAGAATGCACTGTTCTTTCACAACTGACAGTTCCATCTAACATTCTCATACATAGTCCTACTGTTGAGAAAAACTTGTGACTAAAATAACCCTAATGTGCAAACACCCTATCATTCTATGGGAGGAGAAAGATAAAAGGGAATGTTGGAGGGAGGAAAGAGTATTCACCAGTTGGGACCCAGCTCCATAACGTCGGGATGAAATTCCTCTCCTATCTAACAATGAGAGAGAGGGAGGGGAGAGAAGGTATGACTTAATACAAATATTTAGAATCATAGAACCATAGAATCCTAGAATGTCTGAGCTGAAAGGTTGAATCCCCAGTTTCTTTTGAGGTGCCACCTCTTACATTGAGGCAGGTAGGTGGTACAGTAGATAAAGCCCTGGGCCTGGAGTCAGGAAGACTCAAGTTCAAACCCAACCTCATACCTCAGACACTTTCTAGATGTGTGACCCTGGGCAAGTCATAACCTCTGCTGACCTCAGTTGCCTCAACTGTGAAATGGGGCTCATAATAGCACCTACCTTACAGGGTTATCGTGAAGATCAAATGATATAATATTTGCAAAGCTCTTAACACAGCTCATGGCAAATGGCAAGCACTTAATATATGCTTATTCCTTCCCCTACCTTACTTGTGCCCTTTCCTGATCCACCTTCCCATAGTTATAAATGTTTCCCATTACTACCATTAAAATTACTTTGTATTTACTTATCTCTTTATATGTCATACATACCACCGCACGCTCCATTCTCAGTCACTGAATGGGAGCTCCTTAAGGATGGAAACTATTTTGTACATTTTATTTGGGGATTTTTTTGGGGGGGGTTGTCTTTATACCCCTAGCATACTATCTTCCACATTGAAGTCACCTAATAAAGATTTATTGAGTTAGAATATAGCGTGTCAAAGGTGGAAAGGACTATGAATTGCAACTGATCCAACACCATCAATTAATAGAAAAGGAACCTGTGGCCCAAGTGGGAAAAATGACTTGTCCCAGGTCATCCAACAAATTCACGGCAGCAGCAAAACTAGAGCCAAATCTTTTCACTTCCAATCTGGTGCTTTTCCTACTAGTTTTTTGCCCTACCTGATCCCAAAGCAGGGAATTCAAAATATAGAGGCCAGCTCAAGAAGTCAAATATATCCTGAACATGGCCCTGCTTAATCTACCCTATAGGGTAACTTATTGCAGAAAGAAACTTATTTTTACCACCAGGGGAATAAAAACCAGGCTTCAAGAAATTGACTTGATGAGGTCCTGTCAGAGTCAAATGAGCACTGAGCAAAGATGACGTATCACCTACCAGACGACACAGTAGAACCTGGTCTCCTAGACTAGAAACAATCTCTCCTCTTTCAACATTCATTTGGTTGCCTGCAACTCTAAAATACGGGGATTAAAAGAGGTTAAAAAAAAAGGTCTGCTAGCCAAAGGAAAGCAGATTTTCTCTCCCTTCTCCTTGGGTCCCCAACTAGTTTTGTCTTAAGTACTGGAATTCATAATTATGGCTTCAATACTTACTTTAATCTTGAGTTAGTCATATAACCAACCTTCCTAAACCTAAGTACCTCCATTAGTAAAATGATAGATGATTATCCCCTCTAGATCTATGATCCTAAGGCCTTCAACTGAGGCATAAAGTGATTGACTTGGATAAGTGCATGGAATTCCTTCACTAGTTCTCATCTTGACTCTTCAACTAGATTATAGGTCCTGAAGAGGAAGGACTCTGTGATAATTCTATATTCTAGGGGGTATGCACAGCAAATAATGATAAAGTCCTCCTGAATATATCTCATGTCTCAGAAGGAAGAAAGGATGGAAGGAAGGGAGGAAGGGAAAGGAGAAAAGGAGAGAAGAAGGAAGAGAGGGAAGGAAGAAAGGGAAGGAAAGGAAAGAAGAATAAAGGAAGGAAAGAAGGATTTATTGAGTACCTCCTATGTGCCAGACATTGTACTAAGCACTTTATAAGCATCTCATTTAATCTTCACAACAACCAGGGTTGTAGATTTTTTATTATTATCATATATTTTATCATTTTATTATTATAATTTATTATCACCTTCATTTTACAGGTGAGGAAACCAAGGCAGACAGAGGTAAAGTTACTTGTCCAAGGTTAAACAGCTAGTGAGTATCTGAGGCAGGATTTGAACTCAGGTTCTCCTGGCTCTAGGCCCAGTCTATCCACTGGGCCATCTAACTGGCTCTTGATAATTTGTGAACCTGCTGACCTCTGGTTAGTCATTTTGCCCTTTTAACACCACAGTAAGGATAAGTGAGTGATTCACACTTAGTTTATACATGGATCCTGTCCTCTTGTACTTGTACCTTAGTGTAGCTTATGGGACAGTACCTGGCACACAGTAATCATTTAATAAATGCTTGTTGGTGTACTGACTGTACTTTTAAAGGGGGGGCTCAGGCATGAAGAAACAGAGCTGAGAGAGAATAAGCAGAAATTCAGCCTTTGTTCCCTGAAGAGGAGGTCTGCACATTTCTTTGACCCCTTCAGGGAATCATGTGTGCCAGAGAACTTTGTGAACTCTGGGATGGAAATGGATGGAGACAGCAGCTGAACAAGGGGTAATTAGGCCCAATTGGGAGCTCCTGTAATGCATGCCAACATCCATAAAGCAGTAGAGGCAGAATGACAGAAGAATTCCTAGACTCAGGAAAGCAACTCCTGCACCCAGCAGAGGAATTCTGGAGCCAAACCAGGAGCTGCAAGAACTCAAGCTGTCAGCAGAAAGAGGAGTTTCTGGACCAAAACTCCTGAATACAGTGGAGATGTTCCTGGACCAATCAAAAGCCAGGGCCAAGTAGTAACAAGGAGCAGGGCCATGAAGTGAAGAAGAAACAAGATCCTGCCCTCTTCTGGTAATGTGAGTTCCATGGGCTGGCTAGGTCCAGGGAAAGGGATTCAACTCGATGTCAACCTCAAGCGCCTTCCCTCCAGGGACCACAATTAAAGGCTTGTACTATATCTAGAAGATTATAAAGATCCCTGGGGAGGAAAGTCTCACTGGGGACAGAAGGAGAGCTGTCTTGATTGTTTACTGGCTCTAATGCAAATCCTTTGTGCTTTGTGATTTTTTTTTTGTCAAGCTAAATAAAGCCTGTCCTATATTGGATGTCTTGCTAGACTAAGTACTTACATGAGAACGGAGACAGTTTTTCATTTTTTAAGAGATCTAGATATGAGCCAAAATATAATGATTCCAAAGGAACTCTGGATGGGGCCATGAACAAAAATCTGATTTATGTGAGAAACCCCTGAGATCAAAAGTGGTCCGTGTAAACCCAGAGCTGGAGCATGAATTAAAATATCCTCTAGGGAATGGCACACAGCTTTGAACTTAGATGTTCCATAAACATTGTTTAATTGATTCATGTGAAATGTTACCATATTATGTAATAAAAGGAGCAGTGAGGTTAGAGTCAGAACCTGGGGTTCAAATCATAGCTTTAGTATGTACTGTGTATTCATGGGAGGAGTGTTGGAGCTAGTTATATGCCATAGATGATCAAACGTCCTAAGGATTTTGTTTTGCCTTGAGGAAGGGAGGAGAAAAAGGAAGGGATTCTTTGAAATCAATTCTAAGAGAAAACAAACACTTCTCTCTCTCTCCTTCCACTTGTCCTGCTAACAGGATAGGTGATGACACCACAGACAGGTAGAGAGCTAACACTCACATAGTACTTACTACTTCTGTGCTAAGCACTTTACAAATAATCGTCTCATCTGATTCTCGCAACAGCTCTGGGAGGAAGCTGTTTAACCTTTACACAGGAGGAAACTGAGGCAAATAGAGGTTAAGCGGCTTGCCAAGAGTCACACCACTAAGTGTCAGAGACTAGATTTGAACTCAGGTCTTCCTGACTCCAAGTCCACCGGTCTTTCTACTGCACCAGTGGCTGCCTTTTTGTGGCTTAGATAATGACCTCCATCGCCCACACCTTCATCAGCTTGCTTGCTCTAGTTCTCAAATGTTTTGTACTAGAACCTCACAGCTCACCCTTGCTCACCCTGTAATTTCTTATAGACAGAAAATCTTATAATTCCTTGGGAGTTTCATTTGTTTATTTTTGGTAGTGTTTAGAAAGGTATTTTCTTGGGTTTCAGAGCATCTGTTTAGGAGATAATTTGGTAGGAATTTATCGAGCCCTTACTCTCTGCTATGCTAGGTTCCAACAATACAGTGCGGCAGAAAGGACACCTGATTTGGAGACAGGGCGCCCTGTGTTTAGATCCCAGCCCCACCATGCACTTCCTTAGTTCTATGACCTTCCCCTCTTTGGGCCTCAGCTTCCTTGGAGCTTCCTTGAGCTAGATCATGTCTAAGATCCCTTCTACCTGTAAATTCCCATAATATGGTATATCATATGATCAATGTAAAATTAAAAATACAAAAAAGATGCAAAATATAAATAAGATCAAGAATCCTACAAAAATGAAGAGAATGTAAAAAGGAATAACAGCATTAGAAGGAAAAAAGAAAGAACTATTTTTATAAGAAAAAAAAAAGCGTTCAGCTGCTTTCACCCTCCTCAGAGCTAAAGCTCTCTGCCGTGCCTACAGTCTGTTCTCTCCTCCTCTTTGCCCAGGATTGTCAGTGAGTGTGGAGAATGCTAAGGAGAGGGAGGGCTCTGAGCTGTAACTGAGATTAGTCACCCTTCACTTTCACACTTCTGGGTAGGCCTTCTTTTTAGAAGGTCCATATACCTTATTCCCACTAAACCAGAGTGTTTTCCCAGAATGCAGAGAGTCAAGAAAGGCATAATGAGAAAAGCACCATATCTGGAGTCTGAGGACCTCAGTGCAAACCTCAGCTCCGCCCCTTACTAACTGTGTGACTTTGGGTAGGTCATATTTCTTCTCTTTCAGTAAAATGAGACAATCAGACTAAATGTCTGATGGGACTAAGGTCCCATCAAGCTCCTCGTCTAATTTTCAGCACAGCTGAAATTCTCAGAAAAATGCAACTGTCCTTTGGTTTTATTTTGTATATTCCCTTAAAGCTTGTCCTCTAAGAGCCCCAAAACTGTATAGAAGTAAGAGGCAGGATAGGGAATTGAAGAAATAGGGTAGAATCCTGGCTCTGCAGATTATTACCTATTTGTCCTTGAACAGGTTTTTCTCCCTTTCCTAGTCTTGAGGTTCCTTCTCTCCAATGTCAGTGTTGGATGAGATCACCTCTAAGGTTCCTTCATCTCTAAATCCTATGATTCTCTGGATGTTTTAAGCAATACTGAGCTTTAGAGGTGTGGTAAGGCAGCTGGTATTCCATAAACACTGGTGGGTTTGCCTTGTTTTATTTTAATATGTGATATAGAGAGAGGCAATGCATTCTCTTCCCTAGAAATATCTAAAAATCAGGATTAAAAGGATCTGGTCCATGCACAGACTGCAAAAGCTTGTTTGGCTGATGCAGCCTCTGCATAAGGAGGATGCTAGGGAACTCGCTTCTTAGAGAATCATGATGATATGTAAGGGAAGTGTCTTGGAGAGACTGTGGAGCATTTGTTAGACATTCTATAACTAGTTCTGATTAGATAACCACGTGTTGAAGAGGAGGCTCTTTGACTGGCTCTTTGAATGTAAAGGCAATAAAAAAAAAAAACCTGTCAGCTTTAGCTCCTTCATCTGGTGAGAGACTATGCTGTAAGAGGAAAAGCCTTAGGGCCTTCCCCCACTCTGAGGCCATATAACCCCAGAGAAAAAAAAGCCTCTGTCCTTGACCTTTTCATTCATTCTTTTCCATTCTAAGTAAAGAGTTTGAAGTTTATTACTTTGATTGAGAAAGCCAGCCACAGGAATTTGAGGTGTGGAATCCAAGCTGGGTTTTGCAGCCAATGCAATATAGATGCCCCAAGGAGCAAGCTTCATGAGAGCCCTTTTGAACTCTAGCCCAGCAGAAAGATTCACCAATCATGACGCAGGCTGACACAAACTTAGTGGGACCAATGTTATGTAGAGTTAATTTTTGAGCCTACTCCCCTACAGACTGAGGTAGAGTATGTCCCAAAGGCATTAGAGGAAGTGCTTGAATGTTTGTTTTTCTGTATATTTGAACAAAATGTTGTTCAGTCATTTCTGCCAACTCTTTGGGGTTTTCTTGGCAAAGATACTAGAGGGGTTTGCCATTTCCTTATCCAGCTTATTTCACAGATGAGGAAATTGAGATAGAGTAAAGTGACTTGGCCAGGGTCATGCAGCTAGGAAGTATCTGACGCTGAATTTGAACTCAGGTTTTCCTAGTACCAGGCCCTGCTCTATTCACTGTGCCACCTAACTATTTGAATAAAATCTCTCTTTGCAAAAGCTAATCAATTTTAAGTAGTTAAGTGGAGCTGGGGTGTTAGTTATTGCCACCACTCCACCTCATCCCAACAATGAGAGGAACATAATGCATGTTCGAAAAGAACCAATCCAATGACAGTAAAAAAAGAAAAATTCCCAACCCCTCAGGGTTCCCTAGGACCCAGAGGGGGCAGATGTAGCTGGCCTGCTTCAGAGAAAGAGAAACATACACACTAGTCTAGGATGCACATCCATGTAACCAAAAATAAGAGCCAGCATTAAATTTGACAATCTAAGTGAAATGAATGAATATTTACAAAAATATAAATTGCCCATATTAACAGAAGAGGAAATAAAATACTTAAATAATGCTATTTCACAAAAAGAAATTGAACACGTCATCAATTTTTTCCCTAAGAAAAAAATCTCCAGGGCCAGATGGATTTGCAAGTGAATTTTACCAAATATTTAAAGAACAATTAATTCCAATGCTATATAAACTGTTTGGGAAAATAGGCAAAGAAGGAGTCCTAGCAAATTCTTTTTATGATACAAATGTGGTGCTGATACCTAAACCAGGAAGAGCCAAAACAGAGAAAGAAAATTATAGACCAATTTCCCTAATGGATATAGGTGCAAAAATTTTAAATAAAATACTAGCCAAGAGATTACAACGAGTTATCATGAGGATAATACACTATGACCAGGTGGGATTTATACCAGGAATGCAGGGCTGGTTCAGTATTAGGAAAACTATCAGCATTATTGACCCTATTGATAACAAAACTAATTGAAAGTATGTGAATATCTCAACGCAAAAGGAGCTTTTGACAACATAGTACACCTATTCACGTTAAAAAATGAAACACTGGACAACATAGGAATCAATGCAGTTTTCCTTAAAATGTTAAGTAGCATCTAAAACCTTCAGCAAGCATTATATGTAATGGGGATAAACTAGAAGCATTTCCAAAAAGATCAGGATGTCCATTATCACCATTGTTATTCAATGTTGTATTGGAAATGTCAGCTTTAGCTATAAGACAAGAAAAGGAAATTGAAGGAGTTAGAATAGGCAATAAGGAAACAAAGCTATCACTCTTTGCAGATGATATGATGGTAAACTTAGAGAATCCTAGAGAATCAAATAAAAAACTACTAGAAATAATTAACAACTTTAGCAAAGTTGCAGGGTATAAAATAAACTCACATAAAACATTGGCATTTCTATATATTACTAACAAAGCCCTGCAGCAAGAAATAGAAAGAGAAATTCCATTTAAAGTAACTGTAGACACTAAAATATTTGGGAGTCTACCTGCCAAAACAAACCCAGAAACTATACGAACACAATTACAAAACATTTTTCACACAAAGTCGTATCTAAATAATTGGAAAAATATCAGTTGCTCATAGGTAAGCCAAGCTAATAAAATAAAAATGACAATTCTACCTAAATTAATTTACTTACTCAGTTCCAAACTACAAAAAAAATATTTTATAGAGCTAGAAAAAATAACAAAATTCATCTGGAAGAACAAAAGGTCCAAAATATCAAAAAAATTTATGAAAAGAAATGCAAGTGAAGATGGCCTAGCCATACCAGATATTAAACTGTATTATAAAGCAGCAGTCATCAAACTACTTGGTGCTAGCTAAGAAATAGAGTGTCAGATCCATAAAATAGGTTAGGCACACAAAACACAGCAGTCAATGACTTTAGTAATCTACTGTTTGATAAACCCAAAGACTCCTGTTTCTGGGATATGAACTCACTATTTGACAAAAACTGCTGGGAAAACTGCAAAATAGTATGGCAGAAACTAGGCATAGACCAACATCTTACACCATAGATAAGATCAAAATGGGTACACGATTTAGACATAAAGGATGAAACTATAGGCAAATTAGGAGAACAAAGATTAGTTTACCTGTCAGATCTCTAGAGAAGGGAAGAATTTATGACCAAATGAGAGAGAGAACATAAAGAAATGCAAAATGGATATTTTCTTTATCATTTTTATTTAATATTTTAGTTTTCAACATTGATTTCCACAAGATTTTGAATTACAAATTTTCTCCCCACTTCTACCTCCCCCCACTCCAAGATGACATATATGATAATTTTGATTACATTAAATTAAAAAGGTTTTGCACAAACAAAGCTAATGCAACCAAGATTAGAAGGGAAGCAGAAAGCTGGGAAACAATTTTTTTACAGCCGGTGTCTCTGATAAAGGTCTCATTTCACATATATAGAGAACTGAGTCAAATCTATAAGAATACAAGTCATTTTCCAATTGATAAATGGTCAAAGGATATGAACAGAGGAAGAAATTAAAGCTATCTATACTCATATGAAAGAAGTGCTCTAAATCACTATTGATAAGAGACATGCAAATTAAAACAACTCTGAGGTACCACACCACACCTATCAGCTTAGCTAACATGACAAAATGGAAAAATGATAAATGTTGGAGATGTGGGAAAATTGGAACACTGATGCATTGTTGGTGGGGTCGTGAACTGATCCAACCATTCTGATCCAACCAATTTGGAACTATGCCCAAAAAGCTTTAAAACTGTGTATACCCTTTGATCCAGAAATACCACTACTAGGTCTGTATCCCAAACAGATCATTAAAAAATATTTATCTTTTTGTGGTGGCCAAGAATTAGAAATTCTTTAAAAATGAAGGGATGCCCATCAATTGGGGAATGGCTGAATTAAATCGTGGTATATGAATATAATGTATAAGAAACGGTGAGCAGGCAGACTTCAGAAAAACCTGTAAAGACTTGCATAAACTGAAGCTGAGGGAAGTGAGCAAAACCAGAAGAACATTTTACAGAGTAACATCAATATTGTTCAATAACCAACTTTGTTAGACTTAGCTCTTCTGAGGAATGCAATGATCTGAGACAATTCCAAAAGGCTCATGATGGAAAATTCTATCCACATACAGAGAAAGAACTGTGGAGTCTGAATACAGATCAAAGCATACTATTTTATCTTTTTCTGTTGTTTTTTGTTGCTTTTTTTTCTCTCGTGGTTTTTTCTTCTGTTCTGATTCTTCTTTCACAACATGACTAATATGGAAATATGTTTAATATGATCACACATGTCTTGGGAAGGTGGGAGCGGAGGGAGGAGGAGAAATTTAGAACTCAAAATCTCATAAAAGAGAATACTAAAAACTAACAAATACGTAAATTATTTAGGGAAAAAAATAAAAAGAACTTAAAAAAAATGACAGGTCATGCCTTAGCAAAGTTGTGCAGGAGACACAGCATGTCCCCAGCCTCTCATTTCTCTGAGTCTTTCTCTTTTCTTACTACTAAACCTTGTAGAGAAATAACCCCATGATGAAAAGGACGCCTGAAGGAGGGGCACCTTAAATGATGGAGCTTGCAAGTATCTAAACTCCTCTGTGTTGGGAATGAACTCTATCAGTCTCAGCCTCCCTACCCTGGCTTGGATTTGCTTTGTGTATATTTGGTACAAACTTACGTGTGTATGTGTTGCTTTCCATGAATTTAATGTAAGCTTTCACTTTTGTCTTCCATTCCCCAGCACTAAGCACTGTCTGTCTTAAGTGCTTAATAAATGTTTATTGACTGACTGGTGAGGAACACTAGTTACTATTTCAGAAAATATTTGCATTTATCAGAAACAGCACTTTCTTCTTGAGTCTCAAGGGGGAAACATAAGGCTAGGTGATATCAGTGTAACTGGTATATTGGGGGACTGGTCATTGAGGTCTCAGTCCTGGGGTCATGCTCAATAGGTTCTGCCTACTGCTAACCCTTGTAAAAGCTTGGTAAGCCTGGCTCTGGAAATGCATGATGACACTGAATGGAAGGCCTTCCATTTCATGCTCCAGTACTCTGTCACTGTTTTCTTTCTGCTTACAGAAGAGAGACATTTTGACTGGCTGCTGAGCCAAAAGTAAGAGTGCAAACAAAAGGCTCCAATGGAAAAATGTGTTCTCCTTTCCTTCCAATTGTCCATGAGTTAAGGAATGATTCTCTGAGCTCTTGGAGAGCTAGGGAGAGGGGAGGTAGAGAAGGATCTTCCCCCAACCCCACCTTGCCCACAAGGGGCCAACCCTTGATCCCATGGCCTTCCAGGTGAGCCTATCTGGGATAGGGCCATGTAAGGTCAGAAGAGCCATCAGTGTTCCAACAGCCAAGCATGGAAAGGAGACAGCCCTGAGGAGCAACCTGCTGGACCCTGGTCTGACAGCACAGTTACCCAAGCAGCCAAGACAATGTGCCCTTCAAGTAAGGGAGCAAATTATCTACCCACTATGCTGGATGCAAACTTGGTATATTTGGAAATATTTGTAGAATTCATTCTTTTATGTCTGAACCCATCTCCTGAGGGACCAGGATAAGAGAGGAGAGAGTGTGCTCCACACTGGGTATATCTTTTCAGCAAATGTCCCTTTGTAAAAGCTAAGTGACATTAATTGGTTAGATGATATTGGGACACTAATCATTGGCAACTGAAATTGCCAAGGCACGCATGAGAATGGGGGCTTTGGTGGGTAGCATTAAGAAAACACTATAACCCACTGGATTACCCCTAGAAACCTGAGGGGGAAATATAAGTAACTACACTCTATGGACCTGAATGAGTGGGAGTTAAGATAAGGACCTCCAGAGCTTATATTCACTATGACTTTTATTTTTAAAAAGCACAGTATAATGCTATTATCAAAACTTTTCCATGCCATTACTCACTAATACAATGCCTTATCCCCTTAACTCTGCCAATCCAAACGTTTGAAATCTTCAACAGTCAACTCATCTCCCACTTTGATTTTTCTTTTTCTTGTTCAGTCATTTTCTAGTCACATCCTGTTGGGGGTCCTTGACCGGCAAGGACCCATCCTGGTATGCGATGAATGAGGCGGGAGTCAAAGTGGAAGCAACTCCAATTTATTGGGAGAAATACTCCATTTTTATAGGGTTTGCACTACATGAGCAGAAGCAAGTGGCCAATGGGTAAAAGGATGACAGCATGGGAAGAAACAGAAATGTTGCAGAGGGACAGGAAAGAAATGTTGCAGTATGCGTATATTGTTGCACTTCATTCCGGTATGAGTATCGATATAGGTATGGGAAGGATCTGGATTGTTGCAATGTATGGTACACCACAGTATCTGCAGGCGTATGGGAAAGATTAGGACTGTTGCAAGATAGTCTCTATAGGGGCATGGGAACAAGGCGGGATGTTGCCCTATAGTATCTATGGAGGCATGGGAATGCTGGGGCATGTTGCAAGATGGTATCAGAGCTGTATGAGCTACGTGAGGCACGAGGCAGGATGTCCCCGTAAAGTATCAAAATGTTCCAGTAAGTAAAGCAACAAAGCATTATGTCAGGCATGGTGTTAGGCACTGGTTCAAAAGCACTAGGCAATGACCAGCTGCGTCCCTCCTTCTGGGCTTGTGAGTCCTTTGTGGACAGACTCTGCCTGCATGTGTAGGATGACTACAAGGGCTGCTAAGGGCGGAGGCCCTCCCTCCGGGCGCCTGTCGTTCCAACTCCTCCTAAGCCTGTCTGGTTTTACCCAGGAAACAGGCCAAGTGCTAGGGTCCTAACAGCTCCGGGTTCGGCACCAACCCCTTACAACGTCCAATTCTTCACGACCCAGAGTTTTCTTGGCAAAGATACTAAATTGGTTTGTCATTTCCTTCTCCAGCTCATTTTACAGGCAAGGAACTGAGGCAAACTATGTTAAGTGACTTACTCAAGGTCACAGCTAGTAAGTGTCTGAGGCTGGATCTGAACTCAGGAACACGAGCCTTCTTGACTTCAGGTCCAGCGCTCTATCCACTGCGACATGGCTGCCCTTCAGATTAGATTTTTAGATAGGAGCAATATTTCCTAGGGCCTTGTTGCTTGCCAATATTTGTTCTTTGTTCTCTAAGAGGACCAATGACATCAGGAGGAGGATGTCTTGACTTGCCAGTGAATTAGATTTAAGTGAAGCAGGCCTGTGCAGTCATCAAGCAGTCTCACTCTCTCCTCCAGGGTCATCCGAATCCAGTGGCAAGACATAGGTCAAGACGACCAGCAATGTTATTGCATTTTCTTTTCCTCAAGAGGTATTCTAAGTTTCTTTGAGATTTGATTGACCAAGAGACAAGTTCAGGTTGTTGACATGACTTCCTGTTTGCCTGAGTACAACAGGCCTTGAGGAGCTCTGGCTCCCCATCTGAGGCTTCTGACCATGGACCAACGGCATGACTAACATCAGAAAAGTCAAGTGAATCAACATGTTTTCCACACCGGATATCTTTTTTGAATGTCCTTCTCCCTCTGTGGCTAAATAAACTTTCTCTTTTTAACTACTAATTGAAGTATGAATATTTCATTCCATTCCAATATCAGATTCAAACTCCAGGGGATAAACCTAAATCAGGCCCAGGCCAAAATAATTTTCCAGCTCTTTTCAGCCCAGCAGTCACCTCGCACTCCTCCAAATTCATAGTACTTTGTTTTATATTTCTTTGGCACTTAAGTTCCTATGACTTAGAGCTGGAAGACATGCTAGTGATTATCTAGTGCAAATCCTTTAGCCTGGCAAAAGGCAATGATTTGCCCTCAATTGCAGAGATGGAAAGGGGCAGAGCTGGGATTTGAATCTAGGTCCTCTACTTCATATCTACACAGCTCTTTCCTCTAGACCAGGCTCCGAAATACTTTGTGACATTCTTGCATTTTTCCTACCTTATCTAATACTTGCGTTGTTAAACTTTTCATGCATTTGTGTCTTACATCTTCTAGTAGACTACAAGTTCCCCGAGGATTATTCAAGTTTGTCTCCCTCACAGCCAAGCACAGAACCTTATAGGCTTTTAGTTCCTAAATAAAAGATGATTTACTAAGTAGATAAGTACTGTGCTGGTAAATGTTTAACTGGCTCTTTGGGAGTAAAATGTATATATGACACAATTTTAAGTCTAATCTATATTTTTGACAGTCTAGTCAATCAACAAAATAATAAATCAAGTTGGGGCAGCTAGGTGGTACAGTGAGTAGAGCACCGGCCCTGGAGTCAGGAGGACCTGAGTTCAAATGCGGCCTCAGACACTTGACACATTTACTAGCTGTGTGACCTTGGGCAAGTCACTTAACCCCAATTGCCCTGTCTTTCCCCTCTGCAAAAAAAAAAAAAAGATTAAAAAAAATAAATCAAGTCAATATTTGTAGCATTTGCTGATTTCTGAGGTGTAAATGCTCACACTGAAAATTTAACAATCAGCTCTTGAGAGCTGGTTCAAACTAGCTCCAACACAACCCTGAACCAGATGACTGATCTTGCTGTCTCAAGAGCCAACTCAATGGGCACTACTCTCGGTTAATGCATTCGTTCATGACTTTTAATCTGTCAAGGCATGTGAAATAACAACAAAAATACTAAGTTAACATTTGCATAAAACTTTCAGGTTCTTTACACATAGAATTTCACTAGGTCCTCACAACAGCCTTGTGAAATAGGCGATCTTACTATTCCCATCGTACAGAGGCCCCATACAGGCACATTTGACTCCCTCTTTTCTCATCTTCTCTACCAGTCTACAACTTCAGTAAGGTACAGTATTAGGATTACATTTGTCTCATAATAGGAGCTTAATACAATGCTCTCTTCTCAATTTTTGAGAATAATTTATATAGTATAGGTACTAACTTTTCTTTAAAAACTTGAATCCTCTGATAAATCCATCAGGGCCAGGAGTTTATTTTCTTTGGTAGTTCCTTTATAATGTGTTCTATTTGCTTTTCTGAGATTTAATTATTTAACATCTCTGTTAAGTGCTTTGTTAGTTCAGGCATTGTCTATTTGAGAAGGTAATCTCTATTTTTTTGTTGTTGTTTTCTTGGATTTGTTAGAATAGAACTGTGCATAGGAGGTTCTGGTCATTGTCTTTATTTTTTCAGGTTTTCTTGTGAGTTTATTGCACTTTTTTTTTAATTTGATTTTCTGCCCTCCTCTTTTTAATCAGTTTGTCTAATGGTTTATCAATTTTGCTAGTATTTTCAAAGAACCACCTTTTAGTTTTGTTTATCAATTCTAGAATCATTTTGGCTTCCAATATAAATACCTATCATCTGCTTTTGAAGATTTTCTCTTTTGAGTTTACTTTAGGGCAGGGGTGGGGAACCTGTGGCCTCGAGGCCACATGTGACTGTCTAGGTCCTCAAGTGCGACCCTTTGACTGAATCCAAACTCCACAGAACCCTGCTTTAAGTTTTGTTTATTGGATTCCAATTTTTAATGCATATGTAGTCCATTAACCATCTATTTTCCTATTATTTTTAGGAATATAATTTTCCTCTGAGGACAGCTTCAGCCATATCCCAGGAATTTTGCTATCATCATTATCATTGTCTTTCATATAATCAAAAATTGTTTCTATGATTTGTTTTTTGACCCACTCATTATTTAAGATTTCGTTATTAAGGCTCTTTTTAGGTCCATATATTTTGTTTTTACTGCCTGAGATTATTATGTTATCGCATTGTTTTCCATAAAAGATGTTTTTAGTATTTGTGTCTTTTTACCTTAATCTTTGCCTATAATACATATACCTCAGGATCTGGTCAGTCTGGAAAAAGAAGAGAAAAAATGTTAAAACTCTGAACTAATGTTCCCAGTTCTTAAACTTTATGTGCCAGCCCTTCATAACAAAGTTCCAGTCAGCAGTGTCTCGTCAGTCAATTAGTCAGCTTTTGTTATTGTTCCAGGATTTCAGTCATGTTCGGACTCCTCATGACTGTTTTTGGGGGTTTTCTTAGCAAAGATACTGGAGTGGTTTGCTATTTCCTTCTCCAGCTCATTTTATAGATGAGGAACTGAGGCAAACAGAGTTAAGTGACTTGCCCAGGGTCACACAGCTAAAAAGTGTCTGAGGCCACATTTGAACTCAGATCTCCCTAACTCTAGGCCTGGTACTCTATCCTCACCATCTAGCTGCCTCATATATATACATACATATATACATATATATGCATATAGAGAGAGAATCACATGTATATGTGTAAACACACACACATACATATATATATTAATGTTTTGATTATTTTAAAGTAGATTCCAATCATTTCAAAGCAGAATTCCCAAATATATCTAATGCCATCAGGGAGAAACAGATTCAGTACATAAAGACAGCCCTTGATTTGAGGCTTCCAGTGGTTAAATTGCATGTCTTTTGATAACCAAATTCTGTGCTTTTATCTGAGCATCCAAAACCCATTAAAACACATTATTTTGGTGGGCTTTTGTTAGATTACATTACTCTCCTTTGGGATAGGGGAAGCCAGCCCTCTCATTTCAAAGCCTGTTAAGAAGCAAATGTATATGTGTATGTGTGTGTTTGTATTTGTATATGTATACATATATACATATGTATATACATATATACACAAATGTGTGCATGCACACCAGTGGGCTACTAACCCATCCAGCTACATGTGAAGCACAGAGAGATTAAGCCAATTACCTAACCCAGTTAGTGATACAAATGCTAGAACTTAGATTTGCTAGTTGAGTAATCTTTCTCTAACATCATGTTGGCTCCAACTTGGTCATATATAAAACAACAAACATTTATTAAGCACCTACTGTGTTCTACATGCTAGGAATACAAAGGCAAGGAACTTAAATGCTACTAGGAGATACAAGTACACTAGCAAATATAAAGTATGCAAAATAACTTCAAGAGAGAGAGCTAATGATTGGATGTACAAAGTCACACCTGAGTTATGCTTTAAAGGAAACTAGGGAAATAAGACACATTAATTATAATATTAAACAAGTGGAGAGTTGGTTTTTATCCTCATTGCAGATCATAAATGATTCTCCTTATGAGAAATACAAATAAATCCTAAAGAGAGATACACTTGAAGCAGTGAAGTCTGAAAGCTTACAAGCCCATTTCATGCAAGGATGCTTCAGGCACCTCTATTGTATATGACTTTCACAGCTGATGTTATAGAAGAAGAGGGTATCTTAATACACTAGCAGTCACCCTATAATTAAATTACAAGATGTTTTTATGTTACCTTTACTCCTTGCCAGGCTTTGAAATGAGAGGGCTGGGCTTCCCCCACCCCAAAGGAGAATAATGTAATCTAACAAAGACACAGCAAAACAGTGTGTTTTAATGGCCTTTGGATGTTCAGGGAAAAGCACAGTATTTGATTACCAAAAAATATGCAATTTAACCACCAGAAGCCTCAAATCAAGACCTGACTTTCTATATTGAATCTGACAAATGATGTTTTTTTTTCCCCTGATGGCATTACATTTATTTATTTGGGAATTCTGCCTTCACGGTGGTTGGAATACACTTTAAAATTATCAAAATATTAGTAAGTAATGGGGAGAATAGAATTTGATAGGGGTCAATGTGTTAAACTGAAAGGAACACTTCTGGTAGTCAGGAGTCTTGGGTCCTAATCTAAGCTCAGCCACCTGCAGTATGATCCCAGCAAGTCATATCGTCTCTCTAAGCATCAGTTTCAATTGAACTCAGCAAATACTTATTGAGAACCTACTACATACAAGAAACTATGCAAAGTACGTGTCCCTGATCTGTAAAATGAGAGGTTTAATGTGGAAAATCCTCTAAAGTTGCATAAAGTAATGGATCCTCCAGAGGAGATATTCAAGCAGAGGCTGAGTGATCACTTGTTGGGAATGTTGTAGAAAGGATTTATGCTTCTGGTCCAAGTTAGATTAGAGCTATTCATTCAACAGTTCAGCAAATATTTATTAATGTCTAGTGTGTACAAAACACTGGCTTTGAGGGATGTAGAAAAATTAAATAAGATCCAGTCCCTATAATAGCTCTCAAAAGAATGAACGCTAACATTTATATAGCACCTACTATGTGCCAAAGAATGAAAGCTAATGTTTGTATAGCACCTGCTATGTGCCAAGGGTCTTGCTAAGTGATTTACAAAGATTACCTCATTTGATCTTCACAACAATCCTAAAAGATAGGTGCTATTATTATCTCCATCTATCATTGAGGAAACTGAGGCAAACAGAGGTTAAGTAACTTGCCCAGAGTCGCACAGTTATCAGTTAACCAAGAAACATTTATCAAGCACCTACTATGTGCCAGACACTGTGCTAAGTACTGGAGATACAAAGATGCAAAAGACAAACCCCGATCTCAAGGAGCTTACAATCTGATAGCAGAGACAACATGCAAACAAACATGTACAAAGCAAGCTATATACACGATAAATAGGAAATGATTCACAGAGGGAAGGCAGTAGAATTAAGAGGGGTTGGGAAAGACTTCCTCTAGAAGATGGGATTTTAGTTGGGATTTAAAGGAAGCCAGGGAAGTCAGTAGGCAGAATTGAGGAAGGAGAGCATTCCAAGCATGGGGGTAAGTGTAGTGGGGGGTAGCCAGAGAAAATGCCTGGAGCTGAGAACTAGAGTGTCTTACTGCTAGAAAAGCCAGGAGGTCGGTGTCACTGAATCAAAAAGCATGTGGTGGGAATGAGGTCAAATATAAGAGGGGGCTACGTTATGAAGGGCTTTGAATGCTAAACACAGCATTTTGTACTTGGTCCTGAAGGTGATCTGAAGACACTATAATTTATTAGGTAGGGAGATAACACGGTCAAACCTGCATTCTACAGTGTGTTCCTAAAGTCTGGACACATAGGCAAAAATATATAGTTTCAAGAAATGAAATGAATGAAATTTTTATTTAATTGGAATATTAACAAATAACATCTTCAATATGATTTCCATCGTTTGTGATGCAAAAATTGATGCGCTTTGCAAGATTCACGGGAACTTGATGCAATAACTCCACATTGCGGTCAATTGCCTATGTGTCCAGACTTTAGGAACACCCTGTTGTGTGATGGACAGTGAATTGGAGTGGGTAAAGACTTTAAGCAGCAGACCCACTGTGCCAGTAAGGCAAAATGGGCTTAGTTTAACGGGTGTGCTTGAGGAGTTTGGCTTTTGTTTATGGTGAAAGTACTTTCACCTGTTAAACGCTAAGCCCCAGGCCCAAAGCCCTATCAGGTGTGAAACCCCTGTGGGC
>CM053625.1:179192807-179223482 GCA_028646595.1 Phalanger gymnotis
GGAGCTCTTTTGCCATTTGAGTTAGTCTATTTTTTAAGGTGCTGTTTTCTTCAGTATATTTTTCAGTATATTTTTGGGTCTCCTTTAGCAAGTCATTGACTTGTTTTTCATGGTTTTCTCTCATCCTTCTCATTTCTCTTTCCAATTTTTCCTCTACTTCTCTAACTTGCTTTTCCAAATCCTTTTTGAGCTCTTCCATGGCCTGAGACCAGTTCATGTTTTTCTTGGAGGCTTTTGTTGTAGGCTCTTTGACTTTGTTGACTTCTTCTGGCTGTATGTTTTGGTCTTCTTTGTCACCAAAGAAGGATTCCAGAGTCTGAGACTGAATCTGGGTGGGTTTTCACTGCCTGGCCATGTTCCCAGCCAACTCACTTGACTCTTGAGTTTTTCAGTGGGGTATGACTGCTTGTAGACTAAAGGGTTCTATGTTCCAAGCTGGGGGGGATGCGCCAGCTCTGCCATACCAGCACTCAAGAATCCCCAACCTGGACTGGACTTAGATCTTCAGCAGGCTTTTCACTCCTGCTCAGATCAGCCACTTAATTCCTCCTACCAGGTGGGCCTGGGGCCAGAAGCAACTGCAGCTGTAGTTCTGTAGCTGCCCCACCTCCCCTGCCCCAGGGTGGTGGCCAAACCACAAACCCTATCCCAGTCCCCAGCAGGTTCTCCCACTAACCTACTCTGTTGTCCTTGGTGTTTGTGGGTTAAGAAGTCTGGTAACTGCCACAGCTCACTGATTCAGGGCACTAGGGCACACTTTCCTCAGCTCCAGGTATGGTTGGTCGTGCCGCCCACTCTAGGCTCTGCTCTGCTCAGCTCCGCTCCCCTCTGCTCCCAGCTGCATGCAGGATAGACCTTACCCAGAGACCACCCAGCTGCCCTGGGCTAGAGCCCTGCTTCCCTATGCTATTTTGTGGGTTCTGCAGTTCTAGGATTGGTTCAGAGCTATTTTTGATAGGTTTTTGGAGGGACTTCACGGGGAGCTCACGCTAGTCCCTACTTTCCAGCCACCATCTTGGCTCCGCCCTAGACCTGATGCAAATCTTAAGCAGGCTCTGCACTCCTGCTTAGATCTGACAATTCCTCCCTCCAGGTGGACCTGGGGCTGGAAGTAACTGCAGCTGTAGTTCTGTAGCTGAGCCACCCCTGCTGCCCCTGGGGCGGTGGCTGAACTGCAAACTCTTTTCACTCTGCCCCTGCAGCTTTTCCCACTAACCTTCTCTGTTGTCTTTGGTGTTTGTGAGTTGAAAAGTCTGGTAACTGCCACAGCTCACTGATTCAGGGCGCTAGGGCCTGTTCTGCCTGGCTCCTGGTCTGGTTGGTCCTGCCACCACCCACACTGAGCTCTGCTCCCTTCGACTCCCAGCTCTGTGCATGATAGACCTCATCCAGTGACCATCCAGGCTGTCCTGGGCTGGATCCCTGCTTCCCTCTGCTACCCTGTGGGTTCTGCAGTTCTGGAATTTGTTCAGAGACATGTTTTTTAGGTTTTTGGAGGGACCTGGTGGGGAGCTCACGCAAGTCCCTGCTTTCTAGTCGCCATCTTGGCTCTGTTCCCAATCACAAAGTCTTTATTTTTTATGCTTTCTAAAAAGCAAGAAATGCTTTTTAGAATGCAAGAAATTATGTGCTACCTAAGAAAAAATGCAAGAAATTAATGCTACCTAATCTCTTTACCAAAGCAGAATAAGGAGAAAAATACATATGTTATGCAAGATATCTACACCGTATAGCAGTAATGGTTTACAAACTACCTGCTACCCATCTCAGTCCCAATGTTTGACCAATTTTAGTAATTTCAAGTTCATTAGCTACAGTTTTTAGCTCAGTTTGATATTATTAGATTGGTGATGACTAGAGTAAATTTTATGCAGAAATATTTTTAAATAATTAATCTTTTTTTTCAAATATTGAATCAATTGATAATTGCAATCAATGATTTAAACAGTGCTAAATGATATAATTTAATTCACTTTCAAATATTTATTATTATTAAATTAAATATTCATTATTTAATCATCATTTGAAGTAGACAACCGTGTTTTCAAAATACACTCTGCTGTTGTCAACATAAATTCTTTTAAAACAATATATAATGTTACCCACACAAGGGTTAATTGAACTGCACACTGGCTTTGTTTAACAACTGGCTCTCAAAATTCTTGAAAATTTAACAATTATCTCTTGAGAGACAGTAAGTACTATGTGGCTCCAGCACATCACTGTTTGTAGCCCAGAGATCATTCCTCATTGTATGAAAATCACTGGAGCACGTTTTCCAAAAAGCTCTATGTTTGGGTGCAGAACAGAGCTAGCACAAGGCAATAAGTATTCTGACAGAAGACACAGCTTAAGCAAGGAGAAGAAAGCAGTGCCATAAAGGGTGAGCTCATGTTGGTGTTCTGAAACTCAAGAGTACAAGCTGAATCTTGACAAACCTGGAGCCAATAAGAAATGATGGAACCTCAGAGGGAAGAGTATAAATATTTACATAAGTTAAGGCACTGTGCTAACCCTGAGAGACAGTTGCTATTATCATCTTCATTTTATGGATGAGGAAACTGAGGCAGTGACTTACCCAGGGTCACCCAGCTAGTAAGATTCTGAGGTGGGATTTGAACTCAGATCTTCCTGACTCCAGGCCAGCACTCTAACCATTGCACTACCAGCTGCTAACTCAGAGGAATCAATGAGGCCAAGAAAAGAAAAAATGGAGAAAAATTGACTCTTTCTCCACCTCATCTGCCCCCCACCCCACCACCACACATATACATATATTAGATAATTTTCTCACAACTCAAATGTTAGTTTTCTATGGAAATTGTGCACATTTTTTATTGCACTGCATGATTTTTCCTTGTTATTTACCTGTATGAAATACATCAATTACTTTATTTAAAGTTTTCCTCTGGTTTATAGTAGAATACATACTGAAATAGAAGCTTGAGATACATTCGCATAATTATGATTACCAAAGTGCCACCCCTGAATCAGAGGTAGCAAGAGGTTCTAGAGTTCAGCGGAACTTGTGCTACATTTGTGGGTTTGTCTGGGATCAATTATGATTATTGAAGAATATTTATGAGTGTTGTTAGGTCAAGCTAAGGTTACTACCTGCATTAGTATTGCTAGATGACATTTAAATTTGTTGTGTTTTTTTTTTCCATCCTCAAAGTCTAGGCTGTAATTTGGCAGCATCCCCCCGCCCCACCCCGAGCAAGATTTATTATAAATCAGATAGAAATTTTGATTAAAATAACCAAAATATTTTGTTGAAAGAATAGCAATAGAAATAATAAGGGGGAAAACAAGCTGTAGAATCACTCTCACCCCACATCCTGGCCTGAAACGCAAGTGCAAAGCTCAGATAGAATGCCATTGCTTCATAAAGATGCATACAGCCTCCTGGGAAATGAACTTCTAGGAATATCTCCTAATGGATGGCTTTCATGGTCCCCAAGTATCACCAGAAATGAAGTGAGGGCTTTTTCATATTGGCGCTGCTTGTTACATTCTATCTGATTCTTGTTCTCATTTGTGATATCTTGGTGTTCAAGCAGAATAGGAATAACGTATTTTTTGTTTTACTTCAGAAAAATGTTAAGGTTATTGTCAGAACTTTAGTTCTTTCTCAGAACAGTCAGTGGTCCGGAGCCCACATATCATCAATTTTATTTTCAATAAGGCTCAAGGTCACGCAAATCTGGTACAATCCATCATTTACTAAATGGATCAAGGAATTATACTAGATTTCTGTCAGGATGCTTCCAGTTTAGAAAGCTCAGCAGTTGTTTTGTTTGTTTTTGTGAGAGGTAGGGTTGTGTTCCCAAACTTGAGTCCAAGCAGATTCCAACAAACCTGGAACCAGAAAGATAAATGATGGCACCTCAGAAGTAGGGAAGAGAATAAGCATTTACACAGTAACAGACACTATGCTCACCTTGAGAGGTAAGAACAAGAGGAGGGCTTTTCCTTTGTTTAAGCTGAACCTAAAGTGCCCTTTGAAGAAAATTCTACAGACAATGATCATTTCCTCTTCTTCTGATGTGATTAAAAGGACTAAAAGCAATAGGTTCTACCTTACTCCATCTGGCTCTGCTTAGGAGTCAATGAGGTGGGGAATGACCTGACACTATGCCATTGGTTAGGTACGCTCCAGGGAAGTGCCTTGAGGTACTTAGGAAATGAAGAGATTTATGAAGGCAGGAAATGAGTCAAGCAAATTGGTTTATTTAGCACATACTTATGACCAGAAAGAAATAACTCAGTCAGGGACTGACATGCCTTCCTCAGGTGAAAAGTAGTCCCAGAAGTTGGCTGTTGCTTTTTTTTGTGGGGGGGAGGGGTATAGGGGGAACTTACATAACTGAAACCTGAGGCTCAAAGTCCATTTGCATGGGACTTCCTTCACTGGTGGAGATTACTTGATGCTCCATGCCTGCATGAGGGGTGGAATTGTCAGAACTTGAGGGAGATGAGAGATCTTGATCATCTGGCTTCCAACTTCAACAAAGAAGACACAAGGTTCACAGGTTCCTGAAGAAAGAGAAAGACTTTGACTCCATCATGTCCCTTCTCCCTACCTTGCTATACCAGAGAATTTGGGGATGTTCCTCTTGGGCAAGATCTGGGATTCTCTCTCAGTTAAGCTATCTCACTCATAGTAAGAGAGTTCATTCACTCAATATTATCATCTGGATACCTTCTCTGACTTCTGTTTTACTATTGACTTGGTTAAATGGGTTTTTTACTATTTAAATAGATGCTACTTACTAATGGTGTTCTTTGTGGAACCAACATTAGGTGAGAAGAGAGTCGAGCCTTCCCAAGGGAAGGGAAACTTGTTTGATCAAGAGCTCTTACTTGACTCTACTGGGCTCTACCAGTTACCTTGACTACTGTCTTGTCACTGGACTCCAATGACTATTGAGGAGAGAGTGAGGCCAATGACTTTGCACAGCTTTTGATCACTTCAATCCAATTTACATGCAAGTCAAGACATCAGCCTCATGATGTCATCTGCCCTCTTCAAGAAGGGAGAACAAACCATCTTTGAGTAGTACTAGCTGCCCCCTTGGGACCCAACTGAGCAGTTCAAGTTGGGCAAAGCTACTATCATCATCATTTCTTTTCTTCTTCTTCTTCTTCTTCTTCTTCTTCTTCTTCTTCTTCTTCTTCTTCTTCTCCTTCTCCTCCTTCTCCTCTTCCTCCTCCTCCTTCTTCTTCCTCTTATACATGGGTGCTCTGTCCAAAGAAATATAATTTTTGGCCACTTATATTTTATAAGATACCTTGAGTTGAGAGTTGAGTTGTGTTTGAGAACTAGATTTTTTTTTTACTTTACTCTTTATTTTACCACTATTATTTTCTGGAACAATTGTACAATTTTCATTTATAAAATATTGCTCTAAAAAAAAACAGGCTTTGAAAAAGCCTATTGTGTATTCAAACGGAACTACTAGACTATACCTTTAAACCCAAATCACTTTGACTTTCATTGAACAGTCAACAAAAAGTCCCAGCCCAAGCTTCTCTTGCTCATTGTTGGGGTTTTGATGGCTCAAAGTGATCATAAATAGCAATTATTTTCTGTTCTGGACAGAAACTTTAAAGTTCTTCATCTCCCAGATTGATTCTTTCGGGATGGCAAGCCAGGTCATCCTCTGACTCAGTTCTTACCTAGCCCTTAGCCATTGAATGGGCATTGTTTCAGTCAAACTGAGACCTGGGAAAGGTTGTTGCTTATCCTTCATTCTCGAAGAGGACCATGACATCAGGGAGGTGATGCCATGACATACAAGTGAATTGTATTTAAGTGAGGCAGGGCTGTGCAAAGTCACCAGCCTCACTTTCTCTGGAGCCATCTGGGTCCAGTGGCCAGATAAAGATCAGGACAACTGGAGATAGTCCAGGATGCAATGCAGACCTTGGCCTTTTCAAGCAAAGATCTTTAAGAGGTCTCAGTTTGACTGAGGCAAGGCTCATTTAGTGATTAAGGCCGAGAATGCCTCTTTACCTAGTCAAAAAAATAAATAAATAAAATAAAAATTGATCTGGGAGGGGAAGACCCTCAGAGTTTCCGTCCAAAACAGCAACAATTGCTGTTTACATTCATTCTGAGCCAGTTGGGGCCCAAACAATGCCCAAATAGGGCTTGGCTTGAGACTTACTGACCTTAGTTTAAAAAGACCAAAGTAACCCACTGCATCCTGCATCATTCCCAGTTGTCTTAACTTTTGCCTTGCCACTAGACTCCAATGACTTTAGAGGAGAAAATGAGGCTGATGAGTTTACACAGCTCTGGCTCCCTTTAATCTAATTCACACACAAGTCAAAACATCAGGCTCATGACATCATTGGAATGACATCATTGGGAACAATGGACAAACAATAACAACACCTTGACTCTAAAAATGATTTTTTCTAGACTAATGATATTTGGGTGTAGAGTGAGGAGAATAGCCTCAACCTCCTACAATCTGGGCAGGAATCAAAGATTCCCTTGGAGAAAGGTGGGCAGTGATGACTAAAGATATCTATGTACACCTCTGACCCACATCTAGGCAGACCCATGTGGACAAACAAAACCTCCATGAGCAACAAAACACACCCATATCCCCTTACATAAGGGCTAGAATGGAATCCAGGTGGTCCCTGCTTTCCCTGAACCTCAGTCCTAAACATGGTCAGAGTCTAATGCCCAATCAGGCCCACTGAGGCAGGGGTGGAGTGGTACCATTGGTCAATGATAAGGGGGTGAGAGGTTCACATACATTATTTAAGCAACTCCAAGGTGTAAGGAAAGAGCCCAACAGTAAAGGCATTTGAGGCTTGAGCTGTTAGGGAAACCTTGCAAGACACCAGACAGAAGGTGGGACAAAAGGCACTACAATCACATTAGGTTTTTGCCAACATTCAAGAAGTCTTGCATTTTTTATGTCTCTATCTTTTGGACTTAAAGCCTTTATTGAAGAATTGGTACTCCATTCACTAAAGAAACATTCCTATAAAGAATAGCAAAGTGGGCTAGTGGATAGAGTCAACCTTAGAGGCAGGAACACATAGCTTGAAGTACCTCATCTGAAATTCATTTAATAAATAAATATATATTGAGCACTTACTAGGAGCCAGGCATTGTGCTAAGAAGTGGGATGCAAAAAGGCAAAAGAAACTACCTGCCTTCAAGAAGCTGGCTATGTAATCATAGGCTAGTTACTTTACCTCTCAGTGCCCCTGGGCAATTCTGAGTCTGACTGGAGGATCTGTATTGGTAGAAGCCATTTCTTCCCCAGGAGTTCCTAGGACCAATCAAATCACAGGTCAAGACCCCTTGACCTTCCCCAAAAAAGGAAAGAACTATGCCTATAAATGTTTCTTGAGAGAAAGGACTAACATAACGAATTCTCAGTAAGTACATGAATTCAATAAGTACTTACTGTGCTTACTCAAACACAGAGTCCACTAGCACAGTAACAGGGGCTAAGAAAGATGCAAAAAATCGATACACTGGTCTCTTCACACTGATCTCTACTGGCTTGGAACTTACTATTTAGGCAAGGATGGGAAGAATATGCAAATACATGTAGAAAATAACTTCAATAGTTTTCAACTTCAATAGTTCAACTGTTCGGTGCTCTCTCACCCATGTGGGTCTTCCTGTATATGATGGTGATCACAGCCCATCCACACCTTCTCATTCTGGGTAATTCTTACTTAAATGCGCCACAGAGATCCCATCAAATGTGCTGGGGGCTTTCGCTTTACAATCTGTGGATAACCATAGAGTAACAGATGTAAATGCCCCCCTTTCCTTTTCTTGTGGTAAATCTCTCTCATGGTGCAAAAGGGAACAACAAAAGGAAAGGTAGAAAATGCTACAAGAAGTCAGAATAAAGATCTTCATTTCTGACTGAGGGAATTAGGGAAGGCTTCAAGGAAGAGGTGCCTCTGGAGCTAAGTCTTAAAGGATGGCTGGGATTTTCATAGGTGAGGATGAGGGGGAGGGGAAAGACTGAAGGGGTGGAAGAAGAGGGACTCCAAGGCATGGAGGGCAAGATATAAGAGGCAAGTTCTGGTATACTACAAGGTAGGAAATAGAGTAAAATTTTATATATATATACATATATATGTATATATATATTTATGGGTCCTGCTAGATTGTGGAACACTTTGAATGCTAGCCAGAGGATATGGGCTTTATTTGAGAAGCATCAAGGAACTATTGGAAGAAAAGAAGTTTTGAACAGACACATCAGCATTTTCCTAACAATAATAAAAGCATGGTGTCTGGGTCCAGAATACTTGGGTTCAAATCCTGGACAAATGATTTAACCTAAATTTCCTCTTCAGCAAAATAAAAGACTAAAGTAAGGCCCCTTCCAGCTTTAAATCCATTTTTCATTGTTGTTAAGATGTTCTTTGTCATAAAACATATTTGATCCATGAAATGCAATGTTTCCTTTAGAAAATTGCATGTTAGAGCTAGAATTGGAAATTGTCTAGACTAACCCCTTCATTTTACAGATAAAGAAACTGAAGCTTAAATGGACTCAATGATTTACCCAATGTCACACGGCCAATAAAAACTTCATCCAAAAATTCTGAGATACTTAAACACTCAGTCATTAATAAAGTAATTGGGTTCTCCAGGGCCAAAGAAAAACTCATTCTTTCTTAGGGAGAAAAATAGATTAAATGTAATGATGGTTGGGTCCTTGTATCTCCTCTGATACCTCATCATGGGGTGAAGGTGACACACAAGTCTCAAAGACTATGCCAACAGAGGGCAAGTTCTGGCAGGTCCACCCAAGCTGGAAAGGCTTCAAGTACCAGTCCAGAGACAGAATATATATCTGCCCTCAAATGTCAGGCTAGCAGGGTATGAGAGAAGGCCCAATACCTTAAGGACACATCAGTGGAATCACATGTCCTTTGTTTTAGCTGAGTTCTGAAGCCTTCATATTAATTATTTTACAATTATTATCCAATGAAATAATATTGTAAAGCATTCAGCATAATGTCTGGCACATAGGAGGTGTTTTGTAAATACTTAATCCCACCTGTTGCCTTCCCTCTGCTTTAGAACACTGGGAAATCAGAGGAAGGGGAGGAAGGTATGGGAAAGATTCAAAGGAAGTTCCTTGAAGACTGAAACTTCATTCCTCTATTTTCCCAGCACTTAGCACAGTGCCTAGCATAGACACAGAGTGGGAGCTTAATAAATGCTTGTTGACTAATTCCCTTTGTATTTGTTTCCCGGGAACCTAGTCCGGAGGCTGGCACGCTTTATGCTCAATAAATTGATTTTAGGTTACCATAAATAGGCTGCCTAGTGAGGTGGTAAGCTTCCAACACCGGAAGTATAGAAGCAGAGGCGGACGATGTCTTGCTTGGCAGGTATGTTTTGGACGGGAGTCTATGTTCAGGTACAGGTTGTTTCAGATGACTTCTTCTATTCTAATAAAAAGCATTAAGATAGCTGGCTGGCAAGGTCAGGACAGACCTGAATTCAAGTCCTGCCTTAGACACTTAATACCTGGCCAACCCTGGGCAAATCACTTAACCTGTCTCTTTATCTGTAAAATGGGAATAATCATAGTATATGTAAAGCGCTCTGCAAAACTTAAGGCGCTACATAAATGCCATATTATAATTATTAATTATTAAATGGTAGGCACTGAGAAACATAAAGGCAAGGAGCTGAGTTACTGAAGACAGCAAAAACAAAGTGAGGAGACACATGGGATGACTCGAGGACTGACTAGGGCGAGGGGAAGGGGCGGGGTTGAGCCTCTGAACCGAAAAGGACCGGACGCGAAGAAGGAAGGAGGCAGGGTACTGAGGTTAGGTGCCCTCCCCCACTCACTGTCTATAAAGACGTGATTCTCTACCCGGCCAACTCTCATTGGCTATTCAAATAAGTGAAGAACCCGTGGACCAATAAGGAGCGGCCACGGCTTGGCGAGCGTTTTCTCGACATCCCTCTCCCGCTGCTATTGCAGCTCTCTCGCTTCCCTCCCCGCCCCTCCTGGGCGGAGGGCGGGGTTCGCCGGGCCGGCGAGGCTACTGAGGAGAGAGCGGGCGGGTGGCTGAGGGAGCGGGCGAGCGGGGTTGCAGCGGCGGGTCTTATTGCAGCGGTGCCCCCGGGGCGCTCCTCAACATGACCGGCCTAGGGTTCGGTAAGCGCTTGGCTGGCGGGTGAGCGAGGGCGCGCGTGCGCGCGCGGAGGCGGCCGTTGGGAGAGCAATGGCGGGGGGGAAGCGCTTGCGGACTGCCGGCTTCATCCTCCGCCCCCCGACCCCCTGCGGCCATTGTGGCGGCTAGACCGGCCTGTGGAGGGAGTGGGCTCCGGGCTTCCCGCCTTGCGGGGGAAGAAGGGGGAAGAGCAGCGCATGAGGATGAGCCGGGTTGGGGGGGAAACGGGGGAGGGGGTCTCGATGGACGTGGGGGAGGTGCAGGGAGTTTGAGAATAAAAGTGAAGGACTTTGGGATCGCGGTGTGGTGGGGGAGGGGTCTTGGCTTAAGTTTGGCGTACTTGGGGCGAGGGACTGAGGGAACCCGGAGCACCCCAGTGAAGAGTAAGAGCTGGTCTTAAGGAGGAAGGATAAACCCTGGAGGCCACTCCGTTGGGGCGGGGTGCTGCTGTCTGTGAACCGTGTAAGTAGGGGTCAGACTGTGGGTGGGAGATGGTGTGTATGAGGGGCTGCGCTGGGCATGGGGGAGAGGGGTGTGACCCACTAGGGAAGAATCCTTGTGGAGGAAGTTCTTCCTGTAGGGGAGGAAATGATGGCGGTGGGGGGCGTCAGTTTGGGGTGGGCCGGGAGGCCTTTCTTTGGCAAAACTTAGAGCGTTCTGTGAATTGGGGTGGTGGGGGTGGGGAAAGCTTCACTGAGAATGCAATAGGGAAATAGAAGTTACAGATGCCAGATCATCTGCTCACATAGATTCTGGATATTTAGATAATTGAGATATTACTGATAGCCTTCATCAGTGACTAGAAGGATGAAAATAAATTTAGAAACAGAATAGATCAGTTTAGAAATTGTTTTGTTTTCTTATCTTTTATAGTGATATGTGGGATTTTTTTATTAGGAAGCCTGAAGTTAAGATCTAGGAATTAGCCTATTAAGTTCTCTTATATAACCTTTTAATTTTTTAAAATTCTGAACTTAGATACCAAAAAAACTTTGGTTTTTTTACATATATATACATACATATATATATAAAACGGAGAACAAAAACAAGATCGTATATGCAACTGTTGATTCCCCATTCACTAACTTTTAAAAAAAGTATGATAAATTACACATTACTTGGAAAACTATTCTCTTCTATTTAAAAAAAATTTCATCAGTACTCTCCAAACTTTTGGTTATCTAATTTTAAAAAAGAGAGAGGGGAAGAGACGGAGAAAGGAGGAAAGGTCTTTGTAATAGACATGGTCAAGGAAAAGGCATCCACACAGTGGCCATGTACAAAAACGTATGTCTCTTAGCATCACCCCTCCTTCAGGAAGTAACATACTTCATCATAGATCCTCTGGGAAGGCATGGTTGGTCCTTGCACTGATCTGAATCCTTTGACTTTCACAATTGTTTTTCTTTTACAACATTATTTTATTTGTGAAATTTGTTCTTCTCCTTCTGCTCATTTGAACTTTGTATTCATGATACCTGGAATTCTTTGAAAGTATCTTTTGTCCTTTTTTTTGGCACAATAAATTCGTTATCATGATTTGTTCAGCCACTGATGGACACCCCCTTAGGTTGTAGACATTTTTAACCACACCTTCGGCATCAGAAGGTTTGCTTAACTTTATATTTCCCCTGGTGTTTTTTTTACCCTGCCGCCTTCTTATTCCTGTTTGTTTTCTTGTGTTTTTACACCAAACTGTGTGTGGGTTGAACTTCTCTCCTTTTCAGGTAAAAGTGAGGTTCCTATGATACCTGCCCTCTCTCTGCCATTTTTATATATTCTCCAGTTTTGAGAAAGAGCAAATTGCACACCTTTCTTCCTCTACACTAGTGTATTCCTTTTAGCCTTCATTCTCTTGCCCCATTAAAGCCCTCAGAGCAGTCCACCCCCAAATACTGTTTTTCTTGTTTAACTTTCTTAATTACTTTGAAAGACTGAAGGAACACTTGTTCCCTCCCTTCCCCTCATCATTAAATAGCCTTTTCCAATTGTTCAACTGAATTTACCATTTGATCTTTTCTAGAGAAGTGATTGAACATCCTCTCTTCCATTAAAGATCCACTCCCCCCCCATAGGATTATATTAAGCTTTTTGATTGTAAGCTTTTATCTTTTGTAGTACTCTAAGATCTCAAGGTAATCTTGAGTGGTTACTCAGCATTTGAACTGGGAGCTAGACTTACTGTATTTTTTCTTTGACATGGGAGCTCTTGATTTGGCCTGTGGCAGTTCTGGGACTTTGCCATTTTGTTTTGAGGCTATGATAAATGGTTTCTTTGTATCTTCATTTTACCCTCTGGTTCTAATAGATCTGGGTTATTATCATTTATGACTTCGTGAAATTCAGTGGCCAAACTTTTTTTTAATCATTGTTTTCAGAGTCTAATGATTTTTAAATTATTAGTTTGCTTTGATGTCAGATATCTTGCATTTTTTTTTTCAGTCTTGATTTTGTCCTAATATTTTGGGCTGTGTCATAGAGTCATTGATTTCTGTCTGTTCTAGTTTTCAGAGTGAACATTGCTTGGATAGGGTTTTACCACGTCATTTTCTAAGCTATTTATTCTCCTTCCATTTCTTTCCCCAAGAGCTTTTATTTCATTTTTCTAAGTATTTATGTAGTCCTTGTAGAAAATCATTTTTTTCCTTTGAATTTATGGTTGCCATTATTATAATTACTCTCCTTTTTGTTCATCTTACCTTGTTTCCAGTTTTAGTTCCTTGATTTGGGTTTTGAGCCAGACTCTGACTTTGCCTCTGCTTTATCTCCCTAAATCACACATTCTGGGACCCTCTGAGTCTTGAGATTCATAGCATTGACTCTAAGGTGATCAGTAGCATCTCAGAACAGAGTGCTAGGGAACTTGGAGACTGGCCACCTGGACTGTCTTGGTTTTAATGCTGCTTCAACTTCAGAGTCTTCACCCTGGGACTTTAAGGGGTAAGGGGCAGCTGTTGCTACCTCCAGACGCAGACCTGTTGGCTACATGTGTTTCTGGTTGCAGTGGAAAGCTACTAACTTGTTCATCTGTATTGGTACTGGTCTTGGCTTTACTGGTGGCCTCCTTTCCTATTCTTTACTACTCTTATGGTTGATATTTTGTATAGTCGGTCTCCATTCAGACAGTGATCTTGGTTAGAAGTCCTTGTGTAGTTTCTAATATGTCATACGTAACACCTTTTCACTTAGTGTAAACTCCATTAGTTTTCAAGAATGTAGGGAACCTCATTTGAAAGAGGAATCAGCAAAATACCACCTAACTATTAAAATAGCTGCTCTCCTGAAATGGTATCATTAGTGCCATCATTGAATAGAAAGGCTGGGATGTAGAGCACCTTCAAAAGGATAGGCTGTGCACTATATTCCTAAAGGTATGAGTGGTAAGAAGACCTTCAGTTTTCTACCACCTACTTAAGCCTAGAAATATTATTTGAATGGGGGATATGTCACCATGGCTTCTAATCCGCAGAGTAGTTGATTAAGCTTCCGTCTAGCTCGAAAATAGAACAGGAGTCCAAAGAGGTTTATATATAAAGCGCATCTTGCTTTGAGGTATATTTATCTCAGAAGCTTGATATATTTCAGTGATAATTTGAGAGGAAGCAACTTTAAGCTAGTGCTGAGATAAGAGTTAAGAAAAACTGTTCTCAGTTGTTGACTTCGTAATCATCAGGCTTTATATACAAATAAGTAGCCTAGTTAGGATAAGGTTCAAAGATCACAGTACTGTATTGAGTGCATTGGAGAGATGAAAAACAGAGGTTTCATGAAGAAAATGGCATTTGAGGTGGACTTCAAGAGGATGCCTTTATTAGTGAAATAGGAACCACATACTATGAACTTCTTCTTTCTTGTTCCGTACCTCAAAACCCCTCCACATCTTTACCTATTCTCTATTCCTGTCTTGAAGAAAGAGGGGTCAACCCCTTTCCCCGGCCCCTAGATCCCATCTCCAGGAATTTGTCCTGTGGATCATCTCTCTAATGTTTCATCTGTCAACTCTTTCCGCCGCCTGTGTACGTGGTCAGATTTACTTCATTCTTTAACCTTCAGTTGACACACTATCCCCTCAAGTTATCCTATATATTTCCTTTTCACTATTAAAGTCATAGAATTATCAACTCTCCTATTATCTCTCCTTTCTCATTACCTAGTCTTCAGCCCTTATTGGTTTGAGTTCTGGTCTTGCTTCTCTACCGAAATGATCTTTTAATTACTTAATCTGATGGCCTTTTAATCCTCATCCACTCTGACCTCTCTAGAGCTTTTATATACTATTGACTTACCCTTTTTGGATGCTTTTCTTTGGTTCTCTTCCTGTCTGGCTATACACTTTGTTGCACCATCATCATCATCATCCATCTTTTGCCCTCTTAAGTGTTTTCCTAAGTCATTGTCTTCTCTTAGATAATTCCTATGTATATGACTCTAAAATCTACATAACCATTGCTAATCCTTGTGCTAGATTCCAGCCACAGTTCTTCCACTGAGATATTAGATATCTCTTCTGGGCCTCAAGGTTTCAGAAGCAGAACTCTTGGCTTTACTGGTCCTATTCTTCCTCCCACCTAAACTCTACTCTCTTAGGAGCTCTTCCCTGTTTATGTTGAAAGTAGTCATTCTTCTGGTCACCTATACTCAAAACGTCAGAATTATCCTTAACTAATCTTCCCCTCTTACATCCAATCTCTGATTATCACGTTGCCAATTTTTCTGCCTCCATGATTTCTCTTTCATCTGCATCAGTTTCCTTCTTTTGATTACCAAAGTTCCAATTCTCATCATCATTGGCCTCTACTACTGTGATATCCTGTTTGTCTCCCTGCTTCTAGTCTTTCCTCTCCAGTGTCTTCTACACAGCCGACAATATTTCTAATACTTGTCTCTTCCCTTGCTCAAAATTTTCTGTGTCATCCACGCCCTCTGCCTACAGGATCATATAGAAATGCCCCCCCCAAGTGTTTAAGACTAATATCTGGCCCCATTCTCCTTTCCAGGCTTAGTTTATACTACTACCTTTCATTTGCTTTGCGTTCCAGTCATACTGGCAAATTAGCTATTACTCTGACTTCACAGTCTCTCACATCTATTCATTCTCAGTCCATTCCAATACCTGGAATGCATTGCCTCATCCATGATCAGAATTCTTCAAGTCTCAACCCAGCTGCTGCTTCCTAGGTTTTTAAATTTTTTTAAATATTTTACTTGTATGCCACTAACGCCTGGCATTGTACCTTAATATTTTTGTTGAGAGAGATGAAAGGAGGATATTCGGAATGAAGCTGATTAGAGGAATGGAAGGAGCTAGATAGGTAGCAGGGTGTAGATAGTGTTGTAGTCAGGAAGACATGAGTTCAGATTTGGCCTCAGACACTTAGCTGTGTGAGTCTGGGCTGTGTAAGTCACTTAACCTCTCTCTGTCTGACTTTGCTTATCTGTAAAATGGGAAATGATTGTAGCAAGGATAAAATGAGATGATGTCGTAAAGCCCTAGATAATGCTAGCTGTTGTTATTATATTATTATCTTTATTATGTTTTTTTATCTTCTCATGTAAATACTCTTTTCATTTGTACCATTCCCTTTCTCCAATAAAGGCAGCATCATGTAATGGAAGCACAGAATCAGGCAGGAGTCAGAAGACCTGGATTTTTAACTTGGCTTTTCCATTTACTAGTTGAGTGTCACAACCTTTTCTTAGCCTTGATTTTTCCCCCTCCTTATTTTGTGACGATATGAGGATCAAATGAGATAACGTATGAACACTATACATTGTTCAACAATTTGCACAAAAGAAAATGGTGTATAGAGTGACCTTAGCTTCTGAATATGTGTGATCTAAAAGGGCTTTGAAGCCAATTGTTTAGTGCTCAAGTTTTTTGCTATAGAGATTTTTATAAATGGTGTGGTGTTGGATCCCCAAGGTAGATATCAGGAACCCATTTAGCCCATAACCTAGCTGTAAAATTTGTTGCCATTTGTAGTGTTTATCCATGAAAATTCCTTGCAGAGTTATTCTAGAAGTAAGCAGGCTAGGGTCTTCTAACTGTATGGAGCCAACACTGGGGTTGGAATGGGAAGTAGAAGATTAATCCCTCCACATCTTTTTAATAGTGTGATTGTGCTTTTGTCCTAGGACTGATAAGCTGTGCCTTATTTCTGGGTGTGAATGGCTTATATTCCTCCAGTGATGATGTGATAGAACTGACTCCTTCCAATTTCAACCGTGAAGTTATTCAGAGTAACAGTTTGTGGCTTATAGAATTCTATGCTCCATGGTAAGTATTTATGTTGTAGTTGTAAGCACTATGATATCAAAATATTGATACATACTCAAGTATAAACTTGAAAAAATTATTACAATAAAGGAAAATTGGTATTAGATTATTTGGTTTCTTACCTAAGGAGAAGCTAGTGGAAGATAATTGGGGGAACTGAGTTAAGTACTTAAATGGTTGGAGATATCGGAGAACATTATGGAGAAAAATAGTAAAAATGAGTGTTTATTATACAGAAAGTTTTTAAAAAACCAACAATTAGAGAATACTTTGATATTGTGATAATACCTACGGAGGTTGAACTGTGTTGCATAAAAATTAATAATGGTAACTGCATTCATTATGTCCAAATGTTTATGGATAAAATAGAATCAAGAATTATTTTTTTAATTTCTTTAAGCAAATTGTTTATTAAAATACACTTTCTAGCTGCTCATCTTATTCATCTTAATATATAGTTGGTGTAAGTTGAAAGTAACTGGGACTCAAGGTTTTCATTTTATATAAAAATTGATAATTTACCCAAAACAAAGAACCTCTCCAAGGGAAGTAGAAAACATTTAATTAAAAAATTGTCCTCAGCATTGTAGTGGATAGAGAACTAGCCTCAGAGTTAGAGGAAGACCTGTATTAAAATTCCATTTCTAATATATATTATGTGTCCAAAGGCAAATCACTTAACCTGTCAGTGTCCCCAGGTAATTCTCCAAATTGGAGACAGCTGCAGATCTCCAATAGGAACTTCTTTATCAAGGAGTGTTCTGTATTAATGAAATCATCAATCTAGATGAAAAGGAAAAAAATGCTTGTGCTAACAAATTCTGGTCACATGTCCATTTAGTATAACACCATACTAGTTGATAATTTAACCTTTTGAGGGATGGGGGTGTACTTTGTAAAGGGTTTGTTTTTTTTTTTTGGAATGTTTGTATTATAAAAGAAAATATCAGTGAATTTAAAAGTAAAAATCTCAAGTTTTTAATATTTATCAATGGAAATGTTAAAAATTGCTTTTCAGTGAACTTGTGTAATTAAAAATTTGGTAGGATGGAAACTAGGCATCAGTTGAAATACTCATGCAAAGTGATTTTATTTAATGAATAGCAACATGGTTAGTTATATAATGTACATGGATTGCCTTTTTGAAGAATGTGTGTTTTAATAAACGACTTTAACATTAAAACTATTTAGTAATATATTATTTGAGAAAGGAACTCAGTATTCAGTGCTACATAAGGAATATTACTGTTTTACACAAATATAGGGAAGCTCTGTGATTTCATCTTTAAGGGAACTATTTGTGTAAAAATTTCCTCCATGGAGTCATTTATGATTGTTCAAAAGTCTTAGTGCTGGAGGTGAATAGAAGTTAAGAGATTTACCCAGAATCACAAAGCTATTATGTTCTGGAGGTGTTAGGTTCTGGAGGTGGGATTTGAACAGAGGTCCTAAAATCTGAGCCCAAGAGTAGCCACTCTGCCAAGCTGCCTTTATAATACTGTTGTTAAAATGATCTACCATTCTACACACAAAACATATGTTAATAGAGATTTGAGTAACGATATCAAATTAGAGGTTTTGCTATTTACATACATTGAACATTATAACATCTTGATGTGCATACCTGATATTATCTTAACAGGTAGAGGTACTGTGATCCTGTTTAGACAAAGGTGTTTACATAAATCACACGTTATTTTATAAAAATCTGACCCCTGTTGTGACTGAGTTTATATGGCAAAAGTGTATTATTTGTTAAGTGTTGTACTCTCTGTCCATCAATAAGTATAACCTTGTATGTCTGGGTCAGTGATTGCAAATAACTAAAAGATTAGGATTGAAGAGCACAAGTGATTCAGAGTATGTTATACCATGTTTATGGGCTGGGGTTTGGTTTTTAAATTATAACTTGAAATTATTTCTTGTGTTTCAGGTGAACATCCTATATCATTTTTCTGTTTCAAATATTATTTGACTACTGTAAATTAATTTTTAAAAGTTTAATCCTCTCACTTTCCCTACCCCCAAAAGCATGCTAATTGTAAAATATTAGCCTGAGATATATGGAGTTTCAGCTCTGCTTTCAGATTTCTAGTTCTTTGATGCCTATTCAAACCATTTAGACAGAATTTAACATTTTTTAATTGAAATGTTAACCAGAAATTCCTAAAAAGTCTCATTAGCTTCTGTGATTATAAGTAGAGATTTAAGTAATCTAATCATTGGCTTGTGGTAACCTTCTACCCTCTCTTCTCTCCCCTTCCCCTCCATAAAGGTGTGGTCATTGCCAAAGGTTAGCACCAGAATGGAAGAAAGCAGCAGCTGCCTTAAAAGTAAGTTTTAGCCATGCTCAAAGATACCTAAATATACTCTCTGTGCTTTTGCACTCAAAAATAAGCAGATTTTGTGGGTTTAATCTGATAGGAAACTTTGCAGTAGCTATGAATTTGGTTTTCATAGTTTCACAGTTTGAATATATTGAACTGTCAAGTCCGTGTGGAATCCTTAGGAGTTCTATTTTGTTTTCCATTCTGCCTTTGATTATTGTTGATTTATCCTTCATTTCCTCTTACCTTATAATCCACTTAGTGTTCATTCTGCCTCAATATTTCATCCTTACCCTCCTTTTCTTTCTTGCCTAGTTTTGCTTCTCAATACCTGTCACTCGGACTTTGGCAATATTTTCCTAACCATTTGTCTCTCTTTCTCTATTTTAATTATGTGGTGAGTGTAAATTACTATTCTAGTAATCCAGTTCATCCTTTATACTCCTATTAAAGTTATCTTCCTAATGTACATATTGAATAACTACTTTTTGTGCTTCCCCACTCTCTGCAGGATAAAAAAGAAACTCCTTAATCTAACATCTAAGGCTGTCACAATGTGGCATCAGCCACCTTTTCAGCTTTATTTCATATTACTGCTCTTTATGTCATGTTCTCTTATCTTCCAGTAAAACTGGAATACTAGCTTTTCCCTGAGTTTTTGTTTTCTTCCATGTTTGTGCTCACTGTCCCCAATCTCTAAAGCTTATATGCCCCTATACTTGTTAAACATTTTTTTTCCTGAGGGTTGGGTGCAGGTGCCACCTATTCTATGAAATTAAGCTTTCCTTGATCCTTCCCTTAAGTCCCTCACTTGCCATGAGCTCTGTTACACCTTTATAAGTCAGATGACCTAGTTAGTATCCTGACTAGGCTGTGTGACTTTGGGCAAAACATTTTTTTCTGAGCTCTAGCTTACTGTTTTCTAAAACAGGGATCATTGTAATGATTATAATATCTTCAGGGTTTTGGTGAGGAAAGTTCTTCCTTAACCTTAAAGAACTGTCATTGTTACAGTTATTTTCATCTTAACCACTGATAAATCATAAACTTCTTGAGTTCAGGTACTATCATGTTTTAATCCAAGCATATGTATCATTGAACCTTGCATATATTGGGTCTTAAGTTTATTTAACTGAATTGAATTGAATTGTATGAACTGTAGCATCTCCTATAGCTATGTCATTTAGTTATATCAGGGGAACATATGAAAAATTAAAATAATTTCTAGATTTACCTCTGTGGAACTGCTTATATGGTTCCCACAGCTCACTTTGTTATGCCTACTAATCCATTTTTTACTCCCTTCTTCATTTACTCAATCGCAGAGATTCCTTTTTGATCAATTCTATTTCCACACTCATGGACTTTTCCACTATTTTTTATTCTCTTTTATCTCCAGAATGGTCTTGGTGGACCAGATCTCCAAATGGGTAGGGAATTTTATACTCTGATTTAAAGTAAATTGATGCAGCCAATCAAGTGCAGAGCATTTTTGATTCTTAGAAATTTGACCTGGCAAAAAAATATTAATGTTGGGAGATTTTAATGTTACTATATTTAACTTGGAACCGTGATATCACGACATTTAAGCAGTTCTGAAATTTATGCGAAAAACATTCAGTTTTGAACAAGATAGTAAAATCATGCTGTTGACTCTGGCCTACGAAACCCAGAAGGTCTTTGTGAAGTATGAGTACAAAATAATGTTTATTTGAATTTCAACAGGATATAGTGAGAGTCGGTGCAGTTGATGCAGATAAACATCAGTCCCTAGGTGGACAATATGGAGTCCAAGGATTTCCCACTATTAAGATCTTTGGATCCAACAAAAATAGACCAGAAGATTACCAAGGTAAGAATTTATTTTCCTATGTCTCCCTTTTTTTGGCTTTGCTTATTTGTTTCAATTTAAACCATATGTTAAATAATTAAATTATTAATTTTTAAATTATTCAAGTTGTCATTGGAAAAATTGTGGAATTAGATTGCCAGGTGTTTCCCCCTTACTTGCTACTTGTGTCCTCAGCATGTAAGATGCACATATCCCTCCTACTGATGGCCTCCATGTGACAATCTTGTTGCTCCCCCTACTGGGGACAGAAGGAGTAGCATATGGATAAAAGAACATCTCATTTCAAAGGCTTAGAGAGCTTACCACAGTCTAGACACCCACACAGACAGGTCTAACATATACGGATATACGTTGAATGTTTGCTTTCTGCTAGGAAAACAATGAAGAATTGAAACATTTCTTTCCCTGTAAAGTAGAAAAAGATGAATAAATGCAAAATATATGCAGGGTAATTGGGGTGGTAAGGGGACTAGTAATTTCCAAGGGGATACAGACTTTTGGCAAGAGATGGCACTAAATCTTGTCTGATTTTGGATGTGACCATTATGGGAATTTGTTCAGCTGAATTGTATGTATTTGACACAAAGAGTTTGTTTTCAGATTGAAACAACAATGCTACTTACTAGTACTGTGGGTGTGTAAGACCAATAATACTAGCACATAGAAGGGCTGCTAGCACAGGTTCTTTGATCTGCTTTTCTAAGGAAAGCAACTTTAAGGGGTTTACAATCTCACTTTAATTAAACATACATATATCAGTTACTTAGTTGGGGGAAAAAAGTCAATACCCTGAACTTCCAAGAAAACACAAACAGAAATAACAAGGAGAAATTATAAAAACAGAGCAAAATAACACAAATCAGCAGACGGGCTTCTAGCTGTCTGTCCAAGACATTGCATACATAGTTACCAGAGAGAGAAGCACCAACATCTGTGTTTTTCAAGGTGGGGGGGCAGTCCTTGATGGCTACCCAGAGTCTCCACAGCAAGCTCTTCCAATGAGTGGGCCCCCAAAAGCAAAATGCCAACCTCACAGCATATATACCCTGTTTAGGGCCCTGGGGCTTAGCATCTACTTAGCAAAAGGGTATGGGAAAGATCTTTAATCACTAGCACCACATATATATTGTTTCCAATCAATAACTCTTGATTCAAACAAAGGCAAGGCTCATCAAAGACACTTGATTGCCTTAGTGCTGAAAAGCACTCTTAAAAAAAGACAACAAAACAGTCCCACCCTGCTTGCCATTACACAGATTTTTTTTTTTTTAAATCTCCAAAGAGGAGAAAATTGCTTGAGTGCTGAAAAAAATGGAATTAAATTTGGAAACTTTCTGTTCATATTCTTTGGCCATGTATTGTTGAAATGGCTCCATTCTCCTCCGTAGTGACTATTTTGAAAGGATAGGAAGAAAATGGGGAGAGAACAATATTTTTCTTAGCACTTTTGATGCTTTAGACGCTAGATAGGATTATTTTTATTAATAATTTTTTTTTGTTTTTTTAGAAATAGGACTTGCAGGCTACTGAGCCTTAAAGAATTTAGTGTCTTGTAGTTTTTCTATTTCAGAAAAATTAGATGAAAATGTAAAATCAGATAAAATAAAGAGGAAAAACTAATTGGTATTATTGTTGAACAAAGCATTTTGAAAAGGAACTTAGAAAAGCAGGAGACATGCTCAGCATTGATTAGTTGAAATAACAGTAAGTACTTTATGAGACAAGAAACTTTTGAGTTATAATCCTTGGTCTCCCAATAACTTTAACCTCAACTCCCTCATTTTTAAAATATAAGGAATTTGGAATTGATGTAAGATTTATTATATTTCCTTACATCACAAAGATTCAGTGAAACTTTTTTCTCATATTACTTTCTCTAATTGTTCTCGTTTTGAGCTAGCTCTGTCTTTGGGTTTTAGTTGGTAGTATTTTGTTTTTAAATCATCAGTTGGGGCAGCTAGGTGGTACAGTGAATATAGCACTGGCCCTGGAGTCAGGAGGACCTGAGTTCAAATCCAGCCTCAGACAGTTGACCACTTAGTAGCTGTGTGACCTTGGGCAAATCACTTAACCCCAATTGCTTTGCCTTCTCCCCTCCAAAAAAAAAAAAAAAGAACGAATCATCAGTTTCTGAAAGCAAGATTTTACATCAGAAGTTATGTTGTACATGACTGGTGGATTAGCTGAGCAGGATCCCAAATGCTCTCTGGACCAAATTATATGTGAAGATAGTCTATATCCTCCAAAAGTTGAAAGTATTTTTTTAGGTAACATATCCTTTTAGCATACTGCAACATTAGTAATCCAGTCAGCATTTCATAACAGTAATGTTATACATTTAGTACATTTCTTTAAATCTTGAATTCCTTGGATTCTTAACTATTCCTTTAGCATATAAATGTCACTTTTAGATTGTATTTTGATTAACTACATCTTAAAGTAATTGACTTAAGGGAAATCCTGATTGCACATGCTTTTGCTTTCACTGTTAAAACTACAGACAAAGACTGCCCCCCCCAAAAAATGAAGCCATGAGTCATTACCGCATTGAATAAGCAGAATGATTTAAAAATAGGAACTGTATGTGCTTTTTCTGTTAGAAAGCAACTCAGTCAATTTTTGAGTTGTCAGAAAGATACCAGCTTGTTTTTTGTGACACGTGACCATTTTATGTTTGTTTTCCTTTTAGGTGGTAGAACTGGTGAAGCTATAGTAGATGCTGCTCTTAATTCTTTACGACAACTGGTAAAAGAACGCCTTGGTGGAAAAAGTGGTGGATATAGTTCTGTAAGGCTTTCTAGTTATTTTTATAACTTTAAAAATAGTTTTATTGATGCCATGTTGTTTTTACATTGGTCACTTCCAGATAGTTGTCTCCTCCCTCACTGAACCAACCCCTCCCTCATTCCTTGTTAGTTTTCCCGATTGCCTATATTGGCATGGATACATTTCTTAAGTTTAGATACAGAATTATGTTCATTGCCCTAAATCTTACTCCTAAGTTATGACTAAGGTTTGGATGTATTTTAATTACAGAGTCGAAGTGAAGGTTCAGGCAAGAAAGATGTGATTGAACTGACAGATGACACTTTTGATAAAAATGTGCTTGACAGTGATGATGTTTGGTTGGTAGAGTTTTATGCTCCTTGGTGTGGACACTGCAAAAAGTAAGTTGGACTGTTAATTTTTACCTTCTTTTTGTTTCATGTTTATTTTAATGTATTCAGCTAGCTCAGGTCTAAAGTTTCTTACTCAAATAAGTTTAGGACTATAGTGATAGAGAACTCAGTCTATCATCAGATTTTCAAACATTAGCCATTAAAATGGATCTGAGGTATATAGGGAGTGGCATGGCACATATTTATGGAATATGGAACTTGAAGGAAAAGGAAAATACTTAATGCACTTTTTATTTTGTATGTCTCGTATTTTCTTTCAGGGAACTTAGAAAAGTAGAGTTTATCTAGGGGAGAAAGTAACTTTAAAAAGTAAAGGTCTGCACAATGTGAATTGTGTAAAAAGAGAATATAAAAGCAAATACTACTGCTAATAATTAAGAATGAGGTGTGATCTAAGGATATTTTATTCCTGTAGCTTAGAACCAGAATGGGCAGCTGCAGCCACAGAAGTAAAGGAACAGACAAAAGGAAAGGTGAAGCTAGCTGCTGTGGATGCTACAGTCAATCAGGCATTGACTTCCCGGTATGGGGTAAGTATGTTTTAAAATTTTAATGCTGATAACAAAATCATTAAAGACTAAGAGTTAGAAAGGACCTTTAGGGGGCAGCTAGGTGGCTCAGTGAGTAGAGCACCAGCCCTGGAGTCAGGAGGACCTGAGTTCAAATCCAGCCTCAGACACTTGACACATGTACTAGCTGTGTGACCTTGGTCAAGTCACTTAACCCCAATTACCCTGCCAAAAAAAAACCAAAAACAAAAAAAGGACCTTTAAAACCATGGAGTCCAGATCCTTCATTTTAAGGATGAAGAAACCGAAACCTAAAGATGTGTTCCCTGCAACAGAGGTGGGACTTGAAATCCACGTCTTCTAACTCAAGTCTGATACTTTAATCATGCATTCACCTTCACTTTCTATGAAGCATATTTTCAAATGAAAGATGGAAAATATCTACAAAGGTGATTTGTTTGTTTTTAAGTAAATCTTCATTGATAATTTTTGTTTTTATGTTACTACATTTCTTTCTGTACTAGAACATTAGAAAGGCCTTTCAGCAAGTTAGGTAGAGACACCCCATGTCTAGTTTGTGGGAAGATGTGAACACGATTTGAATGGATGGGTTAATTTGTATTGTCGAAAGGGATATTCATGTTGACAGAATCACAAAGTCATTGATATATTGCAATATTCACTTCCATAAACATTCCCCTCATCCAAACTGGGAGATTTTTTTTTTCCAGTACTGTCACCTATCATTTACAGTGCTTTTATATCAGTAATTGGTGTAGAGAAACCTGCCTTTAGTCTACAACACTTCTTGAATTTCAGGACTTCCTCAACTTCTTTCTGTCCTGTCTCTACACACAGAATTACAGTATCTCCAACTAGTCATCTAGCCATTGCTTGAAGACCAACATTGAGGAGGAATTTACTGCAACATGAAGAAGCCCATTTGGTTTTGGGATATCTCTAATGGTTATCTCTCATTTTTTGTATATTTAACCTAAATTTACCTCTTCGAAACCTGTACCCATTGTTCTGAGTTCTCTTAGGCCAAGCAGAACAAATCTTATCTCACCTCCAACAGACAGCCCATAAGATATTTGAAGATAGATATATGTCTCCCCTCTAGGCTGTACACAAAGTACTTCTAGTCTTCTTGTGTCATGAATTTGAAGCTATTCACCATCCTGGCTTCCTTCTTGGATGCTATATAGCTTATTAATGTCCTTTTTATGTGGCCCAGAATTGAACACAGCATTCTATTTGTGATTTGACCAGGGCAGTCTTGTGAAGACTTAGGTCGTCTTCCTAGAAGCCATGCCTCTTTAGTTTTGTTTGGCCAGCATGGCATGCTATTGACTCATTAAGCTTGCTGTCCAACAAACTGCAAGTCTTTTTCTGACAAATTGAGGTCTAACCGTGCCTTTTCCACCTTCATCGAGACAGCACAATGCATAGAATGCTGGTCCTGGACTCGAGATCTGAGTTCAAACGTGACATCAGACTTATTAGCACTGTGACCCAGAGCAAAAAACTTAACCGTTGCCTGCCTCAGTTTCCTAAACTGTAAAATGAGGATAACAAAAGCACCTTCCTCACAGGGTTGTGAGGATCAAATGAGATAATATCTGTAAAATGCTTACCACAGTGCCTGGCACATAGTAGGCATTTAATAAATGTTTGTTTCCTTCCATTTAGCTAACTAATAAAAGTTTATACAGCACAGGACCCACCAAGCACAGATCCCTGGGGCACTCTACTCATGACCTCCATCCAACTAATATTGAACAGTTATCACTACTCTAGCTGTTCATCAGTTCCAGATCTGTATAATTGTCATATTATTTAGCCCAGTTCTCTTCTGTCCTTTCCATAAGAATTTCATGAGACTTTATCAAAGTAAACACAATGGGTAGCATGCTCTGAGCTCTGTGTTAATTAGCCTTCAGAAGAAGGATATAAGTTTAGTCTGAAATGCCTTCTGACCCACAAGGAGTTGGAAAGTAATGAGGAATTAGAAACTGAAAATTCAGCAGTTAAAATAGGTTAATTAGCCATGTCAGATAGTGTGTCAGCTAAGGTTTCTAACATAATCTTCAGTGGTGTCTCAGGGCCTGACTGACACATGATTGTCTCTAGACCTAAACTTAGCCACAATTCCATTTGTTGATCTTCTTGCCACCTAACACCCAGCTGTAGTCCTAGCCAATTTAGAAGCCTTTTAATTGAATGGCAGTGTTGTGGTGCCTCACTCATATTGCTACTCTTAATCACTTAGCTAAAAGGTTATCATCTGCTCATTTTGGAAAAGGAAACAAAGCTCTATAACATAATAGGATTTTAGAGGTAGAAGGAGTCCTAGAGATCATCTAATCTAACCACTTCATTATATAGATAAAAAAGATTCAGATGGATCAAATGACTTGACCAAAATCACATTATATAAAGCTTTTGTCACCTCAAAAATCAAAGTGATTTTATCCCACAAAAACTCTCAGAATTAAAAAAAGACACCCTTTTTCCTTACGGAACATTAACTGAAAATTTGGTTAATCTCTTCCTACTTCTTACTCCCTTCTCTTCCCCTGCACTCTCCTCAATTTTGAACTAAATAAACTTGCTGCCAAAAAGAGTGGTTAAGTCAAATTGTCACAGATAGAGTAGGAAAAAGTCAAAGAAACAATTAGGTGCTTGGCAGTGGTGGGGGATGGAGTGAGCTTGAGTTTGTTAGCATTTTTCTTCTTTTAAGTCTTGATATTTAGGGAGACACCTTAAATTATCTCTCCTTGACCTGTTTTCCAGGTCATTTGGATATCAGATATTCTCTTTTTTTGCAGTCTTGATTTTCTCCTAATTTCATACTGTCTCATGGAGTCACTGACTTCTGTGTCATCTGTTCTAGTTTTCAGGGAGTCCTTTACTTGCATCAGACTTACGCTGTTCCCTTCTAAATTATTTATTCTCCTTCCAAGAATGTTTATTTCATTTTTTACCTTTTTGCTTCACTTTTAGGCTTTCATGTAATCCTTGTAGAAAATCTTTTTTTTTTTAAGTCTGCTTGCACTTGTTACAGTTATTCCTCCTTTTGCAGCACTCTAGATTTGCAGTAATTTTTTTATACTGGTCAGTATTTTTATTTGATTTACTCTTTTCTTCAGCTGTAGTTACTGAATTGGGCTTTAATGCTAGGAGCAGACTCTTTGCTGCACTTTTGGGTAGGGTGGTGGACCCTGTTTGTTGTCAGTATAGCTTCCTTCCTGCAGTGACTGCTACCTTCTGGGGTTAGGTCCCACCTTCTTCCCCGCCTACCCCCTCTTCTCCTCCCCCTCCCTCCAGCACTGGCTTCAAGGTTCAGAGAACCAGGTCTTGAGGGTTTTTGGTATTTCCAGACAGAATGCTAAGGACTTGGGCTTTCGCCATCTAAGCACTCTAGTACCTCATTCTGGTCACTTCTTTCTCTTGCTCTCTGGCACCCACACTTGGTCCACACTCTACATCAATATATCGAAGCCCAGGAGCTTTCTCGGGACCCCTCAGGTCTTAACTGCCTTCAGACACATAGCCTTAAAGGCTATGTTTGTCCTTGGCCCTTGTCTTGATTGTGGACAGCTACCCTGTTCTAGCCCTAGTTTTGCTAGCAGGGGCCCCTTTTCTGTTTTGGGACAGATTTTGTGTGTGTGTGCATGCGCGCGCACGGTTCTGGAATGGAAAGGGTCATTGTCATTTCTCATTGGGTTTTCTTGGTTGTTATTCAGTTTGCTGTGAACTTCTGGGTTTTGCTGGATTTAGATATCTAGGGGCAGGGCAGTGTGCTTCTCGTTCAAACATTCCTCTTTCCCAGAAGTTCAGTGCTTCTCTCTATTCTTCCCCACTCTGCAGTGAGCAGATTTGGGAAGTGACCCAGGAGCCCCAACACCTTCCATACCTATCTATGGCCACTGGCTTAGAAACTCATAGAATTACCAAAGGAAAAGAAGAAAATTGGAGGATCTAGGCTCTAATGACCTTTACCATTGATTAATGTATAATGCTAGGGCGAATCACTATTCTTTAGTCAAAAGTGAAAAACTCAAAGATAGATGAAACTTGTTGAGGGTAAGAATAGAATCAAATATTTAAGTCTTCCTTATACATATGAAAATTTACTGGGGAAAATATGGGCTATATAATAATGGTTAAGCAATATTCGTATTTTTCCTGGTTTCATTATATTGTATTGAAATGGCAAGCAGCCTTAGGACTACTATTACTTTCTAGTTCATCTGTACAGTTTGATGTGAAAGTTGATGAAATCGATGGGTGGTTCAGCACAATTAATTGCCAGTGTTGAAATCCGGAAACTTAAAAAAAAATCAGTTTAGTTTTTATGTAACAGAGACAGCATATAGCAGATAGTAATTTGAATTTGCATTTGAAATACATCTGGTACAAATATCCTAGGATTTTGTTTATGTCTGGCCTTTTAACTGAAGGAATGAAATTCTCATGGGGAGGGTCTTTATTAAAGTCCAGGTACCCTTAACATGAGTGTTAAGATTTGTATAGAGAATATTGGTTTTTGCAATCAGCTTTGACTTATACTTAGAAATGACTGTGTGTCTTGTAGACCTGCTTTATCCCATGCTCCCATTTTCCCAACCTGTGCATGTAGATGCTTTCAACCACATGAATCAGTAGCTAAGTTTTGAGGATTGTTCTGCATTTAGTTTTAATAACACGTTGTAAATTTAATTATTCCGTTATTGAAATTATTATATTCAATTATTATTAAATTCCAAAGGAACAAAAAGCTTGGTTGAGCCTAAAGGAAGTCATACTAAAGAAAAGAACAATTTAGACTGAACCATAGCAGTATGAGACTTCCAATACGGTGTTACTGTGTGGATTCTTTGATATATTTACAAAATGAAGGTAAAAAACTGATTTTTCTTTTAGTAAGTTACAAAGCAATTTTAGGAATGGTGAAAAGCAGTTACTTTTGTCTTACTGTAGTTAAAGAATTAATATTCTCCATTTTATTATAGATTGGAGGATTTCCCACAATCAAGATTTTCCAGAAAGGAGAACCACCTATGGATTATAATGGTGGGAGGACAAGATCTGACATAGTTTCCAGAGCTCTAGATTTATTTTCAGATAATGCCCCACCACCTGAGCTTCTTGAGGTATATCACTTTTTAAAAGATTCTACCTCAGTTTATTAATACAGAATATTTTATACCAACTTCCCTATTTCCATTGAAGACATCACTATATTCTCTCATTGTTCAAGTTTGCAATCTTGTTCTCAATTTGGCACTTTCCTTCCCCTATATTCAGTTTTTTGGCAAATCCTGTCAATCCTATGTACATAACATCTCCCATATACATCCTTTCCTCTCAACTTACAAATTTGCTACCCAAGTTCAGGGACACACCACCTCTTCTGAACTGTTGGAGTACCCTCCTAATTGATCTCCACATCTTCAGTATCCTATCTTCCACACAGCTGCCAAATTGTTGTTTCTCAAGCATAGTTCTGATGCCATTCTCCTGTTCAAAAAACTTCGTTGGTTCCTATTTTTCCAAAATGATTCTACATTACTCCTCCTCAAGCATATTATGTGTACTGACCAAACTAGCCTACTGGCTGCTTGCTATGTTTGACATTTTCCAGTCCTGCTTCCATGGGTTTGTGCAGATTATCTCCTATATCTAGAATACTTTCCTTCTTGCCTCTGTCTCATGGAATCCTTAGATTTCTTCAAAGTACAGCTGAAGTACCACCTCCTACATCAGGCACGCACAAGCTGCTTGCAGCACACCAAAGGATTTCCTCCACATGCAAAGAATGTTTTCCTCTACATTTTTTGCAAGCGGCCCAAAATCCCTTTGGCATGCCACAAGCTATAAGCAGCCCATGGACTGCAGGTTGGACAGGCCTGTCCTACATGAACTTTTTTTTTTTTAATTTACTCCAGTTGTTAATGTTCCCTCACACCCTTTGAAATTACTTCTTCATTGACTCTGTTTTCTGTTTTTCTATGTACATGTTGTTGCCCATCAATAGAATATCTCCTTAAGGGCAAGGACTATTTTGTTTTCCTCCTAGCACAGTGCCTGGTACATAGTAGGCACTCACATGTTTTCTTGGTAAATTAGAATGTTGAAGGAAGTTGCCATACAAGTACTTTTAGTGCTGAAGTTTGAGAAATTAATTTCCAATCAGACATGTGGAGAATATGAAACTGAATTAAATGTATTTGGGTTATTTCCCTTTTTATTCTAAATTGGCTCTTAGCCTTTTTGACAGACAGCAGTGTTCCACTGTTGTTAGGTACAGTCTTCTTTGAATGCTTCATTT
>CM053625.1:179223982-179249631 GCA_028646595.1 Phalanger gymnotis
AAATGAAGCATTCAAAGAAGACTGTACCTAACAACAGTGGAACACTGCTGTCTGTCAAAAAGGCTAAGAGCCAATTTAGAATAAAAAGGGAAATAACCCAAATACATTTAATTCAGTTTCATATTCTCCACATGTCTGATTGGAAATTAATTTCTCAAACTTCAGCACTAAAAGTACTTGTATGGCAACTTCCTTCAACCCTAACCCCTTTCCTAACCTATGGTTTCTCAGTTCCCACTAACAGACATCTCACATTGGAAGTCTTACAGATGTCTTTAACTGAACATGTCAAAAACTGAACTCAATATCTTTCCCAACCCCACCTTCCCCCCTTGCTAGTTTCTCCTATCTTCAGTCCCTAAACCTGTTGCCCATCTGCCATTTATCCCTTTCCAAACTCCACCTTGGATTACTCTTAGCTGTTTTCTCCACTTCTGTTTGAATGCTGCTACTAAAGAAAGACACACAGTCTTGTTAATTGGGTCACCTACAAATTGGTTATCTGTTCTCCACTGGGCACTCATTGTTGCATGCCAGTCATTTTATTTATCTCTGATGTCCTGATTTCTGTCAAGTGGGCCACCATTTTTCCAGCTACCCAGGTCCAAAATCTTAAGTGTCATTCTTGATTCTTCATTCTCTCTCACTCCTTATATCTGTCTGGTAAGTTATCAAGTCTTATTGATTTCGTCCTAACATCTGTCACATCTGTCACCTCCTCTACCTGTACCACAACCTGCCTGTCTTAAGTTTTAATCACCTATTGACTAGACTATGGCAACAGCCTCCTAACTGCTTTTCTTGTATCCAGTCTCTTCTCTTTCCAAAATAACCTCAAAAGCTGCCAAATTGCTGTACCTAATGTACACTTTGTCACTGGATAAAATACAGACTTCACACTTGGGTATTTAAAACCCTGCACAGTCTGGCTTTAGGTTGTCTTTTATTAGTGTAAATGATATACTATTTATTCCCCTGCAGACAGATACCACACTCCAGACAAACCATCCTACTTGCAGTTCCCCAAATATGACATTATTCCTCACACTTCTGTGGTTTTGTACAGTCAGGCCCACGTGCCTAGAATGATCTCCCTTCGTGCCTCTGCCTCTTGAAATCCCTCGTTCCCTTCAAAGTTAAGTTCAAGTGCCACTTCTTTCAAGAGACCTTTTCTGATTTCCTCAAGTTTGTATTTATTTTTAATATATCCTATATTAATTTATCTTTGTATATCTAATATTTTATCTCCTCTTTTGTATGGGGAACTGATATTTTGGGGTGGAGAAGTGACCAATGTTTTATTCTTGAGTATAATGAGTGCCCTAAGAAATTACAAAAATACTTTTTTCTAGGTGGCTGTGGACAGAAGCTGGAGCTCAGCATGAGCTTGAAACTGCATTGGGAATTGGAGGTTTTGGGTACCCTGCAATGGCAGCTGTCAATACACGGAAAATGAAATTTGCTCTTTTGAAAGGATCTTTCAGCGAGCAAGGAATCAATGAGTTTCTCAGGTAAGTGGAGTGGGGCTGGGAGTGTATAGGAGGCTTGAAGTTAAAATAAGCTTTGAGATAAACTGATTTTATAGGTGACTGAAATAAACGTTTCAACCCACATTTAAATTAGTTGGTGCTTTAATTTGCTGCATTTTTGATGGCCTTTTCCTCTTAAATAATAATGATAGTTCTAAAGTGGTAAATATTAGAGGGGTAGCTAGGTGACACAATGGTGTAGTCACGAAGACCTGAGTTCAAATCCAGCCTCAGACGCTAGCTGTGTGATGACCTTGGGCAAGTCACTTAGCCTGTTTGCCTCTATTTCTGCCACTGTAAAATGGATATAATAATGGCGCCTACCTCACTGTTGTGAAGCTTATGAGAGAATACTTGTAAATTGCTTAACACAATGTCTGGCACATAGTAGGCATTACATAAATGCTAACTTTTTATTATCATCTTGTCATTAATAACAATAATTATACATTACATAGTTTTTATGTGCTTTGTATTGAATCTTTTCATAGTCAGAGTTTCTGAACTTTCTGTTCCTGCCTTGACAACAGGTTTTGTTTTTATTTTATTTTTGTTTTTTAAAGATATTTTTAGCTATAAGCAAAGTTATTATGAACCAGGGACCCAGAAGAGCTAGAGCTGGCTAGTCAAGATTCCACTGTACTTGGCTTCGGACTCTAGTTATTTGAATGTGGGTGTGTCTGACCAGGGAATTCGAAGTTCTTCAAATAACATAATGAATCCACTCTAGGAAGTGTTAAAAAGTTTGCTAGCTTTCCTGTCCTCATTCTCTGCCCATATCCATGCCTTCCATACTGTACTGGAGTTTGATGGTGTCCCTCATTTTGAGAAAAAATTCCCATCCCATAATTCCCAGTCTAAAAAGAAGCAGCCTTCCATACGATTCAGCTTCTACTTCTCAGTTACACCTTCTCTGAGGTAGGGAAAGTAATTGTCTAATTGAAAAAAACTACCATCTCATCTCCCTTTCTGGGTACAAAGATAATTTAAAGTGGTAACAATCAAATGACTTCACCTAGCAGCTTACTAATATCCATAAGAAATTGGAAGCAAGATTTTACCAAATTGTGCATAAGCTGAGCGTGGTTAATTGAAGAGTTCACTCTATATCTGAATGTATGAAGAAATCTTTTAGAGTGTATGGGATATTTTCAGACAAATATAGTAAAAATAAATATTCCATAAATTTTTTTTAAAAGATGAAATTAATATTTAGATTGAGCATAAGAATAAACATAGATGGTTAAATCATTGGTTTAGTTATCGTTTAGTAACCAAGAGAAGCAGTGTGTGGCCTTGAGGCTAAATCCTACCTCCAACACATATCTGCTATGTCACCCTAGGCAAGTCACTTAACCTCTCAGTGTTCTAGACACATCTGTAAGTTAGGGAAAAAATGCTGGTCTCTGTTAGTAGAGGTAGTTTCCTCATCTTGGTGTTCCTATCATATCACTTAGTTAAACAGTGCATTACAAAAAAGCTTTCTTTTCATAGTTCCTCCCTGGAAGCCTTTAATGTTCAGAAAATAATTGTTGGGAAAGCTGTACAGCCCACCTAGGCACAGTGATTAGACCCTACTGCTTTTCACCAGGTATTCTTCCCTGGTCCCTAGGGTAGGGGGGGAAAGCATTATAAAAACCTGATATAAATTATTATGCTCCTCAGAAACATTTCAGATTTATGACTTCTTATGGGATTAAAGTGTCATGAGTTTTGTGTTTTCAGGGAGCCAAGGTAGTGACATGTTCTCATAAGAGTATATATCTAACATGGCTGCTTTAATGTTATTGCTATATCTAAAATATGGAAGAAGGATATCAGCTTTCATTTTTCTCTCACTTCTAAACTTTTTGCAATCTGGATTCCTGCCTCATCACTCAACTGAAATTGGTCTTTCTTAATTTTGATCCTTTTTTGACTTCTGCCCTCTGCAACATTTCACACTTTTAACAGCCCTATCTTCCTGGGTACTGCTTTCCTGTGGGTTTTCGTGACACTGCTCTTTTCTTTGTTCTGCTCCTTCTCAGTCTCTTTTACAGTGTCATCATCCATGGTACTCCCCAAATAACTATAGGCATGCCCCTGGGGCTCTATCCTGGACCTTCTTTTCTAAGTACTAATGATCTTTCATGATCTCATTCTCATAAATGGGTTTAATTATCATCTCTGCTGATGAATCCAAATCCTATATTTCCAGCTCTAGTCTCCTCTTAGTTATGGTCCTAAATCATTAACTGCCTATTAAATGTCCCATAGATGTCACAAACTCGATTTTTTTCCCCTGAAATTGCAAGAGGATAATAAAGAATAAAGTCTCTTTAAGGTTTTATGTATCTTAGGTCCCATTTAAGTCTATGGACCCCTCAGGATAATGTTTTGAAATATGAAAGAGTTGCTTAATTTCAGTTTGAGGTTAGCAAAAATAAAAATTTAATTTTCCCCCATCCAGTTTCACAGGCCTACCCTTTTTCTGACCTCCCCCACCCTCCAAAAAACTTATCCTCGGATCTTTTCGAGAGTCTCTGGATCCAGATGAAAATCAATACTTCTAAAACAGCAGATTTCCAAGTATGGTTAGCAGACACCCGGGACATCCCAAAAAACTCTTCTGGATGTCTTTGAAGTCAAAATTTTTTCTTAATAATACTAAGGTTTTTTTTCATCTATTAAATTGCAATATGTAATTGGATTTATTAGTATTTTATAAATTGAAAGTTTTTTTTTAATTTATCAGTTTTCATTTCTAAGTTTATAAGTAACCCACATTAAACAAAAGCTCTTTGGGGTCCTCAGTCATTTTAACAGTTCTAAAAGAGGTTCTAAAACCAAAAGGTTTGATAACTGCTCATTTAGAGCAGCTTTAGTGCTGTAGGAGCCATAGTAGTATTAACTTTTAAATAGAGGGCTCATCTAGGAAAGAAAATTATTGCTCTATGAACCTATCTATTGTACAGTTGCGCTTCTATAATAGTGTAATGGAAAGAGTCCTGGATTTTGAGTTAAGAGGACTAGATCCCAGTCTCACCTTAACATTTAATATGCTTTCCTCACCTGTAAAATGAGGAGATTCTCTGATTTATGACTCTTACCTTGTTATATTTTTGCTGGTAAATACAAAAATTTGATTAGAGCTGTGGTTATCTTGGTAGAGATGACTTTGGTATTATCTATTCATGTGTGCATCACCCCTTTTCACCAGTTGAACCATCTAATAATACTTTTTTGTGGGGAATGATAGATAAAATATGCCTGGGTAGCAATAAGGACCTGTTCCCACAATCTGGCTAGCAGCTTCTGCGGAGGGTCCAAATCCACCCACAGCCAGCACCCAGAAAGCTGCTGGACAGCCAGAAAGCCCAGGTTCTTTTGATATGCCTTAATAAGGAGAGCAGGTGAAGGGGTTGGCAAGCTTACTTTAATTCAGCACACAAATATCATTCACTTAGTTCAGGGGGAAAAGCCAGCACCCTGAACTTCAGAGCAAAATACAAGCAAATTACAAACATCAACAGGCAGACCTTGTCTGATTCAAATCCCAATACATAGTTACCAGAGTTCAACAAAGTCTCAGCACCCGGGTTTACAAGCTGGAGGGCTCCTTAGCTACAGCTGCCCGGAGTCTCGTCATCAACACCATCTCAAGAGCCCTTAAACAAATTACAGACAGACCCAATACAATTCATAGTTACCAAGGAACCATCAACATGAGAGCTCAACAAGGCTGGCTCAGAGTTATGCGCCACTCCTGCTGCATCTCAGAGCTCCAAGGAAGGAGAGGCCAACTCCTGGCTTTTATATCTTTTTCAGCGTCAGGGGTGAGTCTCACATGCGACTCACCCACAGGACCCAAAATCGACTCAAACCCACGTGGTCCAAGAGGCCTGCCCCCCCCCTCCCAGACATGTCACTCAAACTCATGTCTAAACTAAGCCCTCCCCTGAGGCAAAGAGGCACCAAGGACACCCAAATCTTGGGCCTGGGGCTTAGCACTTAACAAGATTCAGTGAAATAGCTGAATCACTCAATGCAAACAAAAGCCAAACTCTTCAAGGGCACCGGTCAAACCAAGTGCTAAGGAGCCCATCCTGCCTTTCGGACACAGGACCACGACTGTTATTTATAATTTAACCCTACTCAATTTCATCCAGACTTTTCATTAAATGTCTCCTGTTAGAATGGGATCTCTATAGTCTATGAAAAGAGGAGAGATAGTTTCTCATGCAGTAGATGCACAATTAATGCCTAGGACAGGAGTGTGTGATAACAAAAAGTAGATACATAAAAGTCAATTCCCAGCAGATTCTTTTATGATTTGGGTTGTATTTAAATCTCTGGAAGCATTCCCCCAAATGACTAGCTTATATAGATGGAATAATTAAAGCTAAAATTACAATAACCCTTATTTGACTGGAATTACTTACATTTCAAAGAACCATGTTGAAATTTAAATGGCTACAAGTATTGTCATAGTACACAGTGATTAAAGTAATAATAAAAAGCTAGCATTTCCCCAATTGATAAATGGTCAAAGGATATGAACAGGTAGTTTTCAGAGGAAGAAATTAAGGATATCTGTAGTCACATAAAAAAAAAATGCTATTGATTAGAGAAATGCAAATCAAAACAACTCTTAGGTACCACATCTTACCTGTCAGATTGGCTAACATGACAAAACAGGAAAATCATAAATGCTGGAGAGGATGTGGGAAAATTGGAATAGTAATGTACTGTTGGTGGAGTTGTGAACTGATCCAACCTTTCCTGAGAGCAATTGGAGCCTTGCCCAAAGGGCTATAAAAACTTGGAAAGACATATATGATCTGATGCTGAGTGAGGGGAGCAGAACTAGGAGGACCTTATACATGATTACAGACATGAAATCTCTGATAACTGACTTTGATAGACTTGGCTCTTCTCAGCAATGCAAGGTTCTAAGACAACTCCAAAAGACTCATGATGGAAAAAGCGATTCACATGCAGAGAAAGAATTAAGAGAGTGTGGAAGCAGATTAAAGCCAACTATTTGCTCTCTTTTTCTTTGTTTTTGTTTCTGTTTTGTTTCTTCTTTCTCCTGGTTTATTCCATTGATTGTAGTTCTTCTTTGCAACTTGACTATTGTGAAAATATGTTTAGTGTGAAGGTATATGTAGAGCTTATATCGGATTGCATGCCCTGTGGGGTGGGTAGGGGGGAGGAGAGGGAGAAAATTTTTAAAAAGCTAGTGCTCTGAAGTTTGCAAAATGCTTTAATAATAGTTAACACATATATAGCATTTACTATGTGCCAACAATCTTGAAATACTTTAGTAGAACTTTGATTAATTCAGGGATAAACTATGAGTCCAGAGTACTGAAGATGGAATTACACCATGTTCATCCTGGACAGAGCAGTAGACAAAGGTAGGGAAAGGAATAAACATTTATAATAGTGCCCACTATGAGCTCCATTTTACAAATGAGAGACCTGAGACAGAGCTTAAGTGACTTGCCCAGGGTCACACAGTAAAGCTTCTGATGCAGAATTTGAACACAGATCTTCCTGACACCAGGTTCAGCGCTCTACCCACCCAGTGGGCCACCTAGCTGCTATAAAGTTTACAAAATACTATAACAAATACCACAGGAGTAGTTTAGTATGAAGGTTCCAATTTGAAAACGGAAAACATTGAAATTTTTTTAAATTGAGTTAAAATATTTTGGAAGAGATAGGTTTGATAACTTTTTAATAGAAGAGAGCATTTGGACTTCAATGTCTGTGTCTCATTTTCCTTGGGTGGAAAAAGAGGTAGCATTGGTTTAGATCCCTAAAGTTGCTTTCTGCTCTAAATTCTGTGAAGTAACCAAATTTGCAGAGTACTCAGGGATTGTATATGTTTTTACTAATAATGAATGTAAGCTGAAATTCTTCTAAGTAGAAAATTTCTCTTCCTAGTTGCTAATTAATAAGACATTTTGTATTGAAAGTGGGAAAGTGGGTCTGGTTCTGTGATTACAGTCATGCAAAGGACTCCCCAGTAGTAGTAAAATTCCCTCCTCTTATGAAGATCAGCTACTGTAACAGTCTTAGAAAGTTGCTTCAGGCAGTTGTGTCAGACTCAGGACTTAAGCTCAGACAGGTTTCCTGGCTTTGGGGTCAACTCTCCATCCACTATACTACATTGCCATAAGCTATAAACTTGATAGTCTCTAGATTTGCCTTCTAGTTTGTGCATTCCTTGAAATAATTTTCTTCTGAGGATCTTATTTAGATTTGGGAGCTCTAGGATCCTAGCTCTATGTACTCTTTTACCTTGAACAGGTCATTTACCCTTTCTGTGCTCCACTCTTACTCAAATGAGACAGCCTTGCTAAAAGTCTTCTAAGTTGTCTTGCGCTAGAAAACTTTTCACTCCAGAATTTATTCTGAGGCATTATTTTAAAGGTATTTGGAGGGGAATCTGGGATAGCTAAGTTAAGTTCCTGCCTTTTCTTCACTCTCTTGCCTTCACTGCCACTGAGTTGTCTTGGCTTTTTTGACTTGTTATGTTGTGGCTCTCTAAAGATAAAGATGTAATTGTACTCACTCCTACGTGGCTTAGACACCTAGAGGCTGAAGGGGCCAAAGGGCCAGAGCTAAAATTATAGCCAGCTGTGATCCTTGCAATTACTTGTTAAAATGAAATAAAGGGTAGATAACTTGAGAAGAGGGAAGAGGCAATGGAAATTAAAGATTACACAGGATTTAAGGATTCAGGGAGTGGAAGCCAACTGCTTGTTCCATGTGCAGAGTATCTTCTTACTGAGCATCATATTCTTGCAGTACCAAAGCAGTACAAAAATGATGCATTCACTTGACCTAGACACTTGAACCAGAACACCCTGCTATCTACTGGTATACCCTACTGCCCCAGCTAATCTGATGCAGGAAAGTTTGGTTTTAGGTTTTTTTTTTTTTTTCATGAAACATGCCACTGCTTAGTAAGCATGCAACATACTTACTGATTATGCTTAAGTTACAAATCAAGGTTTTGTTGGTAATCAGTTATTTGAGAAATTAACTGCAGCCCCATGTTTGAGGGTAAAATCATTCTTTTCAGAACCACCTTGCTCATGAACTAAAATGAGAAGACCAAATACCTGTACATTTTAAATGAAAAAAGAATAGGATGTTTTTGTATGTGTTGCTGGTTTATAATTGCACTTAAATGTAATCGGGGAGATAGGCTTAAAGATTCTTTAAGAATGTTGAACTCAGGTTGTGCTTAGCTCACCAAATATGTATTTTGGATTCAGAGCTGTTTTAAACAATTTTCCATTTATTTGTTTGTTTTACAGAGAGCTTTCTGTTGGCCGTGGCTCTACAGCACCAGTAGGTGGTGGTGTTTTCCCTAAAATAAGCACAGTAGCCCCCTGGGATGGCAAAGATGGTGAGGTAAGCATTTATGTAGTGCCTACCTACTCTGTGCCAGACACAGAGCACATTACAAATATTATTTGATTCTCACAACAACCCTGCAAAGTAGATGCTGTTATTAGCCCTATTTCACAGTTGATAACTGAGGTTAAGGCCGCTTTCTGTAACACACTGGAAGATTTATAATTTACTATGATTTTTGTATATTAGCATTTAGTGCAGTGATTCTTTGAATTTTTATTATTAACCCCATCATGCAAGACTTACTTAGCCACTCCGGAATCTTGTTTTCTCATGAGAAATACCATTACTCTCGAATAAAGAGGACCTGGTTTCAAATCCTTCCACCTCTCATATTGACAACTATTTGTCTTAGTCGAGTCACCTAAATTTCCTTTATTCCTCAGTTTACTCATCTCTAAGCTAAGGAGATTGAACCACATGACCTTTGAGATTTGCCCTTCCAGCTGAGATTATGATGGAATATTATGACTTTGGCGACCCATTGTCTCATTTGTTGTGTCAATAGTTAATAAGTCACCACTTTGGAGTTTAAAAGGGATAAAGCATTTGAGTTGTGTGGATCAATATATTGTTTCTCCGTGACTGACATATTTAAGAAATTGTATGATAGTGGTCAAATTCTTTTAAGTCTTTTTGTTAGTCGTTTGTAATATTTAATCTACTGTTTGATTTAAGCACATGGAAATTGAGAGGAAGAAGTTTAAGGGGTGAGATTAAAAAGTATGGGGTATAATAGATATTTAATCTGTCTATAAAGGAAGTTGCATTTAGAAGCTCTTTAAAGATCCTTCCATCATCTAGATGTCTGACTGACTCTTAAGGAATTACTTTGCCAACTTCAGTAAAATCTCATTTCACTGTTTCACAGCTTCCCATTGAAGATGATATTGACCTCAGCGACGTAGAACTTGACGACTTAGGAAAAGATGAGTTGTGAGCTATAACATATACTTCTTGGGAGCGGATTTTTCCAGCAGTGGTGGAACATCCTTTGCAATCAAATGGATAATACCAGTGGCCTTTTTAAAAACTGAAGCAGCATTGTTTGGTCATTTGAAACACTGTAACAGTGAACTGTTTGCATCTCAAGAAAAACATTGAAAAATTCTATGAATTGTTGTTAACCAGTGAATTTGATTGTATTCTGTCAAATAATATTTTGAAGATAATTTTTTGTTGCTGTTAAAAAAATTTTTTTCCATCCCAAGTATGCTGTTTGTAGGTTCTTTAAGGCTGTTACTTTATAAGTTTTTAACTGTGATTTTTTTCATCATTTGAACACAATGCTTTGTTCCAGTTAAAGAATAAAAACAAAGTATTTTTGACAGTGCCTATCATGTATGAAAACAAGTCCACATCACACAAAGTTTAATTCAGGGTTTGAGGGACTGTGCTCACATGATAATGCCCTTTGGGTTTCTTTCCTCCCTTCTCTAGCTGAATAGTAACTATATATATGTATATATTTCTTTTTCCCTGGGTCTGTTTTCAGATTTCTCTTATTTTAATCATATTATCTTTGTAAACTAAATGCCTACAGGAATACAAAGCACCCCTTCCTTGTAGCACTTTTATTTTTACATTTTAGTTAGTTTTCATTTTGAGGAACCCAGATAAAACTAAGTGGGGCTTGAGCGGAATTAGGGACGAAGCATTTGGGAAAGCCAGGCAAAACTTGTCACGTACTGTTTTTAAAGTGCTCGTTGTGCCTGAAGCAGCCACCTGTCTCCTTTGCTTGAGAGTAGGTTTTAATCAATTGCTGGTTCAGGGCTTCATTCCCATTCTACTGCTCTTGTTCCTCGTTTTTAGGCCCCATCAAATGAATATCAGGGAACAGAAGAACCCAGGTATATAGCTAGGCAATAAGAAGTTTCCAAATGTTTGTTAAATGGCATGATGTACCCCATTTGTAACAGTCTTTTTCAGACTTCTGTGTAAGGCATGGAACTGATACTTAGGCCCTACTTAATTAGGACCTGGACTCTTCAACCTTGGCAAATTGTATTTTAGACTTTGGGGCAGAGAATAGAACTATTAGACTAAGTACAAAACAGTTGTAATTATTTTACATGTTTGTACATACAATGCCTTGATATGTGTAAAATTATCTTTAGAAAAGGGTGACTAGGTGTTTAGTATTTTAGTTTTTAATTATGTGTAAATTGAAGTCAAAAAAATACTTCACAGTTCAAAGACTATGGGAGCTTTTTATTGTAACTTACAAAAAATAAATACAACCATAACTAATTTTTGTGAGTAATTTTTGTAACATTCTAAATACTAGGCCATTTCTTAAAAAAAGTAATTTCTATTTTTAAGGTCAACCATTTGTAAAAATTCTCTAACTTAGAGAAGACCAGCATCCTACCATTTAATTTGATTACATAAAGACATGAAATAAGTCTATTTCTAGAGTTAATAAGGGTTACTGGATTCTTAAAAAGCTAGTCAAGAAGACTTAGGTCAATGTGAAAGTAGACATAAGGAAAATAATCTTGGTTATTGAGTTGTATTCCAGGAATATCCACAGAAGCCTAGAAAAGGAAAAAAGAGTAATTACATTCTTGAAAGAGCAGGGTGTTGGGGTTTTTTTTTTAAGTTTTAACATTGTTCATATTTTCTATGTTTCCATATTTGAAAACACTGCTCAGCTCTAAATCTAACACTTAACAAGAACTTATCTAGATATTGAAACTAATTCTTCCCTCCACCCTTCACATTGATTTATTTCACATACACACACAGTTTTATAATGGAAATAAAATACAATTACATCTTGTCATAGATGGCATACATACATCTAATATACTTGCTGCGGCTACTTCATCCAGGTGTTTGAAGACTGAGTTTAGAACCTCTCTTAAACGTTTTGTGGCCTTCTTGTGGGGTTGTAAAAGCACTGCCTGAAAATTCACGGGTAGTCCATACCTTTTTCAAATGTATAAAACATTACTGACTCAGAAGATACACAGTAAGATTAGCATTACTAATTACATCAGACCCAGGTTACCACAGTACTGTTTTAATAAACTAATAGTTAAGTTGCTGACATTGAATATAATCAATAGGCTATGAGCATCATTCTAAATGTCAGCCGTAATAGAACAGTGCTGAAGGTGAAGGTGCATTTAATGGACTTTTTTTTTTTTTAGTCCAACAGCTAGGTGGTGCAATGGATAGAGTACCAGCCCTGGAGTCAGGATGTTCAGATGTGGCCCTAGACGCCAGCTGTGTGACCCTGGGCAAGTTACTTAAGCCCAATTGCCTCTTCTCCCTTCCCCTACCCCCCAGAAAAGACATGTCAGAATTCTAAAACAGGAAGGACTTGTTGACATGAAGAACAGTAACATACCTAATGGTTCTTGGACCCGAATTACATTAATATCGAATCAAATTATATATTAAATTTTTAGTCATTCTGTCAGTACTGACCATTAAAAGTATTAATTTTTTTCCCCCTTTTTTGGCCCATAAATTGTTTTCATCTACCCCTTCCACCAGAGGAAGTCTTCAGACTTGGGGTAGATGCCCCACCAACTCATTGACAGATTTGAGACCCTTCGACCTGGTTTAGCCTGTTGGCCAAAACTGTTTGCTGGGGTGTGGCCACTGTGCATGCTACAGCTTCTTGGAGCCACATGTGAGAGTTAGGTGGATCAGACAGACACCAAAGGTGGAAGGCACCCCTCACACCAGAGGTACTAATCTTCCCTGAACACACCCTACACCCCTTAGAACTAAAAGATTTTGCATTGAGACATTTCCAAACCCTATGTATAAAACTGGAGCAAGAATGAGTTTAGCTATTTGCTGACTTGTGTCATTAGGTATTAAAAGCATCGGAGGTGAGAACTTCGGGTTTATAAAAGCATGACCCTGAAGCCCTCATGTTTTTCCTACTCTTCTCCCATTGCTTATTGGCCATGTTCTCCCTAGTTAGTGATGATTAGCTAATTCAGGTTCTTTGGCTTTTCCCCACCCCAAACAAAAATCACTGTATAGTAGCTATATGTGTGTATCCTGCAGACAAAATAGATGGCCCTTGAGGGCAAGGACTGTTTAGTTTTTTATCTTGTATCCCTAGCGCCTTGGACACAGTATCTAATACAAGATTGTTGATTGATTAGTTGTGCTAAAGGTTAGAGGTTAGATCTCCATTTGTAGTAGAAATGGGGGGCAATTGGGCGCAGAAAACTGCACACACATATAGACTTGGTATGTTATTTCTGAACTGTTTTTTTCCCTTATTCTTTGTTGTAAAGTAAAATAATAATTAGCAATGTTTCTTCTAAGAGAAGGCAACATTCCCTTAAATCCCTCCTGATTCCTAAACCACAACAAAGGCCATCAGGAGATAATTATTTATACTTTCTATTACTTTGTATCAATTTGTAGGAATTACTACAACATTGTCAGCATCAGAGGTTGATATAAAATCTGCTGGGGTAGCTCTCCAAGAAGTTACTGTGTTAGAACATTTCTCAAAATCCTGTTCTCCCTTAAAAACTTGGCAACCTCTGGAAGGTAGAGAGCCACAGGAACATGTTAGCATAGAAGGGAATTGATAGCAAATAGGCACCAACTCCGAACTTGGATCTTGAAAGATGTTTTTGTTACCTTTTCATTTGAAAGCAAATGGGCTTGTGCGGTAGACTTTCCCTCCCATCTCTCTCTACCCTACACCCTCCCCTTCTCCTTTCTTCTCCTTCCCCACCCCCTCCCCTCTGCAGTGGTCCTTGGTTTCAAAATAGGCTTCCCCTTCATGCAGCACTTTAGCGTTTCCTCCTCCATTGATGTCTTCTGTGAAATTTGTCTAGGAATATTCTGTTTTATCAGCTTTAGTCTTCATCTAGTATTGTCTCGTTCTTCACCTCTGTGAAGAGACTGGACAGGAATGTTCTCGTTCTTTTCCAAAAGCCTACCTATCACCAGTGTTTAACAGTCCTACACTTTCTACCCCCTGCCCATGCCCCCACATAACAGAGGTGGGAGGCTATCCACATGATACAGGTCTGTATAATTTGTTCTACTAGTTACCTTAAAAATTATAAAATCTCAGCCATATAACACTAATATTTCTTTAGTCTTAAAATTTGCAGTTTTCCTCGTGGCCCTAAGAAGAATGTAAGTTAGATGTTGTCATCTCCATTTTATAGATGAATAAACTAAGGTTCTTAGCTAAAGTGAGCTGCCTGTGGTCACACAGATAGTGTCAGAGCCAGGACTTGAACCCTAGGTCTTTGGAGTCCAGGTCCAGTACTTCCCCCACTACTTCACATCATTATCATCATCATCATAAAGTAAAGAATACTGGTTATACTAATTAATACTACTAAAAATACCAAGTAAAATATTCATCAATGGCTAGCATTTAGATAGCACCTACCATGTGCCAGGCATTGTGCTAAGTACTTTACAAATACCTCATCTGTCTCCTCTTAACAGCCTTAGGGGGAAGGTGCTATTACACTCATTTTCCAAACAAGTGAAGGGATTTGCCCAGGGTCACAAATTTGAACTGTCTTCTCGATTCTAGACCAAGCACCACTCAGCTGCCTTAAGAAAAATGGTATTTCTAGACATGTAGTCTGGGTTAACTTACCTTAGTACGGATTCCACAAATACTCTCAAAGCCTTTAGGTGAATCCAGGCAATGAACGCTTCACTGAAGTTCACCTTGAGCCAGCGCAAAATGGGACCCTTGAAAAGAAATCAGGTTATCTACCACCTTTCTCTTCTGCCTCCAGTCACAACATGGTAAAAGAAACTTTTCATTATGATAAAATACTGACATTGATAAGAACAAGAAGCTTGCAAAAGCCAAAAAGAAGGTGGAGAAGCCACCCAGAAGTCCACCTTCCAGCAAGAAAAACCAGTCCCAACTATATTGTGGGGGCTGATTGACATCAAATTCCAGACTCCATTAAGTAGAGTTGAAGGAAATTAGCAGCTCAGCCACCCAGCACATGCAAACCATCTATACCAATGTCTGGGAAAACTAGGGAGCCCACCTTAAAAGTAAGTTCTGATACCAGGCAGATTTCAAGCTTTTGTCTGACAACAGTTTCCAGCTTGGGATCCTTTATGGTCTGTCATTGCAAGCTATCATGTCAACAGTGCTAAGGCCAATAGTGCTCCACCAATATTCCAAGACTACATTTCAGACCAGCTCAGCTTAAAGACCCAACCCTGCTTGACAGGGGAAATGCGCAGATTTCGATATCTCTTGATGTAGATAGTGACAAAACTAAAGATAATCAGCATAAGCTACAGATTCTTCTCGGGAATCTCAAAGGCACTTAATAGTACATGAATCCTCCCCAGCACCTCAAGGTATGTTGGTAGGTGGTTGAGTACCACTCTCTTCATTTGTACAGATGGGGAAACCAAGAGAGCATAGATGAGCTGCCCAATATCCAAGTGAGTTAGTGGCAGAACCCGTCATAAAGCCAAGGACTCATGTCTCCCAATCAGTTCCATCCACCTAGAATCCTGGAATAACCTAGCCCCCCTGACCAAGAAGCACATTCATTTAGGTATTAGGGGGAAGAGGTGGTAGTTAACAAAAAGTCCTATAGATTAGGAAAAGGCATGATTGGCAAGAGGAGGGTCCCCTTTTTCATCACTTATTTTATTAATTTGAGGTCTAGTGAAAGCCACACTAAATGATGAAAATGGTGGGGAGAGATTCATTTTATCAAAAGTTGCCTCTCAGCCTGGAGAGGGAATAGAAAAGCTCCTCAGGCAGAATTGCTTACCTCACCCTCGCCCTCACTCTCTTTTTCTTTCTCCGTCTGCCCCGGAGCGGGCCTACCAGGGTTCCCTATCGGGGTTACCTTAACCATGTGATCCGGGAAGGTAGATGATCTCTTTTTAAGAGCAACACGTGAAGTTTGCTATAAGCATAGAAATGATTTATTAATCTTTCAGCAAACATGCATCAGAACACAAACTAACATTAAATCAATGAAAAGCATCTAAAAGCAAGCAAGTGAATGATGAAATTTAACATTGATCCTAGAGATTAAGTGCACAAGTTGGATCTGTCATCTATCCTGGGGAAACTGAAAATGGCCTCTGCCTGGCTTGGTGCATTTCCTTGCTCACAAATCCAGGACCAAAGCCAATCACTGAAAGAGGGATTAAGATCACATACCACGCTTGGACTATATACAGCCTCTGCCTCTGTTTTGTGTCTTCCCTCATAGAGCAACACAAAAAGTTAGTGGAATGGTCTAGGCCCTCTGAGTCTTGAAGTCAGGGAAGTAGAGGTGAGGGGGCAGAACTTTCCAGTCATGAGACAGCCAATGTAAAGACATGGAGAGTCCTATCTGAGAAATTGCAAGTAGACCAGCAAAAACATACTGTAGAATGTGTGGAGGAGGGTTAAGTGAAAAAAAGACTGCAAGATGATGAAGAGACAGTTGCTGGTACTGAACTGTATGTAGCTCAGGAAAGACCAGGACTGAATTTGTAGATCTGAGATTTCATCTTCTCTGTAAACACAAACTGAAATGAAGGACCACAAATGAAAGCTGAAATAAGAGTCTTTTTTTCCTCCTTGGTAAAAATAAAAGAAGGATGAAATTACTAGTTCTTAATGTATAATGTAACAGATTTAAGATGGGATTAAGACAGAAAATAGGTTCTGACCTATAAACCCAACACTGTACTGTAACACACCCCAAACCCACCCCACCCCTACCTACTTCCACCTAAAGGGTAGTAGGCAGTATGCTACTTTCCCCACATAATGAGAAGGTTGAAAGCTATTAAATGTTTAAAAGTTGGATGCCTGTTACAGAGCTCCATTTCCCCTCTTAAAGAAACCTTGGCCACACTCCCCAGGGCAGGGGAGGGGGGAGGATGGGGATGTTCAGAAGTGGAATACCATGTAAAATTCTAGACCAGCAATCTGATAACCCAGATGGCAGGTGTGATGCTCTTATATAACACACTGATAAACGGGGTGGTCTCAGGTTGGCTTGTGTTGATCCAGAGGGTAGGGCCAAGAGCCTCACTTTACCCCTCCTCCTCAGCACAGCCTTCTAAAAAGTTTCTCTGTTTGTTTCTTCTTTCTCATGATCCATTCCATTAGTTATAATTCTTTCCAATTTGACTATTCTGTAAATAAGTTTAATGGGAAGGTATATGTAGAACCTATATCAGATTACATGCCACCTTGGATGGGGAGGAGGGAGGAGAGGGAAGGAGAGAAAATTTGGAACTCAAAATCTTGCAGAACTGAGTGCTGTAAACTAAAAAGTAAAAAATAAATTAACAAAAAAGTTTCTCTGGAAATAAAAATGACTCCTAGATAGTCCAGGGCCTGGAAACCCAATGAAATTCACAGCTAAGGCATTAGGAGAGATAGCTAGTTTCTTAGTCAGGAAGGATGGGGGTGGGTAAAAGTAGTGCTTTAATTTTTATCCTTTAAAAAATATAGATAAACAGGAATGCTCAGGGAATTAATGGTTCTGGGTAACAAGATTTTCTAGTTAGCTCAGGGCTAACAGAATCATACTTAGCAGTGAAAGGAAACCTCAGAAATCATCTACTCCCACTCTTCCCTCCTTCTCAATTTAAAAAAAAGAACCCACAAACCTTGTGTTTTAGCTCTTAGTATTATTTGGAAATGCCCCACTGAGACCTGCCTCAATAAAGTCCATTGACCAGAACTTATTCTTTGATAGCTAGGACCCTAGAGAAGCTCAGGGCCATTGTACAGAACAGAACTTCAACTGTCGCTGTTCAAGACAATGTGAACGCTGTGGGTGACTGAACGCCAGACCTAGGGCAGAAGTTTGAAGTTTTTTATGTATGAATGTCTGACATCTTTTTTTTCTTGTCATATATCTCTTATTGCTAAAAGTAGGGGCACTCACAAAATTCCAGTTAATGGAGGTTCCAGGTAATTTGTTTATGGTAATGATAGTTTACTGTGTTTTTTGCTTTTTCCTGATAGACGTGCAAAAGGGCTATCAAAGTACGAATTGCAGCATGTTCAGGATTCTATGAGTTATCTAAACATTTGACATCAAACTCTGGCCAAAACACAGAGCAGAGGAGCACAGAGTTAACAAATACCGTTCTATACAAAATAACATTTGTAAAACCTCAACTGTCTTTAGAATATATAACCTACTTTTTTTAAATTTGCATTAAAGCCCTTCCTTAAGAAAGCAGAGGGGCTTTCTGGGCTTGCTCCCCATTTTCATGACCAGTCCTGAAATCAGTAGATTCACAGGATCTCAGAACCAGAGCCCTTGGTGACAAGCATGGTAATAAAAGATTCACCAGACTCTCTGAGGAAAAGGAGCAATAAATAAAGGACATAGGTCTTCTGGCTTCTGAAAACCTACGATTTGAGTATATGTGTTATTGAGCAAATATGTTAAGCCCACTTTACAGAGGAGCAAACTAAGGTAAGGAAAGAAAAAATTGTTTGCCCAAAGGCTATGCAGATCATCTTTAAAAATGGAGTCTGTTCCTTTCATTATATGCTAAGCTAAGCTTCCTTCACATAGTATAAAGCTCACACGATACTGTTGCTGGAGGACACCTTTTTAGGCAGATGCCTTGCTAAAAACATGGGTAGGTAAAGACAAGAGGTGGTTGTTTGGTACATCTGGACATCAAAAACCACTCCCTTGAAACTATGCTGTCAAGAGTGGTCCGACCAGTTTCATTCAGCACAGGTGCATTATTGCCATCAACACAAGGGCTATGTTGGTCCCTCTGATCAATGAACCTCTGAATACCATTGGCTTCAGTGTGAGGATACCCTGAGACCCCTTTCTAGGAGAAACTGAGCTCATGTTCATTATCAATGCCTGTGCCTGCTTTCCTAGAGCACTTGGCACAAAGCTCCTATGAGGTCAGATGGTCCTGCCTGATGGAAGTACACAGGAATTGAGAGAAGACAGGCTTCCCCAAGATCTACCTCTTGGAGAGTTGGGGACCAAATCAGGGAAACTTCAAAGCTTCAAACAAAGGGCCTCTTCGAGCTAAGACATCTGCCCTGGGAAAGGGATGACGGAAGGGTGGAGCAGCAAAATTTGGAAACTCAGTAGGAAAGTTCATCAGGCTCCAGTACTTACATACTGTTGCTTCTTTTCAGACAGCAATTTAGTCATCTCTTCCCTTTCGGTTTTAATTTCTTTTTCATCATAGAAAAATTCACGGACAATGAACCTTTAAAAGAAGCAATGTGGAAATGTTTTACATAATTGGAAATGTATACCCTATATGTGACTGTTACCATCCCAGGGAGAGGGAAGGGGAAGAAAAGAAGGATAGAATTTGGAACCCAAAACTTTAAAAAGAAAATTTCTTTTTATTGTTTTAACATGTAGCTGGGGGAAAAATAAATTTTTTTTTAAATAAGCATTATGTTAGCTAATTATTAAACGTATAGGAAGAAGAAAGTCCTAGCAGACTAGCAGTCAGGAGAAAAGGGTGCAAATCCTGACTTTGCCATTAACTCAATGGCACGTTTCTAGTTAGGATAGAGGCACTTCGGAAAGTCACATTTTCAAGCTTTTGGCTTCGAATTTTAAAAAGGAAAAAAATATATAAATTAATAAAAGTAAATAGACAGATAAATAACTGGGTGGGTAGATAAGTAAATAAATAAAGCAGCAGCCCCAGATCCTTACTTGTTTTCTTTGGCTTTGGCTTTGAAATCATTGATCACCTTCCGAAACATCGTGACTGTAAAGAGGCCTCCCTCGTTGTCCTCAGCAATCAGTCTGTGGAAGAGAAGAGTCCACTTGTGACTGTACTCGGACTAAAAGACGTTGTTCTTCTCCGGGATTTGACATCCTACTGTTCTTTCTTTTTAGCATCTCAGAAGGCTAGAGGTCAAGGATCCATGCATTTGGAAGGTTTAAGAGCTGAGAATACAAGGAATTTCCAAATTCTGACCTTCTAATCTTCACTCTACCAGCTTCTGGATTCTCCCAACTAGACTGTAGCAGCTAAGAGATTTCAGGGATCGCTAATGACACCTGGAGATACTCCACATGTGGTCAAAAGGTTGGTCCTTTTGAAGGGGAAAATGTGCTAGACTAGGAGTTAGGAGAACTGGATCTGAATCCTGGCTTTGCAACTAACTGGATGAAGGCCCAGGTGGTATATCTGCACTTGACAGGAAGTTGGATAGAAGACTTAAGACACTGGGTGACAGAATTAGGATTCAGCAAGATCATAACAAACTAAAAGGACAATATTTACTTCTACATTACTTCAACACCTAAAAGATCAGTGATTTCATAAGTGTAAATACTTTTCCCACTTGATAAGCCCATTGGGGACAAGCACAATGAACTTAGCTAGTTTAGAATGTAGACTATGAACATAGAGACCATCACTAGCCCTGAACCTAAAGCGTTTTCTGCTTGGTAAACTTTGCCAGAGCCTTTGAGAACCCAAGATCACCTCCATACCAAGATGAGTCTTGTGACTTAACACTTTCATAGTTCTGGAGTCAGAATATCTGGGTTTGAATTTGATGTGACCACAGTAGAGTCACTTAACTCCAATGGGCCATAGTCCTCATCTTTAAAATGAGGGTTTGATTCAATGAAGGCTGAGATGATGATGATACAGCTATAGAATGCATTGAGGTTTGCAAAACACTTTGCATATATTATCTCATTTTGTCTTCACAATAACACTTGAGATCGGTGCTACTGTATCCATTTTACAGAAGAGGAAACAGAGTTGCAGAGGTTTAATCCCAAGGCCACACAGCTCCTAGGTATCTAAAGAAATTATAGATCCCGGAAGTATGGAAGAAATATTTTGTACATATGCACATAAAGAATCCATTTTTAAATATTATGCATATAATTTCCACTGTCAAAGAGAGCCTGTGGAGTGACTCTTAGCTTTCTAATGAAAAACACTTCCTTCTCTCTGATCTAGTCCAGGCTCCCTCACATTTTACAGAGGAGGGAGGCCCAGAGAAGAGGAATGATTTGCCCAAGATTGCACAGGAGAAACATTTTTCTGTTTAAGGCAGAGATGGGCCTAGGACCAAAGTTCGTGACCACCAGTTCAATGCTTTCTTCAGTCTGATACCTTGCCTCTCCGATTCACTACACATTCTGAAATACACAGACTATAACAGCCTCTCTGTGCAGAAAATGCTGTTTCTGAATACAAGAGTTGCAAAATCTACTGGAAACAAATGCCCTGATAGGCCAAAAACCTAGTTCAAGAGTTTGACTTACTTGGTTGATCGAGGTACCACCATGTCTGAGAGAGATTCATATCTTTTTTGCCACTGTGAATAGTTTGGCCTTCAAACAACAGGACAGAACTTCAGTTAGCAACAGCAAAAACAACAACAAAGTGTATTGTATTGTTATTAACGTTCACAAGAGCACTTTCCTCACAAGAATCTTGTGAAGTAAGTTCGTTATTATTTCCATTTGAAAGATGAGGACCCATAATCTTGAGAGGACAACTGACTTTCCCAAAGCCTTATAACTATTAAGTGTTAGAACCACAACTCTCTCTGGGGGAGTCCATCAGGTTCCTAGGCACCTGGGATGGAAGGCTCTTGCCTGACACAGATCATCACTGCCAGCAGCTTCCTACTGCAGGGATTAAAACTGTCCAACCTACAATAAAAGAGACTGAGGCAGAGCTCTGAGCCAATGGCACTTTATTAAAGGGTCCATGGTCCCTTCTAATGAAGTAGACCTCAAATATTTCTCACAATCTGAGATGCTCCCTTCTTCTAGGGCCTTATTTTTATAAGCTTTGACACCAGATTTGATAGCTTAACATTCTAAAGAGGCTATACAAAGTACAGAATCCCATTAGTTGATAGATTTTGTTTCATGGGCCAAAAAATGATTCATGAGCAGGGGGGTCTTGGGTTGGGTGAAACATGGGGCATTCTCCACTAAGTGGTCACCTGCTCATGTTGGACAAGAGAAAATGGTCCAGAGGTACAAAAATAAGTTGGGGGACTTTCCATGTCATTGAGTCACCCCTGCCACGCTGGGCTTGGTCACCATAACAAGATAAAACAAGAGCGGAGGGCCTCTAGTTGACTTCCTATGATTAACCAAATGAACTTAAAATCTGCATCTCAAAGCTCTGGGGTCTGATATACAGAACTTATAATCACTACCCCCATGGAATCATATCAAATTGATTAATACTGACTGGAATAGAGTAGGGGTCCAAATGAATTCCTTGTCACACTACCTGCCCCTCTCAGATGGCTCTTCTGGTTCAGCTTTACATCCTTGAGACCTGATAGTGGCCAAAGAACTTTCCATTGGCTCCCTCAGCCCACTGGACAAAGAGAAATCCCCCAAAGGGGAACTGAGGCCACTCAACATTGGAGTCACTTAACAATGCTCTTACTTTGGAACTATCACCAGGAGAGTGATGAGATATTCTGAATCCAACACAAAATCTTCTTTGTTCACAATATCAGCTAATGTCCGAGTGAAGAGATTTCCCCTGAAATGCAAAAGCAAAAAGATGTGAGCTTAACAGAAAGGCATATCCGGGTCTTATGTTAGCTCTTGTTCTTTCACTTAGCCTTTCTGGCATATAGGCATACGTGCCATCTATGTAACAAAAACACATTGAAAACAAGAGATCTCAGCTACAAAACGGTCACATGCAATCAGTCAACAAGCATTACTGAGTGTTTTTCAGAGCACTATGCCAGGCAGTCTAGGAAACAGTTTAGATCAGGGGTTCTTGATGTGAGATTAACATGTTAATAAATGTTATTTCAGTATAACTGGTTTTCTTTACAATTTTCTTTTATGCATTTAAAAACATTATTCCAAAAGGGGATCCATAGGTTTCGCCAGACTGCCAAAGGAATCCATGCCAGAGAACAAAGTTAAGAATTCCTAATTTAGATAAAATATGGTCCTTGACCCCATGAGTTTACCATGAAATATAATATGACACGAACACAGATAACTAAATAATGTTTCATGATGAGTGCTTTAGAGTATTACAAAGGGCTATCTAATATATCACCATGAACAACACTCAGCTGAATTAGGGGATCTGGGAAGCCTCCTTGAAGGAAGTAGCATTTGAGTTGTACTTTATAATACCACAGACAGGTTTGATGTACCTACTTGTACCAAGGCCCATGTTACACGCAGTTTGAATTAGACAGGGTCAATACCATCAAGGAGTTTGCATCCTTTAAATACAAGTTTTTAAAAGACACCAAAAAGATTCTCCAAACACATTCTAACATACAGTGAATCATTACACAGATAATTACGTCAGGTTGATAAAATAATTTGATTGCTTTAGTCACATTTTCTAGGGATAAATTCACCTTGATTATATAGGATAAAGTATGGTAAGGATGGGGAACCTTTGGCCTCAAGGACACATGTGGCCCTCTAGGTCCTCAAGTACAGTCCTTTTATTGAATCCAAACTTCACAGAGCAAATCCCCTTAATAAAAGGATTTGTTCTGTAAAACTTGGACTCAGTCAAAAGGCCACACCCAATGACCTAGAAGGCTACATGTGGCCTTGAGGCCACAGGTTCCCCATCCCTGTATTAGGGTAAAGTTGGGGAAGAAGCAAGAGAAAGTTCACAAATTTCAAACTGGATAGAACCTTTAAGAACACCTGGTTGTATCCTCTCATCTTACAAATGCGGGAACTAAGGTCTCAAAACAAATGAGACAAATTGTAAGCTAAAGATTTGAACCCAAGTCTTCTGTCTATAAATCAGGTGATCTTTCCACTTTCTATTCCACTGCCTCCTCCAGAGCAAGTACAGTTGAGGCACACTGGTGAAGGTCTTTACTGATGGGGGGGAGGGAGGGGAGGAGTAAGGAAGGCATCATGAATGAGGTGCCATTTAAGCTGGGTTTTAAAGGTAAAAATAGGGATGGATATTTCATTCATAGAATATAAAAAGAAGTGTTATTTCTTTTTCTACTTTTTTTAAGTCCCCATCATGTAACACAGTGTTTGGCACTGAGGTAAGCACTTAAGAATTGCTTGTGGATTAATTCCAGGCTGTGTTGGTAAACAAAATGGGCTCTTAGCACTCAGTTCAACCAAGTGCCCTTGAAAAGTTTGGCCTTTGTTTCCTTGATTAGATTGGGAGTCCTTGGTGACCTCCTTGCCTCAGGGGAGGGCCTAGTTTGCACATGAGTTTCAGTAACATATTTGGGACATCAGAGGCTTTTAGACCACATGGGTTTAAGTGGCCTCTTTGTGACGATTCTAGGTCACATGGGTGAGTCGCATGTGTGACTCACCCCTGACCCTGAAAAAGATATAATACCAAGGGTTGGCTTTGTCTTCTTTGGAGCTCTTACCCACCACAGCTATGGTGGCACACGTGACTCTGGGCCAGCCCTTGTTATGAGCTCCGAGGCTGAACCTAGATGTTGATAACTATGAATCTGTATTTGATCTGTCTGTCGATGTTTGTAATTTGTCTGTATTTTGCTCTGAAGTTCAGGGTGCTGGCTTTTCCCCCTGAACTAAGTGAATGGTATTTGTATGCTGAATTAAAGTAAGCTTGTCAACCCCTTCACATAGCTTTCCTTACTAAAGCAGATCAAAAGAACCTGTGCTTTTTCAGCCTGCTGGTAGCATTCTTGTTGTTGGGCTTGTGTTGGTCTTTCGCCTTCACGACAGCTGCTAGCCGGATTGTTGAAACACAGGCATAGGGGACAGTGTGAGCCAGTGCAGGGACAGAGTTGTCCAGCTGACCTGAACCATGAAGTGTGGGGAATGGAATGATTCCGATAAGACTGGAAAAGTAGGGAAGGGGCCACAACATAGAGAAGGTGCCATGCCACAGCTACAGACTTGGGCAAGTACCCTAGAGGCTTCGTGGGACAAGGAGAGAGAGAAGTTTTGCCTACTGTTTAGAAAATATGTTTCTTATTCATCTTGTTCCCTGGCCATTCAAACCTTCTTTCTGCTTCCATTTCCTGGCATCCAGGGCACCAAAGCTGGCACCCCCTTCCTTCCCCAGGAGATGTGGCAAACTTGGCTCATTAACCCAGTAGTGTTCTCACCAGTCTGCCAAGGTAGCTAAACTCTAGCTGCCTGAATCCCACACCTCAGTGACCTGGGCTCCCCTCTCCACCTCCATTCTCTGCCAGATTAATCACCCTAATGCATTACTTGGATCATGCTGCTCCTGTGCTCCAAAAGCTCAGCCCTAGCACATTCCCATTGCCCACTGAGTCAAGTCCAATTTCTTGGCTATTTAAAGCCCTCCAGGATCTGGCCATAACCTACTTTTCTAGTCTTTTTCCCTCTCATGAAATGTTTGACTCCATTAGAACATAGCACCTACCAACAGCTATTACATGAATCTCCAATTTACCTTCCCAATCAGACCTCCTTCTAAAAAAAAAATGTAATCATTTCGCTAACTGGAATCCCACAAAAATACTCACATTTCTATAGAACATTAGAATTTTTAAAGCATTTTCCAACCAATAACCTTATGAAATGAGTTTTGCAAGTATTAATAGCCCCTGCTTTAAAGATAAAGAAATTGAGTTCAGAAAGGCTTTAATTTATCTAATGTAGCATAGTGCAAGCTCCAGCATGTGAACCCAGTGACTCCAGTAACTTCTACGCCATGATGCTTCTCTACACTAAAAGACTGAGAAATCAGGAGGGAAGGGAGGGAGGGAGGGAGGGAGGGAGGAAGGAAGGAAGG
>CM053625.1:179249731-179264623 GCA_028646595.1 Phalanger gymnotis
GGCACAAGTCACGTGACCACCCAGGTCACACAACCATTAAGTGTCAGAGACTTGATTTGAACTTAGGCCTTTCTGAATCTAGGTCCAGTACTGTCTCCTAGCTGCCTTTAGTCAAAAGATGGAGAGCTGAAAGGATCTTAGCAATGTCTGACTTCCTCATTTTATAGAAGATAGTACTGAGACCCAGAGAGTGAAAGCAGCATGTCAAAATCACTATGAAGTCAGTAGCAGTCAGGAATCAAACTCGGATCCTCTGATTCCAAGCCTGAGGCAGCCTCCCCTAAGCTCTCCATTGAACTGACTGTACCTCTTCTCTTACTCCTATCACCTTCTAGAAGTGAAAGCTGCTTCACAGCGGGTGAGGGAAAGCTGCCTTTTACAGGGTTTGCATTGCAGCTCAAACAATCTAGTTGACACTCATGGGGGGGAGGGGGCAGGACAGGCACTTTTAAGAAATTCAGAGAAACCTCATCCTGGATATTAGCATATGGAAAAGGGTGATGGGATTAGCACCGCAGCACATTCCCAGTAAGTATAGTTAATGTACTTTTCTCCAGAAACAAAAGTTGACATCATAATTAGCTAATGTGCGGGTTGGCAGAGCACTTTGCCGATCTTATCTCCTTTGATCCCCATAAATACTATGGAAGGTAAGTGCTTTCATTATTGTCATTCCCATTTTTGTTGTGCTGATTGAGGTTGAATCCTGTGCTACTCTTTCTGAACTCATTTTGGGGTTTTCTTGGAAAATATACTAGAGTGCTTTGCCATTTCCTTCTCCAGATTATTTTACAGATGAGGAAACTGAGGCAAACAGACCAAAGTGACTTGTCTAAGGCCAGATTTGAACTTATAAATATGAGTCTTCCTGACTCCAGAACCAGCCCTCTACTACACCACCTTGCTGCCTCCATTTTACAGATGAGGAAAGTAAGGTTGACAGGATAACCTCTGACTTACTCACGCTAACACTGTTAATAAGTGTCTGAGGTCAGATTTGAAGTCAGAGCATGAACAACAAGAGAATAGGGCATTTTATCTGAGCCTTGAAGGTTAGGTAGGATTTTATCAGTCAAGAATGGGAATAAAGGATATCATTTTTGGTTGAGAAGTTTGTTCCAGAGGGATGGTGGCAGAATGTGGTAGCCAGAGCATTGATCTGATATATAAGACTTGGATTTGAATTCTTTCTCTTTTTTTCCTATTGGTGTGACCTTAAGCACTGGACCCCAAGGCTTCTATAAGATGAAGAAGCTGTAACAGATGGTATGGGAGGTCCTTTCCTATGCAAGGTCCTATGATCTTGGGGATTTTACTCACTCTGATGTGGGACAGAACAAGAAAACTGAGAAACAGAATGCTAGCAACTTCTTACTTCCTGAATCTTTTGTTTAACAACAAAGGCATAAAAGAATAAAAGGTTTACTGCATGTTACTGTTTTTTGGTGTACTCTGCTGTGTTGCCCAGTCATGCTTCAGTGACTATATTCCGGGCATAAGCATTTTATTGACAGGCTAAAAATTATCCAGGAGGAAGATCAGAAGAACCGGGAAACTCAAAACCACGAGAACCAATTAAGGGAGTTGGGAATGGTTAGGCAAGTGAAGACAATGGTGAAGATGATGCTCAGTGGGTGGGATATCTTTGGCAAATGCTTGAAATTCCCTCCTTCCTTCTCTCTGCCTCTCCTGGCTCTGGGGCCATCTCCTGAGAAGCGTCCCCTGATATCCCTGTTGCATTTGCTCTCTCTCCCTCCTTAAAGATAGAGAGCTAACCTGGGAGCCAGGAAGACCTAGGTTCAAATTCACCTGTGACATACTGGCTCTGTGACTCGGGCAAGTCACTGAATTTCTTTGTACCCTAGGCAATTCTAAGATTGTAATTTGCAGAGAAGGTACTGATCTTCATTGGCAGCGGTACCGGCATTCCCTCATTGGGAGCCGCCTTTACTAATGAAGTCACTGGAATGACTGAACAAGTTGTGGTATATGAAAGTAATGGGATACTATTGTTCCATAAGAAATGATAAGCAGGCATACTTCAGAAAAACCTTAAAAGACTTGCATGAACTGAGGCTGAAGGAAGTGAGCAGAACCAGAAGAACATTGTATACAGTAAAAGCAACATTGTGTGATAACTAACTTTGATAGACTTAGCTCTTCTCAGCAACACAAGGATCTAAGACAACTCCAAAAGACTCATGATGGAAAATGCTATCCACATCCAGAGAAAGAACTAGGGAGTCAAAATTCAGACCAAAGCAGACTATTTGCTCTCCTCTTTGTTCTTTCTCGGGGTTCCTCCCATTGGTTCTAACCCTTCCTTACAGCATGACTAATGTGAAAATATGTTCGATATGAATGTTTATGTAGAACATGTATCAGATTGCATGCCATCTTGGAGAAGGGAGAGGCAAGGGAGGGGGATAAAATTTAGAACTCAAAATCTTATGAAAATGAAAATTGAAAACTAAAAATAAATTAACTAATTAATAAAAAAAAAAAGAAAATGAAGGACAAAAAAAAAAAACAACAAAAAGAAATCACAGGCCCAGTCCTCATGCCTATTGGGGACTGTTAACTTTGCATCTTCTCCACTCAGAAACTTGCCCAGTTTTAATAAGTGTTTGTAGATTTAAATTGAAAATATGATAATTCTATTGAAAGGTAGATGACGCCTTTGTTACTGTTGTTGATAATGATGATGGATGAGATTCAATCATGTCCAACTCTTCATGACCCTATTTGGGTTTTGTGGGGTTTTTTGGGCAGATACTGGAGTGGTTTGCCATTTCCTTCTCCAGCTCATTTTACAGATGGGGAAACTGAGACAAACAGGGTTAAGTGACTTGCCCCAGGTCACACAGCTAGGAAGTGTCTGAGGCCAGATTTGAACTCAGGAAGGTGAGTCTTCCCTAAGCCAGGCTCTGTACTCTATCCACCGCACCACCTAGAGCTCGGAGTAGCTCTTTTCTCTAAACTCATTCTCCCACTCTCCTCCAAGTCTTCTATACTGCTTTTCTTCCAATTTTTTTTCTCCAAGAAAGCCCCAAAGAACCAAGTACATGAGGATCAGTTAGGAAGCAGTCAAAATGTGTGAATTTCATGATTGTAAACTCTGAAATCTAACTGTAATCTGCTGCCTTCCATTTCTCAGCCTCAATTCACCATCTTCATGGAAATCTCCAGTCCCCCCAACATTCCCTGTTTGTTCAATCCATCATTCCTACTGTGACCTTCCTTCAGTCTCCAACCTAAAGTTAACCAAAATATAACTTTAAGCTGCCCCTTTTCAACTTTTCCTTCTACTTGCCAAACCTTTAACTGGGAGATATCTTAGACTTTTCTTCTTTGTTCAATCCTTATATCCAATCATTTACCAAGGCCTTTTGGTTCTCCTTCCACATCTGTCTGTCCCCTTTCTTAACACTCGCAGTGTCACGCTCATTTTAGTTTATCCCCTCTTGCCTGGACTATTTCAATTTCTTCTAATTTGGTCTTCATAATTCCAGTCTCTACAGTCTCCAATCCATCTTCAGTTGCCAAAATAATATTCCTAAGGCACAGAACTGAACATGTAGTTTGATGGTTCAAAAACCTTGAGTGCCTCTTTTAGATAAAATACACACGACCTCTTTCTGGCATTTAAGATCCTCCAACCACATTTACTGGACTTATTTTAAAATATCCTCCTGCAAGAACACTGTGCTCCAGCCTTAAACATTCCATTTGGCACTAGGCATTTGCATAATTCTTCCCAGAAGACTAGACTGCACTCTCTCTCTCTTCTCATAGAATCCAGGTCCTCCTTCCATACTCAACCCAGCTGCCATCAGGTGCAGAAGAGGTTTCTTCCACTCCATCCACTCTAGTTGCCATTTATTTACCGATCTGTATATACTGCATTCTTCTTTGGCAAGTGGTAAATTCCCTGAGAAGAGGAATTCTCTATCTCCTTCGGCTGGTCTCCCTCAATATCTCAACCCCACCCTTGCATATCATAGAGTATAAACACTAGCTGAATTGAATTGAGGGGGAGGAGAAGTGAGGGAGGTACTGGGGGTTGGGGCAAAGAACTAACTCCTAGTAGGCCTCACAAGAAGCACAAGGTTAGAAATCTACAGAGGAGCATAAACAAAGTTGGGGAATAGGAAGGTGTCAGAGGAGGGAAGGGGTAAAAGGAAGGTGAATGTGTTTTATGGGCAGGGCAACTTCAGCAGAGCCCATAGAAACAGGTCCCATGAATAAACAAAAGAAAAGATACATACGAGGATTTCTTTTCCAGATTCTCCAGGTTTCCTTTCAGAGTGCTATAGGCAGCTGTTCGAGCTTTCAGGTCTGTTTCTATTTGTGCCAGTTGCTGTGGGTAAAAAGAAAAGTTAACTTTGCATAGTTAACAAGTTAGGATTTCCTGCAAATCTGCTTTTATCTGCATACATTAAAGAACCATAAGGACAACCCAGATGACAAGAAGTTGGGTTTCACCCTGAGGACCTACACAGCAGCCTAGTGTGGCAGGAGGCACCTGCATTTGAGTTCAGGGTCCACAACTTACCAGCTTTGTAAATACAGGAAACATTTCCCCACTCTGGGGCTCAATTTCCCCATCTGTAAAGTAGAGATTATAATCCTTGCACTCCTTTACTAGGTAGTAGAAATCTTACAGGCATCGAATGAGAGAATGTCAGTGAAGAGCTATGCAAACGTAAATCACTATTGCTACTAAAGTCATCACTTGTTTCCTCATTGCTTTGAGAACACATTTCCAGTAAAGCCTAAACCTTGGTAAATCTTACCAAGCAGGAAATAACAATAGCAGCTGGCATTTCAACATTTCTGATCCTTACAGCAATCTTGTTCCTGGCATTTTTAGCCCCATTTCACTGATGAGAAAACTGATGCTTAGAGAATTTAAATGGCTTGCCTTATGGTCACAAAGCTAGTTAAGTGTAAGGGGCAGGTAAGCCTTGAAGGTCATGTTTGAAACATTTATCATACTGACTACAGCTGTGGACTGGGAGGCAGGAAGAATAGGGTTTGAACACTGCCTCAGGCACCTCAAATCTGTGGCCAAGGGCAAGTCCCATATTCCTCATCCACAAAATGAGGAATATCATCTAAACAACTTAGCTCAAAGGGTTATTATGAGGCTCAAATGAGACAATGAAAATACTTTGTAAACCTTGACACAATGTAAACATCACCTATAATTATCATAACTGTCATTTAGTTACTTGACCTAAATCTTTCTTGAAGATATTTCTTTTTTTTATCCACCTCATTCTACTTCTTGCAGTAGTAACAAGTTCTATAACATCTTACCAATCCTATAACACAACTTATTTGCCCCAAATTGACCACCCTCCAGTTTAAGACTCTTGCCCAAAAGGCTCCCCTAATTTCTTATGGAATCTCCTTGGTCTGCTTAAGGTCCTGAAGATGGCAGACTTACCTCAGACTAGCCCCTACTTTCCATCTTCACACCAACGCTCCAGACACTGCCACCAACTGGAATTCCCTTCTACCCCTACCTCTGGAACTTATCCATCTTCAAGGGCCCAATATTTCTCTTGATTTCTCCAGTCAGGTATATACTCTCACTTCTCCAGGGCTTGGTCCCCACCCACCCAAGGCACTTCTAGCGGGCAAAGTCTTATCTCATTTCTTGACCAGAAGTTCTAGGAAGGCTTCTAGTACTTTGTTATCAGTGTCTTATCTCAGCTCTACTAGAGCCCAACTAGTTTTCATGCCTTATCTGTTCAATTAGGTTGCATGCTCCAAGAGGGCAGGGACCTATCTTATTTATCCTTATATCCCCCCACAGCACCCAGCATAGGACCTTAAATTTAGGAATCGATGAATATAAATGCCTTGACAATTCTGTATAATTGGCACAGAATATACAATTCTGTATATTCAAGTGGTTTATATCACCAGTGGGCTAGAGAAAGTAGTAACTGGCATCCTACTTCTATAATAAATGCCAATTGGTCCAGTCCCTGCCATAGAGATGGTCAATACCTGCTCTAGAAAAGATATGCATTCAGACACTGGCTTCAGAGAGGAACTGTGTTCCTTACACATCTAAAGCATGCATTGAATTAGATCCTAGAACTTCAGAACTGAATGGGACCTAAAACATTATTGAGTCCAATGCATACTAGAGACTGGGAGTAAAGTTAGTTAGAAATTATTTCTTTTAATGGTTACAAGGCTTCCTATCAGCAAACAGCAACTGGCTTCTAGATGACTTTGGAAATCTTGATTAGGTCTAGTTCAAGGACGATGTCGAGGTGTCTCCATGTTTATCAAGTAAAGGATCATAGAATTTAGAGCTGGAAGGAGACTCTCTAAAACTATACCTTCGTTGTATAGAGAACATAACTAATCATTACTCAATTTTTCTGGGCAGCACTTTCCTCATCTATAAAACTAAGATAGTTGAACTAGGTGGTCTTTAAGGTTACAAATAGCTCTGAGTCCTACACACTAGGGCCCAGAGAAGGAATGAGTCTCTGTTAGTGGAGTCATAGGACCCGAGTTTCAATCTTACTGCCTAAGTCACCTTGGGCAAGTCACTTCATCTCTTAGTCTCAGTTTACTCATTATGAATAAGCATTTATATAGCACCTACTATGTGCCAGGTACTGTCCTAAGAGCTTTTTTTTTAAAACATAAATATTATCTCATTTGATCCTCATAACAACCCTACAAAGTAGGCGCTATTGTTATCCCCATTTCACAGGTGAGGAAACTGAAGCAGATGGAGGTTAGTTAACTTGCCAGGAATCACACAGCTAATAAAAATCTGAGTTCAGATCTGAACTCAGGATTTCCTGGCTCAAGCAATACTGTGCTACCTAGCTCCATCAGTAAAATGACAGGATTCGATTAGGTAAGGCCACCTCTAAGGTCCCCTCTGACTGGTCCCTTCTAACGCTGGATGGCAGAGTATGAGTATGTGGGAGGGAGGAAGGAAGGGAGAGGGTGAAGGTGTAAGCTGAATTGGAGACAGAGGCCTGCATACCCCCGCCAGGAGAATGACTGCCACCTGTATCAGGGCAGGAACTGAATGTCCTATCAGGTTTCTCTAATTGCCTGAGGACATCAAGGCTTTGTGATGATTTTAGTGAAGCCCCACCTGGATTCCCAAATGCCCCCAGGCTTCCAAAGGGCCACATATTTTTCTAAGGAAAAATGCGTTAGGGCCAAATAGCTACCAGTAAGCTAGAGGCCTGAAGGACAGTGCTGACAAAGTACTGTGGATTCTAAGAATTCTGGTTCCATTCTAAGAGCCCTGGAGGTGGAGTCAGGAGCCCTGGGTTTTAATCCTGGACCCTAACACTTCTTAGCTCTGTGACCATGAACTAATCACTTGATCTCTCTGAACTTCAGTTCCTTCACCTATAAAACAGGCATAATAATGCATACACTAAAGTCCCACTCCAATGCTTCACCTCAATGTGAAGGTAACTTGGGGTTCTGGAGAGTACACCAGCACAGAGCAAGTCCAACACTTGCAGAGGGTTTCTCTTCCAGCTCCTAGACCTTATAAAAACTATAAAATGGCATTAACAGCCCTGTCCCTGTGTCACCTAGGTAGCCAAATACAGTATTTCAATAAATGGCTTATAACAGCACATTACAATCCTCTCCACTGGTTTGCACAGTGAGGACTTCGAATTAATGAAAATATGCCAGCGACCTGTGTTCCTTGGACAGAATGTTCCCCAATTCTCCATGGTATGGAGCACACGCTCTCACTTCTGTTTGGACAGAGATTTCACAATCATTCTCATTCAGAAGTTATTTCTTAGGTTTAGCCAAAACCACAGATAGGACTGTTTGATCAGACCTCAGAGGACATGAGTGGATGAAAATGGACCTATGGGGTAGACAGATGCCAATGAGCCTGCACCCTAGCTGACACCTGTTTTTCATGGTAGCTGTGTCACAAATTATTTATTTCACACCCGTACAAAGGCTTTACCATAAGTAATAGTCACTATGCAATGCCTCCTAGGGCTCATTTATTTATTAAGAAATGTTGATGGAGTGGGTTGGATTTAATCAGGAAACCCAGGAGCCCTGACTGACGCTTCTTAGATGTGAAGCAGTAGGCAAGTTACTTCTCTCCGTTTAAATTTCCTATTTTGTAAAAGACTGATAACAATGCTTGCCCTCAGGCTTGGCTGGAAGTTCAAGGGCCTGACCCCACTAATTGACACAGGGACTTTGACCTGCTCTGTTTCCAACCTGGGCCAGTTCACCCCTCCTTTGGCAAGCTGGTACCCCCCACTCACCCTGCTTCTAGGGGCTCATCACATTGATGCTAATCCAGTGAGGATACTTAATCAGTTAAACCCACTGTAACTCAGAACTCGAACTCAAGATCTGCAAGCCTCAGCCACCCCATTAGCAAAATTACAAGTATGTATCACCACACCTGCCATCTTGGGACTATGAGACAAACATTTTGCACACCTGGAAGCACTACTGAAGTGTGAGTTATTCAATGAGAAGAAGCTCAATAAGGTATTTAATTATAAATATCCATAAATAGCAGTTATCACTGTTCATTTATTCCTTTATTCAACAACCCTCAATTAAGTAGCTGGGTATGGAACACTGTAGTGGCCCGTCAGATCTATCACTATTAAACTCTCAGTTACGGAATAATAAGCTTCCCTTTAGGTCCTCCTCTGATGCTTCATCATGATATGAATGTGAATGTGGGTTCACAAAAGGTCTGCCAGTGAAGTCTAAGGTCTGCCATGGTCTACTAAGCTAGAAAGGCTTCTAAAACTGGCCAGATAATGACAAGACTGTGTGTTGAACAAGGAATGCCTAGCTAAGATCACAGAAGCTCATCACTGGGCTTCGGCAAGAGAAACTCTTAAAGACCATCTATTAGGTTGTGCGGGACTATAGAATCTGCGCAGGAAGAGGAGAACACCCCCACTAAGGAAATCACAAGTCCTTGAAGTATTTGAACATGATCAACCTTAGATGTAAATGTTTGAATGTTATAGAAATGTGAATTATTATCATAACTCTATTCTGCTTCCTCAAAAACCTGTTTTGAGAGGGGCAGGCTACACTCCTACAACCAGACTGGCGAGGTAGGTGGGGAGGACAAGTATCTGAGCCCACAGTGTAATGGGAAAGAACAGGGTGGCCCTGACCATGATCGCAACAGATCATGACCACAAAAGCCCATGCCATTGCAGAGTAATACAGGCTGGGGAACATACCCACTGCCACCATAAAAAAAAAAATATTGAAGAATCGGGGAGGCAGGCAGTTCACTGAAACTCATAGGATTTTGCTTCCTGGTTCCATACCGACTGCCCCGACCTGAACCACCACTCCTGAACATCACGTTCTGTTTCCTTCTCAAATCCTTGGAGGGTTGAGACTACTCAGAAGACATCCTGGTATCAAACATGGCTATTCAGCTTGAGAAGTAGATTTGCACCTTCCCTTTACCCTACTAGTAGCTACTGCCTCTGCCTGTCCTGATTACAGGAAACTTCTTCTCATGAAGAAAATGACAGCCAGGGCAAATAAAGAGGCCCTGAGTTAAAGAAAACACAAATCCAAGGGGCGGCTAGGTGGCAGTGAGTAGAGCACCGACCCTGGAGTCAGGAGGACACAGGTTCAAATCCAGCCTAGGACACTTGACACAATTACTAGCTGTGTGACCTTGGGCAAGTCACTTAACCCCAATTGCCCTGCCTTCCCCCCTGCAAAAAAAAAAAAGAAAGAAGGAAAACACAAATACAGTCATGCTTAGAGAAGTATAAACCACAGAATCTGAGGATATTAAGGCAAAAGAGGTATTTAGAACAGAGAGCATAAAAAGAGTGACTTCATTTTATAGAAGACGACTGAGATCCAGAAGAAATGACTTTTTCAAAGGTAAAGGAACTAGATGAAAAACAGACTTCCTATCCCCCTGTGTACTGCCTTTATTACTATATCAAAATGTAAAATGTGAAAGCTCTCTAAGTGGGATGGGGGAGGGGAGATGAAAGAATACAGTTCAGAAGGCTCACACACCCTTCCCCTGAGATCCCCCAAAACCCAAAAAGGGGAACTACTCTCAAACACAGTTGTCTCCTTTACCTTTGCTAATGTGTCCACTACAGCCACAAGTGGCTGCTTGGCAGGATACTTGGCCATGTCCCATTCAAAGTGAGTCACAAAAGAAGTTAAGTCAACTGAAAAGACATGAATATAGTCAGTTTAGCAACAAGAAAAGAAAATCCAGCCTTTCAGTATGTGCAACATGGGGCAATGAAAAACTGCCACCAGACAGTATAATGATAATAATGAAACACACACACACACACACACACATCTTCTACAATGCTTTAAAGTTTACAAAACAATTTCTTCCCAAAAGCCTTGAAATGGAAGTAATACAGATATTATATCCATTTTACCTGTGAGTAAATCAAGTCCCAGAGTGGTTTTAAAAGAGTCTCCTTTGAGGGCTCCTTGTCATTTGAATTCATGCACACACTCATAGTTTGTTAGATCTAGAAAGGAACTTGGACATCATCTAATCCAGGAGTGGGGAATCTGTGACCTTGAGGCCACATGTGGCCCTCTAGGTTCTCAAGTGCAGTCCTTTGAATCCAAACCTCACAGAACAAATCTCCTAAAAGGATTTGTTCTGTAAAACCTGGATTCAGTCAAAAGGCCACATCCAAAGACACAGAAGATCACATGTAGCCTCAAGGCTGCAGGTCCCCCACCCCATCCAAACACTCTGTCTTACAGAGGAGACTTGGTGACCAACAAGATAAAGTGATTTGTCTAAAGTCAGTCACATAAGTGTTAGAGCCAGGACTTAAGCCCAGGTCCCCTGACTTAAGGTTCAGTGCTCCCTGCAATATATCAGGTATTGGTATCAGTGTTGCCGCTAATGAAAAGCTGTGGGTTATTTAGATTGATCTGCTCTGGGAAAGATAGATACATGCAACATGGGAGTCTAAATATCCCGCATCAATATAATTTATGTTTTAACTGTCACTTGAAAGCAATCTACAGCTGGATGACATAATCAAATGAGTTAACATACACAAAGCACTTTGCAAACCTTAAAGCTCCAAAAAAAAAAATCCTATTTTCATTATGTCAAGCCAGCTGAGAAAGCTTCATCACGGAAATACACCTTTTGGTCACAGCAATTTGCAGAAAATTGCCAACTTAAAAGTAATAGCTCACATTTCTATGGCACTTTAGACATATCCAAATTGCTTTCCTTGAAATGACCCAGTGAGCTAGATAATGCTTATCATACCCCTTTTACACATAGCAAACTGACGTTCACAGTGGTTAAATAACTCAGAATCATAGCCTCAAAGGAATTACCACCGGAAAGTCCCACCTTCTTATTTTACAGATGAGTTAACTAAGAGGTGAAATAAATTATTTAAGACTGCAGAGATTATATATTAGCAGAGGCAAGATTTGAACCAAGATCATGTGACTCCATAAATCAGGTACTTTCACCTCTGTCCCACCCAAATTCCCATAGATAGCAGTGGACAGATCTAAGATTCCCTTCTAGGTTTCTTCCTTTAATTCTGGTGTTCTCTCTACTCTGATAAAGGACCTGCTGTGCCCTTTGAGCTCTCTAAAGGAGCAAAGCAAAACAGCATGCTTTTACCTTATTCTGCCAAAACTTACTGATTTTTCAAGACACATTAAATGCTTCTACCTCTTACCCAGGAAACTTTCTCTGATCTTTCCAAGTAGAAATTGTGTCCGTTTACCCCACACCAAATCTTAAACTTTCACAGGACTTCTTTTGTTCTGCACTTTGAAATGTATTCTTTGTTCCCATGTAATCCCTGCTACTACACAGCAAGTTAGTCTTATCTGTATCCTGCACAGCACTGAGCACAGGTCTGACATGCACTAGATACTTAAAAAAAATGTTTAATGAATTAACAAATGTTTCTTGGGATGATGGACATATAGGATCTAGAGGTAATTTTTTTCCCAAGCTCTTATTGTTTCATACAATCAGGAAATGTCAGAGACGGAAGAGACCTCAATGCTCATCTAGGTCCAACTTACACCAGGAAAAAAAACTTTTCTATAACATCCCCAAAGGGGAAAACCCAGCCTTTGTTTGAATGCTAAAAGCAGCTCATTCCAGTTTGTGACGGGTACCAGGAATTATTACCGTTATTATGATTATTAATACTCTGGGTATGGTCTGACTAGGGCAGAGTATAATGGGATCATTAACATTCCTAGTCCTTACTATTTTGCCTCCCTTAATGCAGCCTAAGATTTCATTAGCTTTTCAAGTACCCTATCTCACTATTGACTCATGGATCTTATAGTGCACTAAATTCTCCATATCTTTTTTTGGGGGGTGTGGTGGGGTGATGCACTAGGCAATCAGGGTTAAGTGACTTGCCCAGGGTCACACATCTAGTAAGTGTCAAGTGTCTGAGGTCACATTTGAACTCAGGTCCTCCTGACTCCAGGGCCAGTGCTCTATGCAATGCACCATATAGTCCATATCTTTTTCAAATGAATTGAAATTATGCCACGCTATCTTCACTAAGTCTGGGACATGTTCTTCCTTAAATACACATAAAGTTCAGAAGGAAATCGTCTCAACCTTTAAAAGCTCATGTGGCAAAGAGGTACATTCCTAGTTCCTGCTTACCAGAAATCTTTTTCTCTATCTTGTGCCACTTCACTATATTTTCTTAGGTATGGCATAATTTCTTATGAAGCTCAGTGTATCTAGTTTATTCTTTACAATTCCCAGTGTTGATTGACATTGCTGTCAACTACTGATGGTCCAGACACTATAGCACACACATGTAAAGTCTAAAATCTGACCTTTCGAAGTTCGCAAGATCAACCTCAACAACATCATTTCCTTAATCTATCATGCTAGCACTACTATTTAAAAAAAAAAAAGGCTAGTCATGTGTGACCTATTCTTTATGAAGTCACCCTGGCTCTTGGAGATGACTATGTCCTTTTCTAGATAATCAGTAACCATCCCTTTAATATAGTCCAGAATTTTCCCAGGAATTGAAACAATGGTCATTGGCCTACAGTTGGCAAACTCTATCTTCTCTCTTTTGTAAATCAATTAAATATTTACTGTTAGCCAGTCCTGCTACACACCACTCCCCTTCTCTATGATCTTTCAAATATCCCTGATAGCAACTCTGCAATTATATTTGCCAGTACTTTGGGATATAGTTTGTCTGGCCCTAGAAACATGAAGACACCAAGGGCAGCTAGATGCCTTTCTCTTCCTATCTACCTGCTTTTCTTGGGTTTCAATTCCTTATGGGCTCTTTGTGGTCTGTCCTTTCCAGTCTGAAGCCTGTATCGCCTTTCCAGATAAAATAGAGGCAAAATATAAGTTGAGTAGTTTCGTCTTCTCTCAATTGTCATGATTCTATCCATCTGAAGGAACAGTACTATCTCTTCTTAAATCTTCTTTTACCCAGTAAAATAAAATCCACCTTCTAGTTATCTTCAGCATTTCTGACTTAGGCTTAATTGTAACAACCTTCCCACTATCCTTTCAGGACTGTTATGATCTTCCATTACCTAACCTTGGTTCCAATCTCTTAAGTTTTCAATTTTTTTATACTTAACACTAAAATAAAAAATTTATTTTCATACATATAGATAAGAATATGGTATATGAAACTGCAGATATTAATTAAGCATAGAATGCTTTTCTTTTAAAATACAATAAATTCAACATATAGTTTTCAAATCTGTTCTGCTTGTATATACTTCTTTCTGGTCTTTCTCCTATTCTAAAATATTTCAATCATCCTCTTTTCTTTCTTCTTTTTTTCTTTTCTCTCCCTCGTGCGTTCTAGCCTATCAGGAAAAAAAATTAAATTAATGTCTTGTAACAAAAATGTATAGTCAATAAAATAATAGCACATGTTATCATGAGTCCTCTGGAACCATGGTTGGTCAGTGCATTGTTTAGAGGTTTCAAGTCTTTCAAAGTTGCTTGTCTTTACAATGTTCTTGTACTCCTGCTTGTGCCCACTTCACTCTTCTGAATCAGTTCATACGAGTTTCTCTGAAATCTTCTCTTTTGTCATCTCATATGGTGCAATAGTATTATGTTACATTTATATTCCATAATTTTTCTAGTCATTCTCCACCTAATGGACACCCTCTTAGTTTCCAGTTCTTTGCCATCAAGAAATGAACTGCTATGAATATTTCTGCTATACATGTCTTTTAAAAGTCTAAATTGCTTGATGGGTGCCTTTTCTTTACTGCTTCCCCTTTTCTTCATCAAAATTATTCTTTGTGGCTTCACAAGTTCATTCTTGAAAGTATCTCTCCTTGACTGATTTCTCTTAAATGAAGTTATTGTTTCTCTGATTTGTTCTTTGGCCCACTCATTCTTTAGAATTAGGTTATTTAGTTTCCAATTAATTTTTAGCTTATTTTTCCATGGTTCTTTGTTAGAAATAATTCTTATTGCATCATGATCTGAAAAGTATGCTTTGACTACTTCTGCCTTTCTGCACTGGATTGTGAGGTTTTTGTGCCCTAGTACATGGTCAGTTTTTGAGTATGTGCCATGTACCGCTGAGAAGAAAGTATATTCCTTTTTATCCCGATTTAGTTTTCTCCAGAGGTTGTTTTCCCAATCGGATATTTCACATTTTTTTCTATTTTTTCATTCTTTACATTTTGTTTTACTACTTCTTGATGCCTCATAGAGTCATTAGCTTCCAGTTGCTCAACTCTAATTTTTAATGAGTTACTGTTTTCATTTTGCTTTTAAGTCTCCTTTTCCAACTGGTTGATTTTACCTCTCAGGGTGTCATTTTCTCTATTTAGATTCTGAATCTCCATAGC
>CM053625.1:179265123-179335106 GCA_028646595.1 Phalanger gymnotis
AAAGTAAACAAGAAAGAGAAATCAAAAGGGACTTACAAAAGTTGAATTGTTTTGTTTACATTCCTACATGGAAAGATGATGTGTATGATTCATGAGACCTCAGTATTAGGGTAGCTGAAGGGTATATGTATATATACATATATATATATATATATATAGAGAGAGAGAGAGAGAGAGAGAGCGAGGAAGAACGAGAGAGAGAGCAAGAGCAGGCACAGGGTGAATTGAATATGAAGGGATGATACCTAAAAAAATAAAATCAAATTAAGAGATGAGAGAGGAATATATCGAGAGAGGGAGAAAGGGAGAGATAGATGGGGTAAATTATCTCACATTAAAGTGGCAAGAAAAAGCAGTTCTGTAGGAAGGAAGAGGGGGCAGGTGAGGGGGAATGAGTGAATCTTGTTCTCATCACATTTGACCTGAGGAGGGAATAACATACACACACAGTTGAGTATTTTACCCCACAGGAAAGAAGATTAAAAAAAAAAAAGGCGGGAGAGGGGGGTGTAGTGGGGTGGGACAATAGAAGGGAGGGCAGCTAGGGGAGGAAGTAATCAAAAACAAACACTTTCCAAAAGGGACAGGGTCAAGGGAGAAAATTGAATAAAGAGGGGTAGGTTAGGAAGGAGCAAAATATAGTTAGTCTTTCACAACATGAGTATTGTGGAAGGGTTTTACATAATGATACACATGTGGCCTCTTAGGGAGGGTGGGTGGGGAGGGAAGAGGGGAGAGAATTCAGAACTCGAAGTTTTAAAAACAGATGTTCAAAAAGAAAAAGTTTTTGTATGCAACTAGGAATTAAGATACACAGCTGATGAGGCATAGAAATTTATCTTGCCCTACAAGAAAGTAAGGGAAAGGGGGATGGGAGGGGAGTGGGGTGACAGAAGGGAGGGCTGACTGGGGAACAGGGCAACCAGAATATATGCCATCTTGGAGTGGGGGGGAGGGTAGAAATGGTGAGAAAATTTGTAATTCAAACTCTTGTGAAAATCAATGCTGAAAACTAAATATATTAAATAAATTAAATTTAAAGAAAGGAAAAAAAAAGAATTTCTGTTTTGATATTTGGTAGCTATGTAACCTTGGGCAAGACACTTAACTGAACCTCAGTTTCTTAACATGTAAGATGAAGACTATAATTCATATGCTGTCTACCTCATAGAGTTATTGTGAAAACTACTGATAAACCTTAAAGTGCTCTAGAAATGGGAGTTGTCATGCCTACTATTCAAAAATAGTGACAAATAAGAGGAGGCTCAAAGAAAAATGAGACTCCATTCCTTTCGAGAATTTATAGGTCTAGCAAAGGAGACAACAGATCAATTAAAACTTTAGGACAATTTCACAGCAAAAACTGTGGTTCAGACATACTGGAGCACAGAGGATAAAGCACTGGGCTTGGAATCAGGCAAACCTAAGTTCAAATTTGGCCTCAGCTCCTTACTGGCTGTATGACTTTGGTCAAGTCTCTTAATCTCTGCATGCCTAAGTTTCTGTAAAATAGAGATAACACCTACCTCCCAGGTTTGTCTTGAGGATCTAATGAGATTATTTATAACATTGTAAAGTGTTATAAATTTGTAAAGCATATACTAGGTGCTTAACGTATCTTTTTTTCCTTTTTTCCTTCCTTTTTCTTTCCCAACATCTCACAAGTAGTAAGTGATAGAGGCTATAAACCAGGGGCTCTATCTCCAAATCCAACATTCTTTCCATTGTACCAAACTACTCTACTGACATGTTCTCAATCCAATGTTCACTCCTCATACCCTAGTCTGTGAGTAGTTCAAGCTGCCTGAATGGCGACCCAGCCAGTTGTGTAACTCAGCTTATCCTCTCCCTCTCTTCTCCAAAGGTAGGTAAATTTTGATAGCCAAAAGTTGCCCAGTTAGCTTGGGGTTTTCTGGCTAGATTCTTTCCTTCCTTCCTTCCTGTCTTCCTTCTCAAAAATCAAACCTTAAACCCAAAACCCATTTCACTCTGGAGCTCATAGACTGGCCAACTAATGGCTATATATTGGGCCCTCCAGGCTCAGAATGAAGGTAAATACCAACAGTTTCTCTTTTAACCAGCAACCCTGAGGGTTTTCCCCACCCAATTTGATTTTTTTTTTTAAATTAAAGGGACCATCCCTGGACTCATATCTTAAAGAGGACCATTCACTGAATTGACGTTACCTCACTCAAAAGTGAGAACCTGAAAAGACCTTAGCCTAAAAGGGCCAGACTCTCCCATTTCATCCTGGGCCATCTCCAATTATCCTCATGAATATAGGGCCACTAGACCCAGATGGCTCTGGAGGAGAAAGGGAGGCTGGTGACCTTGCACAGCCCTCCCTCACTCAAATCAAAGTCAACTGCAAATCCTGTCATGTAAATGAAAGAGTGAATACAGGTAAAACTAAATACATTAGGTTTCTCTAAAGCAGTCATAAAGTAGCACACCAAGCAATGTGCCATAGTAGAAGTTCTGAAGTCAGAAGACCTGAGTTTCTATCCTGACTCTCATACTTACGTTGTTTGATCTAGGAAATTCCTTTGCCCTCTCGGGGTGACAAACCTCTCATCTGCAACATGAAAGGTTTAGAATAGATGCTTCTCTCTCTAAGGTCCCTTCCAATTCTAAATCCTGTTAACCATTATGAAATTTCATTAGGTTAATCAGACAGGCAGTCAACAAGCACTTAACACTATAGAGAATAGAAACTTCAACATCGTGAAGTTAGGAGAAATGGAGGGATTGGGGCGGGGAGGGGCAGGGGGAAGATGAGGAGTTCTTTTTAAACTTGTTGAGTTTAAGATGTCTCTTGGACATCCAGTTTGAGATGTGCAAAAGACAGTTGGAGATATAAGACTGGACCAGGTCAGGAAAGAGATTATGACTAGCTAAGATCTGGGACAGCATAGAGATAATAATTAGGTTGAAGAAGAAGCATAGAGCAGGCATTCACTTCTAAGGTTTGCTATAAGGACTTCTTGTTCCCACCAAAACATTTCCCTATCAGCTTCTGATGCCACCAGTTCTTGCCAAGATCATTCTTTGGGGTTAAAAAACACCAGAAGGATCTCAGTTAAAAATGCAAAGGTGTAACTGGGGCTAGTCCCCATTATCACATTAGGAACTTAATGGACCTCTAGGGAATAGGACAAGTAGAGATTTTAAAAAATAATAATAAATGAGAATGGGTAAAGAAAAGGGTTCAGTGTTTTAATTCCTATCCAAATAGAGAATTTCCCAGCTAAGGCACCACAAGGCAAGGCAGAATACAACTGAAGGTATCACAGAGGACACTTAAAATGGCCCTGAGGAAGGAACTCCCAAAAGTGATCATTTGACACCACCCCCTTCCTTAATTCATACTCAAGGCCAAAAAGCCCAAGAAATAACAAGGATCACTGTTCTTAGAAGGGAGTATTTCTCTTCTGGAACAAACGCACAGTAACAAACCAAATCTCATAATTGGAAAAGAACTCAAAGGTTATGACTTGTATGAACTGATGAAGAATGAAGTAGGAAAAGCCACGAGAACAGTAGACACAATGACTACAATAATATGAACAGCCCTAGCACACAACAGAATTCAGATCAACTGTCATGCCCAATCTTGGCACTAAAGAACAGAGGATTAAACACACCTGCATCATCTTAGGACAGAGGTGAGACTGACTACACGTGTATACTGTAATATGCCACCGTCAGAAGGTCATTGTGTTTGTTGGTTTTGCTTAATTGTTTTTCTTAGTTAGAAGGAATGGTTGGGGGAGGATTGTGATGTAAGATATTCAGAAATGACTATCATGTAAACAAAAGCAATCAATAAAAATTTTAAAAGTTAACATGTATTTTTTCAAAAACAAATTATAAATCATTTTTAATTTATAGCTTTATGTATAGGCGTGTTTTATTTAGTGTGCATCACTGGAGGGCAAGGAATAGCCTCCCTTTTGTACTTGCAGCGTTACCCTAGCTCCTTTTTTGACACCTGGCACAAGGCAAGCCTCAATAAATGCTTAGGGATTAAATGATTGATTCGAGCATTTCTTTTACCAGTGGTTCCTCTGTTTACAACCAGGCTCTTTACACCTGTAGCAGGTAGATGGAGCAAGCCTCAAACAAACTAGATGACAATACAAGGGCTGCCTTAGATGATTCCCAAGTGAGCTAAGCAAGACACTAGGGGAGGATGGCCTGAGTATTTCAAAAATTAAAGGTCTGACGTTCCTTCGTCTTCATTATAGGAAAGTCTGAAGTGAGACAGTTCGGCCCGCTGGTATAAAAAGCACCAAACAGGTGAGTCTGTTCTGATCCAGGCCCATCAGATGACTCAATGAACCCCTGGGCAAGCCACCCAGTTTCTTTGTTTTACTGTTTCCTCCTGGCCAATAGGGATAATGGAACCAAACTACCCTGGAGCAAAGCAGCAGGAATAGGAAGGTGTGACTACAAAGGAAGGGGGCTGAACTTTTTTTTTTAAAGACTATAATGGAAAACCCTATAATGAAAATATCTGGGTTCAAAATATTTTTAAATTATCCTTCTTACTATTGTTAACTTTACTTATATCAATAAACATGAACATTTCCCTATACAAACAACAGAAAAAGAAGACAGATTATGAAACCATGACTCTCCATTATGTGCGACTTTAAAAAAAAAAACAAAACTTATTTCTAATTACTCATTCAATTTGAGCTCTGCTACTTACTAGCCCTGTGGCTGTGGGCTAGCCACCTTCTCTGGGCCTCAATTTCTTCTTCTGTAAAATGAAGAGGTTGGAAAATATTATCCCATCCGAAACTATGTGTTTTTATTCAAGAGCAGTTAAATCATCTATTCCAGCCCATTATTTTTACAGAGGGGTAAACTGAGGTGCAAAGTAAATTACTCAATGTTACAAAGGTCAGAAACAGCTGATTAAGTCCTCAAACTCAAGCTTCCCTATGAATCTAAGGTTCTTTCCACTACACCATATGGTAGGATTCAACTCAGTTACCCACTCTGTTTGCCAAACTGAATTCTAAATAACTTTTGGCTGTTTCTAAAAGTTACCCAAGGGTAACTAGGGTGGTGCAGCAAATAGAGAGCCACGCCTGGAGTCAGGAGGATCTAAGTTCAAACCCAGCCTCAAACACTAGCTGTGACTTTGGGCAAGTCATTTCACACCATTTTCTTCAGTTTCTCCATCTGTAAAATGGGCTGGAGAAGGAAAGGACAAACCAATCCAGTATCTTTGCCAAGAAAACCCCAAATGGGATCAGGAATAGTCAAACACGACTGAAAACGACTCAACAACATCAAAACATGCTACTTGACTGACTGCCGAATGGAAGAACTTGTATCTAGTGCAGGAAAAGGAGGGTGATGATAGCAACTCACATTTCTAAAGTTCGTGAAGGACTACAAAATGCTTTCCTCACAACAACTTTGTGAAGCAGGTAGTCCAAGTATTATCCCCATCTTACAGATGAAAAAACAGGTTTCCTGCAGCTTAAATAACTTGCCCAAGGTCACATAGCTGGTTAAGCATCAAAGCCTTGATCTCCTGACTCCCTCCCAGTACCATATTCTTTCCCTGACATCATGCCACCAACAATAGTACTTAAAAATGGTTACAGACCTGGAAGTTTGGCTAAGTTGCCCAATAAGCAGGATCACAAAGCCCAATTGGGCATTCATTGGAAAGACTCCTTTGCAGAGTCTATAGCAAGACTACTGCATATATTAAACAGTAGACCACAGAGTAGGTAGAAGGAAGAAAGTAATGTGGGAAAAGACTGGAAAAACAGGAAGGGGCTAAGTTGTAAAGAGCTTTAAATGTCAAACAAGAAATTATATTTGATCCTAGAGGCTGGGGAGAACCACTGGAGTTGGGGAATGCTAGGGGAATTGTGTGACTATCCGGCCAGATCTAGACTTTGGGATAATCAGTCACTCTGACAACTGTATGAAGGATCACACAATAAGAAGTGATAAGAAAGAGAACTAGGGAGGTGACTGTGTGAATAGAAAGAAGGCAACCTTTATAAGAGATGTAGTATAGGTGAAAATAAGATTTGGCAAATGATTGGATATATGGGGTAAGGGCAATTAAGGAGTCAAGGATGATATTGAGGTTACAAATCTATGTGACTAGGAGAACAGTCACATCCTGGGCAGTAGTAGTTAAGGTAGCTAGGTGGTGCAATGGACGGAACACTGGGCTTAGAATCAGAAGATTCATCTTCATGAGTTCAAATCTGGCCTCAGATATTTACTAGCTGTGGCCCTAGGCAAGGCACTTAACACTGTTTACCTCAGTTTCTTCATCTGTAAAATGAGCTAGAGAATGAAATGGCAAACCATTCCAACGTCTTTGCCAAGAAAACCCCAAATGGGGTCCCAAAGAATCAGACACAACTAAAACAATTCAACCACAAAGTAGTGAAGCTCAGTATATGGGTGAGTTTAGGGGAAAAAATGAGTTAAAATTTGGAAAATTGCCTTGAAATTCTAGTACAAGAGGGCAAAATAGAAAAAATCCATCCATCACCACCTAAAAGAGATCTCACAGGAACATCATAGCCAAGTTTCAAAGCTCCAGCATTAAAGAGAAAAAGAACTAAAGCAACAAGAAAAATAAACCTAATTTAAATACTATGGAGCTATAATCAGAATAAAACAAGATCTAACCACTTCTACATCAAAATAGTGAAAGGCTTGGAACATTATATATCAAAGAGCAAAGCTTAGTTTGAAACCAAGAATAACTTACCTAGCAAAGCTGAATGAAAAAATGAAAAATGAAAAAAAAAATAGACATTTAATGAATTGACAAAAAGACCAGAACTCAATAGAAAATTTGACATCTAAGACCTAGGAGAAATGTAAGGTAAACATTAAAGACCATTTATAGTATAGAGAACTCAAGAAGGTCCAGTTGTTTACTTCTTATATGGGAATATGTCATCTGCACTTTTAAGAATGTCATCATTACTTGAATAGTTTGAAAGAGCATACATTAGGGTTGAGTTGAGTATAATGGAATGATTCTAAAAAATAAAACTGGGTAGGGAGAAATAAAATGGAGCAATTATCTCATTCAAGCAAAGGGTGAATGGAAGAACTGTTACAGTGGAAGTAAGTGGGAGTAGAGGTGCTAGTTGGTAGGGCCGGGTGCTTGCTGCACTGGGTTTAAGAGAGAATAACATATATCTAGAAAGGTTTGAAAGTCTGCTAAATTCATAAAGAAATAGGAGAGGAGGAGACAGGATAAGGGAGGGACTTTTAGAAAGGTGTATAAATCAAGAAGTAGGAGGCTAGGGGAAAGCATAAGGGAGAGATTCTTAGAAGGATGGGTAGATTAAGAAACAGGAGAATAAGGGAAAAGGACAAGGAAGGGATTCTTTAAAATTATGGATTAGGGAGGTAGTAGTTGGAAGTAAATCAGATGTGTGAGGAGGTATAGGATAAAAAGAGAGAGTGAGGGGCAGCTAGGTGGTGCCATGAGTATAGAGCATGGCCCTGGAGTCAGGAGGACCCAAGTTCATATCATGCACTAGCTGTGTGACCTTGGGCAAGTCACTTAACCCCAATTGCCCTGCCTTTCCCCCTCCAAAAACAAAACCAAAAAAAAAAGTGAGGGTGAGAATGATAATAGAGAGGAAAAACAGGATGGAGGGAAACAAACAACTAATAATTACACCTTTGAATGTGAATGGGATGAACTCACTCATAAAATGGAAATGGATAGCAGAATGGATTAAAAATCAGAATCTGACAATATGTTGTTTTTAAGAAGCACATTTAAAAATGAAAGCTAAATTAAAATAAATGGCTAGAGTAGAATTCTACTTCAGCTGAGGTAAAAAAAAAAAGCAGGGTAGCAATCATGATCTAAGACAAAGTTAAAGCTAAAATAGATTTAATTAAAAGAGATGAGGGCAGCTTACATGGTGCAGTGAGTGAGTAGAGCACCGGCCCTGGAGTCAGGAGAACCTGAGTTCAAATCCAGCCTCAGACACTTGACACACTTACTAGCTGTGTGACCTTGGGCAAATCACTTAACCCTAATTGCCTTGCCTTCCCCCTCCAAAAAAAAAAGATAAACAGGAGAGACTACATTTTCTATGTATCATAGAAAAAGAAGTAATATCAATACCATACCTATATGCAACAAATGCTGTAGCAACTAAATTTTTAAAGGAAAAGTTAAATGAATTACGGGTGGAAATAGATAATAATACTATAATAGTGGAGGACTTTCACATTCCCTTCTCAGAACTAGATAAATCTAACCAAAAAATAAATAAGAAGTTCAGGAGGTGAATAGAATCTTAGATAAGCTAGATGTGATATGTATCTGGAGAGAACTGAATGAGAATAGAAACAAATACACTTTTTTTCTCATTGGCACATGACATCTTTACAAAAACTGACCATATATTATGACATAAAAACTTCAAAATTGGGAGAAAAATTTTATAGACAGTTTCTCAGATAAAGGTCTAATATCTCAAAAATATAAAGAACTTTGTCAAATTGGTAAGAATATCAGTCATTTCCCAATTGATGAATGGTCAAAGGATATGCATGAAAGGACAGTTTTTTGATGAAGAAAACAAAACTATATATAGTCATATAAAAATCCCTGATTTAGAGAAATGCAAATTAAAACAGCTTTGAGATATACTCGTATACCTATGAGAATGACTAAAATGATAGAAGGGGAAAGTGACAAATATTAGAGGGGATGTGGAAAAATGGGACTGTGAACTGATCCAACCATTTTGGAAAACAATCTAAAATTATTCCCAAAGAGTTATAAAACTGTGTATGCCCTTTGACCCAGCCATACCACTATTAGGTCTGTTTCCCAGGGTGATTAGAGAAAAAGGTAAAGACTACATATGTTCCAAAATATTTATAGTAGCTCTCTTTGTGGTGGCAAAGAACTGAAAATTGAGGGGATGGCCATCAACTAGGGAATGGCTAAACAATGTATGATTGTGAAGGAATACTATTGTGCTATATAAATTATGAGTTGGTTGATTTTAGGAAAACATGGAAAGATTTACATGAAATAATGATGGGCAAACTGAGCAGAACTAAGAGAACGTCGTACACAGTAACAGCAAGATTGTTCCATACTCAAATCATCTGCAAGGCCCTATGAAGAAGATGCTATCCACATCCAGAGAAAAAAAACTGATAAACAGAAGTATGTATAGTATGGTTATGTGTGCGCACGCACGCGTGAGCACACACACACGCACACACTTGTGTCTAATGGTAGCCTTCTCCAGGGCAATGGAAAACAAAAGAAAACTTAAAAGGAAGTATGTAAAAGCAAGATAGCTTTGAAAATGACATATAGTATTTATTACATAGTCTTCCCCCAAAAAGTAAATAGTGTGAAACAGAAATTCATGGTTTTATATTGAATCCTCTTTTTATGTTGTGCTGTGTATATAGAAACGTTGAGTTTTTTGCCTTTTTATATTTAAGTTAAAAATGAAGGTTTTTTTTTTTAAAAAAGGGGAAAATGTTGCCCAACTTACTATGTATAAAGCACTGGAAATGCAAGGATGAAATAAGATATATTACAGACCAGGGTTGGGGAACCTGTGGCCTCAAGACCACATGTGGCCCTCTAAGTCCTCAAGTGCAGCTCTTCCACGGAACACAAAGACCACAAACTTGATCAACAGGCCATGCTTGAGGACCTTGAGGGCCACATGTGGCCTCAAGGCTGCAGGTTCCCCACCCCTGGTATAGATCCTGCCCTCAAGGAAGTTATCTTCATAATAGAAACTATATAATAGTCACTAAACAAAAATATATAATATATCCTAGTAGTATACTTTGAATGAAATAATTTGGCAATTTTTATATAAAAATAAAACATTAATGCTATTCAACAATCATTTTTAATATCTGCTTAGTAGTAGTGATTTAAAGAAAAAAAATAGTCCCTACCCTCGAGGAGCTTACATTCTGCTACAGATTAGTTGTAATTATAACAGAAGTCACAGACTGTTAAAATCATTTTTTGTTGTTTCCTTTGATTTATTTCCTTGATTTTTTAGTTTGCAGCTGTATAGTCTCTGGCAAATCTGGTCCTCAGTTTCTTCACTGGTAAAATGAGGTGGTTAAACATGATATCAAAAGTACTTTCTAGTTTTAGAATTTTTATCCTAAATTAAACAATTTTTGCTACTGTTAAATTCAATCCAGACCATTTAGACCTTTTTAAACACAAGAAACATACAATGAAAAACACGGATTTCTACCCTCTGAAATTCTCTTTTGCTATTATTCCTCCTCTTACATTGTAACCCCTTGAGGGTAGGGACCATGTGCCTTTTCACCTTCCTATCATAATGCATCATTTAATAAACACTTGTATTAAACAGAATTTTCAAATTCTCCCACAATACACCTGTTCCATCACATATACTACTACAACACTGTTCCCTGGGGATTCTGCCTTATATTCATCTTTTCTACTTTTCTAATTGATTACTCATTCTCTTTCTCACTTCTTCACTACTTATCTCTTCCTTCTCCAATCCATCCTTCACACAGCTGCCAAAGTAAAAACTTCTAAAACTCAGCTCTAACCATGTCTTTGTCCTGCCTCTAAACTAAAACATAAACTAATTCCTGTACAAGGCAGCATTTGAGCTAAGGCTGGAAGACTTGGTTTGACGATTTAAAGTCCTTCACAATCCAGCTCTTTAGCAGAACTTTGCAGGTGCATTATTCTTGACTCCCTTGCATACAGTCTACAACGCAGCCTGCAACCAGTCTACCTGCTGGGGCTCACGCACAACATTCCATCTCAAGTTTCTATGCCCTGGCACAAGCTGTGCCATCCCCCACATCTGGAATGCCCTCCTCTCTCCTCTACTTCTTAGACTCTTGCTTCTTTTGAAGCTCATCCCAAGTACTACCTCCTACATGAGTCCTTTGCTGATCCCTCCCAATTCCCCCCGCCCAGGTTCTAATGTTGCCCTCAGCTCCAAAATTGCCTTAAGTTTATTATCTTATTATACTTGTATTTTATTATACTTGAACCTTATCTGCATAATAACAACACAGGATCGTAGATAATTCACCTCTAAGATAGGTAGTTCACATCCCACCTGGGACATCCTGGCTGTGTAACCCTAGGCAAATCATGTGGCCTCTCAGAGCTCTAGGCAACTGGCTAAAACTACAAGTTGCAAGAAGGTATAGATTTGCATTGACAGAGGCAGCTTCCCCTTGTAGGAGCTCTCTATACCAATGAAATCACAGATCCAGTCCATATCCTCCAAAGTGCATACCTGGAGATACCGAGACAGCTAGATGGCTCAGTGGATAGAGCGCTGGGCCTGGAATCAAGAAGAGCCAAGTTCAAATCTGACCTCAGACACGTACTAGCTGTGTGACCCTGGGCAAGTCACTTAACTTCTGTTTGTCACTGGAGAAGGAAATGGCAAACCACTCTAGTATCTTTGCCAAGAAAACTTCATGGATGTGCTATGGTCTATCATGTGGAGAATGGGAAATGGAATGTTGCATGTAAGGAACAGCAAGAAGGTCAGTTTGGCTAGACAATAAAGTATGTGAAATGGACTAATGTATAAGAGGCCTGGGAAGTAGGTTGGAGCTAGTTTGTAAAGGGCTTTAAATGCCAAAGTAGCCCATGCACTCTACAATCTCGCACTCAGATTTGGCTCAGCCTTACCTCCAGCAGCCTGGAACCCAAATAAGGAACAGAAGAAGGGAAACAATTTTAGATGAGGAACCAAAAAGCCTTAGAGTCCAAGATTTGTTTGTTTTAAGTTGGTGTAACCTTGGAAAATCAGTTCCTCTTTTTGGGCCTCAGTTTCCTCAATTATACAATAAAGGGGCTAGACTAGGTAAATTTCTAAATTCCTCCCTCTAAGATTTTTTTCAGTCACGAATAATCCATTCATGGATAATCTAATCAAGCATTTGATTGTGAGTGCCTGCAGTGCTGGGTGGGTCACTTCTACTTAGCTAAATTTGGGGACTTTGGATTCCTTGCCTATAAAATGAGGAGGTTAAATCCTAAAGTCTCCAAATGCTATCTTCTTGGTGGTGGATTTTATTAGTTTATAAATGAGTATCTGTGAATGTGGGCTTAACTAGATCCTATGCAAATAATGTTTGTGTTGTCCCTTCTTTGTTCTCCTTCATTAATTTAAGTTATGTCCTTAAGAAACATGTGATGTTTCCACCAGCAATTGTTAACTTGATTAAGATCACTTAAAGGGCTCAAATACTCAGAAAAGGAAGGAATGTGCTGCTCTCAGAGACAAAAGTATTGATTCCTCAGATGTCAATGCAAACAAAAATAATTAGCAGATCCCCCAATAGAACTGCTGGGGAATAAATCAAAAATAGATGAAAAGCTCCAGGAGCCAAAAGTTGCCTTACAGCAACATGGAAAAACACTCAGTGTAGCCGAGTAAATAAATAATAAAAGAATATGGAAACAATACACCCTGAAAACTCTTGTACCTTCTCTACTCTCCTGATCAGAGGCAGTGCTGACAGGTTTGTGCTGCCTAGGTTACAAGCACAGCTAGTATTTATTTATCTAATAAACACTTAAGCACTTTTCAGAGAATCTAGTGGTCCTTTTCAAAGAACTGAAGCTGGGTATGGGCAGTTTCTTTGAATACCCTATTCCTTATAAGCATTCTCTACATTATTTATTCCCACTGTGTGGGCAGGGGTGGCTGGTACATTAGCCACCCTTTGGCTATACTACTGTTGAGCTTGAACTGACTTAGAGGTCAAAACAGATCATGCCTATCTTATGGAAGCAATGACATCCAAGGAAAAGAGTCCCAGATTTACAGACAGGAGACCTGGGTTTGAATCCTGCTAACACTTACCAGCTATATTACTCTAGAAAGCTATTTAACAAATCTGGGCCAGCTTTCTCACCTGTAACAGTGAGGGGTGGGGGAATAGAGTTGGCCTAGGTGATCTTTAGGGCTCTTTCTAACTCAAATCTCAATTTTCTTCTCTGATCATGGGCCTTGACACAGTATCTACTCATCGTTTCTGTTCTGGCCAGAAACCCTGAGGGTCTTCCCCTCCCAGATTGATTTTGTTATTTTTTTTTTGACCGGGTAAAAGAGGCTATTCTTTGCCTCATTTTTACCTAGGCTTCATCATTGAATGGGCATTGCTTCAGATAAACTGAGATCTCAGAAAGACCTTAGCTTAAAAAGGCCAAGGCCTCCCACTGCATTGAGGCCATCTCCAGTCGTCCTGATCTATATCTTGCCAATGGACCCAGATAGCTCTGGTGGAGAGAGTGAGACCAGTGACTTTGCACAGCCCTGCCTGACTTCAGTCCAATTCACTTGCAAGTCATGACATCTCCTTCCTGATGGCATGGTTCTCGTCATCTACGAAGGACAAACAAGAGCTAGTACTGAAAATTAAGATATGTCACATGATTTATTTTTTTTTGGATCTCTCTACTTCCATAAATCAGGCATGATCCGTATTGACTGCTACAAAGGGTCAGTTCTAGCTGCTACCTTGTGTAGCCAGATGATTAACATGCCAACTGCACTTGTTTTCTTTTTTATGAATTTTTTTCACCCTGACTGTAGGATATAATGGAAAGACAATCACAAACTCTAATACTCAAAGGGACCTTAGAGGTAATAACAGTGTTTTAAAGTATGTTACCTCATATGATCCTCACAACAAACCTGAGAGATATAAGTTCTAAAATAGGCATTATACTCATTTACAAATGGGGAAACCGAGGCTGAGAAAAGTAGATTGCCCATGGTTAGTTAACATATAAGTGATGATTTGAACCCAGGCCTTCTTGATTCCATATCCCATATTTTATCCTCTATGCCAGGCTGTTTTCTCTTTTTGATTTCAGAGATCAGTTTGTTAGAGAGGGTGGGGGCAGAGCAAGAATCAAAATCCAAGTGTCCTGACTTCCCAAATCCAGTGTTCCTTCTACCACACTACACTACAGACAAAGGCTGCTGCTTTTTGGTGAACTAGCCTCTTATACCTAGACTCTAGTCAGTATACCTGACTGCTGTAGGTAATTCAGTGTGTGACCTTGGGCAAGCCATCTACCTCACAGGGTTCCAATTTCTTTACTTTAAAATGAAGGAGATTAACTAACCAGCTCTCTGTAGGTCCTTCAAACTCAACAATCTGCAATTCTAATTATATTATACAGTATATAGAATACATACATACACACACACATGCTCACATACCTCTCTCTAGGTAGGTCTTATTAATATTAATATGTTTGCACATTTCCTTCATAACATCACAAGCAACCTAGATGACAAACTCATATACGGAAGAAACTTTATAATAGGATGGAGACAACAAAACAATACCTCATTGGTACATTGAACATACTACTCAGAATTGTAGTCAATTGCTAGAGCAGTATCTAAATTATTAGAACATCTTAAGGTAACAGTACCTATTAACCATTAGGCAGTGTAATATAGTAAAAACAGCACAGATCACAATCAAATGACCTCAGTTTGAATTTCAGTTCTGTTACTTTAAATGAATAAATGGATGGATGAATGGACTAATGAATGAATAATATTTATTAAGCATTTACTGCACATAACCTTCTCATCTTAAAATGAGTTGGCTATATTAGATCATTTCTATGGTCCCATCCACCCACAAATAAATAAAGGTCTTCCAGAGCAGAGACTGTTTCATTTCTGTCTCTGTATCCCCAGTTGTGTGACATAGTGGATCTTGAACCAGCCTTCAAGCTAGGAAGACCTAGGTCTCATATATATTAGTTGTGTGACTGTGGGCAAGTGACTCAACCTCTCAGTGTTTTAGATGATTCTGAGTTGCAGAGGTGTCAACCTGAATTGATAGGTGGAGCTTCCTCACCAGAATCTCTCCACATTAATGACATTACAGCCCTATCCCCAGCACCTAGCACAGTGACTCAAACATAAAATGTATTTAATGTTTGCTTAATTGAATTTAATTCTGGCTTTAAATCCTATGAACTGTTCTAGGGAATCATTTTGCCCCTGCCCAAATTATGGAAAATGCTGGTCATTTCTTCTTAGAATTTCCCAAAGCATATACCCTGATCTTATCACCTCGCCTTCACAATATCTCACTAAGCAGACCACAAGCTAAATTATATCCCCCAATTTTACAGATAAACAAAATGCAAAACATTTAATTCATTCAATCATTCATTCCATGAACAATTGAAATCCCTCAACATTAGGGCTATCATATATATATGTTATATAGTACCTCGCACGACTAGCAAACAGGTAAATATTACTTACTACCATTGTTACTAATAACAATACTATTAGGCAATTGGCAGGGAGGTAGAGAGATTTCCCAATGCGTATCATATAATAGCAACCATAAATACCAATTGTACTTCAACTATGTTCCCTGGAACCCCAAGATTTTCATATTTCAAAGCTTGCATCCACAGTCCTCCCTCTTAGACTGTAGCTCAACGCAGCATTTGGGGACAATTCTGTGTCCTACAAGAAATGCAGGTTTTGCAACCTCAAAAAGTAGGAAAACTACAGCTCTAAACAATGCTCCAGGCAATTTCTAGAAAGAAAGAAAACTTCTTGATTCTCAGAGCTTAATGCTGATAGTCCTACTTTTATTTCAGGATAATTGCTTTGAATATCATGGTCTTCTTTAGCAGCATGCTTATCTAAGCAAGTGGCTACCAGGATGACCCTGCAGCCCTTAGCAAAAGGTTAAGCCTTTTCCATCCACCATGTTGATATACTACCACCAGGTTTAGACGGGTATGGGTTCAGTTAATGCAAGAACACTGTGTTGTCTAAAAACAAAGTCAGATTCTCATTTGTATGTAGTAAATAAGGACTATTTTACCTTTCAGCGAAGCTATCAAGTTTCCCCAACTCATCTGAGAGACCAACAAGAGAATCTAAGGTCCCCACCTGTAAAGAATATAAATAAATTAAATGTACAAAAGCTTAATGGAAAGATGATTTGTGAATTTTGTTTTTAACAGAACAGCTTCCAGTGGGAAACTCTATGGTAGCCTGCTTGAGAGAGCCAGTTAGGTTAATCCAGAGTTTAGAAACTTGGTTAAATTCTTTAATAATGGAAACTTGGGCCCTTAGGTTCTCTCCACTGTCACATTTTTCCCATAGGAAAGACTGCATGTTATCTTGTGGTAGGTCCTAGTTCTCATTTTCTTCACTGAATAGAAAATCTGGCAATTTGTTTGATTTCAGCAAGAGATATCTGTGGAAGCAAACTTGAAAATTAGGTAATATCAAATCCTTGCAGAGATTATTTCTATTTTTGCCTTTGTAAGTCAGAAGCAAGTATAGTGCCTTATACACAGTAGGCACTCATTGTTTATTAAATTGACCGAATCAAATTGAGAAGTTAAATTTTAAAAAGCATTTCTATTTCAAGAGATTTCAACCCACACCTTCTTGAGTCGTCTTGGCTGTTACAGATAAAGGATCTAGTTTGCTCCTGGTAAGGCTCCTTTAGGGTCGCCCTTGGGACAGCCATATTCTTAGATGTTCTGAATGTTTACAAACATTCCTTGGGCTCACCTGAGGGATTAGAGAAGGAACAGAAGTATGCTAGAATAGAAGACAATGCCCAGTTATATCTGATGAAATTAAAGATGTGGCTTCTCTTCCCCTAGGGTCTTCCCTCTTCACTCCCCCAAGACTCTAATGTTTTCAACTTCTATTAAAAAAGACAGCCAGGTAGTTTGGAAAGAGCCCTGGATCAAGGGTTTGAACTCTGGGCTTCTTCTACTTGTGTGACTTCAGGCGCTTAGTCACTTAATAACTCTGGGAGGAACATCGGACTAGGGACCTCCAAGGTCTTAAATCTAAGCTCTTCATCTGTGAAATGGGATTAATAGTATATGAAAGGATTTCCTGCACTTATCCCTATTTTTGAAATAAAGGAAGATTGAGGTCTGGCAGAAGTTAGAACAAGGGTACTTAATCTAAGGTCCTGGAACCTTCTCAATATGTTGAAGAAAATGTAGTTCAGTATAATTAAGTCTCCTTTCTGATTCTATATATTTGATTTTATGCAGCAAAGCTGTATTGTGAGCCACCCATAAGCTTCACTAGACTACCAAAGGGATCCATGATAGAAAATAAAAAAAATCAAGAACCCTCGATCTAAGAGCAGTTGGCATACACATCACTCTCTTAAACATTTGGATCATTCCTTCTACAGAAAGTCTTTCTTCTTCTACCTGCCAGCATCCTGCCTCTCAAAAGTACACTGTACTTATTTTGTACATAACCATACGTATATACACGCATAGATTAATGTATGTACATATAAGCTCACATAGTAAGTGCTTAATGCTTACTGATTGAGGCAAGAACTGTTTTCCTTTTTTCTTTCTATTCCATAGTACCTAACCTCCATTAGGCACTTAATTAATGTTTGCTTGGTCGATTCCAGATGTCTGTTTATGACTTCTCAAGCACCATAGCTCCTATTTCTATGTTGTTTTTTTCCTGACAATGAAATCTTGTGAGGTAAGGAGCATAATCGCACTGAATGCGGATATCCTGTCCCCAGTAGTCTGCCTTCTAAGGCAGTATGACATACAAATAGACCTGCTTTCAAGATAAAAGCATTGTAATAATATATTAATCTTAAAGTTTCTTTGTGATGTGATATAGTGGAAAGGGTGCCGTCCTTTCTGTTGGGAAAGAACTGGGGTCAAATCCTGGCTTTGATATTCATTAGCTGTGTAACACTAGGCTGGAACTCACGTGGAGTGAGGTACTGCCCATTCAGTGAATAGGCTTTTCCAAAAGTGAATAAAGGGATTGCCCCTTTAATTAGAAAAAGAAAAAAAAAGAAATCAATCTGAAAGAGGAAGACCCTCAGGGTTGCTGTTCCAAAGAGAAGGTTACCCTTGACATTCACTCCAAGGCTGGAAGGTCCAAAATACAGGCTTTAAGTGGAGCTTGGGCAGGGTCCAATCCATGAGCTGCAGACAGAAAGCTTTGTAAACCTTAACAGCACTATATAAATGGGAGTTTTTATTTTCCATTGCAAGTGACTCCAGTCTCTCAGTTCTCACTTTCGTCTTGGGAAGGGTTATACACACACCTAGTCAGTATAAAAAGTTAGTCAAGGAGGTGAGGGAACTAATTAATTTTGTAAAATTATTTCTGCCAGGCCAGGGTGACACACACTTTGTACCACTGAAGAGGTTGAGGTTGGTGGATCACTTGAGCTCTGAAGTTCTGAGCCAGAATAGAGCTAATGCCAGTGTCTATGCTAAGTCAGACACCGGTATGGTGAACCCCAAGGAGCACAAGGGTCCCTAGACTGTCTAAGGAGCCAGGGTCAGAAACAGAACAGGTCAAAGCTTCAGAACTGGTCGGCAGTGGGCCTGTGAGTGCCCTCTGTACTTACAGCCTGGGTGTGATAGGGAGAGACCTGGTTGAAAAAAAAAAAAGTCTTATGCAACTAAGCATTGTGAATTCAAGAATGTTTCCCTTTTCGTATTGAATAAGAGGTATGGGAAAGTTTACTCAATGCCAAGGCATATGGGAACTGAAAAGTGATCCTCAACAGGAACACTGAATTTTTTCCCTTTATGCCTTCCCTCAAGTGGGTCAAAAGTACACTTAAAGATGGAGACAAACAAGGCAAATTCCAAACTATAGCATATTGTTAGTCTTTACCAGAAGGCATTAGAATGGAAATTTAAGATAAGACCAAGAGTTTAACTCTTGAGGGCCAATCAGCTGACTTTCCTGGAAAACTTTCAAGAGAGAAGAAACAAGTTTTTTTTTAAACAAAGATGGAGCTAGGTAGTTCCATCTTTAATGGAACCCACCCACAATCAGGAGATACTGCTCTCTTCTTATCCAAAAGTTTGTTATTGTGCAGAAATAGTTTCTCTGATCTCTCTGTCATCCATCCTTTCCCATGACACCACAATTAATTTGAAGACTCCTCCTCTCATGTTCCTAGTTCTATAAAATCAGACATTTCTAACACCCAATCTTGACCTATGTGATATAGGAGAAAATTTGCTGATTCTGGGTTGACATCTTGCCTCTGATGCATACTACCTCTGTAAACCTTTCATTTAAACTCTTTGGGCCTCTGTTTACTCATCTACGAAAGCAAGGTGGTTAGTCAGTGGCCCCTGAGGTCCAACTGTGGCTCAAGATCTAGAATCCTATGGCCATTTACTACTTTTCATTAGCCTTCACGGTACCATCTTACTTTTTATAGGATCATAGGTTTAGAGTGGGAAGGGACCAGAAAGCCATCTAAGTTTAACCTCATTTTACAGATGAGGAAACTGAGGCAGTTATGTTAAATGACTTGCCTAAATCATACCTCAGATCCTCTTGCACTACAATACAGCACTCTTTCTACAAAACCAAATTAACCCTCTCCTTTCAGGATGCTAAAATGAGCAGCAGCCTTTCTCCTTCTTCTTCTTAATTATTGCTTTTTTTTTTCCCTCCCTCCCAACCCTCCCTAGACCTTCCAATTTCTAGGACTTTACCTTGAAGTCAGGAATGGCAAATTTGGTGTTGTGGGACAGATTTGACTTGGAAGTTACAGTGTTCATCCGTTCCAGAGCCTGCAAATTCTCCTTATCTCCAGGGGCAGAAATTAACCAAAATTCCGACGACATGCTTGAAGTCTTCCCTTTTAGTCAAGGTTACTGAGCAAACACATAAAAAAGAAAACCAACATATAAAAGTAAAGAGTGTAAGGACCTTCCTACTTGCTTTTTTTCCTCTTTCTAGTACCAGATCTATAGGATTGAGGAAAGGGACTGGACCTGCCACAAGTAGATATGGTATAGTGCATAGAGAAACAACCTCAGATTGAATTTGGGTTCAAATCTTTGGAGTCCGCAAGGGTTAGAATCAATGCTGTGACTTCAGGTAAGTCACTTTCTCTCTCTAGGCCTCTGGTCTCACCACTGTAAAATGATAGAGTTGGACTATAGTTTAGTATTTACTTTGATAAGCTGGAAAGAGTCCAAAGGAGAACAGAACAACCGGGATGGTGAAAAGCCATGAGTTCAAGTCATATATTTTGGTTGAAGGAAATAAGGATATTTAGCTCAGAGAATAGAAGACTCAGGAGAACAAGATAACAAATAATTGAAACCTTTAGCACAGAGCCTGGCATGCAACAGGTATTTAACAAATGTTTATTAATTGATTTACTGACTGATGTGGAATTTTCCGGTGGATTAAACTTGCTCCGTTTGGCCCCAAAGGGCAGAACCAGGAACAATGGATGGAAGTTGTAAAGAGTCAAATTTAAGCTTGCTATAAGAAAAAACCTGCAAGCAATTAAAAATGGTCAAGAGTATAATCAGCTGTCTGGAGAGATGACTGGCTCCCCCTCCTGAGAGGTCTTCGAGCAGAGGCTAGGTGACCACTTTTCAGGCATATTGTAGTAGGTCCATGCTCTTTGGCATGGATCGAACTAGATGGCCACTGAGGTACCTTTCACCTGTAAAATTTTGCGATCTTGAAAACTCTTTTCCATTTTAAATTTTATGGTCCTAAAGCAGTTCACTTACTTAAAGATGGGAAGTACCTAGTGCCAAGGGCTGTGAGCCCTGGACTAGTCAGGAGCTTGGCCTCCTGCATATCAAAGAAAGGCTTTAGCATTGCCTTCTTTCTCAGGGTTGTTCCAACTGGTTCCTGAGGAGAAGGAAGAGAAGTAGGTGGCGGGGGAGGTGGAAGAGCAGAAGGTTTTCCATTTCCTTTCCCTCCACCCTATTCCAGTGACAAATCCCCATATGACCTCATAAAAACCTGTAATAATCAGGAGGCCTACTTGGGAACTGGATGATCCTTTACACTACCATATCCACCTTCTGAATGGACTGCATGGGCTTCCTGAAAAACTGATTTTGGGGAGGGAAGGGTGTGAGAAAGGTGGGAGGAGAAGGGGAGTAATAGAGATGGGATTTCCCTCCTTTGGGAAAGAAAAACCTTGGTGGCATAATTATTGGATTTGGAGTCAAAAAGCGTAGGTTTGAATTCTGACTCTGCCATCCAGTAATTTTTTTTTGTTTTACTTTGAGCAAGTCATTTTCCCTCTGTGCTTCAATTTCCTTGTTTCTAAACATAACCTTGTATGCATCCTTGCAGTTCTAACATCAGATATTAACTACGGATCCACAAAACTGAACATGCCTTTGTTAAAGTCTCTTCTGAAAAACTCATAACATCTGGTCTACAGAGGATGGGGCATGTCTTCCTTTCAGAGAAGTAGCTTATAGCCAGACTGGTTTCTGGTACCTAGGAATTTCTACCCAAGAGTTCTTACCACTAAAACCCATTAGTTCTGCTTTTTTGAACACAAATACACCCACACACATTTCTTCTTTTCATTGTCTCCCCTCCCTCTAGGTGTTTATCTGTCTTTCCTTCCTCCCAAGTACCTCCTCCCTTTAATACCTGCTTAGGTGACCAAAGTAGGAGGTAAGAAGGCAATGTGAACTAAAAAAATAAACCGACCCTGAATTTTACTAAAAGAAACTGATATCTAATTCTTGGAGGCAGTTTTAAGTCAGCAGAACCCCAAATGCTTTTAAATCCATTAAAACGAGCAAAAATTTCATTGTCTTTATTGCAAAGAATCTAGGGATGGATGGCCTCTATTCTCAGGGGACTGAAGAGGTGCCCCTGCAAACTGCCTAGTGTTGATGTGACAACTCAAAAGACTGTCAGCTGGAAAGTACTTAAAAGTTGCCTCACAGTTCCCTACAAGAGACACCGAGATGTACTGGTCTTGGTTGACAGACCCGGTTCCAGTTTGAACTCTGACCCTTACCAGTCTTGTGACCTTCACCTCTGAACTTAAGTTTCCCCGCCTGTCAAAAACGGATAATATTACCTGGGCTCCCTGCCTCGCAGGAGTGTAGTGAGGAAAGCGACTGCTACACCTGAAAAAGCTGTAAAAATGCGAGCTACCTGGATCCTGCGCTTCCCATTCAGAAACGACGGAGAACGAGCCCCCAGAGTAAAACTGAAGCCAATATAAATGTGAGTGGAAGTTTCCTTTCCTCCTTCTCCCGGTCTCTAGATCGCGAATGGTCTGGATTTTCCCGACTCGCAGTCGCCCTTCTTCACCCACCCTCTCTCGGTAACACTTTCCCAATTTTCTTCCAGCTCTTACCTGGCTTAGAGTGAAGGGGGCTCGCATGCCAGAGTGCGTGGGAAGGGCTGAGGGCAGAGAGACTGGAGGCGGGAGGCGGACGCGAGCTCCGGTTCGGGACGATGCTTTCGATCCGCCTGGGCAGCCTTAGGGTAGGGGAACCTCCGGCCCTTCGGGGAATTGCTTTGGGTACCGCTTGGGGGGAGGGGGACTGGGGCGTGCTGGGCTGCCTCCCGCAACTGGCTGCCGGGGTCGCTAGAGGGCAGGTGCTACCCCCTTTGCCCAAATCTGTCCCCGGTGCGCGCAAGCCCCGGCTCCCAGGCGGTTGCGGCTCCAGCTGCTCCCGCCGGCCCCGCCCCGAAAGCCTGGCGTTTTATCCCCGAGCAGCCGCTGAGGAGGTGGCTCAACTGTCCCCACCTGCTTGCGGATTTGCATACGGTACCAGGTCCCCTGGCGCATGGCCCCTGCTGGCTCTCTGCGACTCACCTGGCCTTCCGCCCCCCTTCCATCCTAGGCCACCTTTCTCTCAGGGCATCATCAGAGTAACAGCAGCTGACATTTATATTGCTAGTGAAGATTTGCAAAGTGTTTTCCATACGACTAGCTCATTTGAATTTCACAACTACTCGGTGAGGTAAATCCTAAAGATATTATTGCCCCTTATTTTACAAGTGAAGAAACTGAGGCCAAGAAAAATTAAGTGACTTACTCAGGGTCACACAGCTGTCTGAGATAACGCGAGCGCGCGCACACACACACTCTTACCAAAAGGAATCATGATGATGTTGATACCATGGGATTTTGTTGTTCTTGTTCAGTCATGTGTGACTCGTCGAGACCCCTCTGGGGTTTTCTTGGCAAAGATACTGGAGTGATTTGCCATTTCCCTCTCCAGCTCATTTTGTAGATGAGGAAACTGAGGCAAACAGAGTTAAGTGACTTGCCTAGGGTCACACAGCTAGGAAGTATCTGCGTCTGGATTTGAATTCAGGTCTTCCTTATTCCAAGCCCAGTGCTCTAAACACTGTTCCACCTAGCTTCCCCAGCATGGAATTTACATGTGACTTGAATGTTCTGTAAGAACTGAAGGGGAACTTGGTCATCCCATCAAGTGCCTTCATTTCATAAATGAGGAAATAACCTTGTCAGAACCGGTTTGGAACACAGGTCCAGAGACTTCAAATGATTCTTTTTACTGAACCCAGCCTTACTCTGCCCTCAAAGTGCTTTGCATTCATTATCTATTTTTTTTTAATTGTTGACTTTAGCTTTAGCATCAACTTCGTTTCTGAATATGGAAGTTAATACGCATTTATTAAGTTCATTACTTGCCGGGCCCTGTGCTAAGCACTGGGGATACAAATAAAGGTAAAAACCAAAAACAAGCAGACTCATTCCTCAAAAAGCTCATTTTCTAATGAGACAACATGCAAACAATTATGTTGAGACAAGACATATACAGATTAAAGTGGAGGTAAACTCAAAGAGAAAGCTAGCTTGGGGGGGGGGAGACAAGAATGAAATCAGAGGGGGCTAGATTATAGGAAAATGCTTTTAGCCCTAGGTAGGATTTGACCTAAGTCTTGAAGGAAGGCCAGGAAGCCAGAAGGCGGGGCCAAGAGGTTAGAACATTCCAAGCATAACAAGCTATCCCATTTGATGAGAGAGAGAGAGAGAGAGAGAGAGAGAGAGAGAGAGCACAGACAGACACAGACACAGAGACAGAAATTGACACAGAGACAGAGGAGAGAAACAGAGACTGACAGAGAAATTTAGCCCAGCAAAACTAACCAACTGTCAACATAGCACTTTATATTTAATGATCCTCACAACTGTGTGAGGTCACAAGGATTATTTCCTCCTATTTTGGAGATAAGAAAACTAAAACCTGGAGAGGTGTCCATCTTCATATGTGTAAGGGTCACATGTGGGATTCCAATCTGTAAGGTTTCTATTCCAAGAGTCTCATTGTGTCCTACTAAACATGAATGAAGTTCCCCTAAATCCTGCTTATAGCTATTTTGCAGTTTAATTCAGCTTAAATCAATCCAACAAACAATTATTAAATGCCTATCCTTGGGGGAGTTAGGAAGATGAGACAAAAAACTGATAACTATAATTCACAATGTAACTAAAACAACTGAACGATTCATTCAGGAAACATTTACTAAGTACCTACGGTGTGCAAAACAAAACTCAATGACAGGGAACTTGTTTAAAGAATCATAGAATCTCAGATTTAGAAAGGACCTCAGAGGTCATCTGGTCCACCTCCAACCTGACCAGGAATCCCTCTAAATCTTCAGCAGATACTCGTCCTTTCATACCTAGAATAATTATAGTGAGGAGGAACTCAGTACCCCCTAAGGCATCGCATTCCACTTTGTGATAGTTCTAATTGTTAGAACATTTTTCCTTAGATCAAACCTAAATCTATCTTTTGGCACCTTTGACCCCTTGCTTCCAGGTCTGCCTTCTAGAACCAAGAATAACAATAACTTTCTAATGCTTATGATCAGGCACTTAAACTCCATGGGATTCAGTTTCCTCCTCTATAAAATGACAGGGTTGGTCTAGATGACCTCAAAAGTCTCTTCCAAGCCTAGATCTATGATTCCATAATTCTGTCTAATCATCCCCCTTCCAAATATTTAAGATGGCTAATAGTCTTCAATTTCTTTACCCAGTCCTCATAGGTATTGATTCTAATCCCTTCCCCACCCTGATTACCTTCTGAACAACATTCTCTGAAAGTCCCCTTCTTTAGCTTATCAATATCCTTCCCAAAATGTGGCACCCAGAACTGAACATAGTACTTCAGGTATGGTCAATTCAGGGCAGGGTACAATGAGACTGCCACCCCCTGTTTTCTGGACACTATGACTAATGCAGCTTAAGATGGCATTAACTTTTTTGGCTACCATAATTCACTGCCAGCTCATGTTGAATTTGCAGTCCACTAACAAACTTATCTTTTTTCATATGGGTTGCTATTTAGCCATGCCTCCCCCAGATAAAATATTGCGCCTTACACATATATGCCCTTAAGAAATTCCATAAAATCCTAGCATTCCCCCTAAAAGATTAATTTACATTCTTGTCACAAGGATAATTACACAGAATATAAAGTAGTTTGTGGTTCTCTCTGTCTCTGTCTCTGCTTCTCTCTCTCTCTCATTTTGTTCATTTAGGGCCTAGGAAGAGAAATAACAAACACAACATTTAGGGGAAGAAGGTAAAGAACTGTGATGTGTGTTTCCAGTTTATGGACTCCTTATTTGGGCTCAGCAACAGACCATCACCTGAAGAACATTCAAGCTAGTGAAATTCAGAAAGGCACATCAAACCAAAGAGTTGATCACCTGGTCTGGAATGTTTTTGGACATCACAATTCATGAAGATTACCTGTTAAAATGTAGAGAGATTGAGAGCTCCATCTTAGGAGGAAATAATGGATCTTTGATGTCTTAAAAACATTTTTGCCTGCAACATTTTCATTGCCAGTATTAGAGTTCATGGTACTGATAGAATCTTGAAAAGATACATAAATTAACCTCACATCCTCCTGCAATTCAAAAGGCTTACAAAGTCCAAATCACAGCTAGTCTATGACCTAGTAGACAAGTAAGTCCTAGAAAGTTGTCTAAAGCACATTGAGTTTAGTTGACTTGTCCAGGTCACACAGCTATTAAATGTCAGAAGCAGAATTTGAATCTAACTCTTCCTGATTCTAAGGCTGATCTCCTATCGCTATGCCAAGCTGCCTACCTGTATATTAAAATGGTATACTTAGACATCTATTAAAATATCACTGACTAATGTTAATGGCTAACATTTAGATACTGTCATACAGTTCATGTGATCCTTTAGGTACAATTTTCAAGTCCACTCTACCTATTTTATTGTCTACAAGTAAACATATATAAACAAAAATAAATTTGCCATCCCGAAGGAAGGACATTTGCTGTGTTGATGTGGTTTCTGAGTTTATTTCTAGTTCATTGAGAGCGGAGCTTCTTCACCCTTTTTGTCTCATGGATTCCTTTGCAGTCTGGTAAAGCCTACGTACCCCTTCTCAGAATATTGTTTTTAAATGCATAAAAACGACGCATAGAATTAAAAAAAAAAAAAACAACGCATAGCATCACAAAGGAAGACAATTACATTGAAAAACTAATACCGAAATATTTTTTAAAAAACAAGTTCACAGTCCCCAGGTATATTTCTAAAAGGTTTCGTAGCCATGTTCCTTAACCCCACATCTATGCTTTTGTAGTTTCTAACCTTTGATGACTCTTTTTCTCTCATGCCTTTCCTGAAGGGTGAACTCAGGTGCCACCTCTTTCAAGAAATCTTCCCTGGAAGATTTCTTTCTCCCCTAAGAGAAGGTTATTTCTCTGCCTCAAAATTTTTCATAGCACTTTATCTGTATTTCTCTTTTGAACTTAACACATTCTGTCTTATATCATATTTCTACCTTGTATATATTTTTCCTTTCTATTAGATTGTAAACTCCTTTAGAGCACAGGGATGTATCATATCTTTTTTGTATCTTCAGTCATAGAATAATATATTGCATATAGTAGGACCTTTAAAGCTGTTTATAAAAAAATTCTATTACTTGCATTTTAATTAATTCTTTGTAATTTAATCACTGCCAAGCATATTCAAAAGTCAAACAGAGCATCTCAGGAACATTCCCAGCTATTGCTTAGGAAAAAAAAGTAGAAATCATAGATTATGCATTTTCTCCAGAGTAATCTCAGGAACCTAAGAGAACCAATAAGTAGCAGGGCTTCACACTGGGGGAAGTATTTTCATTGCTCTTACGGCTGGGGGAGGGGCGGACAGGACAAGAGAGGCTTCAGATTATATTTGACACTTTACTGAAGACAGATACCCCTTGAAAATAAAAATAGCTGCTTTTCAGAGTTATCCAGTTCTCAAAGCCCTCTGAAGGTAGGAGGGGTTAAGTACATAGTTTTGGAGAAAGTGCCCCAGACTTGGAATCAGAAAGCTTGGGTTCTCACCCTGACAGGACTACTTACTAGCTGTCTGACCCATGTTGTATAATCTCTATATCTCCATTTCTTTTGTGGTACAATGAAAGATTTGGACTATGGCATCTTTCATTCTGACATTGCACATTCTAAGATCCATTCCAGTTTTGATATTGTCTATGTCCTACAGCTGCCAAAATGTGTTTTCAAAGGCACAGTCCTGACCATGTTGGTCTACTACTGAAAAAATCTCTAATGCCTCATCAGAGTCTGCAGGATAAAATGCAAACTCCCTCCACTGACACTTAAGGTCCTCCATAGCTTGGTTCTTGCCAACCTCTCCAGACATTTCAAATGAATCCCTTTTATAAAGCAGCTCAGGGAAGCTAGCTGCCTTAGCACTGGACTCAGGAAGACCTAAGCTCAAATTTAACTTCAGATACTTATTGGCTGTATGATCCTAAACAAGTCACCTAACTTCCCTCAGACTCAGTTTCCCTATGTGTCAAAAGGGAGTTATAATAGCACCTATCTCCCGGGGTTGTTGTGAGAAGAAAATGAGATATTTGTAAAGTACCTTGAAAACTTTAAGGTGTTATATAAATGCTAGTTATTTTTATTCATATTAATAATTTTTCAAACTACATTTCAGTTAAAAGGGACTACAAATTGTTTCCTGAACATGACACTCCATCTGCCCCTTTTGTATATTTCCACAAACCATACCCCAACACCTAGAATTTGCTCCCTCTTCATTCCAGGACTCATTATCCTTTTCTTTCAAAGCTCTATCCAAATGCCACCTCTACCATGAAACTTTTCTTTATTTCATCCCGTCTCCCTCTATTTTTATAGTACTGTACTTATTTTGCATACTTTTTATTGTCTCTCAGTTGAATGAAAGCTCCTTCTAGGCAGAGACTCTTTTAAAAATTAATTCATTCATTCATCTTTAGTTTTCAAAAATCACTTTTATAAGATTTTGAGTTCTAAGTTTCCCCTCTTACCCTCTCTCCTCCCTAAAATAGCATGCAATCTGATATAGGTTATACATGTACAATCATATTAAATATATTCCCACATTAGTCATGTTGTGAAAGAAGAATCAAGACAAAAGGGAAAAGCCATGAAGAAAAACAGCAACAACAAAAAAGAGAAAATAGTCTGCTTCAATCTTCATTCAGACTCCATAGTTCTTTCCTTTGATGTGGATAGCATTTTCCATCATGAGTCTTTTGGAATTGTCTTTGATCATTGCGTTGCTGAGAAAATCTAAGTATCATAGTTGGTCATGGCATAATGTTGCAGTTACTGTGTACAACGTTCTTCTGGTTCTGCTCACTTCACTCAGCATCAGTACATGTAAGTCTTTCTAGGTTTTTCTGAAATCCACCTGAAATCCATCATTTCTTATGGAACAATAGTATTCCATTATATTCATACACCACAACTTGTTCATCCATTCCCCAATTGATGGGCTTCCCCTCAATTCCCAATTCTTGGCCATCACAAAAAGAGTTACTATAAATATTTTTGTACATATGAGTCCTTTCCCCCTTTTTTAATGATCTCTTTGGGATACAGAACTAGTAGTGGTATTGCTGGATCAAAGGATATGCACAGTTTTATAGCCTTTTGGGCATAGTTCCAAATTGCTCTCCAGAATGGTTGAATCAGCACAACTCCACCAAGAATGCATTAGTGTTCCAATTTTCCCACATCTTCTCCAACATTTATCATTTTCCTGTTTTGTCATGTTAGTCAATCTGATAGGTGTGATGTGGTACCTCAGAGTTGTTTTAATTTGCATTTCTCTAATCAGTAGAGATTTAGAGCATTTGTTCATATGACTACAGAGAGCTTTAATCTCTTACTGTGAAAACTGCCTGTTCATATCCTCTGACTATTTATCAATTGAGGAATGACTTGTATTCTTATGAATTTAACTCAATTCTCCATATATTTTAGAAATGAGGCCTTTACCAGAGACATTGGCTGTAAAAATTGTTTCCCAGCCTTCTACTTCCCTTGACAGAGACTCTTGTTTCTATATTTCTAACTTCACCACCCAGCAAAGTGCTTTACATAAAGTGAGTGCTTAAAATGTATTTGTTTAATTGAATAAAATTCTAACTCTGTGGCATTCTGTTTCTAGAATTGAAGCTACTAATATGGAGTGGAGATGTGCTCCATTTTCAGTTTCAGTCTGGACTTGGTTGGACAGATTGCTTAACTTGACTGTGCCTCAATTATTCCACTCTTAAAAGAAGCTATGATAAATAATAATTCTTCCTTTCCCTCAATATTATTCTTAGTTTTCATTAGGTGAAAGCTGTAAAAGTGCCTCCATCTTTCATATGACAGATCTGTATAAAGCAAGTTCTATGTAATGCTGAATGAAATTCTTCCCACTTGGGACAGAGAGAGAATGCAAGGCACACTGAGAGCTGAGAGGGAGCTTTTGGTTCACACTCGTCCTTATGTTATGAAGCCATTCATGGGTTCTGGATTGCCATAGTAGGAGGGATATTCCCAGCACCTGCACTCTTTGCATCATTATTATTGAGACACTAATTTGTATTAGTCAGTTCTTGCAACATCTTCATGAGGGAGGACACCCTGAAACTTAGAGATGAGGAAACCAAGGTACAAAAAGAGGATAAGTGGCTTCCAGGATCACCCAGAAATAGTGATATGACTGTACTTATTTGGTCTCCTAATCCCATGCTTTGCCCAACCACCAGTAGTAGAACTAAAGGACTGTGACATCATTCAGGAGGGATCATGTGTTTCCCTCTTAGTTTCAGGTGCAGACACATTTTGCCCAATTTTCTTTCCATTTTTTTCCCCTCAGCAAGCAATATGTTTAGAAGTGATTCCCCATATACTTGCTGCCCCATTCTACTGACACCATGACTTCCTTTAAACTAGTTTGTTTTAACATCATAAAAGCAGAATCAGGCATAAATTATTTAATTGCAATATATAATTAAAGAAATGACGGAAGCATCGGGAAGAGGTGATGTCTCCTTCCCTATCAAGGAACAACACCCAAGACTTTGCAGTGGGGGTGGGGGTGGGGGTGAGGTAGTCCTTCTGGCATGTAAACAAGGAATGCAATGTTTGAGAACTTTGGGGGTTCAGCTGGCAATGAGTTACACTAATCTTTGTGTGGCGAGTAGCTATAGGTTAGCAATCTCTATATGTGTTTGTGTGGGTGGAGTGCCAGGACCAGGTGGGTGTTGGGGTGACTTCTCCTTGGGCTGGGAGTGTGGCACTGGTTATAAACCTACCAATGGGCTGAACCTGGGGAACTGTAAGCTGGGTGGAGCCAAGGTCCTTGACCCAGGCTCCTGAAATGGTTCCTAGTCCTGGTCTGGGAACCCACTGGGGCTGGGCATACCAGTAAAGAGAGAAAATATGTTATGACATAGTGGAAAGAGTACTGAATTTAGAGCCAAAAGATCCAGGCTCTTATGTCTGCCAATTACTATCTGTGTAACCCTGGGCAAGTCATTTCCTTCTCTGGCTCTATTAAAATAAGTGCATTAGTCTGGATTAACTCTCATGTTCCTTTTAGCTTTAAATCTCTGATCCAAACATGAAGGCATCTGACCTATGCCAGGGATGTAGCCTAGGAAAGGCTAGTTTAGAATGAGAAAGCCTTAGTGATATCTAGCTATTCAGTGGTAATTTATTAGCATTCTCATAAATCTCTATAATTTTTGAGTTTTCAGTCCTTTCCTCATCAAAAAATATGACTGCATGGAATCTCAAAGTACCTTGTAATTTGGTTTAAAAAAAAGAAAGGAAGGAAGGAAGGAAGAAAGAAAGAAAGAAAGAAAGAGAAAAGGAAAGAAACGAAAAGAAAAGAAAAGAAAAGAAGGAAGAAAGAAAGAACGATGGAAGTTCTAGAGGCCTGCCAGGTTTTGCTGGAAGTACAGGCTAGGAAGATTAGAGAGCTCATACCTTTTTGTGCAAATAATAACACTGAGGGAAGGGAAGAATTATTAAGTATCATAGCTTCTTTTGAGAGTAGAATAACTGAAGTACAGTCAAGTTAAGCAACCTCTCCAACCAAGTCAAGATTGAAACTGGAAGTGGAGCATATCTCCACTCATTAACAGTTTCAATTCTAGAAACATAGTATGTTACAGAGTTGGAATTTTATTCAATTAAACAAATACATTTTAAGTACCCACTCTATGCAAAGCACTTTGCTAGGTGGTGAGGTTAGAAAGATAAACAGAAAAAAATCCCAGCCCATTTCATTCAACTGAGAGATTACAAAACATATCCAAAATTAAAAGTACAATGCTAAAAAAAAAAAATAGGGAAAGGGATGAAATAAAGGAAAGCTTCATGGTAGAGGTGACATCTTAATAGAGCTTTGAAAGAAAGGGATTATGAGTCCTGGTGACGAAGAGGGAGTGAATTCTAGGTATTGGGGTATGGTTTGTGGAAATATGCAAAAGTGGGAGATGGAGTGTCATGTTCAGAAATTCTAGCTCACACCTTTTTGTGTTGTTAGAGATGATCACAGTATTTTATAGGACCATATATAGGTCCATGGGTCTAGAACTAGAAGAGAATGCAAAGAACATCAAGTCTAACTTCCTGTTTTCCCAGATGAGGAAACTCAGGCTCAGTAGCTTAATTGACTTCCCCAAAATCACACAGGTACACCTGTAAGGCAGTAGACAGGTGAGCTAAAGAAGGTAAGCAGCAGAGTGTAGTGAAAAGAATACTGGACTAGAGGACCCAGATTTGATTTCTGGCTTTCTGACTTACTAAGTGATTGGTCAAGTCATTTAGCCTTCCTAAGCCTCAGTTTCCTCATTTATAAAATGAGGGGAAGGACTAGATGAGAGCCTCTTCTTGCTCTCAAGAGTCCTATAATTTGTTCTGTTTTCATGATCTATGGACCTGCCTTGGTGAGGTTGGGAGAAACAGCAGTCTCATGCAGAAATCTATCACAGACCTAGGATGACTTTCCTGTAAGCATATCTATTTTATAGCAATTAATAACAGCTACACAGATGATATGATTGCATATAAAAGAGCCAAAGTAATTAGTGTCTGAGTAGAAATACCTCTTGTAGATAAAGAATCAAACAAAAGCAAGAAATGATTTCTCAAAGCTCAGGCCTTGAGTAATTTCATTTACTCTTAAAAACAAATAAAGTGTAATATGATTGTACATGTATAGCCTATATCAGATTGCTTGCCATCTTGCGGAGGGGAAGAGAGGCAGGGAGGGAGAAAAAAAAATGGAACTCAAAATCTTATAAAAGTGAATATTGAAAACTATCTTTATTTGTAATTGGAAAAAATTAAATACTATTAAGTGGGGAAAAACTAATCTTGATAAACTTATCTGGATCAAACATTGGTAAAAAAAAAAAATATGAACTCCTCTAAAAGATTTAAACCTCCTTTCCTGTCCCTCCATCTTTGTTCTCCTGTATGCAGATTTGTGTCAGTTATACTAAGGTACTTTAACTCCCACCCCCACCCCACCCCTGCCCCATTCAACCAGCATGAAATAGTCCCTACCCTAAAGAAACTAATTGGGTGAAAGAATGTACTGTATACAAAAATAAATATCAAAATATTTGTTTTCAAATGTCAGTTAGTCTCCCTGAACTCTTTTGTTTGCTTCTCATTTTAATTCTTGATTATAAGAGAGGTTCCTCTGAGGAGGAACTTTATTAGAAAATGGAGAAGGTATAAAAACAAAAGATGCCCACAAATAGATAAAAAGACAGGCACAGGCGGAAGGATAGAAAGGTAGATAGATAGATAGATAGATAGACAGATAGATAGATAGATACATAGAGATAGATGGATGGATGGAAGGATGGTTGGTTAGTAATATGGCTGTGGAGGGGGCAAGAGAACCAGTTCATTTCCTATGGGGAAATGGGGAAGTATCATGGTAGTCATGAGTCCTGCTCAGCTCTATGGTAGCCTCAGGGGGTGGTGGCCACACTCCAGCCTCCACCCCCACCCTTCAAATAAGACAGAATATTTTTCCTGCCTGTTTGAAACATCTTCCAAAGCAGTCTGCCAGCAGAGGAGAAGAACCTCTCCAACATTAAGTGGCACTGCTTTTAATCATACCTTAAAGACATAGTCACATTGTTTAGTTTACATTAAGTAAAGCTCTGTATGTGTATGTATGTATGTGTGTGTGTGTGTTTGAACAGATTTAGCCTAAATCCCTCAAATACCTTCTTTTGAAACAACCCTTCCTCCTGAGGAAGAAAGGCAGACCACCTTTTCCAGAAGGGAAATCAGGGCTAGTGAGAAGAGGCCAATAGCCTTTTATTATCATCAGTGTGGTTGCAAATACTGCCTTGGCCAGATGTCCCAGAATTGCATGTGTAGTTGGCACTGGCCATGCATTCCCTTTAGAGAGATGGCATAGGGCCAGCAAAAATCTATGCAAGATCGAACCGTCCCATCTGGTTTGAGAACTAGAACAACGAGGCTAGGCTAGTCAGTGTGTTGTTCTTCAACCGCTCCCAAGTGGTTTATTTTCTGGACCTCTTTAACTATTACTTCATAGAGACAAACCTTGAGGCATCAATAGGACTCCCTCTCCAGATTAGAATGAGAGCCCAACTGAAGCTAGAATTGGATGAAAATGATTGCTTTCCCCCACTAAGTCTTGCTAGAAAGTCACCAGATGAGTCTTTCTTAGTGGGACACCTAGGAGAGAAGGGTGCATAGGAACTATCACCTTTATCTAGCTTGGAAGTTCTCTGGGGGTTGACAATCCTCAAATTTTCACCTAGATCACCTGAACAATTTCCATATCATAATGTACCTTTAAAGCATGAATGTGGTACACAAGGACAGTACTCACATTTTTGTAACATTTTGAGGCTTGTAAAGTACTTTCCTTATAACAACTCTGTGAGGGAAGTAGGACAAAGTATTATTACTCCCATGCTACAGACAGGAGAACTAAGACTTTGAGAAGCTAAACCACTCACTCATAGGGTTAGCAAATAAGTGAAGTTGGATCTGACTGATCTGGGGGCAGCTAGATGGTGTAGTGGATAGAGTTCCAGGTCTGAGATCAGGAAGACTAATTTGAATTCAAAACCAGCCTCAGACACTTACCAGCTGTGTGACTCTGGGCAAGTCACTTAACCCCTTTTGCCTCAGTTTCCTCATCTGTAAAATGAGCTTGAGAAGGAAATGGCAAACTGCTCCAGCATCTTTGCCAAGAAAAACCCAAATGGCAGTCATGAAGTCAGAAATGGCTGAAAAAATGACTGAACAACAACGAAGTCGAATCTGACCTTTAGTCTCTTGGACCTGTTTACAAACCCTGCTTGGGACACTCCTTAGCTGTGTGACTGGGGAAGGCACTTAAAAGCTACTATCATACTTTAAGTTTTGCAAAGCATGTTACATGCTTGTTATTTGATCCTCACAACAGCTCTTAGAGATCAGTACTGCTATCCCAGTTTTACAGATGATGCCAAGAGTGGTTAAATAACTTGCCCAAGGACACACGGTATCTGAGGCAAGATTAAAATCTGTTCTTCCTGACTCCAAGACTCTTTCTGCTCAGCCACCTCACTGCCTCACTTAAATTCCCTGGGCCTGTACTCATCTGTAAAATGATAAAGTTTGGATTCGATGCCCTCTGAAGTCTCTTTCAGTTTTAAATCAATGATCCTACGAAAACCAAGCCTGGTACCCTAGCCACTATGCTATGCTGCCTTTCATCAGCTCCAGGTAATTCAAATGTGACATCTCTTTGATCTAGTCAATATCCTTATGATTTAAGAACAAATATTCTCCTCATTTTATATTCAGCAAAGATAAACTAAAACAGAGAGCTTTCCTCCTTAATTTACCCAATATCTTGAATAAGTTCCCTTTGAGCAGCTAAGCAACATAGTGGATAGAACACTGGGCCTGGAGCCAGTAAAACTTAAATTCAAATTTGTCTTCATTATTATGATATTAACTGTGTGATCCTGGGCAAGTTGCTTAACTTCTATTTGCCTCAGTTTCCTCAAGTGCAAAAATGGGGAAAATACTAGCACCTACTTCCCAGGGTTGTTGGAAGGATCAAATGAGATAATATTTGTAATGTGCTTAGCACAGTTCCTGGCACATGGTAGGTGCCATATAAATACATATTCCCTTTCCCTCCCTCCCCACTTCCCTACTTTTAATTCATTCATTTATCATACCTAGAGCTGGAACTTTCCTCTGCTCCTGTGTCTACCTTAAAAGGCAATAAGTGTAATAGAAAGAGGATTATTTTTGGAGTCAGAATATCAAGGTTCAAGTCTCACCTCTGCCACTTACTAGCTTTGTGTCTTTGGGCAAGTTGCTTTATTTTTCTAGCTTCAGTTTATTTAGCTGTTAAATGAAAGAGTTGGTTGATCAAAGATTCTCACTGTTTTTGAGTTTAAGGACTGATTTTTTATTTAAAATAATTTTGAGCATCCTCCCCCCATAATAGTACATATACTGTTAGTATGCATTGATTAAGAAAATACATATGGACAAAAAGCTACTTTGATTCAGTAACACTTTTAAATGAGTTTGTTTTTATTAATCCCGATAGCTTACGTTCAAACAATGTAATGTATAAGTAGTAATAGTAATATATGAATAATATATAAATGTATGTATTTATGTATATGTTTAAGGGATATTATTTATGTGGTATACAGAAGGTATGTTTGCCTATTCCTTATAATGACTCCTTAAATGACATGGTCCCTCTACAATAGCACCACCACCCTGCAAGGACCTTGGATGGTCAAGAGGTCCAGAACTACCATGGCTGGATTAGATGATTTCTGAGATCCTTTTTAGCTCTAAGTGCTTCTTTTCATTTGAGGTTCAACTCAGGAATCAGCACCTCAATGAAACCTTCATTGATCACCTTTCCTTACTCCAACCCCCAAATGATAATCAATTAGTTAATTAGCAAGCCTTCGTTATAACATGCAGGAACTAGCTAAACACTAGACATAACAAAAACAAAAATGAAAGTCTCTACCTTTAGGGAGTTTACTATCAAGGGAAACATGATAATAGCCAACATTAATATAATGATTTAAGGTTTGTAAAGTGATTTACATAAGTTATTTCATTTGATCTTCATAACAACCCAGTGAAGTAAGGATGGAGATATTGTTATACCTATTATGCAGATGAAGAGAGCTAGGCTTAGAGAGGTTAAGTAATCTACTAATGAGCACCTAAAATTCAAAAAGCACAAGTTAAATTCAAGTTTCTCTTGGTTCACAAGACAGCATTCTCATGACACCAGAGTGAACTTGCCTCACTTTCCTCACAACCCTTTGTCTTGACTTCAGCTTTGCCGCTACCCCACTCTCCCTCATAGCATAATTATCATTGTAGCTATTATTTCTATCGTAGTAGATTTTTTGGGGGGGGCAGGGCAATTGGGGTTAAGTGACTTGCCCAAGGTCACACAGCTAGTGCACATGTCAAGTGTCTGAGGCCGAATTTGAACTCAGGTCCTCCTGACTCCAGGGCCGATCTCTACTCACTGCACCACCTAGCTGCCCCTACCCTAGTAGATTTTAAGCCCCATAAGAGCTGGGACTGTCTTGTACTGATTTGTGTACCACAATGCCAAAAATTATGCCTTGAATATAGCAAGCACCTAAAAATATTTGTAGAATGTATTTGGCATTTATTTAAGAAATCTTTGTTGAGTGGGAAAGATACTCTGCTGTGAATTGTGGGAACACAAGGACAAATAAGATGTGGTCCCTGTTCTCAGAAGCTAGTCAATTAAGGGAAGAAAAATAGGTCCACAAATAATAACATCTAGTATTTTAATAGTACTTTGATCCTCACAACATCCTTGTGTAGTTATTATTATCCTTGTTTTGCAGATGAGAAAACCAAGGTCGATAGAGGTTGTGACTTGCCCAAAGTCACACAAATAGTAAGGGTGAAAGTAAAGATTCAAGCTCAAGTCTTTCTGACTCCAAGTCCAGTATAACACCCACTGCCCACCTAACTGCCTAAGACATTGATAAATATGAATGGTAAAAATATGGGCCTATAGGAATTGACAAGGGGAAGAGATCTTTTTGGGTTCAGTGATAAAGAATAGCTTCATAGAGGAGGTCAATTTTGAGTTGATCTTTGGATGATAGGTAGAATTCCAATTAACTGTCAGATGCTGTGAATTTTACTGCTGCTCTATCTGGGGTCCTATGCCATTTAATGATCTGGAGGTGAACCCAGATTCTCAAAGCATACATCAGTTCAGGGACAAGGTTTGACAGGTTCTATCATGTTGGAAAGGCTTCAAGTGCAGCACTGGCAACAAAATGAACCTGCTTTCCAAGAACCAGCCTAGCTAAGTACAAAGAGGTGCCTCACTGTAAGGCTGGTCATTTGAGTATGAATTCTTTAGCTATGACAGCCCAGGAAATAGGGAAAAATGCAAAATGGCCCTCAGTCTTCCACAACTCTATTTTGCTTTGCAGTTGTAATGGTTTAGTTGCAGAAAACTGGCAGAGGGAGATATAGAATCTCCATAAACTTTAATTTAGCTATTCTTCATCTAAATAGGAAATCTTTGTCTAGTGACTTAGTGGACAAATGATTAAGGGAATGGAATTGTCCTAATTTTGACATTCTTGCTCTAAACAAAATTAGAAGAAGTTACAGCTAAATAGTAGGATGGTTCATAGGAAAAGACAAATAAAGGACTTGGCAGAGGATGTGGAGTTGACTGTGGAGAAGATAAGACTTGCCCCTTGACTGCGGCTAGTCTCAGCATCTTTTCTCTGTCCATTTGTGTAAGAGTCAGAGGAATCTGAGAGTTTAAAAACAGAGAGATGGACTATGGTTAGGGTTTTGGAAGAAAGAGAGCTTGGCCCCTGGAGTGGGGATGCTGCTGTGACTCCAGAGGAGTAGAACTGGGGATGCTTCCAACCAGTGTCAGGTGAAGGTTCTGGTTCTCCCTGAGAGAATCTGGCAGGCCCCTAGCCAAGGATTTTGGCTGAGACAGAAAATAAAGGTGGTAGAGAATATGGCCATGCAGTGAAGCCACATGCCTTGCCTAGCAGAGAGCAGGCCCAAGAAGCCCAGAAGAGTGACTCCCCCAATGAAGATGCTGTACTCTGTGAGGAGCTCCATGTAATCATCACAAAAATATGTGGGTGCCCTTCAGTTTCAGAGGTATAAATTGTCCCTTCTTACACTCCTGTGCACTGGTCTCGTGTTTTCTCTGTTCACATATCTCTCTACTTGTGAGCTCTATGTCTGTCTATTCTCGCTGCTAATGCCAGGTTTATTTGTACCATAGATTTATGGGATACACACACACACACACATACATATACACAGATGTGTATATATACATATATTTTTATAAAAAATTTTAGTATGTTATTTCTGTGAAATAACTTCACTTTAAGCTAATCATATCCTTTGGCTGACTATTGAAAATCAACCATAACTGTGCGAGCTCATAAGCTATAGTATTAGAAGTGTAAACCCACAGAGAACCTTGAACCTAGGGATAGTCATCCTCTGAGGAACCCAATCTGTGAGTAAGAGTTGGGGAGTATAAAGGAGCCCTACATCTATATATCATAAATATTTTATTTGAAAAAAAAATTAGGTAGGCTCTGGAAATTGTGAGCCCTGAATGGGAGGGAGGAAAGAGAATAAGCATTTATTAAGTGACTACTATGTGCAAAGCACTTTACAAATATTATCTTATTTGATCCTCACAACAACTCTAGGAGGTAGGTGCTATTCAGGGAGGTATAGTTCTTATGATACTCATTTTATAGTTGAGGAAACTGAGGCAAAAGAAGGTAAAAGATTTGTCCAGAAACACAAAGCCAGAAAGTATCTGAGGTCTTATTTTTAATTCAGATCTTCTCACTTTAAGGCCAGTACTCTAACCACCGCATCACCAAAGAAGAAGAAAATTATTATATTTGGCAGAAAATAACTTGTTATTAATGTGAGAGTCAATTCTGAATGAGTTATTTATGTACAGTCAGACCACCAATTTAACATCAAATTAATACAAAGCTAGAAAAATAAAAATGAGAAAAAAGATATTATATTCAATGGAAATAAATTAATCCTGACCTGTTGAAACTAGTTGTTGATGATGAAAAATAGAATATTGATAATGGAAAGGATACAGACATAGACTGCAGTAATTTCATGCTGCCATTTAACCAAAATAAATTAATCATCATTATAAGGAGACCAAACAAGCCTAAAAAACACTTTAGTCAGCAAATACTTGACTCATTTGCCAAGCAGAAAGATATAGCAGCAAAGACAACACTGGATTAGAATATAAACTTGTTTATATGAAGAAGATGATGGAAGACAAAGAGCATTTTGCTTCATAAATTAGAGAGAGGAAATGGAAACTAAAATCAGTTTAAAGGAAAATGAGAAACTCAACAAAGCAAAAGCACTTAAGGATAAAAATGGATTAACAACAAACAAGAAAAGTGGGAAATATTTTCAAGGATTTTTATAACAAACTTTTTTTTTTGAGGGGGGAAGGCAAGGCAATTGGGATTAAGTGACTTGCCCAAGGTCACACAGCTAGTAAGTGTCAAGCATCTGATGTCAGATTTGAATTCAGGTCCTCCTGACTCCAGGGCTCTGTTACTCTATTACTGCACCACCTAGCTGCCTCAACAAACTTTTTTTTTTTGATATCAAGGATAATAGAGCCACTATACTTAGACTTTAACATCAGATTGTCTTTGATGGTTAAAAAAAAAAAGTCCCTTCTACCACAAAGCAAGACCGGTTTGTGGGCACCATCATGTTGGTTGTGAAAAACCCTAGTATATTACAAGGTCTTCTGGAGAAGAACTATAACCACTTACAAGAGTTTGGCTTAACCATCTATCCAGGAAAAAAACAAATGGATGGAGGATGTCTATTGTCCAGATTATGAAATGAAGTTAGACGGGCAACCGATTTAGACCACATTTCATAGTATGTATCTATGTATGTGTATATGCACATATATATAAAATATATACACATGTACACGCACACACATGTTTGTGTGTGTGTGTGTGTGTGTGTGTGTGTGTGTGTGTGTGTGTCATAAACCTTTACAGTCAGTGTAATATCCACTGGTAGCCTCACACTGTCATAATATAGCAAGGAAGGCTCCGGCACATTATCGATGCTCTATGGCAAACTTTTGGGAGGACACAGACAAGAGTTGCCCAGGATAGGCAGGTTTTGGTCTGCATCAGTTGGGGATGTACACATCAATGAGATTACAGACCTCTTTGAGTCGTATTTGGAATCCATCCACTTCTTTGCAGTCATGCAGATACACCGCTTCGAGCCCTAATAGATCAGCCCTTAGATTATTGTGGTAGTCCCTTGGTAGTTCTCCTGTCCTCAATTTCTGTCCTCTCTAATCTAGCCTTCACGCAGGTGTGAAAATTACCTTACAAATCTATTTTTTCATATTGGTTCCCTTCGGATATTCTACAAACCAGCAAAACTGAGCTGCTAACTGTTCCCTGATTTCATCAGGCCCTCTTCCAACTCCAGACTTCCAACACACACAAAAACAGACCCTAAGCACATACCTACACAATACACACACATGCATACATACTCACACAAATACAAACAAACACACAAACACACATACACACACCATGTACCTAGGAAACATTCCTTCCTTATCTCTGTCTGTAAATTCTTTCTTTGCTTCCTAACCCTCTCATACTTGCCACTTCCTCGATGAGTTCCTCTCTTATCTCAGTTAAAAGTGATCTCTCTCTAAAGTTTTCTTATCAAACTCCAGATGTCTATTAGCCCTTAGTACATTCTATTTTGTACCATGTTTGGGTTTTTTTGGGGGGGGTGTATTTCCTATATCCTCCCAATTAGATTATAAGAGGCTTGATGACAGGGACTATTGTTTATATCTCTTACATTAAGCCTGTTGCCTTGCATATAGTAGAAACTTAATACATGATTATTGAATTGTATTGAATTGTTCAGGCATTTGACAATTGAAATAGCACTGGTTCTGGAGTCAGAAGACCTGTGTTCAAATACTGTTCTGATGCTTACTACCCATGAGGCCTTAAGAAAATCACTTATTCTCTTTGGGCTTCAGTTTCATCAACTGTAAAATGAGGGGGAATGTCCTAAGTGGCCTCTGAGGTCACTTTAGCTCTAGATCCTTGGGCCTATGTTTTTAGGTGAAAATATCTCAACTAGAGTGGAGGCAGTAATGGGAAAGGAAGATAGGTGTGTGATACATTGCAAAACATGAAATGACAGGACTTAATGACTTAATGAGTGGTATGAGGAGACAAAAGAGAAAGAAGATTCAAAGGTGACTGGGATTTGGAATCTAGAAAAACATTATTCATAAAAATAGTGAAGTTCAGACGAAGACTTGGTTTGGAGATGATGGAAAGTTGATGAGTTTGAGTTTTAGATACATTGAGTTTGAAGTGCTGATAGGATATCCAAGTGGAAACATCTAGCAAGCAGCTTCAAATGCCATAATAGAGCTGAGGAGAGAGGGTAGGACTGGAGATGTGTTAGTCATATATGGTATATATATGTTAGTCACCTCAAGAAAGATAGCAGATGAGATTGTGGGAGTGGATGAGATCATCGCGCGTAAGAGGCTAGACTGGGAAGAGAAGGCTTTGTTTATGACAATGGAACCCTGGGGAACTCTGACACTTAGCATGTGGGAAAAGAAAGAAATTCCAGGGGAATAGTAAGAATGATCAGAGGAGGAGAAGAACCCAGTTAGCCGAGCGTCACAAAAACCAAGGGAACACAGAGTTGGAAAAAGGAAGGAGTGGTCAAAATCATCAAATGCTGCAGGCCAAGATGAAGAGCTAAGAAAACGAGTGCTGATCTAGTGATTAGAGTTTATTTATGGCTTTTAGGCTATGACATTTTGACTGCTTACTATGTGCCAGGAACTTTGCTAAGTGCTGAGAATGTTGTTGTTGTTCAGTTGTGTCCAACTCTTCATCACCCCACCTTTACCCCCTGTAATTTGGTGTTTTTTTTTTCTTGGCAAAGATAATGGAGTACTTTGCCATTTCCTTCTTCAGTTCATTTTACAGACTAGAAAACAAAGGCAAACAGGGTTAAGTGACTTGCCCAGGGTCACACAGCTAATAAGTGTCTGAGGTCAACATTTGAATTCAGGTCTTCCTGAATCTAGGCCCAGAGCTCTATCTGGCCACTATGCCACCTAGCTGCTTAAGGATGTATGAGATATTCAGGGAGGACTAGCACCTTTGGTGAAAGGGCTTGCCAGGCCCCTTTCGGGGCTACTCATTTGGTGTCTACCTTTCATACAATTCTCACCTATGGCTCTAAGAAGCTGTAGCATGTGCAGTGGTCATACCCTAGTAAAACTATCTCAGCAAACAGGCTTAGCTAAGCTCAGAATAATAACCCACAGGCCTCCCACCATTGATGAGTTAGGGAGATGTCTACCCCAAGCACGTGAAGACTTCCCCAAGCCAAATTCGCAGATGAGAACAATTTGTTCCAATGGCTATCAAGGCAGCTGAAGCAGGTGCTGTGGAGCACTTAGAGCTTGGCCAGACATCAAAGTCATCCAATGCATCCTAGGCCATTACCGGTCATCTCCACTTTTTGTCTTGCCAGTGGACTTCAATGTCAGCCAGGCTCTACTTCATTTAAATCCAATTCATGCGCAAGTCAAGTTGTCACCTTGTGTTGCCATTGGTCCTGTTTGAAAATGAAAGACAAACATTATGTATCATGAATTCGTGTCCCAAAGAGGTCATGGAAAGAAGAAATGAATCCATACACTTAAAAATATTTATAGCACCTCTTTATATGGTGGTGCAGAACTGGATAGTAGGAGTGTGCCCATTTATTATTGTAATCATCGTTCACCTTATCTTTTTTTTTTATGGAGTTCAGATAGTCATTGTACTGGAACAATTTGCTATCTTGCTATTTTTCTTTTAATATTTTTATTTAATTTTCTTTGAGAGTTACCTAGAGCCCTAAAAGGTTAAGTGATTTACCCATGATAAAGCAGCCAACATATGTCAGAGGTGAGACTTGAACCCATCATTTCCTGACTTTGATGGCAGCTCACTGGCTATTATGCTCTGTTGCTTCTCATAAGACTATTTCTCATAAGGCAACTCTTTAAGATTTTAATTGTTTCGGAAGGTGGTAACCTACATTGATAGAGGGAATTTCCTCATCTAAAAGTTCCCTATGCTAATGAAATCATAGGTGCAGTCCCTATCCCTACTTAATTTTCTGGACTGTTAAGAGGAGGATAAAATAACTATTTTTGTAACTGAATAAAAAGATCAAGATGATGTTCCAGAGAATCAGAGGATCAAAAGTAAAATATGCCACCCATCTCCTGCTAGAGAGGTGATGGATGTAAAATGCAAAATGATACATATGTATTTGGAAATGATCAATGTGGGAATCTTTTCTAGACTCTGCATATTTATTGTGAAGATTTCCTATTTCTTTTCTTTTAATCAAATGAATAGGAGGAGAGGAGGAGATAAATTATTATGAACATAAATGATTAAAAACCCAAATAATTGAAGTATGTGTATGTGTGTGTGTATGTGTGTGTGTGTGTGCACTTGCACATGAGCATGTGTGTGTGAGTGAGTGAAATACTGAGAGGTAAAATCATCTTCTGTTCTATAGGCTTATTCAAAGTATCTCTAGAAACAATTCCTATAATTGATAGGGCAACAAGGAAAATATATATCTCATCCTGTTCCGACATGGTTTTGATTTCCTCCATTAAATCTCTATAGTTTGAAACTTTTTATTCCACATAGCTTGGAAGTTATTAGTTTTTTGTATGATGACACCTAATAAAAAAAAAGTTATGCTTAAAATTTGGTAGATCTGTGTTATATCCAAGTGATTGTGTCTCCCACCTGATAGCCACGTATTCTTAAGTATATATTTTGCCTTGTTTCTTTTGTGTTTATACTTTCCTGATTTTTGGTAAATGAATATTTGAGTGAGAATATTTGGTAAGACCAAAAGATCTAAATGATCTATCAAATCTATCTGATAGATCTATCAGATCTATCTAATTGGCAACTGGAATCAATAGCATCAGCTGTCTACTACTCCAGTGAGGAGCCAATATAGTAGCTGGGTGACTTGCCTGACCCAGCCCAGCAATGAATTTGCCCCTTAGCTGAAACACCACATTTTTCAAGAAACACCTACTATTGAGCAAAGGGAGTGTCTCATCCTGAAACAAACTTGTCGGGGACTGTAAAAAGCTAGGGAAAAAACTTCCAAGGTCAGGAATCACTAGGCACTGCTCATTACCTCATGTTCCCACATGTGTGCCTTACTACCCTTGTCCTTGAACTTTGAACCCCCTTTTCCACCTTGTGTGTATGCAAGGGAGAGAGTGAGCCCCCTGGTTTGGTAGGAGGAATTGTTTTTAACCACTGTTCCTGCTCTACCTTTTCAGTAAATGTCCTCCTGTAAAAGCTAATCAATCAGCTGGTTGATCAATGATGGGAAAACGCACTGGATGGTGAATTTATGAATAGCAGTACTAGAAACCCTAACTCCACACAGTTACCCTTAGAGCTCTGAGTGGAATAGTAGTCATTGACCTCCAGAGAATCTAATATGTTAGTCCATTGTGAGTTGGGAGAATGATCCCAGAGAGATGCTCTATCTGTAAAGAAGACCTAAGCCTTTGTGTAGACACAAAAATTCCCTTGAAGCTTTGGTTTTGCTTTACTTTTCTAGACTTATCTGTTAAAATGCTTTCCCATAGGAGATTGTATAGTCAAATGGTCAGTAAAATGAAGAAGACCTGAGTTCCAGTTCTATCTCTCCAACAAGTTGGGAAGTCAAGTGACCTCTTGATACCTCAGCTTCTTTATCTTTAAGGGATAATCAGAACTCAAGATTATGTCAAGAACTTGTCTGACTTGAACCTTGGCCACAGGCTTGGCAATCTCTTCAACTAATTTGAATTATTCAATCCTTTTTTTTTTTAAGGTCATGTCACAAGGTCATTGAAACCTAGTCTGGTTTCTATATTTTTTCAATAGGACCTATATATTCCTCATAATCAGAAGCCCTGGAAGAGATCATCTATCTAACCCTTTCATTCTATGGATGAGGAAACAAAGGTCCACAGAAGTTAAATGACTTGCTCAAGACCACACAGGTAAACAAACAAATGAGCCAGGATTTGCTGACCCAAAAGCCAGTACTACTCTTTCTGTTCTGTTTCCTCTACATGGCTGATGAAGGGATATTCCTAAAGCACAATTTGGAACAAGTCACCCCTCTGCTCAAGGAGCTCCCATAGCTTCCTGTTGACTCTAAGATCAAACACAAGTTCCCCTGTTTAAGATTTAAAGCTCTTCATAGCTTGGCTCAAAATACTTTTCCAGGCACGTTATATATTATTCCTCTCAATTCACTCAATACAGGCTGGCCAGACTGGTCTTCTTGCTTCATGAGACATTCCTTCTCCTGTCTATAAATGCACTTCCTCCTCATTTCCATCTTTTGGAATCCTTAGCAAAGTTGTCCCAAAATGCCACCCTACACAATGCCTTTCTTGATCCCCCCACTCCCTACCCTGATCCTCCCTCCCGTGCTTGGGCCTACAGCATCAAATTACCATGTAATTGTTTTGTGTATGTATGTAAATGTGTGTATATATGTATATGTATATGTATATGTATGTGTATGTGTATGTGTACATGTATGTGTATGTGTATATGTATATGTATATGTATATGTATATGTATATGTATATGTATATGTATATGTATATGTATATGTATATGTATATGTATATGTATATGTATATGTATATGTATATGTATACACACATGTTCTTTAGTCTGATGAAATGAAGCTCCTTCAGGGCAAGAACAGTTTGACTTTCGCTTTTTTTATCCTTGGAGTCTTGCATAGTGTCTGGCACATAGTAGAGGCTTAATAAAATGTGTATTGACTGATACAATACTGCTTCGATGCCCCCTTTTCTAAATGGTCACCAGATACCTCTCATTACATTAAAAACTTTCCCTTGGCTTTTCTTCTCTTACCTTTAATTCCAGGGGGAAAGATAGCTAGCAGACAAACAGACCGATAGATAGGTAGGTAGGTAGATAGATGATAGATAGATAAGAGTTTATTATGTGCCAGCTATGGTGTAAAGCACTGGAGATAAAAATAAAAGCAGGCAACACAGTTGCCTCCTCAAGGAGCCTACATTCTAATGGGGGAAGACATCAAAAAAAATAGGAGCTAGAGAAAGGAGGGTATGCCTGTGGAGGCCTGGTGTTGGCGTGGATGGGAAGTGGCATGGAAGCCTGGCTTTTGACAAAACATCAGAGCTGTAGGAGCCCAAAGTTGTAATGTTGGTAGGGTAGATGGGGTAGGGGTGGAGATGATGATAATGGCCAGAATATAGGCTCCATGATGAGAAGATAGCTGGGAAGTTTTAATATGTATTTCTCTTATTATTGATTTGGATTATATTTTATATTATTGTTGAGAATTTACTTGTCTTCTTTTGAGAACTGCTTCTTCAAAACTGTTGTACCTATTATGGAATTACTCTTACCCCTAAATATTTGAATAAGTTCCATATATATCTTAGATATTAGGACTTATCAAGAAAACTTCTTGCAATATCTCACCAGTTAATTATTTCCTTTCTAATTTTACCTCCACTGATTTTGTTTATTAAAAGTTTTTAAATTTCAAGCAATCAAAAGTGCCTGTTCTATTTCCTGTGATCCTCTCTAGCCTTTGTTAGGTCAAGAACTCTTCCTTTATCCATAGTTGTGAAAAGTATGTCCTTCCTTGATCTTCTAATTTGTTTATGATGTGACCTTTTAAAAATCTGTTTATCTATCTACCTAATCTATCTAGTACCCATATGCTATGAATATTGGCCTAGCACTAATTTCTATTAATTCTTCAGTAGTTATTGTCAAACAATGAGTCCTTACCCCAGGAAGCAAATTGTTTTAGAAATATAGAAAATTTACAAAAGCAATTTTGTGTAAGCTATTTCTTTGACATTATTAATGGCTTTAGGATAATAATAACTGACATTTTTATAGGGCTTTAAGTTTTACAGGTACTTTGTACACATAATCTCATTTGATCCTCAGAACAACACTGTGAGTTATATGCTACTATTATCCCCATTTTAGAGATGTAGCATCCACTTTCGACTAGTTTCTCAACTCGTTCTGGACTAGCAGGTCAGTTTCCCTAGAGAAAAATCACTACTGCTTCCCTTACAGGTCTAAGGGCAACTTAGGGTTTACCTACTATAATTCATGGGCTCCCCTTTTGGTGTGCTCCCCAACATTGATAGGTTCCAGTGAATATTAATTAATTAACCTTTAATAGTCAGTAAATATTTATTAAGTGCCTACTATGTTCCAGGAGATACAAATACAAAAAAGAAAGACACACATATATGCACGTGTGTATATATACAAACATGTATGTACCTACAAATACATTATATGCATATACTTTATGCATCCAATTTTCTTATTTAATATATTAACAAGACAGAATAGATCATAAGCACAACAAGTAAGCTGCTACATACAAGGGAAAGTAGATAGCATAGTGAATAGAGTGCTGGACCTAGAGTAAGGAAGATCCAAGTATAGAGCCTGCTTCATGGCGCTGTCAGATCCTGGGCAAGTCATATAGCCACTGCCATGGTGTTTATGTATAAATATCATGGTCCCACACACTTATATGGGATCTGTTATTTTAAATTTAATCCTCTTGTTATTTAAAGATCCTTTACTGACCAGATAAATGTATATATACATATAGAAATATATTTACAGATCAATGAAGAGGATCCTTTATTTTTCACTTAATTCTTCTACTATTAAAAGGCTCCTCTATTGGCTGTAATCAGAATCCCTTGAAATCTGGTATCCCACACTGTTGGTTTTTCATATTTAAATTTTCCTTTTTTTTTCCTTCCTGCATTGATTAAAGCAATATCTTGGCATTTATAGGTATTATATGTATATAACTATGACACATGCCATGTATTATACATACTATATATTCTATATTATCACAAGACAATAATTGTATATGTGTATATATGTGTATGTATGTGTGCATACATACTTATAATGACATACTTATATAACACTTATGTATAATATATATTATTATAATATATTATGTTATATAAATATACTTATGTTCTAATATATAATATATGCATTACAGACACTATGTATATATATGTATATGTGTATGTGTTATATGTGTGTGTACATGCATGCACGTGCACACCATACACCCAGAAACACATAGTAAAGGATTCTTTAAAGAATGTAAGGATTCCAAAAAATGTCTCTGCTGCATGGAGACATCCTAGGATAGGAATGAGAGTTTGTCTGGAAAATGGGCTAGGTATGCCACCTGCTGGCATCTGATGAGACCTACAGGTAGAGGGTTAAGGAATATCTTCCAGGTGGCAGGACGGAAAAGACTGCAATACCTGCTGAGAGCTTCAGAGAACTGTCAGAGTGACAGCCACTGCAAACTGGGAGCTGTGAAGGGCTGCAGTGGGCTACAACCAGTGAGTTAACACCTACTAGCTGTCCTTTCTAATGTATTGCTCTAAGTGCCCAACTTTGTGGATCTCTGGGGAAGGCTGCTCATTCATAAGGCACTGATACTTTCCTTGAAGTTATTTTTTCCCCCGTATGAAAGTAACTACTGCATTCCCTGAGCCTGTGACTTTATAGGGGAAGGTTTTGACAGTTAGCAAGTTTCTCGTATTTTCAGGGTAGGAACAATAAACTGGAGAGTCCTTATGGTTTGTTGGAAAGAGGAATAGATTTAGAGTTGACTCTGACTACTGTTATCTCTAGTCACATCCTTTAAGTACTCTTGGCCTGGGTTTCCAAACCTGCAAAATGATGAGGGTGGGACTAGATGGTCACTAAATTCTCTTCTGGCATTAAATCTATGATCTTGTAAATCATAATTGGGCCTTTTCTGTTATGTGAAAGACCCTGACATAAAAGTTACATAAACAAATAAGTACAGCAAAAGCTGATAAAAATTAATAAACATAATTTTAAAGAATAACACTAGAGATGCAAACTGTATTGTTTCCCTCCCACAGGAACTGTGGCCACATGGTTTTCACCGCCCGTGGAGGCGAGGAAGAGGTTTTAGCTGGAAAGTTCACATGCAATCACATGCAGGTAAGCAGATATTGGGAATACATGTTTAGGAACTAAAAGAACCAGGCAAAAAAGGATGTCTGAAGCAAAACCCAAGTTCAGTAGCTACAACTGCCATTCAGGGAGAGGAAATGACCCAAGATTGTTCCCAGGCAGATTTCAAAACTCAGGAATCTAGGGGCCTATAACACTTACACAACAAAATGTTGAATTAAACAAAGCAAATTTAAATTTGCTGCAAATGCTGCTGCACTGGTACATGCAAGGTTTTTATTTCTTTAGCTTCTTCTAAATTTCCTTAAACTGAGGGCTCCCACTGCCACCCTCAGTAACTTCTCTATCACACTCCAGGAAGCTATAGACACAGAGCAATTCTCATATCCCGCAGAGGATTGAATCCGACTACCGATCAATACTTCTACTAGGTCCTGTTAGGCTTTCTTAACATAAGTTCACAGAAGCACAGAAATTTAGAGCTGGAAGAGATCTCAGCAGTCATATACAGGGTGTTGCTAAAGTCTGGATACATAGGCAAAAATGCATATTTTCAAGAAAAGAAATGAATGAAACTTTCAACAACATTTTATTTAATTGGAATATTAATAAATAACATCTTCAATATGATTTCCATCATTTGTGATGCAAAGGTTGATGTGCTTTGCAAGATTCATGTGAACTTGATGCAATAACTCCACATTTCCTATGTGTCCAGACTTTAGGAACACCCTGTTCTTCTGTAGTCCAACACATACTGGAAAAAAGAATCCTCACTCTAACACACCTGACGACTGGTCATAAACCCTTGAAAAGTTTGAAACACTCCAAGAAGGGGAACCCACCTCCCTCTGAGTCTGCCCCTTCTACTCCTGAATAGCTCTAATTGTTACAAAGTCTTCATTCTCTCCCTGTCTAATATTTCTTTTTCTGCTACCTACAAACATGCCTATTTCTCCCCATTCTGTTTTCTTTTTGGCTGGGGTGGGGATGAGAAGGAGAGGAAATTGGGATTAAGTGACTTGCCTAGAGTCACACAGCTAGTAAGTGAGGTTGGATTTGAAATCAGATCCTCCTTGACTCCAGGGCCAGTTCTCTAACCACTGTACCAGCTAACTGCACCACTCTCTAAAAAAACCAAAAACCTCACTTGATCCTAATGTCACCACTAACTATTGCCCTATATCTTTCCTTCCCTTCTTGGCTAAACTCTTTGAAAAAGCTGCCTACACCTGGTTTGTGCCTCTCCTCTCCTCTCACTAACTTCTAAATCCTCAGCTATCTGGCTTCTAACCCCATCATTTGGTTGAAGCTACAACTCTCCAAAATTAATGATAATCTCTTAATTGCCAAATCTAAAGGCCTTTTTCTCAATCCTCATCCTTTTTGACTTCTCCGTGGCCTTTGACTCTGTAAACCAGATTCTGGAAACTATCTACTCTCTAGGTCTTTATGACACTGCTCCTTCCTGATTCTCTTCCTGCCTGTCTGACTACTCCTTCTCAGTCTCCTTTGCTTTTTCTTCATCCAGGTCATGCCTACTACCCATGGGTGTCCCCAAAGGTTCTATCCTGGACCCTCTTCTTTTCATCAGTTCCTATAAGTGTAGCTTATTTATCTTTATATAGATGATTCCCAGATCTATATCATTTCTCTCCTAAACTAAACATGCATCACCAACTGCCTGCTGGACTGGCATCTCAAATTCAACATGTCTAAAACAGAAATCATTATCTTCTCTCTCAAGCCCTCCCTCCCTTCTTCACAACTTTCCTCTGACATATGAGTTACATAAATATGTGAATATAGTAAAAACTACTATAAATTGAGAATATAATTTTAGAAACTAACAGTAGAAATGCAAACTGTACTGTTTCCCATAGATCTGTGGCCAGGGCCACCACCATCCTCAATCAACCAGGCTCACAATTTTAGAGTTAACCTTAACTCCTCACTCAAACTCACCCCACAGATCAATTTTATTGTGAAATTTTGTCATTTTTGCCTCCACAACATCATTACATACATGCATTTCTTTCTACACATACAATTGCCACCCTTGTACGGGCCCTTATCACAACCTCAACTATTATGATAGCCTTCTAATTGGTTTCTCTGCTTTGAGTTTCCACTCACTCCAATTCATCCTATACTGAGCTGCCAAAGTGATCTTCCTAAAGAAGACTGACCCTATTATTACGTTCCTATTTAATAAACTTAAGTGACTCCCTATTAGTTTTGGCATCAAATAGAAACTCTCCTGTTTGGCACTTAAAGCCCTTCATAATCTGCCTTACCTTAACCTTTCCAGTCTTCTTACACCTCACACCCCTTCATATACTTTGAGACCCAGTGACAATGGTTTGCTTTCTCTTTCTTGCCCAAGATACTCCATCTCCTGACAATAGGCATTTTTCACTGGCTGTTCCCATGCCTGGAATTCTCTCTCTTTTCATCTCTGTCCTGGCCTCCCTGGCTTTCTTTAAGTCCTAATTAAAATTCTACCTTCTACAAGAAACTTTTCATGATTCCCCCTTAATGCTTGTGTTTCCCCTCTGTTGATTATCTCCAATTTATCCTGTATATAATTTGTTTATACATAGTGGTTTGCATTTTGTCTCTCTTGTTAGATGTGAGCTCCTTGAGAGAAGGGACTGTTTTTTGTTTTTTTAATCTCTAGAGTTTAGCACAGTGCCCAGCACATAGCAAGTGTCCAATAAATGCTTTTTCACTGACTGACATACTCTGTGATCCAGCTATAATGGCCTACTCACATAAGACACGATTCGTTTGCACTGGAGATCTTCCATACCAGGAATGTTTGCATACTACATCTCTACCTTCTAGCTTCCTTGGCTTCCTTCAAGGTTGACCTTCTTCAGGAGGTCTTTCCTTCCACCACCCTGAAATCCTTTCCTTCTAGATTACCTTCCATCTATACTCCTTAGACTGTGTATATACATAGTTATTTGCATGCTGTAGTTTCCATTAAAACATGAGTTCTTTAAGAGCAGGGACCATGTTTTTTGCTTCTTACTTTCTTTGTAATCCCAGCATTTAGCACAGTGTTTGACGTATAGTAATCACTTAGTACGTGCTTGTTTATTGACTGTTGGCTGACTGACTTCAAGCCTAATTTGTCCCTTTTGCAATGTCCATCCATTGTTCTTGGTTCTGCTTTTTGGATCCAAACAGAACAAGTCTTTCACATGGCAATTCTTCAAATACTTGCAATCAGCTCTCATATTCTCCCCTTTTACTCCTTTCCTTCCTGCCTCCCCTGGGGGTTCTCTTCTCCAGGCTGAACATCTTCAGTTTCTTCAACTTGATTCTCATATAACATGTACTAAATGGCTTTCAAAATACTAGCTGTCCTCCTCTGGGCATTTTCTAGCTTATCAATGTTCTTCCTGACCTGCAACACTCAGGACTAGGCCTAACACTCCATATGGGGTAATGTACTCAGTTCTGGACACCACAGTTTAGGAGGGATTTCGACAAACTGGAGAGCTTCAGAGAAGGGCAGTGGGGATGATGAAAGGCCTTGAGTTTATGTCATACCAATTCTAAACTCTAACACAAGGATTAAGAGAGAGAAAAGAAGAGAGAAATAGACAGAATGAAAGATGGCCTAGTCACTGGCTGGGAGAACAAGACATTGATGTGGTTGCAGGATGCTAATCTGGAGGGGCAGCTAGGTGGTCCAATGGTTAGAGTGCTGGCCCTGGAGGCAGAAGGACCTGAGTTCAAATCCAGCCTCAGATACTTTCTAGCTGTATGACCCTGGGTAAGTCACTTAACTCTGTTTGCCTCAGTTTCCTCATCTGGAAAATGAGCAGGAAAAGGAAATGGCAAACTAATATCTTTGCTAAGAAATGGGGTCATGAAGAGTCAGACATGATTGAAAATGACTGAATAATAAAAAAAACCTGGAGGGAACACATAGAAAGATCAAGATTTAACTCAGTTGTGTAGGAGACACTAAGTATATATATATGTCTTAGTCATATAGATTATGTGTATCTTCACCGATCTACCTAGATGTGGCTCACAAGGAAGCATGGATAGATAGCTCTAGGATACCCTTAGCCCACTCTTTTTTTTTGTAGCAATTTAAAAAAAAATTTTTAGTTTTTACAACCCTCAGTTCCACAACTTTTTGGGTTCCAAATTTTCTCTCACTTCCTTCCCTTCCCCTTCCTCCTCCCCCTCCCCCCAAGACAGCATGTAATCCAACATAGGTTCTACATATACCTTCGCATTGAAATTATTTACATAATAGTCCAGTTGTAAACAAGAATTATAACCAATGGAATTAGTCATGAGAAAGGAGAAATGAAACCAAAAAAGAAGGAAAAAAAGAGAGCAAAAAGTTTGCCTCAATCTGCATTCAGATTCCATAATTCTTTTTCTGGATGTGCATAGCTTTTTCTAACATGAGTCTTTTGGAGCTGTCTTTGAACCTTATATTGATGAGAGGAGTGAAGTCTATCAAAGTTAGTCCTTACAGATACCATGTGTCTATAATCGTGTATAATGATCTCCTGGTTCTGCTCCCCTCACTCAGCAGCAGTTCATATAGGTCATTCCAGGTTATAATGAAGTCCATCTCCTCTTCATTTCTTATAGCATCATAGTAATCCATTACATTCGTATACCACAATTTGTTTAGCCATTCCCCAATTGATGGGCATCCTCTTGATTCCCAATTCTTTGCCACCACAAAAAGAGCTGCTATAAGTATTTTTGTACATACGGGTACCTTTCCCACTTGGGTGATCTCTTTGGGATATAGCCCTAGAAGTGCTATTGCTGGGTCAAAGGGTATGCACATTTTTATAGCCCTTTGGGCATAGTTCCAAATTGCTCTCTAGAATGGCTGGATCAGTTCACAACTCCACCAACAATGTAACAATGTTCCAATTTTCCCACATCCTCTCCAGCATTTATCATTTTCCTATTTTGTCATGTTAGCCAATCTGACAGGAGAGATGTGGTACCTAAGAGTTGTTTTGATTTGCATTTCTCTAATCAATAGTGATCTGGAGCATTTTTTTTTCATATGACTATAGAGATCTTTAATTTCTTCCTCTGAAAACTGCCTGTTCATATCCTTTGACCATTTCTCAAATGGGGAATGACTTTTATTTCTATAAATTTGGCTCAGTTCCCTGTATATTTTGGATATGATGTCTTTATCAGAGGCACTGGTTGTAAAGATTTTCTCCCGATTTTCTGCTTCCCTCCTAATCTTTGTTGCATTGGCTTTGTTTATACAGAAACTTTTCAATTTAACATAATCAAAATTATCCATTTTGCATTTTGTAACACTCTCTATCTGTTGTTGTGCCATGTGTGAATTCTTCCCTTTCCCACAAATCTGACAGGTAAACTATTCCTTGGTCTCCCAAATTGCTTATACTATCAGCCTTTGTTTCTAAATCACGAACCCATTTTGACTTTATTTTGGTATACGGTGTAAGATATTGGTCTATGTCCAGTTTCTGCCATACCATTTTCTAATTTTCCCAGCAGTTTTTGTGAAATAGTGAATTCTTAACCCAGAAGCTGGATTCTTTGGGTTTATCAAACAGTAGATAGCTATAGTCGTTGACTACTGCATCTTGTGTACCTAACCTATTCCACTGATCCACCACTCTGTTTCTTAGCCAATACCAAGTAGTTTTGATGATTGGTGCTTTATAATACAGTTTAATATCTGGTATGGCTAGGCCACCTACCCTAGCATTTCTTTTCATTAATTCCCTTGATATTCTGGACCTTTTGTTCTTCCACATGAATTTTGTTATTATTTTATCCTGCTCTGTAAAATAATTTTTTGGTAGTTCACTTAGCCCATTCTTTTCCAAGGAAGACTTTGATTCTTGCCAAGAGGAGAGCAGGGGGGTTGGGGCCTTGATGCTGGTTGGTCTGATATCCTTAGAGGCTAGAATTAGATCTTTCCACCTTGCTATATAGTATTTGTCTAGGAGGAATAATTTTTAGTTCCAAGCAATGTCACTATCCCTTTAATGGGGGAGGAGTGCTCCAAGCTATATATCCGAAGGCTTGACTCTTTTCCCACCAAATGCCTGCTACACATAGTAAATAACAAATAAACTCATTTATCTGAGCTGAGAACAAACAGAAATCAGAAAAGTTTTATAGATTTTAAGATACCAGGCAATACAGATAAACGAGCTTTCCTATTGGGAATGAGATATTTCTGTTCAACAGAGATTCAGAGAGAATCCCTAATCTTAAACAAGGAGAAATTCCCTAGTCTCTAGCATAGTAAACTGGGAAATGAGACATCTGGAAGTTCTAGCTCCTCTACATACTGGCTTTTTCCTGGGGTCTTTCTCTTCCTTCAGCAACTTCTCCATGAAGAGGGCCTGGAACCTCAAATGTTCACTTTTGAAGATAGAAAACAGAAGACCAAGGGTTTCTCTTCCTCCAAGCTCTTGCTGACTGCTGCTCCTCATGTATCAAGTTCATTCTCCAACAATGACAAATCTTACACAAATAGGCTTGAACCCCAGGTTATAAGAGGGAGATACATTTATAAGCCTGGCAAGTAGCCCGAATCTGAGGGGGGAGGGAAATGTAGTTATGGACCTGACTTAGAGCCAGCGACAAAGAATATGTAAGAGAAATCAAAATCTTGCCACTGGACTGAATGTGAGTCTAAAGAGAGAGGGGAAGTTCTATGTTGGCCTTCCCTATGTGCTTTTTACTGCTTTTGGTTTGGTTGTCAGGTCCCATGTAAGAAAATCATATTCACATTACCTTTCTCATTGCTAGCATCATTCTAACCTTCTCTTGTACCTTGCATCAGGAGATAAAATTGCTCCATATGCATTCCAAATGCTGTGCCATATTTGACTTGAATTAATTCCATTTTAAGTTGCAATCCCTTTAAAAAATAGTTGATGTCTTTTATTATTATGTCATTTATATTTCCTACTGTATTCATTTTCCCACTCCTTCCCAGAGAGTTGTCCCTTATGTTAAAATATAAAGAAATGGAAAAAATTTTGAAAAACTAATCTATATACCAAAAAAGTCTTACATTATATGAAATATCCCACACCCCTGGTTTCCCATTTCAGTAAAGGAGATAGGCGGAAGTGTCTTCTCATATGTTTTCTTTGGGATCAGCCAGGCTTGATTATTATAGTCCACAGCATTTGATTTTGATTATTTTGTTGTTGTTTTTGTATTTTTCACCATGTACAGTGTCATAGTTACAATATATATTGTTTTCCTAGTTCTGCTTACTGCATTTTGCAGAGGATCACACAAGTCTTTTCATGCCTCTCTCCATTTATTATATATGTTTCTCTTTGCACAGTGATATTCCAGCCATCCTTTTTTAAGGAACAAACCAGATCTCCATCAAGAGGACCACGACTTGTAATAACAAAGAGCTGCATCCTCAATCCAGTCCCCTGGCCTATCAATTCAATGCAAATGAGCACATATTTGGTTAGTATCTACCTAGTTCAAGGCATTGTGCTAAGCACCATGGATATAAGGATTAAAAAGAAGTTGTCTTAAGGTTACATTCCTTGGCTCTTTTGTTATAAAGGGGATTGGGTAGGCGGAAAAGAACACATTACTCCTCTCTCATTCTAAGAAGCCCTAAGGTAATAAACTGTCCATGAACAATGATAATATTGCCCAGAATTGTTGAGCAAGTGGGCTAATAACTATTTTCAGGCATAGCTAAGATGTTACAGTGGATAAGGCACCAGGTTTGGAGTCAGGAAGACACGAGTTCAAACCGGACCTCAGACACTTACTAGCTGTGAGACTCGGCAAGTCATTTAACCTCTGTTTGCCTCAGTTTTCTCATCTGGAAAATAGAGATGATAATAGCACCTACTTCCCAGAGTTTTTATGAGGATGAATGAGATAATAATTGCAAAGTACTTAGCAGAGTTTTAGCTACACAGAAGCATACACACAAATATGTGCGTATAGATGCATATATTAGCTCTGATGATGATGATGCCTATAATGAGAGCGGTGTTCCGTCACAGTAATTTCCAAATTCATCTCCCCTCTAAACATACCCTTGTAACAGTTACAAAGTTGAACAAAATCAACCAACACAGCAATCTCCTCTGACAGTTGTTTGGGAAAGTCTGAGCAGTAGAAAGAAATGTCTCCATAGGCCTAGCAAGTAATCAGAATCTGAGAGGGCTGATAGAAAGTCTGATAGAAATATAAATTTGGACCTGGCTGGGAGCCAGAGAGAATATTCAAGAGAGATGAAAGTGTGCAATATTCAGGACTTGTAGTCCTTTGCTTCTCTATTAAGAGGAGGAAGTATGTGTTTTTTTTATCTGTTCTCCAGTGATCAATGTTGGTCATTGTAATTAAGCTGAATTTAGTTGATTTCTTAGTGTTGTTTTATTTTACATCATTGTAGTTATCATGTATAGTATTACCCCGGTTATGCTTCCTTTTGCTTTGTATTAAATCATGAAAGTCTTCTCATGTTTCTTTGAATATCTTATTTTCTTCATCTTTTATGGTTTGAGAATATTCTATTACATTCATACAGCATAATTCATTTGGCCGTTTCCATTTTCTTTTCCCAGGTTTTTGCTACCACAGAAGTATAACAATGGATATTTTTGGTGTACATTGGACCTTTTTTTGTTGTTCTTGTTTTTGACCTTTATAAGGTATCTTCCTAGTAGTGATCTAACTAGGTCAAAGTGTGTGAATGATTTAGTGACTTTTTTTTCATATAATCTCTGTTGTTTTCTAGAACAGCTGGCCCAATTTACAGGTACACCAACAGCATATTCATATAGAATCATAGATTTAGAGCTGGATGGAATTGTAGAGGTCATCGAATCCAGCACTCTTAATTTTACAGATAAGGAAACTGAGGCACAGAGAGATTAAATGACTTGTTAAATGGTCATCATGCTAGCAAGTATTTATAATGATATCTGAACTCAGATCTTCTTGACTTTAGATCCAGGGCTATTTCCACTTTTCCATTCTGCTGCTTGGCAGCAGAGTTTTAAAAAAAAAACAAACCCAAAACCCAACCAAAACCAATTCTATGATTGCTAGTTTAGTCTAGAGGAATAAAATGAGATATTGATCAAATATTAAAATGTGAAATCTACTATTCATATATGATAAAAACATTTAAAACAGTCTCTTTTCTCAAGGAGCTCATATTCCGCTGGGGAATATTCCATATAATAATTAAATAAGGACGCAATAATTTGTTGTGACTTTGATGACTGAGCATGATTGGACATTTCAAAAACTAAGGAACTTGAGTTCCAAGTGGAGAATGGAAGTGGCAGAGACTTCCGACCAAGGAGTTTTCAGTAAATGTCTGATGTTTAGACTCCTTGGGCAGGACCAAACAATTTGGCAATTCCCTGTAATAATAATAACTAACATGTATATCGTATCCAAGTACTGTGCTAAGTACTTTACAAATATTGTCTTATTTGATCTTCACAACAACCCTGGGAAGTAGATGCTATTATTATCCACATGGTCCAGTTGAGGAAACTGAGGTAGACAGAGTGACTTCCCCAGGGTCACACAGCTACAAAGTACCTGAGGCCCCATTTGAACTCATGTCTTTGTGACTTAAGGCCCAGCACTCTTCTCATTTTACCACTTCATGCTTTAGTAATAATTACAGCATGCCCTGAAGATACAGCTCCTATAGAACAAGCCCCGATCTCCTCAGACTCTCTAGTCATTTTGTGTCTAGTATCTCTAATGCCCTTTGGTACCCTGAAGCTTGGCATCTCTGATGGATGTGAGTCCCTTTTTTAGGAGGCTCTTGTTTCAACCAGGGCAGACTAGACAGATATAAGCTATTTCTGAGATTTATCATTCTATCTCCCACCTCTCATATATTCACATACCTGGAATTCACCCCTTCCTTATTTCTGCTTTCAGAATCCTTATGTTCCTTCAAAGCTCAGCTTAGATGCCATCTCCCCTAATAGTTAGCACTTACTTATATAGCCTTTCAGGTATGTATAGCTCTTTACCTATTTTTTTTTTTTCATTCAAGCCTTCCAACAACCCTGGGAAGCAAGTGCTTTTATTATCTCTATTTTACAGATTTGGAAACTGAAGCCGAGGGAGCATAAATGACTTGTCCAAGGTCAAAAACAGCAAAAAAGATCTCAAATACACCAAAAATAACCATTTTTATATTTTTGTGAGTAAAAACCTGGGAAAAGAAAATGGAAATGGCCAAACACAGTTATTAAGTATTTGAGGCAAAATTCAAATTCAGGTTTTTAAAATTCCAAATGTAGCATTCTACTTACTAGGACCCTTATGCCTTCTTTAATCACTTCAATTGTTAGTTTGCTCTCCTTCTCAAATTAACGTATTTCTACTTATTTCTGTACATGTATCTCTTGTAGGAAGCTGTTTGTCCTTCATTCTTGAAGAAGACCATTACATCAGGAAGGTGATACCATGACTTGCAAGTGAATTGGATTTAAGTGTGGGAGGGCTGTGCAAAGTCACTAGCCTCACAGAAACATCTGGGTCCAGTGGCAAGATATAGATCAGGACTGGAGATGGTCCCTCCCAGTAGAATATAAACCACTTGAAGGCAAGAGCTGTCTTCATATTCCCCCAATTTCACATCTTTCCTTGGACCTGGTAAGTGTTTAGTAAATGTTTGTTGAATTTAATTGAATTCATAGGGAAAAATGTTAAGTCCTGTACTAGGTGGCAAAGAATCAAATGTATATGCCTAGAGAAACATGACTAGAAAATAGTTCATAGGGGCAGCTAGGTGTCCCAGTGAATGGAGCATGAGCCCTGGAGTCAGGAGGATCTGAGTTCAAATCCAATTTCATACTTGACACTTACTAGCTGTGTGACCTTGGGCAAGTCACTTAACCCCAATTACCTTGCCTTCCCCCCCCCAGAAGAAAATAGTTCATACTTTAAACAATAAAAACAAAACAATTCTAGGCATTTTAATGGCTTGCAAGGTTACCTTCTCTACCCTCAAAACAAAGCCCTTATGTGATCTTGTTGTTCGGTCATTTTCAGTCGTGTCTGGTTCTCTGTGACTCCATCTGGGGTTTTTTTTTTGTAAAGATACTAGAGTGGTTTGCCATGCCCTTCTCCACCTTATTTTATAGACGAGGAAACTGAAGCAAATAGGGTTAAGTGACTTGTCCAAGGTCACACAGTTAATAAGTATGTGAAGCCACATCTGAACTAATGAAGATAAATCTTCCTGACTCCAGGCCCAGCACTCTATTCAGTGCATCAATTAGCCCCTTGATGTGATCTTAGCCTGCACTAATAAAAGTTTAGCATCTAAAGCAAGGAAGGTTCTACTACTCTCTGCCTTAGTCATACCACATACCTAGGGTACTGGGTTTAGTTCCAGTCACTTCATTTTAGGAGGCCCATTGACAAGATGGGATACTCAGAGGAAGGCGATCAAGATGATGAAAGCTAGAGGCAATGCCCCATTAGGAAAAGTCGAAGGAAATGGGATATTGAGCCCAAAGAAGAGAAGGCTTCGGTGGGGACGTGATAGTTGTCTGTATCTGTCAGGTCTGCCACATGGAAAAGGATTTAGACTTGTTCTACTCGGTGGCAGAAGACAGAACTGTGACCAAATGGATGTGTGTATGTGGTGTGTGTGTGCGTGTATATGTGTGTATGTATATGCATATACACACATATGAACACATATATACATATGTATCATGTATACACGTACACAAAGTATATATACTATATGTAGTATATATATTATATAATGGTGTACACATTTGTCTTTCTCATTAGAATATAAGCTTGATGTAGAGTTTAGTGAGTAGAACCAGAACAGTTTTGAAAGACTTTCGAACTCTGATCAATGCAATGACAATTCCAGAACACCCATGACTAATCATGCTACCTGCTGAGGTCTCAAGATGCAGAATGAAACATATTAGGAAATAAGCCAACAAGGGAATTTGCTGTTTGACTATGCGTATGTTACGAGGGTTATTCTTCTCTTTCTTTTTTCAAGAGGGAGTTGGGGAAACATGGTAGAGAAAAAACATAAGGAATTTAATATTTTTTTTTAAAAGAACTACTCTGGGGGAAAAAGAATGTAAACTTCTGGTGGGAAAGTAGAGGGACTGTTTTCTTGTATCCCCAGTGCTTATCAAACGTTTGCTTGCTTAAGGACACAGAATGTCAGACCCGGGGAGGACTTTAGAACACAGATCTATGTCAGAGGTAAAAGAGGGGTCAGCATAGGGAACACTGACGCTTTGGGAGACAACTACAAGAGCTAAGATTTATCTAGTACCTACTATGGACCAGGCAATGTCTGTGCAGTCCAAATGCTGCTGTTTTTTACAGAAAAGTGACTGCTTCTCTCCACTTCCTTTTTTTTTTTTTTTTTAAGGAGTCAAACACCCCTAACCTAGGATGGAGCACTCCGACTTTGCAGGGTCTGGCCGCCTTAGAACCTACTACTGCGGAAAAAGGTGAGCAGGAAGTCCCTTTCCAGATCAACAGGGCCTCAAACTACAGGTAATCAAGGAATGTTAGCTTTCCTAGCCTGTAGCAAAATGACTACGCACGCGCGTCCCAGGAAACGCGAGGGGCGGCGTGGGGGAGTAGGTGTTTCTTGCAGTTTTCTCCGCCTTCTTTACTCCTACAGCAACAGCTTTCCGCTTCCGCTCGCCAGCATTCCGAGGCCGGAAGTGCGTCATAGGAACGCGCCCGCCGTCGCAGCTCGTGGGCTACGCTGTGAAGTTTCGGACTTGCATGCTGGAGGCGCCGGCGAAAAAGACCGACCATGCAGGTCTCTAGCCTCAATGAAGTGAAGATTTACAGCCTGAGCTGCGGCAAATCCCTCCCTGAGGTGAGTTTCGTGCCTTCCTTCCGCTATCCCTGACACTTCCTGGGGACCCCGGCCCTCTTCTTCACGCCACCTTTCCCAGCATCTCTTGCTTATCTTCCCGGGGACAGTCAGGCTCCTGTGGGCTCCGTAGACCCAGCATCTTTGGGGCATCATCGGACAGAAGAATAGGTCCTTTCTTACATAGACCAGGGAGCTCGTATGTACTTCCTGCCAGGATCAGCGTGCTGGGAGAGAACTTAGAAATCATCTGGTTGACGCCCACATTTTAGAGATGAAAAACCGAAGCTCAGAGAAGTTAAATGACTGGTCTAAGGTTGCACAACTAGTACTAAAGTGGGAGTAGGATATTTATCCTGTGGAGAAGGGAAGATAGAGATAAATCTACAATATTGAGATCTTTCCACAGGTGGAATGGGCTGTCAGGGGAGGTAGTGGGTATCCTTACACTGGGGGTGTTCAAACCGGCGGAATAACCCACCTGTGGCGATGTTTTAGAGGGGATTCCTGCTTAGGTATGAATTTGACTAGATGGCTTCTGAGATTCCTTCTAACTCTTGGACTCTTTGATTTTGAATCGACTTTTGAGGTCATTTTTGCTTTTTGAAGCTTTTTTAGAAAGGATAAGTATGAATTGAAGCTCTTCCACTGTGAACAATAATAGTTCTTTAAAAAAAAGATCTGAGAATATTTCCTTTTTTTTTTTTGCTGACCTCAATAATATTCATTTATTCATTGATGAGTGGATTTAAAGATGAAAGAGGCCATATAAATCATCTAGTCAAGAGGACTATATTGCCTTTTAGATCCTTTTCACTTACGAAAGCACACGATTCTAGGTAATCGTCTACTGTTACCTGTACGAGTTACCTATTTAATATTCTGCCTCTTTTTTTTTTTTTGCCTCTTTTCTTTAAATGCTGAAGAGATCGTTCCAGCACAGATTTACATTGTCCAATTCAAATTTTTAGTCACTGATATTATCATTTTAAATTGAATTTGATAGTGTTTTGGTTTATTATTTCTTCTGCTTGTGTTGTCATTCCTACTCACGTGTTAGTTAATTGGGAGTCTTGTTCTCTGTATCTGACACAATATAAGTGATGCTATGAGTTCTATTACAAGTCCTATGCCTGAAAAATTCTAGTTATTTGGGTGTTTTTTAAAATAAGTGACTTCAGTATATTCACTTATTGCAGAGGATGCTTGTTCTTTCTTGGGTAAACTCCCCTAATTTGTGTCAGTCGTTTGAACATTGCTACTTTGTACTGCAGCATCTTTATTTTTATAGCAGGAATAAGCCATTTATAATTTTTTGAAATAGTTCTATTCTCTTTCTCATCCCTATTAACTATCATTGGCCAGTCTAGTGCCTAGTTATTACAATGTAGTGACAGCTTTCAGATCAGCATCATCAGTGAACCTTTTTGACTTCTTGTTGTAGACTGATATACTGATATTCAGATCTGTCATTCTGTTGGACTGAACCTACCCTTACACACACACCCACTTCAAGAGTAGTCATTTTGTATAGAAACTCTTGGATGAGTTGCCATTGGAGAAGCTTATGGTTTGTTAATTCAGGAGGATATTTTGAGAATTGAGAAATATAGTATAGAAACCTTAGCTTTTATCCGCTTTGCATTTTGAAGTTTTGCTGCCTGAGGCAAATCATGGAAACTGAATGAAGAAGATTAACATGACTTTTACATTGGAAAATTGACAGTGTGGTAACAAGAAAGTTCCAGATTAAAGCCCAAACTTTAAAAAGTAGTGAGTAGTACTGTTCAGTTATTGGCAATAGGAACAAACATATATACTTTATTGAAAGTTACTGGAGAGCTATTTAGAATTGAAGTTGTTAAGCAGAGTACTAAGAACAGGGTCCATAAACTGTTGTTATTGAAAGAGAACTCAGTAGTATTTTGTTTCTTCTCTTGAACTTATCCAGTGTATTCTAAAATTGACTACTCTGCTCCTTTATTGGTTCATGTCACATAGAATAGAACTACTGTGTGTGTTCCAAATTGCAACAGGCAATTGGCATAAGACTTTTTTTGGGTAACTGTAAGGTCAATGGGGAGTAAGATCTTTTCCGCCCATCAATAGGCCTCATGCGGAGCCCATTGAGGGAAGCTTGCTTGCTTGTAGGAAGGCATATACATCTTTTGTTAATTTCTAATTAGGCACTGAGCCTATTAGCTGAAAGAATATATATTCTAAGTGAGCTTTTGCTTTGGGGACTCGCTTATGAGAAAGATATTGTGATTCCCTGGTTGAGACTCTGAGTGGCCATATGTTCAGAGGTAAAGGCTCTCTTGATTCAGTGGTGAATGTAAAGCTTTGATTCAGGTAGTAGAGCCCTGTTGGTTGGTCTTTCTGTTCTCTGTATTTTTTTCTGTTTAATTAAAGAAGATTGTTGACCTCTCAAACAGCTGTTTCCTAATAAAGCAGATAAAAGAACCTGCACTAGCAGCCATCCTAGGTATGCCATTGTGGTTGCCGTTACAGTAACAGATTGATTTTATTTTCCTGTTTACTTATGAATTTACTAAGATTCTGAATTATTTTCTTTATTTTGTCTCATAATAAAGGTAACATGGTACCATGGAAAGAGTTTGAGGACCTTTGTTCAAATCCTGTCTCCAATGCTTACTAGCTTGTGTGACCTTAAGCAAATCCTGTAACCTCTTTGGGGCTCAGTTTCTTTAACTGTAAAATGAGAGAGGATAGTACTTTAAGCTTCCTTCCAGATTTAAATCTATGATCCTAATAGTTATATTTTTTCAGTACATCACAAATCATTATAGGTACTCCTTCTACCAAAGCTGATAATAATAGTTCTACGTCTTAGATGATTTCATAAATTGTTTTGGGCTAAAAACTCATCACCTTGTGGCCAACTTTCTGATGATGTATTTCTTTGGAATTTACTTGGATTGGCACTGTACTGAAAACCTTTCCAGCTTGGTAGGACCTATCAGGACTTATGTTTTGATCATTGACACCGCCCTATGAAGATTATAGTGGAACTTAATCATGTTTGGTTATAATTTTTAAAAATGTCTTCCAAAAATGAGGTTCTGTATTATGTAAAGTTTAAAATGTACTGTTTAGTTAAATTACCTCTCTCACTTTTGTATAACATAATAGTTATGAGAAAATCAATTTTCTTTCAGTGGCTTTCAGACAGAAAGAAGAGAGCACTGCAAAAGAAAGATGTTGGTGAGTTCAATTTTTTTTATTTCTCCAAGCTAGTATAATTCTCTATTTAAATTTTATTTTCCACTCTTTTTTTTTTTTTGCTTTGATACAGCATTTTGTTTAGGAAGAAAAATGAGGTTTCTTAAGTACATTGTGTAGTGGTTTCAGAATCAAGTGAGCTATGTATACTGAGCTACCACTCTGGTTGTTCAGTTCTGGGCACATACGAGACCACATGAAGGCAGTGGAAATCACAACTGCTGAATTGGGGAGTGACCAGCCAAAATGGTAGGAGGAAACAGGGTAGCCCAGCTTCCTCCCACAGCTGTTCTCTGAAGACCAAGGAAATGGATCAGATCCAGTTCTGATGAGGGCATGGTTCTGTGGAGATGAGTCAGCAGTGCAGTCTGGAGAGGAATGAAGACGTGGTTGGCCTGAGCATCCTTCTCAAAATGGAGCTTCTGGGAGGAACAGCCAATGAGAGAGACCTCAGAGGCAGAGGGTATTTCCAACATGAGAAGCAGTCCAGGAGTGCAGTGAGCTCTAGGGTAAAGCGGTTTCTATAGCAGATAAAGTCCTGTGGAGATGGATCAACATGCAGCCTTCCAGTGTTGTCTGGAGAAGAACTTGAGATTAGCAGTATTCCCGGTCTCAGGGAACCAAATGATGAGGTTTGGGGTTGAGGGGTGCTCGAGACCCCAAAATACCGACATGCCAGGTCTTGCCAAATGAATTCGACCCAACCTTTCTCAGCCAAGGAAAAAGACAAAGTTTTTTAAGGGTTTGCCATAATGGGTTGTCTTAAGAAATCCCACCCTTTGTGATGCTTGTTTTCACAAGTGGGCCAGATTCAGCCTACTGAGCTAGATTGAATCTGACCCTATTTGCCACTCTTAAGATACAGAACCAAGAAGAAATATTTCTTTTTAAATAACCTATATTTGACGTATAAATCAATAGGTCTGAATCACAAATCCTTCTAGAAGCCTATTTGATTTTGGCTAAGCGTGTGTAAAAAAAGATGAAAATGTCAAAGGTGTGTCAACTCCTATGGGATATGGTGAATAATTTTCCCTAAATTTTTTGAATTATTGTTCTTTGCCACATGTCAGAGATTTCCTTTAGATTGATTCTTTTACTTTTTTGGCCCCTTTTTGGAGAGGGTGAGATTTAAACTTTTTTTTTTTACATTAGTGGAGTACTTTTTTCAAAGATAATTACAATTTACAAATAAATATATTTAGGAAATTAGTTTGCCTAGCATTAACACCACACAATAAATTTTCATTTAAACTGCTAGTGGATACTATTTTCTACATCTTAAATTTCAAAGAATCAATAGTTCTTTACTTTTTTTAGATTAATTAATTTATTTTTAGTTTTCAGCATCTATAAAATTTTGAATTCTAGATTTTCCTCCCTCCCCAAGAAGGCATGCAATCTGATATAGGCTATACATGTATAATAATATTAAATATATTTCCACATTAGTCATGTGAAAGAAAAATCAGAACAAAAGGGAAAAACCATGAGGAAGAAAAAACAAACAGAAAAAAGAAAATAGTATGCGTAGTTTCTTCTTTGCCTATTACTTTAATTTCTTTTTCTTCTCTTATTGCTAAAGCTAACATTTCACGTACCAAATTGAATAATAGGGGTGATGATGGACATCGTTGTTTCACCTCCCCAATCTTATTGGAAAAGCTTCTAGCTTATCCCCATTATATACATTGCTGATGGTTTTAGGTAGCTGCTGCTTATCATTTTAAGGAAGACACCATTATTCCTATGCTTTCTAGTATTTTTAATAGGAATGGGTGTTGTATTTTGTCAAAAGCTTTTTCTGCATCTATTGAGATGATCATATGGTTTCTGCTAGTTTTGTTGTTGATATGGTCAATTATGCTAATAGTTTTCCTAATATTGAACCAGCCTTGCATTCCTGGAATAAATCCTACCTGTATATTATTCTCGTGATAAGTTGCTGTAATCTTTTTGCTAAAGGCCTCTTTTTTTCTATAAAACAAGTAAGTAGGTGGTGAATTTCATACATGTGTTCATTGCATTTTTTTCCTTGTTCTATTTCTCTGTAGATATCCGGAGGAGAATCGAACTTATCCAGGATTTTGAAATGCCCACGGTTAGCACCACTATTAAAGTGTCAAAAGATGGACAGTATATTTTAGCAACTGGTAAGTTTTAATATTTTGTCCATGTATAAAAAATTTAATGAAAATAGTCACTTTTAGGTATGTTACAGTGATAGCACAGTCATTTTGACAATTATTGCAGCTTTCAATTTTAAGCACATTTCAGCAAATTATAAGGAAAAATGTTACCAATAATTGTAGTTGTCCAAAAGTAAAATGCGTAACCTCTAGAGATGATGAATTCTCTGGCACTGAATATCTTTAATTAGGGGCTGTGTGATCACTTGTTCAGGACATTATAGGAATATTATGTTTCAGATTGTGATTGGATTAGAAGACATTTGAGGTCTCTTCTAACTTTTAAGACAGAATCTTTTATAAGGTGTTTTACATTTATCATCTCATTGACATTTCATATTAGGACTGCCTCTTGTTATATAATAATTCAATACAATAAACGTAGTGTCCTTAGGGGTTTTTTGTGTTCCTCCTTCCTCCCTCATCCCCCCACCCAGTAGTGACATGCTAGTGAACTTGGGGTGTTATACATCATGTATTTGTATTGAATGCAGGCATTCACTAGTCCTGAGACTGTCCATTCACATTCTTTTCCCCAGTTGTATTTAATATATTTCATAGACTCTCTCCCTCCCTCTCCCTCTCTCTCTCTCCCTCTCTCTCTCTCTCTCTCATATTCCTTTTGGTTTTTTTTGGAGAGGAGAAGGCAGGGCAACTGGGGTTAAGTGATTTGCCCAAGGTCACACAGCTAGTAACTGTGTCAAGTGTCTGAGGTCATATCTGAACTCAGGTCCTCCTGACTCCAGGGCCAGTGCTCTATTCACTGTACCACCTGGCTGCCCCTCACATATTCCTTTCACCAAATTTCCTACTCCAATGCCTTTTTATAGATAAAACTCTTGTTCTTTAAGGTTGATTGCAAGTTTTTCCCTGTTCTTTTAAACAGTATGTGGACAGTCTGCTTTCTAACTCTGGCCAAGCTAAGCTAGGAGAGGTTGGTAATCAAGTGGTTGGCCACCAATTTTTTTTTTTTTTTGATCACAGCATCTCTTGAGGTCATTTGCTAAGGAAAAGGAAAGGTTGAGATCATTTGAATTATTAAAGTATTTGAAGTACAACAGTCACAACAATGATGCTCTTTTCTCTCTGATTGTTAGCGTTTTTATATTATAACTTCCTTTTTCTGCTCTTTCCTAATAAAAAATTTTCAAGTCATGTAAAAATCTAAGAAATAGCAATATGCTAAACATACCATCTTTGTAGTGACTGAAGGGTTGTGATGCACTAAGTGGGAACAGCAAATTGAGGAATGGATTGAATGTATTTTAAATTAATTTGACATTTGTGGAATTTTGGTAGAAGCAACAGCTTGAGTAGAGATCTTATCTCTGGTCCCATTTTGTATTTGTTTAGTGAAGCAGCAGGGTCCCAAAAGAGCGATCTACACTCTGAGGCTCTTCCTTTCTTCTGGCAGAAAATCTGCATCCACAGCCCTAAAGAGTAGCTCCAGTTGATTGACCCAAGTATTTAACACAACATTATAAAAATCATTGGGTAGACCCAGAGAGGTTAAGTGATTTACCTGACATCATTCAGTAGTTGAGCCAACATGAGAACTTGGGCCTCTTGGCTGCAAGTCTAGTACTTTTTTTATAGTATGATAGCCCTGACTTAGCCTGGTCTGGTATCTCAGATTTTAATAGTGGAAAAAAAAATGAAATATCCAGAGGACATCTTACAGGTAACAAAAGGGGGAGGGTTTACATAGCTGTAGCAGGGGAAAACCATTCAGAACAGGGCTAGGATATTCAATGAAAAGGCAGCATTGATTGAGTTAAGGTTAGCTTCCCTCTGCCAGTATTGATCATACTCTTGGGATGCGTCAGAAGTCTGAGAGAGGATCCAGGAAACCATTTGTGATTTACCTTTTATATCAAAGGCAGCAGAGGTACACTAGTGACAGGAGCCTTTCGTCCCCTGGTCTAACTAAATCCCAAGCATGGTTTCAAAATCATTTAAGTTACAACTAGCTTAGCCTGAGCAAGACAGACCTTTAGGATATTGCTCTCACCACAGCTATCTTCATTAATACCCTTTTGACCCAAACTTAATTTTTTTGACCCAAACTTTTTTTTTTATCTTTTTTTTTAAATTTATTTTTAACATGTTTGGTTCTCAGCATTGATTTTCACAGGCGTTTGAATTACAAATTTTCTCCCCATTTCCTCCCCCCCCC